>CM055122.1:991585422-992785422 GCA_029206835.1 Rana muscosa | reverse complement strand
ATCCCCCTCAGTTTCAGAGGCTCTAGGGCTTCTGCCATGACTTTTGTGAAAATCCTGGGCGAGGATGAAAGCCCGAATGGTAGGGCTGTGAATTGGAGATGCCATATTGACGTCCCCAGATTGATGGCTAGGCGAATCTTCAGATTCAGAATCAGTCGGTACTTGCCTGAAGGTTTTTTTTTTTTACCAAGAATATATGGGAATAAAACCCCCGGCCCTCCTGATGTTTTGGGACTTGAACAATCACTTCCTGTTGTATCAGATCCTATAAGAGGGTCATCATAGCGGAAGCTTTTTCCTGATCCCGTGGTAGGGCTGTGACATAAAACCTGCTTGGGGGGCATTCCGAGAATTCTAGACTGTATCCCTGTGAAACGAGGTTTTTCACAAAGGGATTTTTGGATACTTGGTTCCATTGAGGGAGAAAAGCTGACAGTCTTCCCCCCACTGGAGTAATGCTGTCATTTGTTTTTAGAAGTTTGGTCTATAGGAGATCTAAAGAGAACTCCACCCCTTCCTCTACCTTTTTGGGAAAACCAAGGCTTTTTGTTGTCATCCTTTTTGAAGGATTGCTGAACAGAACGAAAATTCTTTTTAAACGGTTGCTTCTTTTTAGAAGGGAAAGCCTTCTTCTTCTTGTCAGCTGTTCTGTCCAGCACAGTTTCTAGCTCTGGACCAAACAGCAAATCCCCCGAGAAGGGTAGGCCACAGAGTTTGATTTTTGAGGCTGTGTCACCCGACCATGTCTTTAGCCAGACTGCACGCCTGACTGATTCGGCGGATGCATCTGCCATGTATTTTACCGCTTTCAAAATTAGAGGGAAAGATTCCAACAGGTCTTTCCTTGGAGTACCTGCCTCTACATGGTTCATCAATTTCTCTATCCAACTTTCCAGGTTTCTTGCCACCACTGTGGAAGCCACAGCTGGTTTGAGGCTGGCTGACGTGGAGTCCCATGCTTTTTTCAGCAGGGAGTCTGCCCTTTTGTCCATCGCATCCTTCAACACTCCCATGTCCTCAAAAGCGAGATCCGTACGACGAGAGACTTGCGAGAAGGCAGCGTCCACTCTTGGTTTTTTATTCCAGACCTCTGAGTCCTTGTTTTCAAAAGGAAAACGCTTTTTGAGGGTCTTTGATAGGAAGGGACCTTTTTCAGGGTCCTTCCATTCCTTTTTGATTGTGTCCGATATGACCCTATGGACTGGGAACACTCTTTGCTTGGAATCATCCAGACCCTGGTACATTTTATCATGAACTGAAAGATGTACCTTTTCCTCCTGAATATCCAGGGTAGTGTAGATTGCTTTTAAGAGATCATCCACATCTTCCAAAGATAATTTATATCTGGAGGTTTTGCCGTCATCTTCCTCTTCCTCCTCATCTGAGTCCTTGAGAGAGAGGAGAGTACTTGCCCCTTCGTCCCCAGAGTCCACACTCTCTGCTGGTCTAGAGGTGGAGGCTCTTGGGCTGGACGGTGGTTGCTGGGGTTCAGTTAAGACTGCTGGACTTAGCAGAGACTTAACCGAACTAAGAGAACTTGTAAGCTCTCTTACTGAGGAAAATAAATCCTTGTATTGCTGGGATGTTTCCTCTTCCACTAAGTCCTTAATGCAAGACTTGCACATAGCCTTTTGCCATGAATCCCTTAAAGGATTCTTGCAGGAGGGACACTTCCTCTGGCTTGGTGGGTTTACATGTTTGGTTTTTCCTACAGCTTTCTCCTGAAACGAGATAAATAATAGAAATTCACCTAATGTCCTAGCCACACCTAACCAATTAGTGCATTTTAGGCCACCACCAAAGACAGAGAAGAAGTGTCCCAGTGAAAACAACCACCAATGTCCAAGCTGTAGCAGGTCAGAGAGAAGTAACCACCGACCGTACAGCAGCAGGCTCCCTTAAGGGAGGAAACAAACAAAACAACACAGCAAAAAAAAAGACTCATTTGGATAAGAATAAAAGGCACCATTGTACCCCTCTTACCTGAGCCTGACCGGAGCTTAGGGCGCCTGCTTCCGCCATCGCTGTCTGTCTCTCTTCCATCTTTTCGAGAGCGCAGCTGGGCTATACACACACAGTGTGTGTTTTAAATTTTCCCGGGTCCCGCGTTAACTATGTGGGCCGGAAACGGAAGCGCCGGTCGATAGACCCGCCCCCCTAGTCCCTGCGTTCCAAGCGCTGGGAACCACTAGCGCCACGCCCCCACAGGAAACCGCATCGCCGGATCTGACGTCACCTGCCGACCAGGACCCGGAACCGTCATACGGTTCGTGCCACTGACCTGCAGTGGCAACCGCTCGGCTCCCGGAGCCTAAACGCGGATTCCGGGCACAAGATGCTGCGTCTCCTGTGGGTCCTTTACTCCCCTGAGCAGGCGAGACTGGGGACTCCGGAACACCCCCCGCTTGCGGTGGAGGGGGTGCTGGGATGGTCACTGGTACAAGTACCAAATAAAAGCTGCACACCAGGCAGAAAAAAAGAAAAGGTAAGCCTTACTGCTTCCCCCTTGGAAAGAGCGTAGCTCCCTGGTTCCCACCTGTTGCTTCCACCATGGCGGAGGAAACACAATAACTGAGGCCATGGTGGAAGAGGAGGGATTTAAAGGCTGAAAGTGTTTCCTGTTAAAGAGGCGGAGCTACGCTCTCTCCAAGGTTGTCCTGAAAGGCGATTTGAGAAAGTTTTTGTATAATGATACACTTGTGTGCTGGAACAATGCAGCACTACGCAGTTAGGAAAAACAAAATGAAAACAAGTGTCAAAATGTATTCTGGACAAACGGCATGCCAATACAGCTGTCATTTGGCTTTAACTCCACCATAATGCCTTGGTAAAATAACGAATAAGCGTTTGTGCGGTTGTTATCATCAATAGCAATTAATACATCATATATGATTAGCATTAGGTGTCATCTAGCAGCACATTCTGATGGAAAGCAACTGTAAATCCCAAATCACATTTAACAGGATACAATGAATGATCAAGTTCATGCATAGTTATTGGTTAAAAATGCATTCCCCCCCCCCCCCCTTTAAATTTGTAGTGTACACAGGTTTCACGATTTGTGATCAGCAAGTTTCTAGGAAGCGAAGAGTATTATTTTCTAAATGTTTAAAATAAAATACTGAACTTCACTCAGTTCCTACCGTGCAGATGGCTTGTGTCAAGTGTTTACAACCTTTCCGATAAGAATTGTTTAGTGTATCTGACCTGCAAAAAATAAATAAATATGCAGGCTACATAAATCTGATTTGACATTTATAAAAAATATTTGTACTCAAAAAGGAAAACTTTTTGGAAATAAAATAAAAAATACTTCAGTTTCAGTTATCAGAGCAAAGTTACAGAAATAAAACAAACAATGTAGTCAAATACTCACTGTTTTTGGTACCAAGAAATTACACCCTGCTCCAAAACCACCCAGAAATGTTTCCAGCCAAAAAAACGTGAGCTCTGAAATACAAGGTTGGCAACAGAGTAATACATATTAGATATAGCACATGTATACAAGTAGAACACATCTGCAAAAGGAGGGCAAAGCTACAGTGTGCACAATTATTAGTCAAGTTGTATTTTTGAGGATTCATTTCATTATTGAACAACTACAGTGCTCTTGGTCAATCCAAAAAGGTAATAAACCTCAAACCTGAATATTTAAAAAAAAGGGGTTGTAAAAGCTCGTGTTTTTTCACCTGAAAGCATCCTATGCATTCAGGTGAAAACACCTGGCAGTCACTGGCCCCCCTTTTTACTTACCTGTGCCCCATCATCTCCTCGGCCTGTGCCCGCCGTCCTTCTCTCCACGAAGTCCCGGCTTTGATTGGATAGATTGATAGCAGTGCAGCCATTGGCTCCTGCTGCCGTCAATCAAATCCAATAATGCAGGCGTCAGGGGGGCGGGGCCGAGTCATGCACTCGGCGTCTATGGATGCCGAATTAATAACTCGGGAGCGCGCCCGCAAGGTAACCCCCTAGGGAGAGCAATTCTCCTAGGGGGATTATCTAATGCGGGGAGGAGCCGCCGAGGGTCCCCAGAAGAGGATGTGCAAAACGAGCTGCACAGTGGAGGCAAATATGACATGTTTGTTATATAAAAAAAAAAATATTATATAAAAAAGCAAAGCTTTAGTATCACTTTAAGAAAGTAAAAGTGGGGATTTGGGTTTCTTAGTAGAATATCTGTGTGTGCACAAATATTGGGCAACCATTAGGCCCCTTTCACATCTATCTGATCAGGTCCGCCTTCAGTCTCCCCTATGGAGCGGCGGATGTCAGCAGTGGCATGTCCGCTGCCATCCGCCGTTGCCAGCAGATGGATGGTGGTCCTATTTTCCATCAATCTGGCGGATTGGGTATGATCATATGAAAAAACGGGCGTCTTTTTTCACCCTATTTCCCCATAGAGGAGAGCAGGGATGGGTCCATCTACGCTCTGCACAGTGAGCGGAGACGGACCTATTATCTGCCTGCTCAGTGGGGATAAGAGGAGCGATCCCCCGCTAAGCAAGTGGAGTCTGTCAGGCGGAGGCGCCCGTTTGAAAGGGGCCTTAGTGTGCAAAATTACTATGCTACTATTAAACTAAATGAAATTTTTCCATCTCACTTGTTTAACCACTTCCCTACTGTGCACGAAAACCCCCTTCCTGCCCAAGCCATTTTTCAGCTTTCAGCGCTGTCACACTTTGAATGACAATTGCGCGGTCGTGCCACGTGGCTCCCAAACGAAATTTGCGTCCTTTTTTTACCACAAATAGAACTTTCTTTTGGTGGTATTTGATCACCTCTGTGGTTTTTATTTTTTGCGCTATAAACAAAAGAAGAGCGTCCAGTTTGGAAAAAAAAAAAACACAATTTTTTACTTTTTGCTATAATAAATACCCATTTTTTTTTTTTCAAATCAAATTTTCCTCAGTTTAGGCCGATACGTATTCTTCTACATATTTTTGGTAAAAAAAAAAAAAAAAAAAAACGCAATAAGCGCGTATTGATTGGTTTGCGCAAAAGTTATAGCGTCTACAAAATAGGGGATAGATTTATAGCATTTTTATTTAATTTAATTTTTTTATTAGTAATGGCGGCGATCTGCGATTTTTATTGTGACTGCGATATTGCGGCGGACACATCGGACACTTTTGACACATTTTTGGGACCATTCACATTTATACAGCGATCCCTGCTATAAAAATGCACTGATTACTGTATAAATGTGATTGGCAGGGAAGGGGTTAACCACTAATGGGAAGGGAAGGGGTTAAATATGTTCCCTCAATGTCTTCTTACTGTGGGGGGAGGGGACCGACTGGGGGAGGTGACCGATGGTTGTCCCTATGTACAAGGGACACACCATCAGTCTCCTCTCCCTCACAGGACGTGGATCTCTGTGTTTACACACAGAGATCCACTTTCCTCCTCGTTTCCCAGGCAATCGCGGGTGCCCGGCGGCAATCGCGGCCTTGGGAACGCGGCGGGCGCGCGCGCGCCTCCTAGCTCGTTTTAAAGGGAGGACGTCATATGACGTCCTCCCAGAACGAGAGTGTCCTCCGCCCGCCGTCAATTGACAGTGGGCGGGGGACAAGTGGTTAAGTGAGAATAAACAAACGCAATTTTTTTTTATAATATAATATAATATATATATATATATATATATATATATATATATATATATATATATATATATATATATATATATATATATATATATATATTTTATTGTGGGTACGGAAAGTATTCAGACCCCCTTAAATTTTTCACTCTGTTATATTGCAGCCATTTGCTAAAATCATTTTTTTTCTCATTAATGTACACACAGCACCCCATATGGACAGAAAAACACAGAATTGTTGACATTTTTGCAAATTTATTAAAAAAGAAAAACTGAAATATCACATGGTCCTAAGTATTCAGACCCTTTGCTCAGTATTTAGTAGAAGCACCTTTTGATCTAATACAGCCATGAGTCTTTTTGGGAAAGATGCAACAAGTTTTTCACACCTGGGGATCCTCTGCCATTCCTCCTTGCAGATCCTCTCCAGTTCTGTCAGGTTGGATGGTAAACGTTGGTGGACAGCCATTTTTAGGTCTCTCCAGAGATGTTCAATTGGGTTTAAGTCAGGGCTCTGGCTGGGCCATTCAAGAACAGTCACAGAGTTGTTGTGAAGCCACTCCTTCGTTATTTTAGCTGTGTGCTTAGGGTCATTGTCTTGTTGGAAGGTAAACCTTCGGCCCAGTCTGAGGTCCTGAGCACTCTGGAGAAAGTTTTCATCCAGTATATCCCTGTACTTAGCCGCATTCATCTTTCCCTTGATTGCAACCAGTCGTCCTGTCCCTGCAGCTGAAAAACACCCCACAGCATGATGCTGCCACCACCATGCTTCACTGTTGGGACTGTATTGCACAGGTGATGAGCAGTGCCTGATTTTCTCCACACAAACCGCTTAGAATTAACACCAAAAAGTTCTATCTTGGTCTCATCTGACCAGAGAATCTTATTTCTCACCATCTTGGAGTCCTTCAGGTGTTTTTTATCAAACTCCATGCGTCTTGCACTGAGGAGAGGCTTCCGTCGGGCCACTCTGCCATAAAGCCCTGACTGGTGGAGGGTTGCAGTGATGGTTGACTTTCTACAACTTTCTCCCATCTCCCGACTGCATCTCTGGAGCTCAGCCACAGTGATCTTTGGGTTCTTCTTTACCTCTCTCACCAAGGCTCTGCTCCCCACCCGATAGCTCAGTTTGGCCGGATGGCCAGCTCTAGGAAGGGTTCTGGTCATCCCAAACGTCTTCCATTTAAAGGATTATGGAGGCCACTGTGCTCTTATTTTTTTGTAACCACAATTCTAGCTCTGAGCTCTTCAGGCAGTTCCTTTGACCTCATGACAGCAACTGCCTGAAGAGCTCAGAGACAGAATTGTGGTTACAAAAAAAAATTGGACAGCACCTGAGTTCAAATATATGACTGTCACAGCAAAGGGTCTGAATACATAGGACCATGTGAGATTTCAGTTTTTCTTTTTTAATAAATCTGCAAAAATGTCAACAATTCTGTGTTTTTCTGTCAATATGGGGTGCTGTGTGTACATTACTGAGGAAAAAAAAAATGAACTTAAATGATTTTAGCAAATGGTTGCAATATAACAGAGTGAAAAATTTAAGGGGGTCTTAATACTTTTACGTACCCACTGTATATACAATATATATATACACACACACACATACACACACACACATATACATATACACATACACACACACACAAAAAACATACATACACACACACGCACGCACATACTGGATATAAAAAGTCTAAACACCTGTTAAAATGTCAGGTTTCTGTGACGTAAAAAAATGAGACAGGTCTGATGAAACCAAGGTTGAACTTTTTGGCTAGAATTCCAAAAGATATGTTTGGTGCAAAAACAACACTGCACATCACCAAAAGAGCACCATACCCACAGTGAAGCATGGTGGTGGCAGCATCGTGCTTTGGGGCCATTTTATTTCAGCTGGAACAGGGGGCCTTAGTCAAGGTAGGAGGGAATTATGAACAGGTCCAAATACCAATCAATATTGGCACAAAACCTTCAGGCTTCGGCTAGAAAGCTGAACATAAGGAGGAACTTCATCTTTCAGCATGACAACAACCCAAAGCATACATCCAAATCAACAAAGAAATGGCTTCACCAGAAAAAGATTAAAGTTTTGGAATGGCCCAGCCAGAGCCCAGACCTTAATCAGATTGAAAATCTGTGGGGTGATCTGAAGAGGGCTGTGCACAGGTGATGCCCTCGGAATCTGACAGATTTGGAGTGTTTTTGCAAAGAAGAGTGGGCAAATATTGCAAATTCAAGATGTGCCATCCTGATAGACTCCTACCCAAAAAGACTGAGTGCTGTAATAAAATCAAAGGTGCTTCAACAAAGTATTAGGTTTAAGAGTGTGCACACTTATGAAACCATATTTTTTTTAGTTTTATTTCCCTCCACCTAAAAGATTTCAGTTTGTTGTTCGAATGAGTTGTACAGTTTATAGGTCACATTAAAAAGGTGGAAAAAAGTTCTGAAATGATTTATCTTTGTCTAATTATTTTACATCACAGAAACCTGACATTTTAACAGAGTAGTGTAGACTTTTTATAGCCACTGTATCTATCTATATGTGACCAATATAGCCACACTTCTTTGCAATAACAGTCATAGCCCAAAACATTGGCACCCCTGAATTTCTTTCAGATAATGCACCACGTTGCCCAGAAAATTGTTGCAATTACAAATATTTAGGTATTCTCGTGTTTTTTTATTTTGTTTGTATTGGTATGAGACACAAAAAGACACGAATCTGACACATTCCACACAAAACTCCAAAAATGGAATGGACAAAATTATTGGCACCTTCTCAAAATTGTAAGAAATTATTGTATTTTAAATTTGTGATGCTCCTGTAATTTGTAATTAACCGCTTAAGGACCGCCGCATGACGATATACGTCGACAGAATAGCAAGGCTGGGCACAAGGGTGTACAGGTACGTCCCCTTTAAGATTCCAGCCATGGGTCGTGCTCGCGACCCGGTTCTGAGCTCCGTGACCGCAGGACCCGATCGCCGCCGGTGTCCCGCGATCGGGTCACAGAGCTGAAGAACGGTGAGAGGTAAGTGTAAACAAACCTTTCCCCGTGCTTCCTAGTGAGCGTGTCACTGATCGTCTGTTCCCTGTCATAGGGAAGGACAATCAGTGATGTCACACGCCAAGCCACGCCCCCTACAGTAAGAATCACACATTAGGTCACACTTAACCCCTTTAGCGCCCCCTACAGGTTAACCCCTTCACTGCCAGTGTCATTTTCACAGTAATCAGTGCATTTTTATAGCACCGATTACTGTGAAAATGACAATGATCCCAAAATAGTGTCAAAAGTGTCCGATGTGTCTGCCATAATGTCGCAGTCACGATAAAAATCGTTGATCGCCGCCATTACTAGTAAAAAAAAAAAAAATTATTAATAAAAATGGCATAAAACTATCCCCTATTTTGTAGACGCAATAACTTTTGCGCAAACCATTTCATAAACCCTTATTGCGATTTTTTTTACCAAAAATATGTAGAAGAATACATAAAATCGGCCTTAACCGAGGAAAAACTTTTTAATATATTTTTTAGGAGATATTTATTATAGCAAAAAGTAAAAAATAGATTTTTTTTTTTAAATTGTCGCTCTATTTTTGTTTATAGCGCAAAAAATAAAAACCGCAGAGGTGATCAAATACCACCAAAAGAAAGCTCTATTTGTGGGGAAAAAAATTACGTCAATTTTGTTTGGAAACCACGTCGCATGACCGAGCAATTGTCAGTTAAAGCGACACAGTGCCGAATCGCAAAAAGGGGCCTGGTCTTTTAGCTCCAAAATGGTGTGGGGCTTAAGTGGTTAAACTCACCTGTATCAATTAACAGGTGCTGACAATAAAGAAATCACACCAGCAACCAGTCAAAAGAATGAAAAATTGACTCAACCTCTGTTATGTGTCTGTCACACGGAGCATGGAGAAGAGAAAGAGCAGCAAAGAATTGTCTGAGGATTTGAGAAGAAACATTTTGGAAAAGCATGGACAATCTCAAGGTTACAAGTCAATCTCCAGAGATCTTAATGTTTCTGTGCCCACAGTGTGCAACATTATCAAGAAGTTTACAGCCCATGGCACTGTAGCTAATCTCCCTGGATGTGGACAAAAGTGAAAAATTGATCAAAGAGTTAGCCAAAACTTACCTGAGGAAGCCAAAATTCTTTTGGGAGAATGTGCTGTGGACAGACGAAACAAAATTACTGCTTTTTGGTAAAGCCCATCATTCTACTGCTTTTAGAAAAAGAAATGATGCCTTTAAAGAAAATAATAGGGTCTCTAAACTCAAACATGGTGGAGGTTCACTGATGTTTTGGGGTTGCTTTGCTGCTTCAGGCACTAGATGTCTTGACCGTCTGCATGGAATTTTAAAAATATGAATATGCGATGACAAATAGCGATAAAAAAAAAAAAAAAAAAGACAATCCTCAAAAACAGTCCATATAAAAATCATAGGGCGTTTATATGAGTAATCTAAAACGAAATAAAGTCCACAAGTGTGCAACAAAGAAGGTGATGCTTCCCAAAATTATTCCGATAGAGAATCACGCTTGTGGACTTTTTTTTTTAAGTTTACTCATATAAAAAACACCCTATAATTTTTATATGGGCTGTTTTTGAGGATGCCTTTTTATTGCCATTTGTCATCACATATTCTTTCCATTGTTTTGTGTTCATTTCTCACTTACTTATAAATAAGCACTACACTTTGTTTGTATTATATTGATTCAGTTGGTACCTGTTGACCAGAGCAGCTGTCTAAGCTTTTTTGCAATGTTTTTTGGTCTAACAGGGAATTACACTGGTTTTTTTATAATGAAGTCTGAAGACTACCAAAGAATTCTGGGGCGCAATGTAGGACCTAGTGTCAGAAAGTTCCAATGTCAAGGGTCTTACAGCAGGACAATGACCCAAATGGTTTAAGACAAAGCGCTGGAGAGTACTGAACTGGGCAGCAATGAGTCCAGATCTAAAGCTCAGAGCACTTGGAGAGATCTCAAAACAGCAGTTTGGAAAAGGAACCCTTCCAATCTGAGAGACCTGGCGTAGTTGGCAAAAGAAGAGCGATTCAAAATTCCAGTAGAGAGGTGTAAGAAACTCATTGCTGGTTACAGAAAGCAATTGATTTCAGTTATTTTTTCCAAGGGGTGTGCTACCAAATATTTAATTGAGGGCGCCAATAAATTTGTCCAGTCCATTTTTGGAGTTGTGTGGCTTTTTGGGTCATACCGATACAAAACAAAATAAACAAACATGAGAATGCCTAAACACTTGTAATTGCAACAATTTTCTGGGCGATGTGGTGCATTATCTGACAGAAATGCCAAAATTTTTGCCAATATTTTTGCCCATGACTGTAAGCCTTTCATTCATGGAGTCTGTCAGTTTTGTGACCTGTTGATGATCCACTTTTTGTGCAACAGCAACCACAGCCTCCCAGACACTGTTCAGAGTGGTGTACTGTTTTCCTTCACCATAAATCTCCCAATTAAGAAGGGCCCACAAGTCCTCAATATTGTTTAGGTCAGATGAGGAAGGGGGCCATGTCATTATTCTTTCAGCTTTACTGGCTAGCCATGCAGTGGAGTACTTCGATGCATGCGATAAAGCATTGTTCTGCATAAATATCATGGTCTTACAGACTTTTTTCTGTACCATTGCATGAAGAAAGTGTCTTCTAAAAACTGGCAGTAGGTTTGGGAGTTGACTTGGAGTCCATCTTCAACCCCAAAAGGTCCAACTAGCTCATCTTTAATAACACCAGCCCATACCAGTACCCCAGCTTTACCTTGCTGGCATCGAAGTGAAGCTCTGTGTCCATTACTGACCCAGCGACAGGCACATTCATCTGGTCCCATCAAGAGTCACTTTTATCTCATCAGTCCATAAAACCTTTGAAAAAAACCTGTCTTCATGTTTCAACTTATGTGTCTTATTCAGAGGTGGTCGGCTTTCAGCCTTCCTTACCTTGGCCATGTCACTAAGCACTGAACACCTTGTACTTCTGGGCATTCCAGGTAGGTTGCAGTTCTAGAATATGACAGCACTGGAAGATAATGGGTTCCTGGTAGCTTCACGTTTGATTCTTCTCAAATCTTTGGCAGTTCATTTGTATCTTTCTTTCTCTATCAACATGTTTCTTGTGACCCCATTGACTATTTGCAACAAAATGTTTGATTGTTCTTTAATCACGTCCCAATATCTTAGCAATTTCAAGAGTGCTGCATATCCCTCTGAAAGACTAAATTTTTTACTTTTCAGAGTCAGTTAAATCTTACTTTTGGCCCTTTACCTGTGGACGAGAATCCACCTAATTATGCAAACCTTGATATAGGTTGTTGATCTCCTTAGGCCACACCCTCCCTTCATACAGCTTGGCGTTGGACAATATGTTAAAAAATTATGATTTGGTCAAAATACTTACTTGCTAATAATTGTGCACACAGTGTATAGCTAGAGAACTGACCACTGTGTTTTCCTCCTTAGCGTGGTCAGTTTTTAATAGGAAAGAAGAGCGACTGGCAGGAACCCCAGGGATTTCACACAAAGGAAACAATACAAAGAGAACAGGATAATTTTCCATACAAGTACATGGTATAGCAGGCCCATAAAGTATTTCACAAAAGTGAGTACATCCCTCACATTTTTGTAAATATTGTATTATATATTTTTATGTGACAACACTGAAGAAAATAGGATTTTTATAACAGCTTACCTGTAAAATCCTTTTCTTGGAGTACACCACGGGACACAGAGCTAGTCATTACATAATGGGTTAAGGGTCACCAGCGGTGATTGGACACTGGCACAACCAATGGAAGACAGTTCCCCTCCATATAACCCCTCCCATCAGGGAAGTACCTCAGTTTTGTAGCAAAGCAGTAAGGTTCCCATAAGAAGGGGGGGACCTCTGTGTCCCGTGGTGTACTCCAAGAAAAGGATTTTACAGGTAAGCTGTTATAAAAATCCTATTTTCTTTATCGTACACCACGGGACACAGAGCTAGTCATTACATAATGGGACGTCCCAGAGCAATGCTCATATGAAGGGGGGGAGACACAGATCAAAACAGGCCGCTTGCGGACCAGAAGCCCTATACTGCTGCCTGCAGCACACTTCGCCCAAAGGCGGAATCCTCATGTCCTTTCACATCTATTTGATAGAATTTGGAAAATGTATGGACTGAAGACCAAGTTGCAGCTTTACAGATCTGAGCCATCGAAGCCTGGTGGTGCACTGCCCATGAAGCACCTATCGCCCTGGTAGAGTGCGCCTTAACAGGAAAAGGAGGAGTCCTGTTCTTTAAACCATAAGCTTGAATAATTACTTGTCTAATCCACCTGGAAATGGTGGATTTTGATACCGCTTGGCCCTTCTTGGGCCCATCTGGTAAAATAAACAAAACATCTGTTTTACGTATCTGAGCGGTTGCTTGCAGATACACCTTTACCGCTCTCAGTAGATCTAGAGAGTGTAATAATTTTTCCCCCGCCGTCCGCGGGTTTGGAAAAAAGGAAGGCAGAACAATGTCTTGATTCAAGTGAAAAGCCGACACCACCTTAGGTAGAAAAGCCGGATGGGGTCGTAGTACGATTTTGTCCTTGTGACAAATTAGATAAGGCTCTTTACAAGAAAGAGCTGCTAGCTCTGATACTCTCCTAGCAGAAGCTATAGCAATCAGAAAGGCCAACTTCCTACTCAATATAATTAAAGGAATATGGCGAATAGGTTCAAAAGGTTGCTTTTGCAACACTGACAATACCAAATTCAAATCCCATGGACACAAGGGAGTCCTAACTGGAGGATTTATCCTCAGTACCCCCCTTAATGAATGTCCGAACTAGGGAGTGAGATGCCAATGGTCTCTGAAAGAAGACTGATAGAGCCGATATTTGCCCTTTGATGGTGCTAAGGGCTAAATTCATATCCACTCCTAACTGGCAAAAAGCAAGAATCCTACTTATTTCATACTTCCGAGGATTCCAACATCTGGATTCACACCAGGAAACGTATGCTCTCCAGACTCTCTGATAGATGAGTCTGGAGGCTGGCTTTCTAGCATTAATGAGCGTAGAAAGAGCCGGACCAGAGACCCCTCTCTTTTTAAAAATGTGGGTCTCAGCAGCCAGGCCATCAACTTTAGCCTTTGTAAGGAAGGGTGGAATACTGGACCCTGTGACAGCAGGTCGTGTCGAAGTGGAAACTTCCAGGGCCTTCCTATCGCCATTTTTACCATCTCGGCGTACCAAGGCCTCCTGGGCCAGTTTGGGGCCACTAGGATTACTGGTATTCCCTCCTCCTTGATCCTGCGAAGCAGTCTTTGTAGAAGAGGGATCGGAGGGAATGCATAGATCAGTGAGAACTGATTCCATGGAGTTATTAGAGCGTCTGTATTATTAGAGCGTCTGTCCCGTAGGCTAGAGGATCTCTCGTTCTGGACACAAAGTTGTCCAATTTCTTGTTGAACCTGGCAGCTAGCAGGTCTACATCTGGGTTTCCCCATCTCAGACATATGGCCTGAAAGATCTCGGGGTGAAGAGACCACTCTCCTGGTAGCAGCTGCTGACGACTCAGGTAGTCTGCTTGCCAATTTTCTATCCCTGGAATGAAGATTGCAGAAAGGCAAGGTACATGCTCTTCTGCCCATGCCAGGATCCGGTTCACCTCTCTTTGGGCTGCCCGACTGCGGGTGCCTCCTTGGTGATTGATGTAAGCTACTGCAGTAGCATTGTCGGATTGAATCCGAACTGGGTAGCCCTGTAACCTGTATGTCCAGGTTTTGAGGGCTAGATATACCGCCCGGATCTCTAGCACATTGATGGCAGGATCCCCTGAGTCTTGGCCCAGGTTCCCTGGGTAGAAGCCTCCTCGAATACTGCACCCCAGCCCGATAGGCTGGCATCCCTAGATACCACCTTCCAGGCCACTGGGAGGAAGGACTTTCCCTTCCGTAAATTCCTGGCTTCTAGCCACCAATCGAAGCTGTGGCGTACTTGTGAGGACAGGCGCATGGGTATATCCAGAGCTTGGCTCTTCCTGTTCCAGGAAGCTAAAATATTGCCTTGAAGTAGTCTCGAATGAAACTGGGCGTAAGGGACCGCCTCGAAGGAGGCTACCATCTTTCCCAATAGTCTCATGCAAAGGCGAAAAGACGGCCTCTTGTTTGCTTTGACCTTGTGGATCAGGTCTTTCAGAGACTGTATCTTCGGTTCTGGCAGGTATACCCCGTTTTGGGCTGTATCTATGATCATGCCCAGGTACACTATCCTTCTTTGGGCCTGGAGAGAGGATTTTTGTAAATTTATAATCCATCCTAAATGCTCCAGGTATCCTACTGTAGTGTGTACAGCGTGACCCAATCCCTCCTTTGACTGATCTATTACTAGTAGATCGTCCAGATAGGCTGTTACCGCAATGCCCCGTGTTCTTAGGTTTGCTAACAGAGGAGCTAGCACCTTTGTGAATACTATGGGCGCGGTGGCTACACCAAACGGCAGAGCCACAAATTGAAAGTGGCGATCTTCTACCGCAAACCTTAGGAATCTTTGGTGAGCGGGGAGGATGGGTATGTGTAAATGTGCGTCCTTGATATCTATGGGCGCCATGAATTTTCCGCCCTTTAAAGTGGCGGCCACGGATCGGATCGTTTCCATTCGAAAATGGCGATCGTTCAGGAACCGATTTAGGGATTTTAGATCCAGGATGGGGTCTGACATCTCCATTTGGCTTTGGAATCACAAAGAGGTTTGAGTAAAAACCTGAACCTCGCTCTTTTTGGGGTACGTCTGTAACTACCCCTTGAGCCATTAAGTGATTCAAACCTTTGAAGAAGGATTCTCTTTTTGTGGATCCTTGGAGAGTCTTGAACCTCGGAATTGAGAAGGTGGGATCTCTCGAAATTCCAGTTTGTACCCTGAGGATATTGTGGATACTACCCAATTGTCCTGGATTTCTGACCACCAAGTCGCTCAGAACTGACAAAGCCTTCCTCCCACTCGGCCGAGCGGGGGCGCCCCTTCACTGAGAGGCTTTGGGGGCTTGCTTATTAGCTCTTGCACCCCACGGCTTCTTGTTCTTCTGAGCTTGCCCCTTGGCTTTTGTGGGCGGCTAAAACAGGCCGCCGCCACTGGTTGGAGTCAGATTTCCCGGGAGCTGGGGAGAGAGAGCGTTTAAAACAAGATCTCTTGTTTTTCTTTCTCTCAGGTAAAAGTCGTTTTACCACTTGATATCTTCTGTATATATTTTTCTAAATCTTCCCCAAATAGGCGTTCGCCATGGAACGGGAACTTGCCAACAGCTTTTTGCATGGGGTTTCCGCTGACCAATGCTTAAGCCAAAGTACTCTGCGCATCTGTACCAGCTGGAGTGTAAGGCGTGATGCCTGTATGATAGAATCTCTCATGGCATCCACTGTGAAGCATAAGGCTTTAGGCAAATTTTCCCAATTTCTAGCCTGCTCTGAAGGCAGTTCCTTCAGCCCCTGCTTTACCTGTTGGCTGATGACCTGACACATACCGACTGCTGCTACTGCAGGTTGGGTAATTGAGCCGGCCAAAAGGAAGGAGGATTTCAACTTCCTCTCCGAAGGATCTTTTAAACCCTTGTACATTATCCACCGGACATGTCAGGTTTTTATTTACACAAGAAATAGCCGCAACTACCGCAGGCAGGCTCCATTTCTTTAAAAAAAAAATTCCCCCATAGGATAAAGAATGTTAAACCTTTTTGGAGGTGAGAAACGCTTATCTGGATGTTGCCAGTTTGCGTATATTAGATCCTCTAGTAACGGATGAACCGGGAAGGAGCATGCACCTTGCAGGGATCTTAATGACCCTAGGGAGGAGACAGGTAATTCCGTTACCTCCGCAGAGGTTAACTTAAATGCACTGCTATAGCATTGTACCTGTGACCTTAAAATCTGGCTCCTCATCCTCTGCTGATGTAGCCTCCTCCTCCTCATCCTCCTCCCTCAGGTACTTCTGAAGGGAGGTCCAATACTGGAAGAGACCTGCTTCGCTTATTGTCCCTTTTTAGAGGACTTAGCGATTAAGGTAGCAATTTTTTCCTCCAGATTATTTAGGGCAGCTGATAAAGTGTCCTCAGTGACATATACAGGCCCAGGCTTCACTCGGGAAGCCGCCATACCTGACAGAGGTAATGGCTCATCCTGAACAGGTGCATTTAGCAACACAGGAGAGAAAGGTACCGAGTCAGCACAGTTAGAGCCTCCTCTCAGGCGGTGGTGCTTTCTTATCTCTTTTTGTCCGTATTACTTCCCCTGGAAGGCTTACTGTTTAGACAAAATACAAGGTACCTAAATGCATATACTACCGTGTTCAGTTTAGCAAATACATTAAGTATGCAACTTTTAACACATAACTATGCATAACATGGATGTCTTCTAGGAAGTACCCAATCCAACCACATGGAGTCTTACGTCCCTGTATAGCTGCTGTGTTTCTCTGCCAGGAACAAGAGAACTAACGAGCTTGCTTGCTGCTGCAGTGCTTTCACACTGACAGTCTTTTAAATTTGGCGCCGTTTCTGTGCCTGCGCGCGCCACGTGCCCGCGCACGCCTTCGCCCCCCCCCCTCCGATAAAGCGCGCTCCCGCGCGCAGCGCGCGGCCCTTAGCGCTATGGCGGTGGCCATAGTGAGAGAGGACTCTCATCAGCCCTTGTTCCCACTTACCTGCATCTGCAGGTGTCTGGTCGGCCACCGAAAGGAGGATCGGGGTGCCCCAGCAAGCTAAGCAGCGGAGGTGACGAGCAGTGTACTTCGCCGAAGCCGACACTGAACAGAGTGAGGTGAGTATATTCAGCTCTTTACTCCCCCCAGTGGTGGAAAAAAAGAAGACATCCATTTTTTGAAAAAGGTCCCAACCTAGTTATGGACCTTCTAATCTCACCTTATCCACGCCGCAGGTTTTTCTGCTGAAAGATTTCAGACAGATACCAAACTTCACCCTTCACGGTGGGCTATGTGTGCCAACCTTCAGGGATATGGGTTCCTATTTAAAGGATACCTCTCCCCTGGGCCTTGTACAAGACTCTTACCAGGACTTTATAGCGAAATAGCGAAAGTGCTGGATCTTAGAGCCCAGTCCTCCGAAGAGAGACATTACAGGCGACGCCTCATGGATGAGGCCCGGATCCCATCCAGATTCAGCTCATTTGTAGGCGTCTTGGATGGATCCGAAAGCATAGCTCTTTTACCCCCAGAGGGTCTCTTTGGTAGAGCTTTCCTTTAGCACCTCCTAACGCGTCCAACACCTTTCGACACTGGCGAAAAAACTGAGGTACTTCCCTGATGGGAGGGGTTATATGGAGGGGAACTGTCTTCCATTGGTTGTGCCAGTGTCCAATCACCGCTGGTGACCCTTAACCCATTATGTAATGACTAGCTCTGTGTCCCGTGGTGTACGATAAAGAAATTACACTTTGCTACAATGTAAAAGTAGTGAGTGTACAGCTTGTATAACAGTGTAAATTAGCTGTCCCCTCAAAATAACAACACACAGCCATTAATGTCTAAACCGCTGGCAACAAAAGTGAGTACACCCCTAAGTGAAATTGTCCAAATTGGGCCCAATTAACCATTTTCCCTCACCAGTGTCATGCGACTCGTTAGTGTTACAAGGTCTCAGGTGTGAATGTGGAGCAGGTGTGTTAAATTTGGTTTTATCGCTCTCATTCTCTCATACTGGTCAATGGAAGTTCAACATGAAGATGGCCTTAGCTATAAGAAAATTTCCAAGACCCTGAAACTCAGCTGCAGCATGGTGGCCAAGACCATACAGCGTTTAAACAGGCCAGGTTCCACTCAGAACAGGCCTTGCCATGGTCGACCAAAGAAGTTGAGTGCACATGCTCAGCATCATATCCAGAGGTTTTCTTTGGGAAATAGACGTATGAAGGCTGCCAGCATTGCTGCAGAGGTTGAAGGGGTGGGGGGTCAGCCTGCCAGTGCTCAGACCATACGCTGCACACTGCATTAAATTGGTCTGCATGGCTGTCTTCCCAGAAGGAAGCCTGTTCATGCACAAGAAAGCCCACAAATAAACAGTTTGCTGAAGACAAACAGACTAAGGACATGGATCACTGGAACCATGTCCTGTGGTATGGATGATGATGATGATGATAACGACCCCAAACACGCCTCCAAGATGACCCCTGCCTTGCTAAAAGAAGCTGAGGGTAAAGGTGAGGGACTGGCCAAGCACATCACCAGACCTAAACCCTATTGAGCATCTTTGGAGCATCCTGAAAATGGAAGGTGCAGGAGCGCAAGGTCTCTAACATCCACCAGCTCCGTGATGTCATCATGGAGGAGTGGAAGAGGACTCCAGTGGCAACCTGTGAAGCTCTGGTGAACTCCATGCCCAAGAGGGTTAAGG
Organism: Rana muscosa; assembly: GCA_029206835.1. Taxonomy (NCBI): domain Eukaryota; kingdom Metazoa; phylum Chordata; class Amphibia; order Anura; family Ranidae; genus Rana; species Rana muscosa. The sequence goes on along the minus strand of CM055122.1, from coordinate 992,766,419 downwards.
CAGTGCTGGAAAATAAGGGTAGCCACAGAAAATATTGACAATTTGGACATTTTCAATTAGGGGTGTACGCACTTTTGTTGCCAGCGGTTTAGACATTAATGGCTGTGTGTTGAGTTATTTTGAGGGGACAGCAAATGTACACCATTATACAAGCTGTACGCTCACTACTTTACATAGTTACATAGTTAGTCAGGTTGAAAAAAGACAAGTCCATCCAGTTCAACCATAAAAAAAAAAAAAAATAAATAATAATATCATACAATCCCATGTACCTAATTCTATTCCCACAGTTGATCCAGAGGAAGGCGAAAAACCCCAGCAGAGCATGATCCAATTTGCTACAGCAGGGGAAAAAATTCCTTCCTGATCCCCAGAGAGGCAATCGGATATTACCCGGATCAACTTTACCTATAAATGTTAGTACCCAGTTATATTATGTACATTTAAGAAAGAATCCAGGCATTTCTTAAAGCAATCTACTGAGCTGGCCTGAACCACCTCTGGAGGGAGTCTATTCCACATTTTCACAGCTCTTACTGTGAAGAAACCTTTCCGTATTTGGAGGTGAAATCTCTTTTCCTCTAGACGTAAAGAGTGCCCCCTTGTCCTTTATGTTGACCGTAAAGTGAATAACTCAACAGCAAGTTCACTATATGGACCCCTTATATATTTGTACATGTTGATCATATCCCCCCTTAATCTCCTCTTCTCAAGAGTGAATAAATTCAGTTCCTCTAAACTTTCCTCATAGCTGAGCTCCTCCTCTTATCAGTTTGGTTGCCCTTCTTTGCATTTTCTCCAGTTCCCCAATATCCTTTTTGAGAACTGGGGCCCAAAACTGAACTGCATATTCCAGATGAGGTCTTGCTAATGATTTGTACAGGGGCAACATGATATCTCTCTCTCTCTCTCTCTGGAGTTCATACCTCTATTAATACAAGAAAGGACTTTGCTCGCTTTGGAAACCGCAGCTTGGCATTGCATGCCATTATTGAGCTTATGATCTACCAAAGCCCCCAGATCCTTCTCCACTACGGATCCCCCCAGTTTTTCTCCCCCTAGTAGTATGATGCATTCATATTCTTAGCCCCCAAGTGCATAACTTTACATTTATCAACATTAAACAACATCTACCACATAGTCGCCCAATTAGACAGAGCATTGAGGTCGGCTTGTAAATTGGCGACATCCTGTAAGGACGTTATTCCACTGCATAGCTTGGTGTCATCTGCAAAGACAGGATCTCAGACCCAATATCATTTATAAAGATATTAAAAAGTAAGGGTCCCAACACTGAACCTTGGGGTACACCACTGATAACCTTGGACCATTCAGAGTAAGAATCATTAATGACTACTCTCTGGATTCTGTCTTTTAGCCAGTTTTCTATCCATTTACAAAACTGATATTTCCAATCCTGTAGACTTTACCTTACACATGAGCCATGTGTGGGGAACTGTATCGAACGCTTTTGCAAAATCCAATTATACCACATCCACCGCCACGCCTCTGTACAAGGTTTTACTTACATCTTCATAAAAATAAACCAGGTTTGTCTGACAACTTCTGTCTTTCATGAATCCATGCGGTCTGTTTAAAATATTTTTTTCCAGCAAGAACTCATCTATGTGGTCTTTTATTAATCTCTCCAGTATCTTCCCAACTATAAAAGTTAAACTAACAGGTCTATAGTTACTTGGTAAAGACTGTGTTCCCTTTTTAAATATAGGCACCACATTGGCCCTGTGCCAATCACGTGGTACTATTCCTGTCATTAATGAGTCCCTAAAAATTAGATACAATGGCTTTGAAATTACAGAGCTCAATTCTTTTAGGATCCGTGCGTGGATGCCATCTGGTCCAGGTGCTGTTTACTCACCTTTATTCTGTCTAGATATTTCTGGACCATATCACTTTTGAGCCATTGTGGATTTGGGGCTGTGTCACTACCACCCCCATTTTGGACATGAGCTCCCCCATGCTCCTTTGTATACACAGAGCTGAAGAAAGTATTTACCGTATTTATCGGCGTATAACACGCACTTTTTTCCCCTTAAAATCAGGGGAAAATCGTTGGTGCGTGTTATACGCCGATACTCCGCCGATTCCCCTGCTGAAACGAGCGAGAGGAGCGAGCGGAGCCGAAGCCGAAGTACACTCGGCTTTACTCGGCTCCTCTCGCAGTCCTGCCCATCTCTGACTGCGCCGCTGACATAGAGAAAGCCGAGTACTTCGGCTAGTCTCGGCTCCTCTCGCAGTCCTGCCCCTGACTGTGAGCAGAACAGAGTCTAGCCGAAGTACACTCGGCTTTCTCTATGTCAGCGGCGCAGTCAGTGGAGATGGGGGGGGGGGGGGGACTGCGAGAGGAGCCGAGTCTAGCCGAAGTACACACTGCTCCGCTCGCTCCTCTCCACACAGAAATCTGCGCCAATTTTAAAATAGCAGAGACTGACAAGGCTGCAAAAGGTACTGGGCAAGGCTGCAGATGGACACTGGGCAAGGCTGCATGCTGCATTTAAATGTAATTTTTTTTTCCTTGAATTTCCCTCCCAAAAGTTTTTTTCCTTAAAATTCCCTCCTAAACTTGGGGTGCGTGTTATACGCCGGCGCGTGTTATACGCCGATAAATATGGTAATAAATTTGCCTTCTCTTTGTCCCCAGTCACCCACTCTAGATTCTTTTGTAAAGGGCCTACATGCTTAGACTTGACCTTTTTACTATTAATATATTTGAAGAATATTTGGGGGTTTTGTCCTACTATCTTTTGAAATCTGTCGTTCGTTTTGAATTTTTGCATCCTTGATTTCCTTTTTACATATCCTGTTATATTCTTTGTAACATTTAAATGGACACTAGTGTTCCCTCATTTTTATATTTTATAAAAGCTCTGTGTTGTCACATGAAAATATATAAGAACATTTTTACAAAAATGTGAGGGTGTACTCACTTTTGTGAGCTATTGTATCAGGAATATATGCGATATGGTGAGTGCTATGTAGGTTAACTGCTGATATGTGGCACAAAGGATAATTGGGTCAATGACACACAGCTGTATGTATTACATGTCATATGTGTACACATGGGTGTCCGCTCCATAGGGCAAGGGGGGTCAATTGCCCCCCCCCCCCCGGAATCATAAGAGTGTTGAAGTCAGAGTGGAGACACATGCCCCCTGTGTTGCAATAACCCCAGCTAGCGGTCAAAGACAGGGTTAAATGCAACTGTGTATCGCCGCTGCCGAAGCGCTTTGCAGGCGCTTCGGCAGCGGTGCCCATTTATTTCAATGGGCGGTGGAGGAGTGGTGTATACAGCACTGCTCCACTGCCCCAAAGAAGCATGGATGACCTTAAAATGATGCCCCCCCCCCATAAAAAACTTCAGCGGACGCCCATGTGTGTACATGATAATAAGTCTGAAAGAGAGTCCATGCAGAAGGATGTGGTTAATTGCTCTCTCTTGCTTACATATCAGGAATATGAAATGTTACATACTCTAACTCAAATAGAGAAGGGAAATTACCTTGTATAGTGGACCTTCAAATCTTTGTAGGTTTTTCGCAATATACTGAAAATGAAAAAACATGATCCATTAAAACATAGCATAAGTAAAACAGGACTATTCAAAATGAGCCTATGCAGAAAAATGCACAACAAGTTTACTTCAGAGGAAACAAGGTGTGATAAGAATAAGAAAAGGCAGATCCAGCGATTTGGGTGGTATAAATATTTGTAAATCTCAAATTATCCTGCAAATATTGAGCTTGGCCCCTCTTCATTGTTCCCTTAAAGTCATGTGTGTCCTCATTCACCTAGCAGCATAAAAAAGGGGACTTGGATAGGACCAAAGTTAATTTTTACAGACAAAAAGCAAGAATTAAACCACCTGTATCACTGATCACTTTGGTATGCGTTTCACACTGGAGGTACCTCTGCATATGGGTCACAGTTTGAGTTGGCCAGGTTTGATACGTTTAATGTGTGTGTGTGTAATATATCTATTTAATTTTAATTTTCTTTTTCCTCACCTTTACAGCCTTGGTTTGTAAGGCCCGCTTTACTTCAATATGCTGGGCAAGGTCTAGTGGCGTTTGGTCTGGAATCACATAAATAAAAGTCATAAATGATTACACAAGTAATTTTTTACGTTTGAAGAGGAGTTTATCCCTCCGAAGTACAGAAATGAATGTTCATACAGTTCATTGCTCAATTTTCTTTTCACGGTTTCAAGTTCAACCTACAGTCCTTAATCATGGCTGTGACTAAGGACTAATGTCCGAAACGCATAGGCTGTTTTACAGCATTGCACGTTTACTTAATAAAGAAATAAAAACATTTTGGAAGTCATCCTGAGTGTGGATCATCCTTTCCTTACTCTGGTTGCTATGAATCAAGTTTCATAAAACATACAGTAAGGGAGCTTTCACACTGCTCCATTGAACAAACGAACTAAAAAACACATATGTATTTTTGACGTGTTTTGTGGTTGGCACGCCCCTGTGAAATAAGCGACTCAAAAAACACCAAAAAAAACACAACCGCTGTGCGTTTTTGTTGATGCATTTTCCATTCATTTCAATGGGGAGCTGTGTTTTTGGCGCACCAAAGATGCAGCATGCTGGACTTTTTAAAACTTAAGTCCAATAGGATTTAAAGAGAAACATTTTTATTGCATTTTTAGCAAGGTAAAAACACAGCAAAACATGCATCAGTGTGAAAGGGCCCTAAGAATATGAAACTACAGCTGCAGCACATAGTACTGCTGGCCACGCATGGCAAATGTTAGGCAATTTTGTTTTGCTTCATTAGAAAAATCGAGCCAACTCACTACCAACACCAATCATTTGAAGATGTGGACAAAAATGTCTGGTTGTAGATTAGAGGTTGACCGATATTTTTCCTTTAAGAAAATCGACATTGGCCAATTATTATGAAAATTCAACCAATTTAATCGCACCATGCCCTGTCGACCCGCAAGTGTTCCTCCCCCCTTCTCCACACTCCATTGGCAGAGCAGCGCTTGACAGAGCCCCCGACTGTGTGAAGCTGACCTTTGCAACTAAATGCAGAGAGACCTGCTGTTAGAATTCAGCGTTGATGTCAGGGGTGGGCGGGACCCAGCAGCTATCACAAGCCAATGGGATGGGATCTGGGCGGACCGCTACGTGTATGTGGCCCCACCCCCTTTAAGCAGCCCAATCATTGGCTGGTGTTTGATAGCGGCTGGGTCCCGCCCACCCCGGGCCCCGCCCACCTCCAACATCACTGCTGAATTTTGACAGCTGGTCTCTCTCTGCATTCAGTTACACGTGTCCGTTTCACACAGTTATACTATATCGGCTCAGTGTGATACCTGCCAGTGCCAATCTGTGCCACCTGCAAAAAAAAAAAAAAAAAACACACACACACACACACACACACACACACACACACACACACACACAAACACAGCATCGGCCTAAAATATTTGCCGCAAAAAAAAAAAAAAAAAAAAAAAAAAAAAAAAATCGGCATCATATGTTGCCCGTCTGCCGCTCCGATCTCTAAATATCGGCATCGACCAAAGAAAAACCCATGTCGGTCGACCGCCATTGTAGATTACATTCATTTATTTGGTCATTAAAAGCTGTATACAAAAAAAAAGTAATTGCAAATTTCCTGAAAATTGGTCAAAGTATACTACATGTTTAGTAATATGTAGTGCCTGCTGGCTTTCAGTTATAAGTTCTCATTTACCTGGATCATTTATGTAACCAAAACATTGCATATCTCAATGCCAAATGGTTCAACATATATAAAAGGAAAATGACATTCCCATTTGTAGTAGAGTATTGACAAAATATATGTAATAGACTTACTCTTCTCATTCTTGATATTAACATTCGCTCCACTTTTCAGAAGTTTTAGGGCGCACTTCTTCATTCCACGGTAAACAGCACAGTGCAGAGGGGTGTTGCCCAATTGATCAGTGCAGTTAATGTCAGGTGGTTTAGCTCTGTTTAGCTATAGAGAAAAACAAGTCATTTAATACAGCAGTTTTTGAATTCTCTTCTAGATTTCATTACAACAACCCTTGGCTTTTGAAAGCACGCCACTAGTTAATGAATAGTCATCAAAAGATCTGCATCAATTCTATGACCTGGCTTATTTTTATATACTTTTTATTTAAAGGATAAGTTGACTATTTAAAGCATTGGGAACATGTTACATGTTCCATCTGTTTTTAGTGTGGAACATGCAACATGTTCCCAAAGGTGAACTTACCCTTTAAAACTCACCTGCAGGAAACCTTCCTTTGCAATGGGGTTGCACCCGCACTGAAGAGATTAAATGCTTGTACTTCTACTTACCTGCTCATTCGCTCCTACCTCTTCTCCCCTGCACTCTGGTGGTCTAAGGACCTCTGACATCCAGTGTTAATTTCGTTAACGAAAACGTTTGTCATAATTTTCGTCAGAGGCTTTTTTACAGTGATGAAAACGAAACTAAAAAGTACAGCACATTTTCGTCAACTGACAAAAACTATGACGAAAATGGAATCTGTTTTCGTTAAGGAACGAAAAACAGGACGTTAATGGCAAGGAGGGACGTTTACCCTCATGAATTTACTGTATTTATCGGCGTACAACACAGTGTGTGCGTGTTATACGCCGATATTTGTTTTTATCCCAATAAGGGGTGGGGATCGGGCGGTCCGCCCCGGGAGCCACACATTGGGGGGTGGTCAAGCCAGCCGCCCCGCCTCTCCTGGCCTTTGGACAGCACTGCCAGCAAAGTCTATCATTAGGAAAAGAATCATTGCCAGCCCCTTCCCCTATACTGCTCCTCCTCCTGTGTCACTCATTGTAAGCTGAAGCTTCTAACCTCAATTGCTTTGTTCTCGTTGGCCGCTCTCCTCCTGCTCCTCCTCGTGTTGCTTTAGATTGGAGGAGAGCGGTCACATGACCATCCATGAATCTTCAGAGGAGAGCAGCCATGTGACCGGGACCATGCAAGAAGGAAGCTATGAGTTAACTAGGTTTAGAGACTTTGATTTACAATAAGAGTGACACAGGAGGAGCTGTGTATGAGAAAGGGCTGGCAGTGATTTATTCTTAACTTTAGAGTACGCTGGCAGTGCTGTCCCAGGAGACTGGGGGCCTCTTGGGAATGCAGGGGGGCTGTGTATTGTGCAGAGGGTGGGGGCTGTGCACTGTGGGGGGCTTTGTATTGTGCAGAGGGTGGGAGCTGTGCTGTGTACTGTGGGGGGCTTTGTATTGTGCAGAGGGTGGGAGCTGTGCTGTGTACTGTGGGGGGCTTTGTATTGTGCAGAGGGTGGGAGCTGTGCTGTGTACTGTGGGGGGCTTTGTATTGTGCAGAGGGTGGGAGCTGTGCTGTGTACTGTGGGGGGCTTTGTATTGTGCAGAGGGTGGGAGCTGTGCTGTGTACTGTGGGGGGCTTTGTATTATGCAGAGGGTGAGGGGCTGTGCTGTGTACTGTGGGAGGTATTGTGCAGAGGGTGATTTTTATTTGATTGACGTCCACAAGTCCCGCCCCCATTACAACACAGACTATAAGAAGTCTAGCCCTTATGGAACCATCGTCACTAGCTGAAGGAGGAACCAATGAGCTGTTCCGAAACGCGTCCCGCCTCTATGAAACATTTCCTGTTTGTGTTCCATGCTGGTTTCTGTCTCGCTTCCTCTGACATCATCCCCAGGCTCCAGCGTTACTGTGTCCTCTGAAATTCACAGCACAATTAGCTGTTATCTCGTGGACTTCCTGGAAGCTTTACCATCACAGACTGGGACTGCCCTGCCACATCTCCTGGACGCACTTACAAGATAGTGGATGAAACAGGCATGTAGCAGGTAAGTGTTTTTAACCCTTTTAGGGGATATTAAAAGATTTATACTTCTGCACTTAGAGGCGCCTTGTTTGTTTTTCTGCAGAGGGTGAGGGGCTGTGCTGTGTACTGTGGGGGGCTTTGTATCGTGCAGAGGGTGAGGGGCTGTGCTGTGTACTGTGGGGGGGATTTGTATTGTGCAGAGGGTGGGACCTGTGCTGTGTACTGTGGGGGGCTTTGTATTGTGCAGAGGGTGGGGGTCTGTGTACTGTGGGGGGCTGTATATTGTGCAGAGGGTGAGGGGCTGTGTACTGTGCACATTCGATTTTAGTTGACTGGAAATTTTAGTCGACTAAAATACGATGACTAAAATCGGACTAAAACTAAAATGGCATTTTAGTCCTAAGACTAAGATTAAATCGAAATTTTCTGCCAAAATTAACACTGCTGACATCACCAAGACTGGTGCAGGTACCACAGCCCTGCATTGGTAATGAAGATGCGGAGAAACAGTCTACTGCTGGAATATGGGAAAATGCTGTCCGCTGGGGGAGTGGAGGATCAGGTAAGTAGAAGAGCTTTTCTAACCCCTAATCTAAATTAGCAGTTAGCCCTTTCAGAACAGATGCAGAGGGTTTCCTGAAGTTGGGTTTCAATAAAACAAGAAGGGTTAAAACGGATATTAAAATATAACAATGGCATACAATGGTACACCTCAGATGACGACATACGTCGAAGCGTGTCAGCTGATTGGCTACCCAGTGCGTCACCTTTGGTTTTACGGGGAGAGTGCAGTGGAACGCACGCCGAGGCTCATAGCAGCCATCCCGCTAGCGAGTTCTACTGTGGTTTAAGCCGGTCTCTGTAATTTTAGCTTTAGACCGGCTTGCTCTTTGCATGGTACCGGATGCAAGCGGCCTTTTTTAATTTTTAATAAAACTTTTATACGCTATGGAAGCATCTCTGGTTTTACTTCCTTGAGGAGCCGAATGGAACTTCCTTTTCACACCAGCTGGTCAAAGTGAGGATTGAAACTAAAAGGAGAGTGGCAGCTGAGCTACATATCGGTAGCAGAAGAAACGGCCAACACATCTCACCAGAAGTGCCTTATACCCCTGCAGGGGTGCTTCAATCTGTTGAGTGGGGAGCACACAAAGTCACCTGATTTCTATCTAAGGACCCACCAGCTGGGACACGTATCACGGGAGTCACCAAGTCTATAGGTTGCTGGGAGAGGACACAGTGGACTATTTTATATCTTAAATCAACATTGTCCCTGGATTAGGTCACTTGGCAGCTCCCACCTGAGGCAGTGACTGGGATATTGGCTGGACATTAATTTGCAGTGCACATATATATGTGTAGCGGGTATTTGAATTTAGGGGAAGCATCTGGGTGGTAGTGTAACCCAGATGCACCGATTGCTAGGGAATCCGAGACCCTTTTTGTGGTTCTTGGAGGACTCTGGTGGTGTGAGGTTCCCTGCGGCCTACAGGTGGCGTTGTCGCCCTGGCCAGAGTTGAACTCACACCGCAAGACTGTGGCTTTTTGTCCTTTCCTGGCGCTGGTACAGCGGGGCGGGGAACCTGCTGGAACGCAAAAGGAGAGGAGATAAAAAGGGGCGGACGCCCTGACCTGGGTTCAGAGTCGGAGGACGTGGCCGCATCCAGGCACCTTCAGCTTGGGTGCTGGCGTCCCGGAGTTCCGGGCCCAGGTGCCCTTGACCTGGCCGGAGCGAGAGATGGAGTCCATCTCAGGCACAGTCTGGCGAAGCATTGCTGGTGACAGAGAGGCCTCCGGTGACTCCCTTGGACGGATATCCTTCCCCTGACAGGGGCCGTGCTAGCGAAGGTAATTCATGTTCTACCTCATATAGTCAGTGGCAGTGACTATTCGCCACTGGTGATACCACAGTGGTTAGCGATACTGTGAAGGATTGTGCCTCGACCTACTCTCAATTATACTGAACTGTTGCAAAGGTCCCAACTTGACTGCGCTGTATGTTTATTCGCTGAGAAGAATAAAACTGTGTTGGACCTATTCAGTGTGTGGAACTCTGGTTACTAGGAGCAAAGGGGAGTGAATCTGAGGAAAGGATTACACAAAGCCCGATCTTTCTAGCCTTCACCTCTTCACTATGGAGGACATGGGCCGTGGTGTATCTCATCCCCCCCCCCGGTACCAACACCCCTAGACAGACAGACAAGCCGAGAATGAGAAGGGGTGAGGTCGCTACATACGATTATCCATTCTTTCACTATTTGCTTTAACCATTTGTAATTAATTGTTCACACTTTGGAGCTAAGACCTTGTGAGCGCACATCAGGTGTTTTACTACCAGGTCGTCTCATATGTGCACAGTCATATCACTTCATGATCACTTGATTAGGATTTTATCATTATTATACATCACGTAACTGTCGCATCAACCCAGGGCTCCTAGCCCAAGCAATTACCTTTATATTTGTGTTATTAACACTTTAGGCAGGTATCAGTGGCAACACGTGATACCTCACCGCTACACAGCAGCGCCACCACCCCTTTCACACGTTCCTTTATTATTCTTGCCCTGTCTCAGGACATTACTCAGGGGGGCAGCAGCTGTTTTCCATTCCACTTGCGTGGATTTTTTCATTTCCATCATGGTACAATAAGCTCAACTGTACAACAGATTTAAATGGTAAATTTTTTCCTGCCCATGTTGGTTTTTGGAATAAACTAGGGCCCACTTGGCTTATTATTAATAAGGTAGTGTAAAAATCAAATCGGCGGCCTGGGAAGTGTTTCGTGAGCAGCATGGCGGCAGCTTTACACACCCGGCTTATCCGGTCCCCTATCCATCCACCTGGAACTTCACTGAGAAAGCATACAGAGCTGTGGACTAAAGGGTTTTATTCTGGGGAGCAGACAGGTCAGATCTGTTGTAGATAAAGCTTTATTTATCCATAGCTGGATCACCAAAAAGGTACTATTGGGAACAAGTTGCCATACTGGTCCCTGTCGGATTTTATATGTGCAAAGGTATCAAATAGGTTTATTAAATTATATATAACATGGTAACGTGAACTATATCCCAAAAAACTGGAAAAACATGTGTAAAAATGATCGCGGTCAGTATTACCTGATCAAACAACAATACACACAGAAGACAGGACAGACATAAATGAACAAAACAGATAAGACACGTCCGGACACCAAGGTGTTTAGGGGAAGGTCTCAAAGGAATCAATCAAATAAATGGCAACAGCAACCTGTGTATATGCCAAGAGACCAGCCCATAAAGGCCCTGGGGACTCGAGCCTGTTGGATGGATGGAAGGGGGGGGAAGGAGACGGCAAGGTGAGTTCGCTGGGGAATGGCCGAAATCTTATGACATCCGCAAGTTGTGGAGTCAGGGGAGAAGAGATGAGAAATTGTCTGGTAATTGAGGCACAGTGTCCATAAACTCACATCTTACTGGGAACATGTGTAGAGACACTGCTGCTGGTTGTAGAAAACAGCTGTAGGACAGGTGTAGGTCAAATTGCAGTCCACACTAGCTGATGTAGAGGGATAGCCTGTAATCAGGTGCGACGAGATATCACATTTCCATCAAGTTAATATGTGGTTACATTACCATTGCTCCGGTGCTCATACATGTCCGTATGGAGTCTCTCTCCTGCTCCTTTTATCTTGCAGGGATTTTGCCTGGATACGGCCGTATCTAATATACAAGAATTGGGAAGACCCCTGGTTCACTCTGTTTCATATCCCGCAGCTGACATACACGTCTGTGTGTCTGCCTGATTGACTTCCTCCTCCTCCTCCCTCCGAGGCTCGTCGTCACTATGAGGGCATGAAGCCGCGTCGCAGCATGGCGTCCGGGCGGAAGCAACGTCAACTAGTTTCACCGGAAAAGAGTGCGTAGCTTCATCTGGACGTAGATGTAGCGGAGGGCGAGGGGTCCTTTTTATAACGTCCCTCCCTCGTCTAACTCCGCCCAGTACATAAATTTTGAAGAGAAAAAAAGGAAATTGCAGTGTGTGTATAATAACAGACGGGATTTGAATGCCGGACAGATCCCACAGCACTATAAACAGGGGTATATTTGGCTTTATATCAAAAAGTCAAGAAGCCTTAAATACAAATGTCCCCGAGTTACATTTAAAGGACCAGTACATAATTAGTTGCCAATTCTTGTGCATATGTAAACAAGTACCACAAATCTAGAGATAATGGAGTGGAAAGGGTAGGGCAGGGTGACAAAAACATTACATGACATGCCAGACCACAGAAACAAATAGACAAAGAACCAAGTCAGGTGGAGACATAAATCCCACACACATATAGAGCCACAGAATTGTATATCACCCAGCAAAAGGGAGAAATGGGGAGCACCATAACAGGTGTGTATCCACCATGTCACACTTTGATTATATACTTATTAGTGGGAGCTTACATATTGTTACGTATGGGGGGGAAGAATTTTTCAAAATCAATCAAAAATGAGTCTAATAATGAATGAATGAAAACAGATATAGACAAGGATATGAAGGATCCAAGACACATTACGTTGTTAAAAAAGGCTGTAGATTCAGCTCATTATTGAGGCCCAGTGGTGTGAGGGACCCCAAACGGAAAATCCACATTTCTTTTTCGTACATCACGGGACACAGAGCGACATAGTCATTACTAATGGGTTATATAGTTACCGTCAGGTGCTGGCACTGGCAACTTCCAAAACCGGAAGTACCCTCCCCTATATAAGCCCCTCCCATCCGGGAGCACCTCAGTTTTTTGCCAGTGTCTAAGGTGTTGGCCAAGAAGAAACATGTGTTTTTCACTGAGCTTGCGTACAGGTTCTTTTGGGCCTCAGTAAGCTATTCCGGATCCGACCAAAAAAGCTTCATAGCTAAACGGTCGGTACCCGGGCCTTGCAGAGAAGAGCAAGGTTCTGCCTGTAATGCTTCTCTTAGGAGAGCTGGACCCTGGGATCCAGAGCTCTGGTCATACCCACGACCAAGATGTTTTCTGTGCAGGGTGCTATACAGGTCCAGGGGAGTGGAATCCTTGGGAACCCGGTCCCTGAAGGTTTGATTACAATGCCTGCCGTGATAGGTGAAGTTTGGGCTTTTGTGGACCAAACAAAGTCCTGCGGCGGGGAACAGGTAAGTGGGGGCCCCCAGGAACTTGGTTCTATTGGGGGACCCCCAAGCCTAATTTGTCTTTCTGTCTGTTACCTAACGGTATTCCCGCTAATATCTGTGCATGCCTGTAACTACTAAAAAAATGTAATAATTTTTAATGGTGGTCAAGAAAAAAAAAAAAAAAAAAGAATGTTTTTTTATATATGTTTAGTATATTAAACTGCGGTACCTGTGTTTGTCCACTAGAGGCCGCTGTAGAATGTTTTTCTTGTCATATGGACTAGTTTCTTCTCAGAGAGCAAAGTCCAGGCAGCTGGTGAGTTCTCCTACAGGAAACTGTTTCCTCTGCCATGTTGCAGTGTTCGTCTATCCCCCGGCCTGCGGCAAAGGGGGCCCTGGCTCCTGTCCCTGGTTTCCATGTTTGAAATTAGCGCCGAGGCGCACGTGGCCGCGCGCGTGCGCGTGCACGCGCCTCTATATATAGAGGTGGCCGGAAAAAGGGGCGGGGCCTGGGGGATGACGCTCTGTGCGCGCCGCAGCGCTTCTGCGCATGTGCGGGCGTCCCAGCAGGTTTTAAAAAGCCACATTATTGCAGTAAGCTGGCTATGAAGTACAGAGACAGAGCTGACAACATTTAAAGGCATACAGCAAGCGGTTGATACAGGCATCCCCTAGAAAGGCACATTAGTAGACACCAACTGTTTATTATAGCAGCATTTATGCTAGACTATTATCAGTAACTGGTGTATTTTCGGCTGGAATACCTCAGCTTTGTGGCTTAGGAATATGCCGTCTAAAAACTCCGGGACTAGAAATTCCAGGAGGAATAGGGGGTCTCCATCGGGCTCTGAGGATCTTGGGCATGCTTTGGCTGCACCAGTCTCCCCTGAAGAATCAGAGGTTAGTGACCGTAGGGCACCCCCAGGAGTACCTGGTACTGTGGCTGTCCCCAGTTCACCTGCTCCTGTGTATGTAACAGAGGAGGTTTTTTCCTCAGCTCTGGGAGGGCTGGAAGAGAGATTGTCAGCACTAATTGCTGCTTCCCTGTCACAGGAGAAAAGCGCTCGATCTCCGTCTCCTCCCTCAGAGTGCCTGTTAACAGAGCAACAGTCCCATACAGAGGTCGACCTACCTGAGGGGGATCAGGATGAGGTTGATTCGGTTGTAGAGGAATCAACAGTGGAGGAGCCGTTCTCAGCATCACATGCTGAGAGGTTATGGGTTCAGTCCCTGACTAATATGGTCCGATCAGCATTTAAAATGCCACTTGCGGAGCCATCCTCCTCTTCTGTCTCCTCGTTGGGGTCGCTAAAAGCTCCCCAGACTGTTTGTTCTTTCCCGATCCATCCTTTATTGGAGGGGCTCATTTACCAGGATTGGGAGCATCCTGACAAAATATTTACTCCCCCCAAGAGATTTCCGGTGGTCTATCCTATGGAGGATAGGTTCGTCAGAAAATGGAAGGTCCCTACAGTGGACGCAGCCATCTCTTGTGTGAATAAATCACTGACATGTCCGGTGGAAAATGTCCAAATGTTCAAGGACCCAATAGATAAAAAATTGGAGTCCTTATTGAAATCTGCTTTTTCTACAGCAGGATTGGTGACACAACCAGCAGTGGCAGCTATAGGGGTCTGCCAAGCAGTGAAGGATCAGTTGAAACAGGTCTTAAGGGACGTACCAGATCAGCAGGCTCTTGCTCTAGCTGATCTACCTAGAGCCTTATGCTTTGCGGTGGACGCTATAAAGGATTCAATCCATCAGGCCTCCCGCCTTACGCTGTCTATAGTACATATGCGCAGGCTTCTATGGCTCAAAAACTGGTCTGCTGAAGCTCCCTGTAAAAAATTGCTGGTCAGCTTCCCATTTCATGGGGAGCGTTTATTCGGGGAAGACCTGGACAAGTATATCCAGAGAATTTCCAGCGGTAAAAGTACACTCTTGCCGGTCAAAAATAGAGTTAGAGGTCCCTCTTTTAAGAGGCCGGCTTCTCCAGTCCCGAGGACATCGGCTGTGAAACAGTTCCGACGGCCTCCCCGGTCAAATCCCGGAGGTAAAAATCAGGGACAGTTGCAGGGTAACAAGAAGCCCTGGAGCAGGAGAGGTACAAAACCTCCCCCAAAGTCAAATGCATGAAGGGTTGCCCCCACCCAATCGGGTGGGGGGAAGACTTCAGTTGTTCACAGAGACCTGGCGGGACACGATCCGAGACAGATGGGTGCTCTCCGCAGTAAATCTGGGATACAAATTGGAGTTAAAAAACTCCCCTCCTTCCCGCTTTATAAGGTCGAACGTGCCAAGGGATCCCCAGAAGAGAGGATCCCTCCTGTTGGCACTGGAACAATTATTGCTTCAAGCAGTAATTATAGAGGTCCCCCTGGAAGAATGGGGGTTCGGGTTTTACTCAAACCTCTTTACAGTTCCGAAGCCAAACGGGGACATGAGGCCCATATTAAATCTAAAAGGGCTAAACAAATTCCTGCATATCAGGACTTTCCGGATGGAGTCGATCCGATCGGTAGCCACTGCCCTACAAGGGGAGGAATGGTTAGCCTCGATCGACATCAAAGATGCGTATTTACACATCCCCATCTTTCCAGCCCACCAGAAATTTCTACGCTTTGCGATAGAAGGGCGCCATTTTCAGTTCAGAGCCTTACCCTTCGGTCTGGCCACAGCACCAAGAGTGTTCACAAAAATTCTGGCCCCATTATTGGCCAATCTAAGAACACGAGGTGTAACGATAATGGCATATCTAGACGACTTGTTGCTGATAGACCACTCAGTGGAAAAACTAGAAGTGGTTGTTCACGAGACAATCAAGTATCTGGAATATCACGGTTGGATTATCAACCGAGACAAGTCAGCCCTAAAACCAGTCAAAAGTCTGGAATACTTGGGGCTAAGGCTGGATTCAGACCAGAGAAAAATTTTCTTGCCTCAAGAAAAGGGGTCGTCTTTGAGAGATTTGATCCACTTAGTGGGTTCAAAAAGACAGCCATCCATACGCCTATGCATGAGGCTGCTGGGAAAAATGGTGGCATCATTCGAAGCAGTACCCTACGGTCAATTCCATTCAAGGAAGTTGCAAAGGGCCATACTGTCAGCCTGGAACAAAAAAGTTCAGGCTCTGGACGTACCAATATCCTTGTCCCCTTCCGTTCGCAGAAGCCTCCGTTGGTGGTTGGTTCCCCGGAATCTGGAAAGAGGGAAATCCTTCAGTCCGATTTCTTGGAAGGTGGTCACTACAGATGCCAGCCTTTTAGGCTGGGGAGCAGTACTGGAGCAATGGTCTCTCCAGGGCAGATGGTCGGATGCGGAAAAGGCCCTGCCCATCAATCTCTTAGAGATACGAGCAGCCCGGTATGCCCTAGTAGCATGGACATCCAAACTCCAAGGGTCCCCTGTCAGAGTTCAGTCAGACAATGCCACAGCAGTGGCATATATCAATCGTCAGGGGGGCACCAGGAGTCGTGCAGCCCAAAGGGAAGTAAATTACATCCTGAGATGGGCAGAAAGATATGTCCCAGCCATATCTGCGGTATTCATTCCAGGGGTGGAGAATTGGAAGGCGGACTTTCTAAGTCGCCAACAATTATGCCCAGGGGAATGGTCCCTTCATCCCGAGGTTTTCCGGACAATATGTCAGCGGTGGGGAACACCGGATGTAGATCTGCTAGCATCCAGGTTCAACACGAAAGTGGACAGGTTTGTCTCTTGGACAAGGGATCCCCTAGCGTGCGGCTCGGATGCCCTAGTGTTCCCTTGGGATCAGTTCAAGCTGATATATGCATTCCCACCGCCACAATTGTTACCTCGATTACTCCGCAGAATCAGGGTAGAAAAGAAACCAGTGATTCTGGTGGCTCCAGCGTGGCCCCGAAGAGCATGGTACGCGGAGATTGTAAAAATGTCTGTGGGGAGTCCTTGGACCCTCCCACATCGTCCGGACCTGCTTTCGCAGGGACCGATATACCACCCTTCCTTACCAGCCCTAGGTTTGACGGCCTGGCTATTGAAGCCCACATTCTAAAAAGGAGAGGGCTCTCTAATGCTGTGGTGTCTACCATGATCAATGCCAGGAAACCGGTATCCAGGCAGATCTACTATAGAATCTGGAAGGCGTACATCGCCTGGTGTGAGGCCAGGAAATGGCATCCACGTAAATACGTAATAGGTAGAATTCTGGACTTCCTACAATGGGCTGTAGATAGGAAGCTTGCCTTGAGTACTATCAAAGGTCAGATTTCGGCCTTGTCAATATTTTTTCAAAGGCCCTTGGCTTCGCATTCACTAGTCAAAGCCTTTATACAAGGAGTGAGGCGTATTAGTCCTCCGGTTAATATTCCCATATGTCCATGGGATCTAAACTTGGTTCTGTCGGTTCTACAGAAACAACCATTTGAACCATTACAGCATATTTCCTTAGTGCTTCTCACCAGGAAATTGATTTTTCTAGTAGCCATTTGTTCGGCTAAAAGAGTATCGGAATTAGCAGCTATGTCCTGTAAGGAGCCATATCTGGTTATCCATAAGGACAGAGTAGTGTTACGTCCTCATCCAGCCTTTCTTCCTAAGGTGGTATCGAGTTTTCATTTGAACCAAGATGTGGTTCTTCCTTCTTTTTTCCCCAAGCCTACTTCGGTAGAGGAAAAGTTATTGCATTCTTTGGATGTAGTAAGAGCAGTTAAAGCTTATCTAAAAGCCACTGCTCAGATTCGCAGAACGGATACTTTGTTCATTCTGCCGGAAGGCCCCAAAAAGGGTCAGGCAGCGTCAAAATCTACTTTAGCCAAGTGGATTCGACAGGTCATAATACAAGCCTATAGCTTGAGAAGTAGACCGCCTCCGTTCAAAGTTAGGGCGCACTCCACGAGAGCAGTTGGAACTTCATGGGCAGTGCATCACCAGGCCTCCCTGGCTCAAATCTGTAAGGCCGCAACATGGTCTTCGGTACACACGTTTACTAGGTTCTACCAGGTGGACGTTAGAAGTCAGGAGGATGTCGCCTTTGGGCGCAGTGTGTTGCAGGCCGCAAAAGATCCTCATGTCTGATAGCGCTCAGCTTATATATGGTGTATCCCCCCCCCTCATTTGGCATTGCTTTAGGACATCCCATTAGTAATGACTATGTCGCTCTGTGTCCCGTGATGTACGAAAAAGAAAATAGGATTTTTATAACAGCTTACCTGTAAAATCCTTTTCTTGGAGTACATCACGGGACACAGAGCTCCCGCCCCTCTTTGGGGACACTTATTGCTTTGCTACAAAACTGAGGTGCTCCCGGATGGGAGGGGCTTATATAGGGGAGGGTACTTCCGGTTTTGGAAGTTGCCAGTGCCAGCACCTGACGGTAACTATATAACCCATTAGTAATGACTATGTCGCTCTGTGTCCCGTGATGTACTCCAAGAAAAGGATTTTACAGGTAAGCTGTTATAAAAATCCTATTTTTCTCCTTTTGCAGGAGTATTTCGTCAAAATCCCCCCTTCTCAGGGGCAAATTAAGTAAATAAATGCCCTTTCACTTTCATACCTTTCAGATTTCCATCATGGTGCTGTGCGAAATGTCTAGCAAGTGGTTTTTCAGGGTTCTTTTCCCTGATTTTCCTCATGTGTTCCCCCAGGCGCACCCTTAGTTGGCGTTTGGTCTTACCAATGTAAATCTTCTTTACAGGGGCATGTTAGCATGTAAATGATTCTGGATGTAGCACAATTAATAATGTTCTTAATCTGGTAACTACATACATTGGTTGAATCAAAGAAAGTGTCAGTCCTCTCCACAAAGGGGCATACCTGGCAATGTCCACAGGAGAACATGCCCTTGCTACGTGGGTATTCAGACAGCCAATTGGGTTCAGTCGTTCTCGTGAATTCTAAATGTATTAACGAGTCCCCTAGGTTTCTGGCCCCTTTGGCCACCATCAGGGGGACTGGGCCCACTATTTTGGCTATCCCCGGGGTATTCGTGAGGACATCCCAATGTTTATTTAGGATTTTTCTCACTGTATCCCATTGGGAGCCAAACTGTGTAATAATTCTGACTGGTCCTGGTTCTGGTTCTGGTTTGTCTTGTTTAGGGATATTCACCAATAGATCTTTGCGTTCACGGGTCGCTACTTTAGATTTGGCTCGTCTCAACTGTTTGTGAGAATACCCCCTCTCTCTAAATCTAAAAAGGTAGAGGGCATCACTCTCCCGTCTGTAGTCCGACCTATTGGAGAAGTTCCTCTTAATCCGAAGGAACTGCCCAATAGGTATACCATCCTTCAGCCACCTCGGATGATGGCTGTCTGCTCTTAAAAGAGTATTGGCCGCAGTTTCCTTCCGGAAAGTAGTAGTGGTAAGGGCCAGATCTTTAACCTGAATAGAGAGGTCCAGAAAAAGGGATTTGTTTATGATCGCATGTATAGGTCAATCGAATATTACGATCATTTTTGTTGTGCACCCATGAAAATCTCAAGTGATGCAACATCCCCTCGCCAGACCATCAAGACATCATCTATGTACCGGAGCCAGGTGTGGACATGGCTCAGGTACATAGATGAGGTGAATACTAGGTCCTCCTCCCATAGGCCCAAATGTAGGCACGCATATGCCGGTGCCCAAGGGGCTCCCATGGAGGTACCTTTAATCTGCTGGTAGAATCTTGTTTCGAACTGGAAGAAGTTGTTGTTGAGGGCCAGGGCAAGCAGTTCCACCACAAATTCATTTTGGGCCCCGCAATCGGGGTATTGTCTGTCCAAAAAAGACAATACAGCCTCCATACCCCAAATATGGGGTATGGAGGTATATAGAGACTCCACATCAATCCCTACCAGTAGAATCTCTTCTTCCAACTTAATGTCCTGAATCTGGGCAAGGACATCCCGAGTGTCTTTAACATAGGACTTAAGACCGGTCACCATGTCTTTGAGCATGAGGTCAAGATATTTTCCTATTCTCTCTGATGGGCCCCTGATGGCAGAAACAATAGGTCTACCAGGGGGGTATTATGTACTGGGCGGAGCTAGACGAGGGAGGGACGTTATAAAAAAAGGACACCTCGCTCTCCGCTACATCTACGTCCAGATGAAGCTACGCACTCTTTTCCGGCGAAACTAGTTGACGTCACTTCCGCCCGGACGCCATGCTGCGACGCGGCTTCATGCCCTCATAGTGACGACGAGCCTCGGAGGGAGGAGGAGGAGGAAGTCAATCAGGCAGACACACAGACGTGTATGTCAGCTGCGGGATATGAAACAGAGTGAACCAATGGTCTTCCCAATTCTTGTATATTAGATACGGCCTTATCCAGGCAAAATCCCTGCAAGATAAAAGGAGCAGGAGAGAGACTCCATACGGACATGTATGAGCACCGGAGCAATGGTAATGTAACCACATATTAACTTGATGGAAATGTGATATCTCGTCACACCTGATTACAGGCTATCCCTCTACATCAGCTAGTGTGGACTGCAATTTGACCTACACCTGTCCTACAGCTGTTTACTACAACCAGCAGCAGTGTCTCTACACATGTTCCCAGTAAGATGTGAGTTTATGGACACTGTGCCTCAATTACCAGACAATTTCTCATCTCTTCTCGCCTGACTCCACAACTTGCGGATGTCATAAGACTTCGGCCATTCCCCAGCGAACTCACCTTGCCGTCTCCTTCCCCCCCTTCCATCCATCCAACAGGCTCGAGTCCCCAGGGCCTTTATGGGCTGGTCTCTTGGCATATACACAGGTTGCTGTTGCCATTTATTTGATTGGTTCCTTTGAGACCTTCCCCTAAACACCTTGGCGTCCGGACGTGTCTTATCTGTTTTGTTCATTTATGTCTGTCCTGTCTTCTGTGTGTATTGTTGTTTGATCAGGTAATACTGACCGCGATCATTTTTACACATGTTTTTCCAGTTTTTTGGATATAGTTCACGTTACCATGTTATATATAATTTAATAAACCTATTTGATACCTTTGCACAAACTGTTCATGAGCCTCCTCTTTTTTCAATCACTCTTGATTGAAATGTTTTTGTTTATGCAGATAGGGGCTGAACAGTAATCACTTGATTTAGTTTGTGCTTAGACGTGGTAAACTACATGTTAGCCTTGTTTACATACTTATACAACGGATTTTATATGTGCCCAGGCATTAATGCCGCTGTAATTGTAGCCAATGATTCTGGTGAGTTTTGACTTCACACAGGTGTTGGTGATCGGACACTTGAGCACTGGTTTACTTTGTTTTTACACAGGCTGATATTCTGCTGTAATGGTAGCCTTCTGTTCTGGTGAGCATTGAATCAATTTATTGTTGGTGACTGGTCATTTGAACACCTTTTTGGACTCATATCCATGTACCTTGCCATCACTGGAACAGGCTTCTTCGTTTGCACTATTTTTCACTTAGGTCTCATGTACACTGCTGCTGGTAAAACTGACATTTAGGAGCAGTTGGGCGTTTTTTTCAGCTGCCCCTGAACTCTCATCTATGTTATCTTATCAGTACATACACACTGGGTCGTTTATAGGCAGTTGAGTTTAGAAGCATTTTTTGGAAAGCAAAAATAAAATAAAAATACAGTACGTTCAGGACAAATGTTTAGAGGCATTTGAAAACGCCAAACGCCTGCAACAGCTTGTAAACGTGGTAACTCACATTGAAAGGCGTTTCGTTTACAGGCGTTATTAATTTTTTTCTATTTGAAGAAAAAAAAAAAAAAAGCTTCTAAAACGCAAAACGCGGCTAGACGGTTACCATCTATCAGGTTAAATCAGTCAGGAGAGGTTGTAAAATGTCCCGTGTACATTAAGCCTTACACACTGTGGGACTTTATATAATGTTATGATAAACTAATACTAGTAAAGTGACAAAAGTCCAGTTATCATATGTCATTATATGTTATACCATCATTTGTACTTAAGATTGGCCCTACACTACTGTTTTACATAAAAAAGTTATGTTTGACATGCTATAAAATACATGTACTGTATTATATTCAAATGTTAACCATTACTAATCAATGTATTTGTGAAAGTGTATTATTTTTGTCCTCATCTGCAGTTATAAAAAGCCAAACATTACAGAAGACATCTGCTTACCAGATCTGATAATGTTGCAATGTCCCCTTCTCTTGCAGCACTCAGAAGGACTTCTTCCAGTTTTCTTTCCTGAGTTCGTTGTGCAGCTGGTTACATAAGTATTTACAAAGAATCATGTTATTTTCTTTTTTGGGTAGAATAGGAAAGAGAGAGTTAGACCTTCTGACTGGCTTGCCATGTGTACCTGCTGAAAAACGTTTCTATTCACTTCCTGTCCACCTTTCATTGTAACAGGAAGTAGTGGAAACTCTATTCTGTAAAGGCTTAAACAGTAATAAACAATTTCAGCGTAAGGGGGAAGAGTTAGAGCCTCTGTCAGATTTTACAGCTACCTGTATCTCCACAGTAGAGGTTTCCTGTTGCAGTAACATGCTGGGCCAGGACACCACTGAGATATGAAGCCATGGGAAATACTACCACTTAGAACTCTAGCAATGAAATCACCCTACCCCACTATCCAAAACCTTAAAACAAAGTTGCCATTAGTGGGGGTTATACACACAACTATGTGTAATAACATCATAGAACATTATGTACGCATTAGATAAAGGAATTTAGAAGATTGGCGGAGGCTGAGAACAACAAAAATATAAAATTACCTTCTAACATGGCCTTGACCTCCTTGTCCTGTGCCAAGTCAGCAGCCGTTTGTCCCTCACCGTTTATTACTGTAGTGTCTGCATTGGACGCTAATAATAACATCACAATTTCCTAATAAAAGTGAAAAAAAAAAAAAAAGGATGCATCTTAGAACAAAAGGCTGCAACCAAAATGTTTGTACACAAAAAACAATGCAAATCTATCTAGGTTAAAAAGAAAAATAATTCAGCCTGATCTGGTGAGGTTTACTGGACACTGATGGGTTAAACCAGTGGTTATCAACCGTATTGAGACCAGGGCCTGGTAGATTTTCACAATCTTCTATGTCCCAAGAATAAAAATATACAGTTTATTCAGCATGAAATTGAGCTTAGTTATGTAGCACAAGGCTGTTTTTTGAGCAATATTTACATTTTTGGTAAACTCATTCAATCTGAGATAACATGCACTGGACTGATGCATTCACACAATTTCACAGTAATCATGAGATAAAATAAAGTTCAGGAATATTCCTTTATCCAGTTGTTTTGCAAATCTATGTATACTATAAACTGATTTACTAACCTGACAGCTTATTATTGTATATAGGTGTAGCGGGTGGTCATATTTAGGGGAAAGCATCTGAGTGGTAACAGGCTCAGATGCAATAATCGTTAGGATTTATGGACCAATTTATGCCAGTGGGGAATATCAATGGTGTCCAGTTCCCTGGGGTCTATAGGTGGCGCTGTCACCATAGACCGAGGTTGAACCACCATTGGAGGGCTGTGCCCTTTGTATCCTCCCCCCCGGCAGTAGTACAGCGGGGCGAGGAACCTGCTGTGCCTGTTGTGGGAGGGTATAAAAAGGGGGCTTGGGGTCCACGCCCAGGCACCTTCAGCCTGGGTGTGAGCGATGGTGGTCTCCGGGTGCCCTAGGCCCGGAGACGGAGCTGCGGTCTCACCCCAGACACCTTCGGTCTGGGGTGAGGTACTTTCTAGAGGCCTGGGGCCCAGTACCTTCGACTGGGTTCCGCGAGGGATCGAGGGCTCCTAGGGTGTCCCCCGGTGTGGACGCCCGAATCTAGGATGGGGAGGCCAGGGAGGTGACCCTATCCGAAGACCTGGTGCAGCATTCGCTGGTGACGGTGGGGCCTCTGGTGACTGTCCAGATGGATGTTTTCTCTTTCCTGACAAGGGCCATCGCTTCTAGAAGGTAGTTCAAGTTCTTAAGGTCGGTGGCAGCGACTGTATGTCAAGCCTGTTGGTGCTATACAGAACAGGAGAGAACCAAGTTTAAAGTTTGTGCCTGGACCTTCCTTCCCCACCTTGTCTGAACTGAATGTGTTACAACCTGTCTGCTCTCACAGAGACTGTTTATTGCAACGAATAAAGTGTTGGACTTTCAGTGGTGTGGACAGTAACTTACTGGGAGCTAAGGGTCCTACCTCCACCTGCATGGACAGTGGAAAATCATTCTCAAGGGAAGGTTTGGCTCTGGATGGAAACACAGACCAGAAGGTACAGTTTGATTAGCTCCATCTTTGCATACAGTATGGTGTGAGCTGGTGGTGCGCCACACTCTCCTCCCTGGTCCCCTAGACGAGAGCCAAGTGTCAGAAGGGAGTAAAGGGTGAGGTCGCTACATAGGAAACCTTCATTTTGTTTGCAAATATTAAAAGATTCTAACTACCAGAAAGAATAAGTGCTTACATTTAAAGAGCACCTGTCAATTCATATCCATCATGGCAGCGCCTGTTAGTGGGCATCCACTCACCTGCTTCCGCCTTGTCCCTCGCCTTGTTGTGTCACTGCCGCATCACCAGCCGTCCCAATAAAGGGAATGGGACTGTCGGTGAGTCAACAGCGGGTCAGAAGAAGAGCCGCTGTGGGACAGATGACAGTTGCTCTTTAAAAATTATGATTTAAATCAAGCCTTTTTACTAGTGATTTAAATAGACTTGATTTAAATCAAATCCACCCTGCCCGAGACTGTATGAAAGGATAGACCCACATCCACATATACACATCAGGCTAATTATTCAGTAGCAAAGATTCAATAAAGCTCATATTCAGTGACAATGGTTCAAGTCCCAAGGGATAAAGCACAATGGATCCCCAACATGAAGGTACCTGTAGATTCTACATCAATCCACTACACTGCCAGTTAATGTGTTGGGCTCATGGACTCCACATATGAACCTTTCTAGCAGTGCAAGCGAAGACTAAACACATTGAAAGGGGATTACACACACACACTGACCAACTCCCAAAAAAGTGCGATGCATACCTACCAAACAGAATTATTTTCCTGCAATATTTCTTTTAGAAATGTTAACTGATAAAGTTGGACAATGATTACATAATGAGAGCCTTATAACTTTGTAATGATCTTTTTTTTTTTTTTTATCTTATTTTTTGTGTGTTGCGCATATATTAAAACACACACACACACACACACACACACACACACACTTTTATGTATTTATTATTTTTTTGAGCACACTAAAACAAATCCAATTCATATTTGTAGCATAGATCTCTGTATCCCTTAGCACACAGCAGCATACAGTATGAGTAGGGTTGCCACCTTTTCTTCAAGCCAAACCCGAACACTTTCGTGGCGCACAGCAATTTTTTTGTACTACACGCTATAGGATTGTAAAATACCTGGGACACCTTTGGGGTTACCCAAAGAGAGTAGTATACATGTACAGTGTATGGGGGGGGGGGAGAACTGTATATATGGATGATGTATGGGGGGGGGAACTGTATATATGTACAGTGTATGGGGGGGGGGGACTGTATATATGTATGGTGTATGGGGGGGGGGGGGAGAACTGTATATATGTATAGTGTATGGGGGGGAGAACTGTATATATGTATGGTGGGGGAGAACTGTATATATGTATGGTGTATGGGGGGGGGGGGAGAACTGTATATATGTACAGTGTATGGGGGGGAGAACTGTATATATGGATGATGTATGGGGGGGGGAGAACTGTATATATGTACAGTGTATGGGGGGGAGAACTGTATATATGTACAGTGTATGGGGGGGAGAACTGTATATATGTATGGTGGGGGAGAACTGTATATATGTATGGTGTATGGGGGGGGGGGAGAACTGTATATATGTACAGTGTATGGGGGGGGGAGAACTGTATATATGTATGGTGTAGGGGGGGAGAACTGTATATATGTACAGTGTATGGGGGGGAGAACTGTATATATGTACAGTGTATGGTGTATGGGGGGGGGAGAACTGTATATATGTATAGTGTAGGGGGGGAGAACTGTATATATGTACGGTGTAGGGGGGGAGAACTGTATATATGTACGGTGTAGGGGGGGAGAACTGTATATATGTACGGTGTATGGGGGGGGAGAACTGTATATATGTATGGTGTATAGGGGGGGGGCTGTATATATGTATGGGGGGGAGGACTGTATATATGTATGGTGTATGGGGGGGAGAACTGTATATATGTATGGTGGGGAGAACTGTATATATGTATGGTGTATGGGGGGAGAACTGTATATATGTATGGTGGGGTGGGGGAGAACTGTATATATGGGGGGCTGTATATATGTATGGTGGGGGGGGGGGAGAACTGTATATATGGGGGGCTGTATACATGTATGGTAGGGGGGGGGGGGGGGAGAACTGTATATATGTATGGTGGGGGGAGCACTGTATATATGTATGGTGGGGTGGGAGAACTGTATATATGTATGGTGGGGGGGAACTGTATATATGTATGGTGGGGTGGGGGAGAACTGTATATATGGGGGGCTGTATGTATGGTGGGGGGGAGAACTGTATATATGTATGGTGGGGGGGATAACTGTATATATGGGGGGCTGTATATATGTATGGTGGGGGGGGAGAACTTTATATATGTATGGTGGGGGAGAACTGTATATATGTATATTGTATGGGGGGAGAGAAATATATGGATGTGTATGGGGGGAGAACTGTATATATGTATGGGGGGAGAACTGTATATATGGGGGGCTGTATATATGGATGGTGTATGGGGGGAGACCTGTATATATGGGGGGCTGTATATATGTATGGTGGGGGGGAGAACTGTATATATGGGGGGCTGTATATATGTATGGTGGGGGGGAGAACTGTATATATGGGGGGGCTGTATATATGGATGGTGTCTGAGGAGGAGAGGGAGAACTATATGGATGGATGGTGTATGGGAGGGGGGTGGCAGAATTGTATGTATTGTTTATGGTGGGAGGGAGGGGGGCAAAAACGTACTTTGCAAGCTGAGCTCCAATCCCAGCGCAATATCTGCAAACTTTCCATCAGAGCAGCGCCTTCAACCCCACCTCCTTGTCCCCTCTGCAGCCATCCAGAGGAGAGTCCCCGGCAACACGGAGGTTCTGCCTCTTCGCTCTGCCTCTGTGTCTCCCGTCTGCAGTACACAGAGCGGACGGAGGTGCACTGACAGTGCAGGGGTAGGGAAGGGGGTAGAGATAGGAAGGGAGCAGGAGTGGACCAAACTCGAGACGCACACAGCACAGGGAGCCACTGGCGGGTCTGAATAACGTGCCCGGGTCTCAGGCGGGCAGAGACCCGGGCACGTTTCAAAACCCGTACTGTCCGGGTGAACCCCGGACAGGTGGCAACCCTACAGCACACAGGGGGGCCCGGACAGCAGGGGGTTTGCAGCGGCGGGCAATTACAGAGATTGGGGGGGGCAATTACAGAGGAGGGGGAACAATTACAGAGATTGGTGGGGGCAATTAAAGAGATTGGGGGGGGCAATTACAGAGGAGGGGGAACAATTACAGAGATTGGTGGGGGCAATTACAGAGATTGGTGGGGGCAATTACAGAGGATGGGGGGGGTAATTACAGAGGATGGGGGGGGGTAATTACAGAGGATGGGTGGTATTACAGAGGAGGGGGAGGGGTAATTACAGAGGAGGGGGGGAAATTACAGAGGAGGGGGGGAAATTACAGAGGAGGATGGGGGGGAAATTACAGAGGAGGATGGGGGGGAAATTACAGAGGAGTCAAAACATAAGGGAGAGAGAGAGAGAGAGAGAGAGAGAGAGGTAACAGGCTGGTGCAGACGTTTTTAATAAAATAAAAGCTTAAAAAAAAATCCACTCACTCTTCATGTCAGAGAGCTGTAGGCATGTCAGTCTGTGAAGTCGGCTGTCCCATTCTCCCCTCCGATCCACGCTGCTGTTATCACTGAATCACTGGAGGCAACAGAGAGCCGCGGGAAATTCATGTGAGCTGTCTCTGATGATGGAGGCGTGGTTAAGCCTCCGAAACGCTCTGATTGGTCACAGCGTCCCAGGTGACAGCTCACTGCAGATTCCCCACGGCTTTGTGTCTTTGGCTTCCTCCAGTGAAACAGCAGCGTGTATTGGAGGGGAGATGGGACAGCAGAGTTTACAGACCGACATACCTACAGCTACAGCACTGACATGAAGAGTGAGTGGATTGTTGTTAAACATTTACTTCAATAAAAACTTCCGCATCAGCAGCTGCCTGTCGCCTCTCCTTCCCCCTTTGTTTTACTTGCTCTGTAATTGTCCCCCCCGCCCGCCGCTCTGATCCCTGCTGTCCGGGTCCCGCTGTGTGTCGGGGCTCGTAAAAGGAGGCCCCATGGTACCCGATGTCAGCTGGAAATTGTGTCCGAGTGAGAGGCAGAGGGAAACCCGGGCACAGCCTCCTAAACCCCTACTGTCCGGGTCAAAACCGGACAGGTGGCAACCCTAAGTATGAGAGGTTTGTGTGCGCCTTCCTTAAACCCTTAACCAGCTCTATGTTGGAGTAAGACAGCATGCTTTTCACCTTACGTCCAGTAAAGGCAGCTCGGTGTAATGGAGTGTCCCCCATATCATTCAGAACACAGATGTCCGCTCCTGCCTGGGAGAAAAAGGAACATTACTAGGAGTCAAAGTTAACCATGTAGCAAAAATTAAACATACATCAAGGGAGGTAAAGAAATTGCTAGTTTTAGCAATCATATCATACACCACCGAGTGTGTATTTAAAAAAGGAAAAACTAAAAATATATCACAGCTTACCAGTGCTTAGATGTGGTGGCTACATTAGTTTTCTTAAATGGGTCTTCCTTATTTCCCCATCTGGTGATCCTGTGAATAACACACTTTCTGTCCCCTCAGGTCTACACTTTTTTCTCCACTGTAACTATTGAGAATGCCATGGTGATCACACAGCCTGGGACTTCAAATAGGTCTTACTTTGTTCATCTTCATTAACATGGTGGATTGCTGGGACTAGCAATTTACATATTAACATAATGTTTTTTGTGCTTTTGTTTTAAAGTGGTTCTAAAGCAGGGGTGCCCAACCAGTGGCCCGCGGAGCCCTCTGATGTGGCCCGCGACCTCCTGCTCTGGGATGGAGTAGAATACTGTTATTAAAGGTATGTTTTTTTCAAAATTTACAGTGTATATAGAGCAGTGCACCTGAGCGTTACCTGCACTGACCCATAGGCCCCTTTCACACAGTCAGTCCGACCCAATTGGACCCTCCATTCACCTCTAAGGAGTAGCAGATGTAAATGGACTTGTGTCCGTTTACAAACGCCTGCCTCCAATCCGATCCGCAAAAAAAAAAAAAAAAGTAGAGTGGGCTGCCATGCACCCACTTCGCTCATTGTGGCCCACGACCGGTTACCAAGTCGCTTAGGTGGCCCTCGCTCTTCAAAAAGGTTGTTTACCCCTGTTCTAAAGGCTGCATTCTGTGCATGAAGGGAAAAAACCTTCATCGTGCAGCCCCCCCCCCTAATACTTACCTAAGCCCAATCTCAATCCAGCGATGTGCATGAGAGCCGAGGCTCTCCCTGGTCTCTCCCTCCTCATTGTCGATCAAAACCAGTGAGGGAGGAGCAGGGAGCGTGGCTGAGCACAAGTGCCCCCATAGCAAGTGGCGTGGTATAGGGAAACTCGGCAGGGGGGCGGACCTAAGAAGAGGAGGTTCAGGGCTGCGGTGTGCAAAACCACTGCACAATGCAGGGAAGTATGACATGTTTGTTATTTAAAAAACAGTGCAAATTTAGGAGATATTCACTGTACCTACAGGTAAGCCACATTATAGGTACAAGTTAAAAAAAATGACTTCCAGGAAGTGATAATAGGATTTTTATAACAGCTTACCTGTAAAATCCTTTTCTTGGAGTACATCACGGGACACAGAGCGACATAGTCATTACTAATGGGTTATATAGTTACCGTCAGGTGCTGGCACTGGCAACTTCCAAAACCGGAAGTACCCTCCCCTATATAAGCCCCTCCCATCCGGGAGCACCTCAGTTTTGTAGCAAAGCAATAAGTGTCCCCAAAGAGGGGCGGGAGCTCTGTGTCCCGTGATGTACTCCAAGAAAAGGATTTTACAGGTAAGCTGTTATAAAAATCCTATTTTCTTTCTCGTACATCACGGGACACAGAGCGACATAGTCATTACTAATGGGATGTCCTAAAGCAATGCCAAATGAGGGGGGGGATACACCATATATAAGCTGAGCGCTATCAGACATGAGGATCTTTTGCGGCCTGCAACACACTGCGCCCAAAGGCGACATCCTCCTGACTTCTAACGTCCACCTGGTAGAACCTAGTAAACGTGTGTACGGAAGACCATGTTGCGGCCTTACAGACTTGAGCCAGGGAGGCCTGGTGATGCACTGCCCATGAAGTTCCAACTGCTCTCGTGGAGTGCGCCCTAACTTTGAACGGAGGCGGTCTACTTCTCAAGCTATAGGCTTGTATTATGACCTGTCGAATCCACTTGGCTAAAGTAGATTTTGACGCTGCCTGACCCTTTCTGGGGCCTTCCGGCAAAACAAAGTATCCGTTCTGCGAATCTGAGCAGTGGCTTTTAGATAAGCTTTAACTGCTCTTACTACATCCAAAGAATGCAATAACTTTTCCTCTACCGAAGTAGGCTTGGGGAAAAAAGAAGGAAGAACCACATCTTGGTTCAAATGAAAACTCGATACCACCTTAGGAAGAAAGGCTGGATGAGGACGTAACACTACTCTGTCCTTATGGATAACCAGATATGGCTCCTTACAGGACATAGCTGCTAATTCCGATACTCTTTTAGCCGAACAAATGGCTACTAG
Source organism: Rana muscosa (assembly GCA_029206835.1). Taxonomy (NCBI): domain Eukaryota; kingdom Metazoa; phylum Chordata; class Amphibia; order Anura; family Ranidae; genus Rana; species Rana muscosa. The sequence continues at coordinate 992,735,676 of CM055122.1, read as the reverse complement.
AAAAATCAATTTCCTGGTGAGAAGCACTAAGGAAATATGCTGTAATGGTTCAAATGGTTGTTTCTGTAGAACCGACAGAACCAAGTTTAGATCCCATGGACATATGGGAATATTAACCGGAGGACTAATACGCATCACTCCTTGTATAAAGGCTTTGACTAGTGAATGCGAAGCCAAGGGCCTTTGAAAAAATATTGACAAGGCCGAAATCTGACCTTTGATAGTACTCAAGGCAAGCTTCCTATCTACAGCCCATTGTAGGAAGTCCAGAATTCTACCTATTACGTATTTACGTGGATGCCATTTCCTGGCCTCACACCAGGCGATGTACGCCTTCCAGATTCTATAGTAGTAGATCTGCCTGGATACCGGTTTCCTGGCATTGATCATGGTAGACACCACAGCATTAGAGAGCCCTCTCCTTTTTAGAATGTGGGCTTCAATAGCCAGGCCGTCAAACCTAGGGCTGGTAAGGAAGGGTGGTATATCGGTCCCTGCGAAAGCAGGTCCGGACGATGTGGGAGGGTCCAAGGACTCCCCACAGACATTTTTACAATCTCCGCGTACCATGCTCTTCGGGGCCACGCTGGAGCCACCAGAATCACTGGTTTCTTTTCTACCCTGATTCTGCGGAGTAATCGAGGTAACAATTGTGGCGGTGGGAATGCATATATCAGCTTGAACTGATCCCAAGGGAACACTAGGGCATCCGAGCCGCACGCTAGGGGATCCCTTGTCCAAGAGACAAACCTGTCCACTTTCGTGTTGAACCTGGATGCTAGCAGATCTACATCCGGTGTTCCCCACCGCTGACATATTGTCCGGAAAACCTCGGGATGAAGGGACCATTCCCCTGGGCATAATTGTTGGCGACTTAGAAAGTCCGCCTTCCAATTCTCCACCCCTGGAATGAATACCGCAGATATGGCTGGGACATATCTTTCTGCCCATCTCAGGATGTAATTTACTTCCCTTTGGGCTGCACGACTCCTGGTGCCCCCCTGACGATTGATATATGCCACTGCTGTGGCATTGTCTGACTGAACTCTGACAGGGGACCCTTGGAGTTTGGATGTCCATGCTACTAGGGCATACCGGGCTGCTCGTATCTCTAAGAGATTGATGGGCAGGGCCTTTTCCGCATCCGACCATCTGCCCTGGAGAGACCATTGCTCCAGTACTGCTCCCCAGCCTAAAAGGCTGGCATCTGTAGTGACCACCTTCCAAGAAATCGGACTGAAGGATTTCCCTTTTTCCAGATTCCGGGGAACCAACCACCAACGGAGGCTTCTGCGAACGGAAGGGGACAAGGACATTGGTACGTCCAGAGCCTGAACTTTTTTGTTCCAGGCTGACAGTATGGCCCTTTGCAACTTCCTTGAATGGAATTGACCGTAGGGTACTGCTTCGAATGATGCCACCATTTTTCCCAGCAGCCTCATGCACAGGCGTATGGATGGCTGTCTTTTTGAACCCACTAAGTGGATCAAATCTCTCAAAGACGACCCCTTTTCTCGAGGCAAGAACATTTTTCTCTGGTCTGAATCCAGCCTTAGCCCCAAGTATTCCAGACTTTTGACTGGTTTTAGGGCTGACTTGTCTCGGTTGATAATCCAACCGTGATATTCCAGATACTTGATTGTCTCGTGAACAACCACTTCTAGTTTTTCCACTGAGTGGTCTATCAGCAACAAGTCGTCTAGATATGCCATTATCGTTACACCTCGTGTTCTTAGATTGGCCAATAATGGGGCCAGAATTTTTGTGAACACTCTTGGTGCTGTGGCCAGACCGAAGGGTAAGGCTCTGAACTGAAAATGGCGCCCTTCTATCGCAAAGCGTAGAAATTTTTGGTGGGCTGGAAAGATGGGGATGTGCAAATACGCATCTTTGATGTCGATCGAGGCTAACCATTCCTCCCCTTGTAGGGCAGTGGCTACCGATCGGATCGACTCCATCCGGAAAGTCCTGATATGTAGGAATTTGTTTAGCCCTTTTAGATTTAATATGGGCCTCACGTCCCCGTTTGGCTTCGGAACTGTAAAGAGGTTTGAGTAAAACCCGAACCCCCATTCTTCCAGGGGGACCTCTATAATTACTGCTTGAAGCAATAATTGTTCCAGTGCCAACAGGAGGGATCCTCTCTTCTGGGGATCCCTTGGCACGTTCGACCTTATAAAGCGGGAAGGAGGGGAGTTTTTTAACTCCAATTTGTATCCCAGATTTACTGCGGAGAGCACCCATCTGTCTCGGATCGTGTCCCGCCAGGTTTCTGTGAACAACTGAAGTCTTCCCCCCACCCGATTGGGTGGGGGCAACCCTTCATGCATTTGACTTTGGGGGAGGTTTTGTACCTCTCCTGCTCCAGGGCTTCTTGTTACCCTGCAACTGTCCCTGATTTTTACCTCCGGGATTTGACCGGGGAGGCCGTCGGAACTGTTTCACAGCCGATGTCCTAGGGACTGGAGAAGCCGGCCTCTTAAAAGAGGGACCTCTAACTCTATTTTTGACCGGCAAGAGTGTACTTTTACCGCTGGAAATTCTCTGGATATACTTGTCCAGGTCTTCCCCGAATAAGCGCTCCCCATGAAATGGGAAGCTGACCAGCAATTTTTTACAGGGAGCTTCAGCAGACCAGTTTTTGAGCCATAGAAGCCTGCGCATATGTACTACAGACAGCGTAAGGCGGGAGGCCTGATGGATTGAATCCTTTATAGCGTCCACCGCAAAGCATAAGGCTCTAGGTAGATCAGCTAGAGCAAGAGCCTGCTGATCTGGCACGTCCCTTAAGACCTGTTTCAACTGATCCTTCACTGCTTGGCAGACCCCTATAGCTGCCACTGCTGGTTGTGTCACCAATCCTGCTGTAGAAAAAGCAGATTTCAATAAGGACTCCAATTTTTTATCTATTGGGTCCTTGAACATTTGGACATTTTCCACCGGACATGTCAGTGATTTATTCACACAAGAGATGGCTGCGTCCACTGTAGGGACCTTCCATTTTCTGACGAACTTATCCTCCATAGGATAGACCACCGGAAATCTCTTGGGGGGAGTAAATATTTTGTCAGGATGCTCCCAATCCTGGTAAATGAGCCCCTCCAGTAAAGGATGGATCGGAAAAGAACAAACAGTCTGGGGAGCTTTTAGCGACCCCAACGAGGAGACAGAAGAGGAGGATGGCTCCGCAAGTGGCATTTTAAATGCTGATCGGACCATATTAGTCAGGGACTGCACCCATAACCTCTCAGCATGTGATGCTGAGAACGGCTCCTCCACTGTTGATTCCTCTACAACTGAATCAACCTCATCCTGATCCCCCTCAGGTAGGTCGTTCTCTGTATGGGACTGTTGCTCTGTTAACAGGCACTCTGAGGGAGGAGACGGAGATCGAGCGCTTTTCTCCTGTGACAGGGAAGCAGCAATTAGTGCTGACAATCTCTCTTCCAGCCCTCCCAGAGCTGAGGAAAAAACCTCCTCTGTTACATACACAGGAGCAGGTGAACTGGGGACAGCCACAGTACCAGGTACTCCTGGGGGTGCCCTACGGTCACTAACCTCTGATTCTTCAGGGGAGACTGGTGCAGCCAAAGCATGCCCAAGATCCTCAGAGCCCGATGGAGACCCCCTATTCCTCCTGGAATTTCTAGTCCCGGAGTTTTTAGACGGCATATTCCTAAGCCACAAAGCTGAGGTATTCCAGCCGAAAATACACCAGTTACTGATAATAGTCTAGCATAAATGCTGCTATAATAAACAGTTGGTGTCTACTAATGTGCCTTTCTAGGGGATGCCTGTATCAACCGCTTGCTGTATGCCTTTAAATGTTGCCAGCTCTGTCTCTGTACTTCATAGCCAGCTTACTGCAATAATGTGGCTTTTTAAAAACCTGCTGGGACGCCCGCACATGCGCAGAAGCGCTGCGGCGCGCACAGAGCGTCATCCCCCAGGCCCCGCCCCTTTTTCCGGCCACCTCTATATATAGAGGCGCGTGCACACGCACGCGCGCGGCCACGTGCGCCTCGGCGCTAATTTTCAAACATGGAAAACAGGGACAGGAGCCAGGGCCCCCTTTGCCGCAGGCCGGGGGATAGACGAACACTGCAACATGGCAGAGGAAACAGTTTCCTGTAGGAGAACTCACCAGCTGCCTGGACTTTGCTCTCTGAGAAGAAACTAGTCCATATGACTAGAAAAACATTCCACAGCGGCCTCTAGTGGACAAACACAGGTACCGCAGTTTAATATACTAAACATATATAAAAAAACATTCTTTTTTTTTTTTTTTTTTCTTGACCACCATTAAAAATTATTACATTTTTTTTAGTAGTTACAGGCATGCACAGATATTAGCGGGAATACCGTTAGGTAACAGACAGAAAGACAAATTAGGCTTGGGGGTCCCCCAATAGAACCAAGTTCCTGGGGGCCCCCACTTACCTGTTCCCCGCCGCAGGACTTTGTTTGGTCCACAAAAGCCCAAACTTCACCTATCACGGCAGGCATTGTAATCAAACCTTCAGGGACCGGGTTCCCAAGGATTCCACTCCCCTGGACCTGTATAGCACCCTGCACAGAAAACATCTTGGTCGTGGGTATGACCAGAGCTCTGGATCCCAGGGTCCAGCTCTCCTAAGAGAAGCATTACAGGCAGAACCTTGCTCTTCTCTGCAAGGCCCGGGTACCGACCGTTTAGCTATGAAGCTTTTTTGGTCGGATCCGGAATAGCTTACTGAGGCCCAAAAGAACCTGTACGCAAGCTCAGTGAAAAACACATGTTTCTTCTTGGCCAACACCTTAGACACTGGCAAAAAAACTGAGGTGCTCCCGGATGGGAGGGGCTTATATAGGGGAGGGTACTTCCGGTTTTGGAAGTTGCCAGTGCCAGCACCTGACGGTAACTATATAACCCATTAGTAATGACTATGTCGCTCTGTGTCCCGTGATGTACGAGAAAGAAAAACGATTTGCATTACTGGAAATATTAACAGGTATTTTGCATTGTTGAGGCATTAGCTCCTACTGCTGTCAATTAAATCTTGTGAAGAGGGAGCGGCGGGTGGGGCAGGGCCGAGCAACACTGTGTGTGTTTATGGACACACAGACCCCGGCGCGGAAATGAGCCTGCACTTCTACCCCCATAGAAAATGCTTTCTATGGGGCAGACACAGAAGAAGAGGAGCCAAGAGAGCTGGTGGTGAAGAAGAGGAGGTTCAGGGATGCTCTGTGCAATACCAATGCATAGAGCAAATATAACGTGTTTGGTATTTCAATTTTTTTTTCTTTAATATTGCCTTTAACAACATTTTAAGATGGCCATACGTGGATCAAAATTCAGAGACTTTTTTTAATCTTTATTTTCATTTTTCATACATATAAGAAAGAATAAAAAAAAAACAATGTGGAAATACAAGGATACACAACAACACTGTGCTTTCAGGAACATGTATGCAAAATGAGGGCATTCTGACCCTCCCAACAGGGGCAGGCAACTTGTAGCAAAGCTAATATACAAAAGGACATTGTTGAAATGAAAAATCCTAGGAGGGTCGGCTGCAGGCCCTAGAGTTCAGCTTTAGCACGCATGCGTTATGTACTATTCAAATCAAAGGTCTATGCACCAGAATGAATATTAAAAAAAAAAATATAGGATTTTTATAACAGCTTACCTGCAAAATCCTTTTCTTGGAGTACATCACGGAACACAGAGCGACATAGTAATTACTATGTGGGTTATAGAGCTTACCTTCAGGTGATGGACACTGGCACACCCAAGACAGGAAGACCCCTTCCTATATAACCCCTCCCATATCGGGAGTACCTCAGTTTTGTAGCAAAGCAATAAGTGTCCCCAAAAAGAGGGGTGGGAGCTCTGTGTCCCGTGATGTACTCCAAGAAAAGGATTTTCTAGGTAAGCTGTTATAAAAATCCTATTTTCCTTATCGTACATCACGGGACACAGAGCGACATAGTAATTACTATGTGGGATGTCCCAAAGCAATGCCAAAATGAGGGGAGGGAGACACCATACATAAGCTGGGCACCATCAGGCATGAGGATCACTGCGCCCAAAGGCGATATCCTCATGACCTCTTACATCCAACTGATAAAATTTAGTGAATGTGTGGACTGAAGACCAAGTTGCGGCCTTACAGATTTGAGCCAAGGAGGCCTGGTGATGCACTGCCCAAGAAGCACCCACTGCTCTAGTAGAGTGCGCTTTAATTTTAAATGGAGGCATCTTCCTTTTCAGACCATAGGCTTGAATAATAACCTGCCGAATCAGACTTAGAAATAGTAGATTTTGACGCTGCCTGACCCCTTCTGGGGCCCTCCGGCAGAATAAACAAAACATCAGTTTTCCGAATCATAGCAGTGGCTTTAAGATAGGCTTTAACTGCTCTTACTACATCCAAAGAATGCAATAACTTCTCTTCCACCGAACTAGGTTTGGGAAAAAAGGAAGGGAGAACCACATCTTGGTTCAAATGAAAATTTGACACAACCTTGGGAAGAAAGTGTCAGGGTCACCTGTGGCCAGGTGACAGATGCACACCGTAGGGGGACAGGAGTGCACCGCGAGGTAGTGAACCCTATGGCTGGCTTCTGTGGATAGGAAACTGGGTGGTTGTGGAAAGCGGGACCAGAGGAGCACAACCGGGATCCCAACGGAAGCGAGAGCCAAGATTCCCCAGGGCGCGGAGTCTAAGACCCAGCTGGTCTTCTCCAGGGCCTCTAGTGGTGAGGATGTTACGCTGCAGGCTGGGACCAGGTCGCGGCCCCTGGAGTTTCCTAGCTCACGCCCCGTAGGATAAGGGGAAGCAGCAGCACACGATAGAGAGAACCGAATAACAAGCCGAAGGTCAGGGGCCACAAGCAGACAAGGATAACGAAGAACGAGCCGAAGGTCAAGGGTCACGAGCAGACAGGGATGGTCGGGGACAAGCCAATAACGTAACAGAGAGACAGACGTAGCACACGGCAGGCAGGAACGCAAACACACAATGCCTAACAAACACGTTGATCAGCAAAGCAGGCTTGCAGTGCACAGGTTAATATAGTGTTCAGTGATAGGGCCTGGGGTGGAGTCAGGCTGGGAGGAGATTATAAAGGAAGCCAGGTGAAGGAGGTCTGGTCTCTAGATGAACACATGAGGAGGAAGGTAAGATGGCAGACAGACATTAATGCATATCCATGACAGTACCCTCCCTCTTACGAGGCCTCCCCCTTCCCCGCCTGGGCCCAGGTTTAGAGGGAAACTTCAGATGAAACTCCTTTAACAGACGAGGTGCAAAGACCTCAGATGCAGTGATCCAAGACCTCTCCTCAGGACCAAACCCTTTCCAATGAACGAGGTACTGAAGAACGCCTTTACAGAGTCGGGAGTCCAGAATTTGACTGATCTCGTACTCCTGATTATCCTCAGAGACAGGCGCCACGGTAGGAAGAGGACGAGAGAATTTATTGAGGACTAAAGGCTTTAGAAGAGCAACATGAAAGGAGTTAGTGATTTTAAGGCTCTTAGGAATCTGGAGTTTGAAACAAACCGGATTCAGTTTAGCAGTTACCGTGTATGGACCGATGAATCGTGGAGCAAACTTCAGAGAAGGAACTCGGAGCTTGATGTTCCTGGTAGAGAGCCAGACTTTGTCCCCTGGCTGAAGAGAAGGCGGTTTACGCCTGCGGCGGTCGGCAAAGCCTTTGAATTTTTCAGCAGCTGCCCGGAGGGAATCATGAACGTGACCCCAAACGGAATTGAGAGACTCCTGAACCGAAGCCAAAGCTGGAATGTCTGGAGAACAGATCATAGGAAGAGGAAGTTGAGGGTGTTTTCCATAAACTGTGAAAAAGGGTGTCTTCTGCGAACTGGTATTCACATGATTGTTATGGGAGAATTCTGCCCACGGGAGTAGAGAGGACCAATCGTCATGGTGAGAAGACACAAAGGTGCGAAGAAAGACCTCTAACTCCTGATTAACCCTCTCAGTCTGTCCATTGGATTGGGGATGGTAAGAAGAAGAAAAATCCAAGACAATATTGAGGGATTTGCAAAAGGCTCTCCAAAAACGAGACGTGAATTGGACTCCCCTGTCGGAAACAATATGAGAAGGGACCCCATGTAGGCGGAGAATTTCTCGAATGAAAATGGGAACCAAGGCAGGGGCAGAAGGAAGACCAGGAAGAGGAACAAAATGAGCCATCTTGGAGAATCGATCGATTACCACCCAAATGACTGTATTATTCTCAGACAGTGGGAGATCGGTGATAAAATCCATGGCAATATGGGCCCAGGGTTCCTTAGGAATAGGCAAGGGCATGAGGAGACCAGCAGGAGCTTGTGTGGAGGATTTGGACTGAGCACAGACATGACAAGCTTTAACGTAGTCTTTGACGTCTGAGCGGAGATTAGGCCACCAGTAGTGACGACTGATGAGTAGGAAGGATCGGAGGAATCCAGAATGCCCTGCCACCTTGGAATCATGTCCCCAACGAAGGATCTTAGCTCTTAGCTCAGTGGGGACAAAGGTCTTACCAGGCGGAATTTTAGACTTCAGGGTGGTAGAGTGGGCAACAATGCATGAGGTGGGAATGATCGGCTCAGGTTCAGGGGCGGACTCCTCGTCCAAAGTGTCAAATGACCTAGAGAGCGCATCAGCCCGACCGTTGCAGGAACCAGGTTTGTAGGTAATCGTGAAATTAAAACGGGCAAAGAAGAGACTCCACCTGGCCTGTCTAGGATTCAGACGTTTAGCATTCTGTAGATACTGTAAATTCTTGTGATCGGTAAAGATCGTTATGGAGTGAGGGGAACCCTCCAAGAGATGACGCCACTCCTCTAACGCCAATTTAATTGCGAGAAGTTCCCGATCACCGATGGCATAATTCCTCTCTGCCTGAGAATTTTTTTTGGAGAAGAACGCACATGGTTGGCGTCTCTTCTCAAAGATTTGAAGAAGCACAGCTCCCACCCCCATTGAGGAAGCGTCCACTTCAATAAAAAATGCATTCCCAGGATTTGGTCTCCTCAAGAGGGGGCCAGAAACAAAGGCCTTTTTCAGGTTGTGAAATGCAGAGACAGCTTCGGGAGGCCAGTCTCTGGCATTCACACCCTTCTTGGTCAAAGCGATAATAGGCGCGGCAATGGAAGAGTAATTCCTTATGAACTGCCTATAATAATTAGTGAAGCCAAGAAAGCGCTGTGTGGCCTTGAGGCTAGCAGGAAGAGGCCAGTTGGTGATAGCCAAGACCTTCCCAGGGTCCATACGAAGCCCCGAACATGAGACAAAGCACCCCAAAAACAGGACCTCAGAACATTCAAAGGAACATTTCTCCAGCTTGGCATAGAGATTGTTCTCTCTAAGACGTTGAAGTACAGTGCGGACATGGTTTCTGTGGACGAGCAGATTTTCAGAAAAGATCAGAATGTCATCCAGATAGATGACAACAAACTGGTACAGCAGATCTCTGAAGATTTCATTGACAAAGTTTTGAAACACGGCTGGAGCATTACACAGACCAAAAGGCATCACCAGATATTCGTAATGCCCGTCTCTAGTGTTAAATGCAGTCTTCCATTCGTCACCCTCCCGTATTCGAATGAGATTGTACGCGCCTCTGAGATCCAACTTGGTGAAAATGGAGGCACCCTTCAACCTATCGAATAGCTCAGATATTAAGGGTAAGGGGTATCGATTTTTAATAGTAACCGCATTTAAACCCCGATAATCGATGCAGGGTCTTAAGGTACCATCCTTTTTGGCAACAAAAAAGAACCCTGCCCCTGCAGGCGATGAGGATTTCCGGATGAACCCTCTCTCCAGATTCTCTGCTACATACTCCGACATGGCCTGGGTCTCTGGGATGGACAGAGGGTAGGTACGACCCCTGGGTAGAGTTGCTCCGGGGACAAGATCAATAGCACAGTCAAAAGACCTGTGGGGAGGAAGCACCTCAGCTGATTTTTTACAGAACACATCCCGGTAATCGCTGTATGCGGCGGGAAGATCAGTAGAAACAGAAGTGGCAGCAACCGGAAGACTCTCCTTGGGGGTCACCTTGAGAAGACACGACGAGAAACATGAGGAACCCCAGGCCAGGATCTGCCCAGAGACCCAGTCCACATGTGGAGAGTGGAGCTGTAGCCAAGGGAGGCCCAATACAACTGGGGTAGAGGCCTTGGGTAGAATAAGAAAGGATATCCACTCCTGGTGGAGAATCCCTACCGACATCCTAATGGGTAGCGTCTGGAAGCGAATAGGGCCCCCTGGGAGAACAGTGCCATCAATTGCCGAGACTACCAATGGGGTAGTGAGAGGTGAAAGGGTAAGCTTCATAGAAGAAGCAGTTCTCCAATCCATGAAATTGCCGGCAGCCCCGGAATCCAGGTATGCAAGGGTTGACTGAGGAGAAGTGCCTACATGAAGGGACACCGGCAAGAGCAGGCGAGAAGGTGATGTTTCTGGGTCCAATACTCCACCTTCCAAATGTATTAGACCCGAGCGTTTCCCGGACGAAGCGAGCAGGAGTCACGAAAATGACCCTTGCCCCCACAATAGAGGCACAAGCCCAGAGTTCTGCGCCTAGCACGTTCTTCGGGGGTTAGTCTGGTCCGGCCCAGCTGCATAGGTTCTTCAGCAGGTAGAGGATGCTCCACGGAATGAAGGGAGGGGAGCTCAGACTGGCTAGGACCCAGAGAGTGCTGGCGTCTTTTTTCTAAGGACCTCTCTTGAAAACGAATGTCGATCTGGTTGCATAATGAAATTACATCGTCCAGACCGACGGGAATGGCTCTTCCCGCTAATTCGTCTTTCACTCGGTCAGAGAGGCCATGTAAAAAGGTAGCGACCAGGGCCTCATTATTCCAGCTCAATTCAGCTGTGTGGATACGGAACTGAAGAGCATATTGCCCCACTGAACTAGATTCTTGGCGAAGACGTAAGACAGCACTAGCCGCTGAAGAAGCCCGAGCCGGCTCTTCGAAGATATTACGAAAGAGCTTCAAGAATTCGGACAGACTGGAAACCACCGGATCGTTCCTCTCCCACAGGGGGGCAGCCCAGGCCAAAGCTTCACCGGAGAGGAGGGAAATGATATAGGCTACCTTAGCCCGGTCAGATAGGAAGCTTTGAGGCTGAAGCTCAAAATGAATAGTGCATTGGCTGAGAAACCCCCTGCAGGCCTTGGAGTCCCCAGAGAAACGGAACGGAGCTGGCAATCTTAGTGAGTGTGAGGCTGCGACTGGTGCGATAGGTACAGCCGCTGGTTGTACTTGGGGTTGCGGATTCGGGGTTCCCAAGGAGACCTGAAGCTGCTCGAATCGAGAAGCCAGATCCTGGAGGAATCGCATCACCTGGGTCTGATTTGATTCCTGGGTCTCAAGTCTGCGAACTATGCCCTGCAATGGATCATCCGCGGGAAGCGGGATGTCAGCCGGGTTCATGGCTGATCAAACTGTCAGGGTCACCTGTGGCCAGGTGACAGATGCACACCGTAGGGGGACAGGAGTGCACCGCGAGGTAGTGAACCCTATGGCTGGCTTCTGTGGATAGGAAACTGGGTGGTTGTGGAAAGCGGGACCAGAGGAGCACAACCGGGATCCCAACGGAAGCGAGAGCCAAGATTCCCCAGGGCGCGGAGTCTAAGACCCAGCTGGTCTTCTCCAGGGCCTCTAGTGGTGAGGATGTTACGCTGCAGGCTGGGACCAGGTCGCGGCCCCTGGAGTTTCCTAGCTCACGCCCCGTAGGATAAGGGGAAGCAGCAGCACACGATAGAGAGAACCGAATAACAAGCCGAAGGTCAGGGGCCACAAGCAGACAAGGATAACGAAGAACGAGCCGAAGGTCAAGGGTCACGAGCAGACAGGGATGGTCGGGGACAAGCCAATAACGTAACAGAGAGACAGACGTAGCACACGGCAGGCAGGAACCCAAACACACAATGCCTAACAAACACGTTGATCAGCAAAGCAGGCTTGCAGTGCACAGGTTAATATAGTGTTCAGTGATAGGGCCTGGGGTGGAGTCAGGCTGGGAGGAGATTATAAAGGAAGCCAGGTGAAGGAGGTCTGGTCTCTAGATGAACACATGAGGAGGAAGGTAAGATGGCAGACAGACATTAATGCATATCCATGACAGAAAGGCTGGATGTGTACGTAGAACCACTCTATCCTTATGGACAATCAAATATGGCTCCTTACAAGACAAAGCTGCTAATTCAGATACCCTCCTGGCTGAGGACATAGCTACCAAGGACACTAAATTTCCTGGTGAGAAGCACTAAAGGAAAGTGGAGCAATGGTTCAAAAGGCTGTCTTTGAAGAACTGATAGAACCAAGTTTAAGTCCCATGGACATATGGGAGACCTAACTGGTGGGTTGATCCGAGTCACACCCTGCAAAAAGGATTTAACTAGCGAATATCTAGCTAGCGGCCTTTGAAAAAATATCGATAAGGCCGAAACCTGACCCTTAATAGTACTTAAGGCTAGATCTTTGTCTACAGCCCACTGTAGGAAGTCAAGAATTCTGCCTATGACATACTTCTAAGGATGCCATTTCTTGGCCTCACACCATGCCACATACGCCTTCCAACTCTATAATATATATGTCTAGATACTGGCTTTCTAGCATTGATTATTGTAAACACCACTGCGTTAGAGAGACCTCTCTTTTTTAGAATGTGGGATTCAATAGCCAGACCGCTAAATTTAGAGTTTGTAAGGAAAGGTGGTATATCGGACCTTGCGTGAGCAGGTCTGGATGAAGCGGAAGGGTCCAAGGCTTCCCCACAGACATTCTTACAATCTCCGTGTACCAGGATCTTTGAGGCCATGCTGGGGCTACCAGAATCACTGGCTTCTTTTCCATCCTGACTCTGCGGAGGAGTCGAGGTAGTAACTGCAGAGGAGGAAACGCAAACATTAGTGCGAACTGATCCCACGGAAACACCAGCGCATCCGATCCGCAAGCGAGCGGGTCCCTTGTCCTGGACACAAAGCTGCTCAAATTCGTGTTGAACCTGGATGCCAATAGATCTACGTCTGGTGTACGCCCGAAATATTGCCCGAAAGATGTCGGGGTGAAGAGACCATTCCCCTGGGGATAACTGCTGCCGACTCAGGAGTCTGCCTTCCAATTCTCTATTCCTGGAATAAAGATAGCGGATATGCATGGGACATGTCTTTCTGCCCATATCAGGATATGATTCACCTCCTTCTGGGCCGCACCGCTCTTGGTGCCCCCTTGGTGATTGATGTATGCCACAGCTGTGGCATTGTCCGATTGGATCCTGACAGGGGAACCATGTAGCTTGGAAGTCCATGCTTCCAGGGCCAAACGTGCCGCCCGAATTTCCAGCAGGTTGATGGGCAAGGTCTTCTCGATATTCGACCACTTTTCCTGGAGTGACCATTGCTCCAGTACTTCCCCCCAGCCTAGAAGGCTGGCATCTGTAGTTACTATCCTCCAAGAGATTGGAATGAACGACTTTCCCTTTTGTAAATTTTGGGGTACCAACCACCAACATAGACTCGTTCGTACTGACGATGTCCGGGACATTGGGAAGTCTAGGGCTTGAACCTTTTTGTTCTAGGCGGATAGGATGGCATTCTGTAATTTCCTTGAATGGAATTGAGCATACGGAACTGCTTCGAATGAGGCCACCATCTTTCCCAGCAACCGCATGCAAGGACAAATGGATGGCTGTCTCTTTGCACAGATCGCTTGAATTAGCTCCCTTAAAGAAGAGATTTTTGCCTGAGGCAGAAGAACCTCTCTTTGGTCTGTGTCTATGAGTAAGCCTAAATATTCCAGTCTTCTTACTGGTTGCAAGGCTGATTTGTCCAGGATTTAGGACCCAGCCCCGGGATTCCAGGTATTCTACTGTGTTGCGTACAGCAACCCTTAGGTTGGAAGCCGAATGATCTGTTATCAAAAGATCGTCCAGGTAGGCCATTATAGATATTCCTCGAGTTCTTAAGTCGGCCAACAGAGGGGCCAAGATTTTTGTGAACACTCGCGGAGCCGTGGCCCACCCGAAGGGTAGCGCCACAAATTGATAATGGCGCTGTTCCACCGCAAAGCATATAAGCTTTTGATGACTGGGGAATATAGGAACATGTAAATAAGCGTCCCTGATATCGATGGACGCCAACCATTCTCCCCCTTGTAGGGTGGAGGCTACTGACCGAATTGATTACATACGGAATGACTTGACGATTAGGAACTTGTTTAGACCCTTGAGATCTAGTATGGGTCTTACATCTCCGTTGGGCTTTGGAACGGTAAAGAGGTTTGAGTAAAATCCCAACCTCTGTTCTTTTACCGGAACCTCCACAATTACCCCTTGGGATAACAGTCGGTCTAACGCCGAAAGGAGAGATCTTCTCCTTATTGGATCTTTTGAGACGTTTCATGTTATAAACCGAGGAGGAGGAAATTCCTGCAACTCCAACTTGTATCCCAAGGATACCGTGGAGAGAGCCCATCTGTCCCGGATCGTCTCTCGCCAAGCCCCTGAAAACAACAGAAGTCTTCCCCCCCACTCGCATGAGTGGGGGCGACCCTTCATAAGGCTGACTTGGGGGGCTGGTTTAGTATTCCTTCGGTTCCAGGGTTTTTTATTACCCTGTGCCTGTCCCTGAGCTCTCCCTCCAGGATTTGATCGGGGAGGCCGTCTGAACTGCTTAGAAGCTGAAGTTCCTGGGACTGGAGAGGTGGGCCGCTTGAAGGAAGGACCCCTGAATTTTCTTTTACCAGGTAAAAGAGTACTCTTCCCGCTGGAGATTTTCTGGATGTATTTATCCAAGTCCTCGCCAAATAACCGCTCCCCATGGAATGGAAATCCAGCCAGGAGCTTTTTACAGGGCGTCTCGGCTGACCAGTTTTTTAGCCATAAGAGTCTACGCATGTGTACCAACACCAGCGTAAGGTGGGAGGCCTGATGAATTGAATCTTTAATGGCGTCAACCGCAAAACATAAAGCCCTAGGTAGATCTGCTAAATCATGAGCCTGCTGAGCTGGCATGTCATTTAAAACCAGCTTCATCTGGTCTTTCAAAGCCTGACAGATGCCAATGGCTGCCACTGCAGGCCGAGTTACAGCACCAGCTGTAGAAAAAGCAGTCTTTAATAAGGTTTCCAATTTTTTATCTGTTGGATCCTTAAACATCTGTACATTGTCCACTGGACATGTCAGGGATTTGTTCACAGAAGAGATGGCAGCGTCCACAGTAGGGAGGCTCCACTTTTTGGTGAACTTTTCCTCCATAGGATATACCACAGCAAACTTTTTTGGAGGAAGGAACAATTTATCAGGATGTTCCCAATCCTTATAAATGAGACCTTCTAGCAATGGATGCACTGGAAAGGATCCATTAGCCTGCGGGGCTTTCAAAGACCCCAATGAAGAAACCGATGTAGTTGCTGGTTCTGAAAGGGGCAGCTTGAAAGCTGAAAAAACACCTCAAAAACCAGCGCACAATAGGCTTCAATGCAATTAAGAAAATGGCAGATGGCCCTTTATTATATAAAAATCAAGTTAGTCAAGCAGGGGACTTGGCAAGTTCCTGTGTAAATGCACAACATACAAAAAAGTCAAAACTGAATGAATATAAAAACAGGAAATGATATGTAAAAGAATGTATAAAATTGGGACCTGACATCCACTGACGAGAGGAGCTGAATCCAGGCTGTAGAAGATCAGCATTTGTGCCTGCAGCGGGGGATGGGAGAATGAGAACACAGCCACCTGGCTCACTGGAGCTCAAGTGAGCCTGTAGATGAAAGACCCACAGAAAAGCGGAAGACACAGAGACTTGTAGTGCAACAGAGACAGCAGGTTGTCATCCGATGATATGGAAGCCGTGATGGAATCAAGCAGGGTTGCGCAAGGTACATGAGAGCAGACAGGCTGAGGTATGCAGTCCTCTGCGGGTGGACGATCCAGGAGAACACTCTGTGCGGTGTGTGGTGAACACAATCAGGCAGCGCTTCCGCTGGTGAAAGCAGACCAGCTGCGTGGCCAGCGGGAGGAAGCAGGGGGGGGGAGGGCTGGAAGCCGCAAATCCGTGACTCCGGAAGGGAGAAATCCACAAGGCAGGAAGACAAAGCACTGATGGTGAAAGGACAGTGTCACCCGAATGGTATTGTGTCCTAGGGGGAAGGTGGCTGGAGGAGTTTCTGAATAGCTCTAATGTCACGCTGCAAGCGGATGATGGCTGCCACAACAGCAGGAAAAATAAATAATAAAATAATGCTCCGCTGACAGTGGGGTCAGTTTGAAGGGGAAAAGGGATGGTCCTGGGTAACTCAGACAATGCGTTTCGCGCTGTCACAGCGCCCCTTTCCCAGCCATTTAAAATAGTTTAACACTGTCATTGGTTCTTAGCGCTGATGATTTTTTGATCTGTATAGCTTGAAAGCTGACCAAACCATGTCTGTTAAAGACTGAACTAACAATTTTTCAGCTTGAGAGGCTGAAAACGGTTCCTCTAAAGTAGATTCTTCCGAGGCAGCATCATCCTCAGCCTGATCTCCTGCAGGAAAATCAATTTCATCCTGAGACAATTGTTCTGCTGTTAGATACTCTAACGGTGAAGATGGAGATCTGGCGCGCTTTTTTCCCAGCAGGGAGGAAGCGATTAATGCCGCCAATCTTTGTTCTAATCCTCCCAGAGCAGAGGTAAAAGCCTCCTCTGTCACATACACCGGAGCAGGTGAGCTGAGGGCAACCGCAGCACCTAGCATTCCTGATGGCTCCCCTCGGGTAACTACCTCTGATTTATCAGGGGAGGATATACCAGCAGGAGCAAGCCCCAGATCCTCAGAGCCCAATGGTGAACCCCTTAGCTTCTTAGGATTTTTATTCCCAGAGCCCTTGGAAGCCATAGTCCTAGCTCAAAGCCAAGGACTTGCAGCCAAAAATGCACCCACCACTAGCCATAGTCTAGCGTACAAGCCTGCTATGTGAGCTAATCAGGTGTTTAAACTAATGTGCCTTGGGGATGCCTGTATCACCACCTGTTGTATGCCCAATATAACAATAATAAATGTCACCAAAAATGTCTCTGCTGGTGTGTCCGTCCTCTTTACAGCGTGTCTCTCAGAGACTGTTTTTTAACAGCAGAGGACGCCCGCACATGCGAAGAAGCGCGCCGGGGAACACCGCGCGTCATTACGTCAAGCCCCGCCCCCTCCGTGATTCATTCTCCTTCATAGCTTCTAAGGCTTTGCGCGCGTCAGTGACATCTCACATGGAGAGAAAATATGGGGAGAGGAGGAGGAGGCTGTGGAGCTTAGGCTGAACGCACTATAGAGGGAGACCGCAGCGCAGTGTCTTTGCACAGATCGCTTGTTCCCAGGTCTCGCTAGCAGGTATGATATGGCAACATTTCACCAGATGGGTCCTTTTAGAGCTGTACTTAGAAAGAATGCTCCTCCATCTGTCTAGGCATTACACTTGTGACAAGGTATAGCCCAGTTACTTTGACATTCCCAAAAAGTATCTCCCTCTTGTGGCCAAACAGGTACTACCATAATGTCCAATAGGACCATATGAAATACATTTCAGGTTTTAATAAAAAAATATTCTAGGCATCAGGTACAGTGGGAAATATACCATGTAGGTAAATTACAGGCAAACATTTTAGTTTGAAGGCTCCCTGCTGAACCAAGTTCAGCAGGGACCTTCACTTACCTGTCCCCACCGCAGAACCCTGTTCGGAACAGAAAGCCCAAACTTTGCCCCTCTTGGCGGTCAACGTTATTTGACCTTCAGGGATCGGGGTCCTACTGAAAGGAACACCACTCCCCTGGACCTGTACAGCACCCTGCCAAAAACCTCTTGGTATTGGGTCTGACCAGAGTACTGGATCCCAGGGTCCAGCCCTCCTAAGAGAGGCATTACAGGCCAAACCTCGTTCTTCTTCCGAGGCCCGGGTACCGTCCATTTTGGCATTGAAGCACTTTGGACGGATCCGGAATAGCTTGCCTTAGGCCTCAAAGACCATACGCAGAGCTAACTTGAATACATGCTTAACCGTGACCAACACCTTAGACACTGGCAACAAAACTGGAGGTACTCCCGATATGGGAGGTGGCTTTCTGTCTTGGGTGTGCCAGTGTCCATCACCTGAAGGTAAGCTCTATAACCCACATAGTAATTACTATGTCGCTCTGTGTTCCGTGATGTACGATAAAGAAAAAGGCAATGCTTTACAGTGCTTGTAGCAGAACATGTGCACTGGAGAACTGTTGGGTTAGTGTGCCAAGCATCTAGTATGAACTATTTGATAACATATGCTCATAAAGATGTATAAGAAATAGGAGGCATTTTTTTTTTTTTTTTTTAGAACCAGGTACGAAAACTACTCTCTACTATTGTTTCTATATTTCTAATATTAAATGCATCATACACAACGGAAAAGAAAATTCAGGGGAGATTTTGTCAGTACTGTGAAAAGTCAAATACCTTCCACAAGAGGTTTCTTATTCACCATTTTTTTTGCTCATCATCCTAATAAGCGTTTTTTGCTAATGTCCCCCCTTCTGTACATTATTAAACACGCAACATTAACTAACACACAAAAAATAAAAATATTTTAAAAATGTTACAAATTACTGACAAGTATAGACAGACTTTCAGTTGTACTGCTTTCCTCAGTACTGGATCCAACCAATCTGCATGTTATCTTCATAGCTTGTGAGGTTTTTCAACTGTATTAACCACTTGAGACCCGCGCTATAGCCGAAAGACGGCTGCAGCGCGGGTCTCAAGTGCCGAGAGGACATCCCCAGGACGTCCTTCTCGGTTTACATCCCGCCGCAGAGGGCGCGCGGCGGGGAACAGCTGTGCGGCGCGCATCACGTGATGCCGAGGAGCGTGCCTGGCGGCCGCGATGTCTGCCAGGTACATTCGATCGGCAGTTACAGAAGCAGGACGTGGATCTCTGTGTGTAAACACAGAGATCCATGTCCTGTCAGGGAGAGAGGAGACCGATGCTGTGTCCCTTGTACATAGGGACACAGATCGGTCTCCTCCCCCAGTCAGTCCCCTCCCCCCACAGTAAGAATCACAAATAGGGAACATAGTTAACCCCTTCCTCGCCCCCTAGTGTTAACCCCTTCCCTGCCAGTCACATTTATACAGTAATCAGTGCATTTTTATAGCACTGTTCGCTGTATAAATGTGAATGGTCCCAAAATGGTGTCAAAAGTGTCCGATGTGTCCGCCATAATGTCGCAGTCACGATAAAAATCGCTGATCGCCGCCATTACTAGTAAAAAATAATAATAATAAAAATGCTAGAAAACTATCCCCTATTTTGTAGACGCTATAACTTTTGCGCAAACCAATCAATAAACGCTTATTGCGATTTTTTTTTTACCAAAAATATGTAGAAGAATACGTATCGGACTAAACTGAGAAAAAAAAAACTTTTAAAAAAAAAATTGGGATATTTATTATAGCAAAAAGTAATAAATAGTGTTTTTTTTTCAAAATCGTCGCTCTTTTTTCGTTTATAGCGCAAAAAATAAAAACCGCAGAGGTGATCAAATACCACCAAAAGAAAGCTCTATTTGTGGGAAAAAAAGGACGTCAATTTTGTTTGGGAGCCACGTCGCACGACCGCGCAATGGTCATTCAAAGCGACACAGTGCCGAAAGCTGAAATTTCGCCTGGGCAGGAAGGGGGTTTATGTGCCCAGTAAGCAAGTGGTTAAGAGAGACCTTATTTCAGGAGAAAACTGAAGTATAAACCTCTGAGGTAAAAAAATATTAGCGATTTACCTTCAGTAAATCTTCTACCACTTCCCTATGTCCGAAATAACATGCAAGATGAAGAGGTGTCCATCCCAAATTAGACTTACTTTTCCCTGAGAAGAAATAATTGTTTACATTAAAAGGGCATTTATCACAATATTACAGCATGCTGTGTGACCTCCCTTTTCTCCTCCTAAAAATGGCAATACACTCGTAGATTTTCCATTTGTGGGCTTTTAACATTTTGATTTTGAAGTGAATTGACTTCACCGCACAAACACCACATACACTGTTAGAAATTCATTTGTTTTAGAAAAAAATACCACCCAGCTTTTGGCCTAGGAGTTTTTTTTTTTTTTATCCATTTAAAAAAAAAAAAAAAAAAATACCCACTTATGGGATTTTGAAGGCAACCAAAAAAAAGAAAAAATGCATAACCATTTATATATCTAACCACTTTTTATTAAAAAAAACTCTAAAAAGACATAGGGGGTTATTTACTAAAGGCAAATCCCATTGTAGATATGAGGGGAAGATCTGAAGTGAGGGGAAGATCTGAAATGGGGGGGAAGATCTGAAATGGGGGGGGAGATCTGAAATGAGGGGAAGATCTGAAATGAGGGGAAGCACTGCTAATTTTATCATCCAATCATGTGCAAGCTAAAATGCTGTTTTTTTATTTTCCTTGCATGTCCCCCTCTGATCTACAGCTACTGCACTTCCAAGTGCACTTGTAGTGCAAAGTGGATTTGCATTTAGTAAATAACCTCCATAGCCTTGTTAAAAACACACGTGGTCATATTTAGGCCAAGATCCATTACACACTGGATCTCTTTGCCTAAATATGTCCACGTGTGTTTTTAACAAGGCTATGTCTTTTTAGAGTTTTGTAATAAAAATTGGTTTTATATATAAATGGTTATGCATTTTTCTTTTTTGGTTGCCTTCAAAATCCCATAAGAGAGTCTTCCCCCCCCCCCCCCCCATTTCAATTCAAGTACAGAAATAGGGATGTCTTCCCAGAACAGAATAAACATACATAAGAGTTTTTAATTTGGAGATGACTGGATTTCAGATCTAATAACTTATGTTTTGTATGGTTATCCAAACACATTGTACATTATTGTTTGCAGGATACATATATTTGTACTGTAGTTGTTATGTATACACATAGCTTTTAAGCAAATAACATCCTGCCTCTCCTTCTTTCTTCCCTTTCGATTCATTAGAATGAATAGGTCAGTGTATGCTATGATGTGTGTGTGTGTGTGTGTGTGTGTGTGTGTGTGTGTGTGTGTGTGTGTGTGTGTGTGTGTGTATATATATATATATATATATATATATATATATAGGTTTGGAACTGATATATTGTTTGTACTGTCCATCTGCTAGAAGGTTTAGAAATATTGAAATTTGGATCCTGAAGAAGCCCACACCTTGGGCGAAACGCAATCCAAATCTAGTGGGATCTATCCAAATAATTGTATTGTATGGTGATGTGTACAACATAATATATATTTTATGAAAATTATATTTCTTGCATTTTTAATGTTTGTGGGAAAATGAGTACGAGTACCGACGAGTACGAGTACCGACGAGTACGAGTACCGACGAGTACGAGTACCGACGAGTACCGATACTTTTTTGCCAAGTACTTGCCGATACCGAATACCGATACCTATCACGTAGGTGGGGGGGTGGTTTGGGAGGGGGGGGAGGGAGTTTGGCAAGGCTGGGGTGAGGGTAGGGTAGTGGAAGGTGGGATGAAAAAGGGATTATGGGGAAGAGTTGAGAAGAAAAAGGCTGTGATCGCTGGGGGGGAAGAGGATGGGAGGATCATTGGGAGACATGGGGCAGAGGTTACAGCTGGTGGGGGAAGGAGGAGGCAGCATGGGGTGGGTACAGTACAGGGGGGTAGGAGGACGCAGTACAGGGCATTAGGTACAGACCAGTCTGTACACGGACTTCGTAATGTACATTATATACAGGCTGGTGTGTGCATAACATATACAGTACAGTGTCAGGGTACCGACTGGTCGGTATATACTGTATGGTGCTAATGTATAAAACCAGTCTGTACCCTGTCGACACTGTACTGTACATACTACACTAACCTGTTTGCAGGACTTTCTCCCCTCAATGCTCGGTTCTGCTTCCATGGACATTTCCACAGCTGCCTCACACTATAGGTAATACAATAGGCGCAAAAGAACTACAGTATGATATCCAATATCTAAATTATGCAAAACAATAATGTGCTGAGGTTGCAACGTGGGCATACACAGGAAAATGTTAGTCCATTCTCTGTTTAAAAGGAAGTCCATATATAGTGCGAATGGCAATACAAGCACTATAGGCTTCAGTGTAAGCATAGGTGGTGGCGGACGGGGTACGGGGAAGAGAAGGACAAGTCCACACTCACGGCAGCCATCCAGGAGGAACAGAGACCATATTCCCAAATACTGTAGAAAAAAAGAAAGAGGCGCCTCTGGGTGCAGACTGTATTGAATATTTATTGCATATAAGAATTATAGTGATTACAACTCACATTTGCGAAGTAAAAACAGGCATGTATGAGTCCCATAAGGCAGGGGGCATCAGTGTAGTCCGTCAGGCAATCGCTCATGGAATTGGTGTCCTCAGCGGTATGCTCCTGTGCCGCTAGATGGTGCGCGGTCCGCTGTGTTAAATGAGCGCCAAACCGAGGCTTGGGGAGCAAGCTGAGATCCAGGTGAAGGGTAATGACGTCACTGGAAGTGCGACGCGTTTCTGAGCGTGCTGGCCGTGATGACGTGACGGCCGCGCTCCTTTGTCAAGCAGGTGAATGGGGGGGAAGGAAAAGCTGATTGGTAGCCATGCACTGATAAATGTCCCTGTACCAGCGATTGATTGCCTGACGGACTACACTGATGCCCCCTGCCTTATGGGACTCATACATGCCTGTTTTTACTTTGCAAATGTGAGTTGTAATCACTTTTATTCTTACATGCATTAAATATTACATACAGTCTGCACCCAGAGGCGTCTCTCTTTCTTGTTTGCCTCACACTATAGAAACACACGTGCTGATGCTGTTAAGCCCCTTGCCCTTTGGCGACCCACCCACTCTCTGTCATTGGATAGCAGCCAGCCATCCAGCCTAGCAGCCAGCACTCTCTGTGCAGGAACAGGAAGGGAGGAGTCATGACATCACCCATCCTCTTCTTGTTTACAGAGGCAGGAGAGGATTGTGGCTGTGCTGCATAATGAAAAAAAGACAGCCAGGAGCAGTAGTGTCAGTGTGGCCAGCTGTCAGACTGTTCCCACTGTGCTGAGGATTTTCCTACCCCCCTGTCCTGGTGTCGTAAGGCGCG
Organism: Rana muscosa; assembly: GCA_029206835.1. Lineage (NCBI taxonomy): Eukaryota > Metazoa > Chordata > Amphibia > Anura > Ranidae > Rana > Rana muscosa. The sequence goes on along the minus strand of CM055122.1, from coordinate 992,712,564 downwards.
TACTGCTCCCAACCCCACTGCCGGAGGGGAGGAGGAGATGTCCCGCCCCCAGCTGACATCACTTCCGGTATCGGAGCATTTTCGTGAGTACCGATACTCGCGAAAATGCCTAGTATCGGCACCAATACCAGTATCAGTGCATCACTAGTATATAGTGACCGACTTCCTCCTAATCATATAAAAGGATTGTGCCAGAACCCATTATACAGGGCTCCCCCACCCAGGATTTTCGGTACATATATTTGCATTTTCTGGGATTTAATAGAGAAGGGATCAGGTAAATTTAAGAAAACATAGAAGAGAGTCTCTCTCGCTCTCTCTCTCTCTCTCTCTCTCTCTCTATCGAGGTGGGCTCAGGTAAGTATTAGGGGGGCTGCTGCACAAATAATTTTTTTATGTTAATGCATTAAGATATTAAAAAAAAAAAAAAAAAAAAAAATCTTCTGGACTTTAGAACCACTTTAATGTCTTTATTTTTTCACCCTAACCATTAACCGTGACTTTTTAGTTCTGCAGCTGGGGAAGGAGTTGTTTAAGGCTCCATTCACACTTGTACAACTCCAAAGTTGCACGACTTTGAAATGCAACTTTGGATAGGTGTGACATACGACTTTGGCTTTGATCAATGATAATGCACAACTGTTGCACTGAAGAACATTCAGGTATGATTTTCATGCAACTTTTGAGGGTTAACATTGAAGTCTATTGCCCTCAAGTTGCATGAATGTCGGACCAAAGTAATGTATGAACTACTTTGAAGTTGCTGCAACTTTAAAGTCGTACATATAGGAATGGTTAACATTGGAAAATATGGGGAACGACTTGTCATGCAAGTTTGGACATCAAAGTCGCATCACATGTCACACAAGTGTGAATAGAGCCTTAGTCTATCTCTGTTAATCCATCTACCTTGCCCCTAATTACCAGAGGGACAAGCAACTTTTTGTTTTGGGTCACATGCATGCCTGGCCGTTTTTTTTTTGTGTTGGTTCACAGATGCATGCCAATTTTATGAAACACACACACACATATCTTCCAACATGGTAAGCTCTGGTAATTGCTTTCACTTGCACCAACACTAGACCAAGAAACTCAGGGATAGTGGGATATGTAGTTTCTTTGCAGGAAGTGTCAGTTCTTCGATTACAGGCAGAGGCCATGCATTAAGCTGTGCAATGTCATGCCGCATGCCTAATGTTTGAACACAAACAAATTTCTGACAAAAGGATTGTAAAGATTTACTATAAAAACTGTGTATACAGGGCAACCACTGACAACATGAAACTAACATGCAGGCCAGAAGGGTTATAATTAGGGTTGAGCGAACCCGAACTGTATGTTCGGGTTCGGCAATGTAATGGTGCATTTTAAAAAGCTGCAGGGCAGCCAATCAACATTTTTTTAACTTGTGTGCCCTTAGAAGCCATCACAGCCATGCCTACTAATGGCATGGCTGTGATTGGCCAGTGCAGCATGTGACCCCAGCCTCTATATAAGCTAGAGGCACATAGCACAGCACGTCACTCTGCTTCAGTCACTCTGCTTCAGTTAGTGTAAGGGGTGTGTAGGGAAAGTCTGCTGCTGCTTTAAGGGAGAGAATTTGAGTCCTGTTCTGATTCAGATATCGAATTACTCAGCGATCTACCTTGCTTTTGTTTTGTGAGTGCAGTGCACAATAGACATGTGCACACTGAAATATTTCGTTTCGGAATTTCGTTTTTGTCCGAAAAATAAATTTATTTAGTTACTCCCGAAATTCGTTTTTATTTATTTCGTTTTTCGTTAGAAATTGCATTCGTCCGAAAATCTGAATTAATTAAGGTCGAATCTGTCATTGAAGGCTTATGGTGTCTGTCGAATGTTCAAAGAAGATTCGACGGAGCAGTGAAACTGTACGACGCTGCAATCATACATTTCCGGTCGAATGTTCCGCCCACAAGCTATAGAAGAATTCTAATGTTGTATGACTAGTAATAATTATATTTATTCATTACTATTACTAGTCAACCAACATTAGAATTCTTCTATAGCCTATGGGCGGATGCATTTGACCGGAAATGTACGATTGCAGCGTCGTACAGTTTTGCTGCACCGTCGAATCTTCTAACTTTCGATGCTTTGTCGAATCTTTGTCATTCTAGCTATTTTACTGCTCCTCCTCTTTGGTTACAATCAGCCAATAACATTCATCATCAACTTTATTTTTATTTTACTTCCCCCACCCAATTCCAGCAGTGATCTTTTCTCTCTATGTCGAATCTTTTCTCTCTATAATAACAAATCTTTTCTCTCCTATGTCGAATCTTTTCTCTCCTATGTCGAATCTTTTCTCTCCTATGTCGAATCTTTTCTCTCCTATGTCGAATCTTTTCTCTCCTATGTCGAATCTTTTCTCTCCTATGTCGAATCTTTCCTCTCCTATGTCGAATCTTTCTCTCCTATGTCGAATCTTTTCTCTCTTATGTCGAATCTTTTCTCTCCTATGTAGAATAATCTTGGACTAATAGAGTTAAGGTTAGGCACATTCGACCACAGGTTCGATAGACACAGATTGTTATTGTCAGCATCACGTCGAATCTCCTATCTATATCGAACTGTTGTAGCAACGAAAACGAAAATAAAGCATTTGTTTATGTCGGATCTTTCGGTTTTCGGATTCTGTGCTTTCGTTTTCGTTTGTTAAAACAATAACGAAAATAGCTGAAATTCGGACGAAAATGCATTCGGACGAAAACGAATGCACATGTCTAGTGCACAATATTTTTATCCTGCCCTGAGCCCAGTGCTAGAGAAAAGCTAACTTTTATCCGTCTGTTAGGTTGGCTTTGGCGGGCATTTTATGCAAGCTCAGTGCACCAGCACTGCATATGTTACTGTGAGATAAACCCTTTAGATACTGTTCTCCTATTCTGCTATAAAAAAAAAAAAAAAGTTAGGGCAAAAAAATATTTTTTGTTGCATTTTCGGCATATTTGCACGTGTGAGATAGACACTTTAGATACTGTTCTCTTATTCTGATCTTCAAAAAATATAATAATTTAGGGCAAGATCCTAAATTTGAAAAATATGAGGAGAGGAGACTGTCAAATAAGGGACGTGGCCCCGGTCGTGGTGCTGCTGGTGGAGCTCCTGCTGCAGGGAGAGGACGTGGTCGATCTGTGCCAGCTACACGCACAAGTGAAACACCTTCCTCCGGTGCGAGTAGGCTACAGAGCCTGCAGCTGTATTTGGTCGGGCCTAATGCAGCTCTACGAATTTTGAGGCCAAGCCCAGGACAAGTACAGGTGTTAGTAGATTGGGTTGCTGACAGTGCCTCCCAGTTCCTTCACATTGTCTTCTACCCAGTCTACTGCTGAAAGATCAAAGTTGGCACCTGCAGCCAATGTCCATCAGGCTTTCACCTCACCCCCTTGCAAATCAGCCAAGCAGTCTAAGCCCCAAGTCATGCAGCAGTCTCTTCTGCTTTTTGATGACTGTTAGCAGGGTTTCCCAGGGCCATCCACCTAGCCCTGCCCCAGAAGTGGAAGAGATTGAGTGCACTGATGCCCAACCACATATGTTTCAAGATGAGTACATGGGAGGACCATCGCAGCACGTCTCGGATGATGAAGAAACACAGGTACCAACTGCTGCTGCTTTCGCAATTGTACAGACCGACAAGGAGGGCAGGGGTGAAGACTAAATGGAAGATGATGTGGACGACGATGAGGTCCTCGACCACACATGGAATCAACGTCATGCAGGGGACCTGTGTAGTTCGGAGGAAGAGGCGGTGGTCGCACAGAGCCACCAGCACAGCAGAAGAGGGAGCAGGGTTCAAAAGCGGAGCGTCCATCCCCTAGACAGTACGCCTGTTACTGCCCAACACAGCTGGTGGCTCTGTGCGACCACCGCCTCTTCCTCCGAACTACACAGGTCCCCTGCATGACGTTGATTCCATGTGTGGTCGAGGACCTCATCGTCGTCCACATCATCTTCCATTTAGTCTTCACCCCTGCCCTCCTTGTCGGTCTGTACAATTGCGAAAGCAGCAGCAGTTGGTACCTGTGTTTCTTCATCATCCGAGACGTGCTGCGATGGTCCTCCCATGTACTCATCTTGAAACATATGTGGTTGGGCATCAGCACACCAAAGCCAGGTCCAAGGTGTTCCCTAGCGTGGCAGTTCTTCAGACAATGTGCTGATGACAAGACACGAGTGGTTTGCCTGAAGCGAGGCATAAATGTTCAACCTGAGCACAACCTGCATGACCAGGCATCCAAGTGCAAAGCACGAGCTGCAGTGGAGTAGACACCTCAAAAACCAAGAAAGGTCTCTGGTTCCTCCTGCTTCCTCTTCTGCTGCAGTCTCGGCCTCTTCATCCACCTCTGTAGTGACAGTGGCACCTGCCACTCCGCAAACAGAGTATCTGCCAGCAACACTACCACCTGGGTCACCAACCATCTCCACAATGTCCCATGGAAGCGTTCAGCTCTCAATCTCCCAAACACTGGAGCGGAAGAGGAAGTACCCCCCTAGCCACCCGCGATCCCTGGCCCTGAATGCCAGCATTGCAAAATTCCTGGCCTTTGAAATGCTGTCATTCCGTCTGGTGGAGACGCAGAGTTCTAAAAGCCTGATGGCATTGGCTGTCCCACAATACGTCGTGCCCAGCCGCCACTACTTTTCCAGGCGAGCCATCCCTTCCCTGCACAACCAAGTGGGGGACAAAATCAGGTGTGCACTGCGCAACGCCATCTGTGGCAAGGTCCACCTAACTACGGATGCGTGGACCAGTAAGCACGGTCAGGGACGTTTTATCTCCCTAACAGCACACTGGGTAAATGCAGTGGCAGCTGGGCCTGAGGCGGATAGCAGTTTGGCGCATGTCCTTCCACCACCGAGGATTGCAGGGTGCTTCAGTTTGCCTCCTGTTGCCAACTCGTCCTACTCCGCTTCCTCATCCTCTACCGCCTCCTCATCCGGTCAGCGTAACACCTTCACCACCAACTTCAGCACAGCCAGGGGTAAACGACAGCAGGCAGTTTTAAAACTGTCCTGTTTGGGGGGGGGGGGGGAAACGCCACACCGCGCAGGAGTTGTGGAGGGACATGGAACAACAGACCGATGAGTGGTTGGTGGCAGTGAGCCTTAAGCCCGGCCTGGTGGTGTGCGATAATGGGCAAAATCTCGTAGCAGCTCTGGGCCTAGCCGGTTTGACGCACATCCCTTGCCTGGCGCATGTGCTGAATTTGGTGGTGCAGGGGTTCCTTAAAAATTACCTTGATATGCCAGAGCTGCTGCAGAAAGTGCGGGCCGTCTGTGCGCACTTTCGGCGTTCTCACCCTGCTGCTTCTCGCCTGTCAGCGCTGCAGCGCAACTTCGGCCTTCCCGCTCACATGGGAGGAGAAGAAAGAAAGAAAGAAAGAAAGAAAGAAAGAAAGAAAGAAAGAAAGAAAGAAAGAAAGAAAGAAAGAAAGAAAGAAAGAAAGAAAGAAAGAAAGAAAGAAAGAAATCATTTCCAAGGCTTTCAGGGCAGTCATTCACAAGTGTCTCCGAGGGTGGATTCCTGCACCAACAAACGCCAGGTACACAATTGTCCAGCAAGGGCACAGTTTTGGAGGATGACGAGGTGGAGGATGAGGAGGAGGAGGAGGAGGAGGAACCATGTTCACAGCAGGGTGGCACCCAGACCAGCTCATGGCCATCACTGGTGCGTGGCTGGGGGGATACAGAGGACACAGACGATACACCTCCCACAGAGGGCAGCCTCTGGGCAGCCTGGCACACATGAGCGATTACATGCTGCAGTGTCTCCGCAACGACTGCCGAGTTGCCCACATTCTAACAGGTGCTGATTACTGGGTGGCCACGCTGCTGGATCCCTGTTACAAGGACAACGTACCGTCCTTAATTCCCTCACTGGAGCGTGATTGTAAGATGCGCGAGTATAAGCGCACGCTGGTAGACGCGCTGCTGGTGGCATTCCCACCTGACAGCGGGGGCACAGTGGAAGCACAAGGCGAAGGCAGAGGAGAAGGAAGAGGTCGCCAACGCAGCCGGGGCACCGCCAGCACCTCAGAAGGCAGGGTTAGCATGGCCGAAATGTGGAAAAGCTTTGTCAGCATGCCACAACAACCAGCACCACCAGCTGATATGGAACGTCTTAGCAGGAGGCAGCATTTCACCAACATGGTGGAGCAGTATGTGTGCACACGCCTACACGTACTGAATAACGGGTTTGCCCCCTTCAACTTCTGGGTCTCCAAATTGGGCACATGGCCTGAGCTTGCCCTTTACGCCTTGGAGGTGCTGGCCTGCCCTGCAGCCAGTGTATTATCTGAACATGTATCTAGCACGGCAGGGGGCGTTATCACAGACAAGCGCAGCAGCCTGTCCAGAGCCAATGTGGACAAGCTCACATTCATTAAAATGAACCAGGCATGGATCCCACAGGACTTGTCCATACCTAGTGCAGAATAGACATGTATACCGGCCTTACCCAGCCATTGTTTTTTTTTTTGATCTCACTCTTTTGGGGTTTTTGTTTTTAAATAAAATTAAAAACAAAAACCAGTGTTGGCTACCTCGTCCTCCTCCACCGCCGCTTCCACCTACACCGCCACATTCACCGCCACCTCAACCTCCTACTCGATATGGACCTCGTCCTCCTAGGTCAAGATTATTATTTTTATGTTATTTTAAGTTATTATTTCCCTATCCGCATTTGTTTGCAGAGCACTTGCCATGCTCTTAACATTTTGCTGCCATTTGCAGCCCTCTAGCCCTTTCCATTTCTATTTTAGAGCCATTTTAGTCCTCAAAAGTTCAGTCCCTATTGACTTCAATGGGGTTCGGGGTCAAGTTCGGGTCCCGAACATTTTTCCCAAGTTCGACCGAACCCGAACATCCAGGTGTCCGCTCAACCCTAGTTATAATGCCTTTAAGAAAAATACACCCTTTAATAAAAAAGTGAAAACAGATCTCTCAATAAATAAATAAAACTGGCTTGCATTAGTACACACTTCCTTTAAGCTTGAGACCTGTAGATAGACTTGGTAATTTCAGGACATTATAATTTTTAAGCTATGCATATGTAGTTTTGGCTTTATGCTTGTGGTCATTGCAATGTCATATTTTCTCTCAAACCCCAGGTTTCTTGTAGACTGCATCAAGTTTTCTCCCAGAATTTTCCGGTGTTTTGCATTTTACCCTTTATGCCCCGTACACACGAGCAGTTTTCTCGTCGGAAAAAGTCAGATGAGAGCTTTTGGTCAGGAATCCCGACCGTGTGTATGCTCCATCAGACTTTTTCCAACAGAAAAACTGACAGAAAAAGAAAGGGAGCAGGTTCTCTATTTTCCCGACAGGAAAAATTCCTAGCGGAAAAAACGGTCGTCTGTATGCAATTTCAACGCGCAAAAAAAAAACATGCATGCTCGGAAGCAAGTCGACGCATGCTCGGAAGCACTGAACTTAATTTTTCTCGGCTGGTCTGGTCGTAGTGTTGTACGTCACTGCGTTCTTGAAGGTCGGAATTTGGTGTGACCGTGTGTACGCAAGACAAGCTTGAGTGGAATTTCGTAGGGAAAACCATTGATTTTTTTTTCAGACGGGAAAACCGCTTGTGTACAGGGCATTAGGCTGGGTTCACAACGCAGCACGCTCCAGCTCACAGCAAAAGTCCGGTGCATCTCCATTCACAGTTTCAGGTCCGATTGCAGCCCAAATTTTTGTCTGAATTCGGACCTGAAACGGACCAAAAGACTCACAGGGCTCCTGTGCAATTTGCACCGGAGATGCTGCGGAGATGTGTGAACCGGCTCCATAAAGAGCCAGTCACAATCTCCTGCTATGCGAAATTGCATAGGTGTGAACCCAGCCTCACAAGCCTTCCTGAGACCCAAGACTGCCATCTTTGTGCAGGACCTCTGTGCATCTACCTGGAGACCATGCTGGCTCTCTCTTCCTGCACACAGCCCTGCTGCTGGCCACAGAGGGCTGAGGATGTGATCTTGTCCTCTAAGCCATCTACATAAGCCAATTCAGAGGAGTCTTTGTGCTCTAGGTATCCTTTTCAATCTATTTAAAATTGCTGACCATCCGCGTGTTCTGTATATGGTGCTGCAGGACCATCTTAAAATAAAATTTTACCTACAAATTTACTCCAACCTTATAAAAAAATTTTAGGCACAATTTTTTGGGATCCTACTCTATCCAAACTTACAAAAAAAAAACAACCTGGCAATAGATGCACTTTAAAATCAAATCCAAAACTGATATTTCAAGGAAATATCTATGAATTTAAAAAGCTTCAATCATGGGTCATCTGATAATCAACACAAAATATTAGTTTTATTTGAACTCTGACTATTTTTCCAGCAGCTTCTGAATAGCGAAAGGCCCTCAAACAAACAAACCAAGAAAATTGTTTACCTTTGCAGTCAATATTAACCACAATTTCTCCTTTTTTACAGTTTTCTAGTAGTTTCTGGACCTCCTCCAAGTTTCCATTTCGAGAATTGTGAAGAAGTTTCTCTTCGGCTTCACTATTCATCTCTGAATGGAATGAAGGTACAGGTTAATAGGGTTTGTCAAACATAAGGTATGGGCGATTTCTGTAAGTGTGATCATGCTGCTAAAATCTCCAGTGATTGCCCATGACTGTTAGTGATCACACTACACATACATTACCGGTCAAAAGGTTTAGAACACCCCCATTCAGTTTTATTAAAATTCTAAAATTTTACTCACATTTGTACACACTAGTGGTATTCTTGCTACAACGTAAATCAAACCTTGTTTAGAAAGTTATTCCCAACACTGTTGCATTCAAGCTACAATTCTACCTCAATAGGCCCTCAAAGTATAGTGAAATTATAATAATATGTGGACAATTTAAAGTACCGTATATACTCGAGTATAAGCCGACCCGAATATAAGCCGAGGCACCTAATTTTACCACAAAAAAAATGGGAAAACTTATTGACTCGAGTATAAGCCTAGGGTGTCCATCTGCATGCCTCACTGTGTCCATGCCTCACTGTGTCCATGCCTCACTGTGTCCATGCCTCACTGTGTCCATGCCTAGACTGACATTTAACATGGGAGTCTATGGAAGGGATGCCCGATTTTGAAAAATCGGTGCTCCCCGGCCGCAAGTCTCCTGGACAACAAACTTTGCACACTTATACAGGAAGAGTGGGGCTACATGTGTGCCAAGTTTGGGGTCCAGGGGACCTACGGCCGGCACCCAAAGTCCGGGAGATCAGGCGCAAAAAAGTGACTCGAGTATAAGCCGAGGGGGGGGGGGGGGGCATTTTTCAGCACAAAAAAAAATGTGCTAAAAAACTCGGCTTATATGCGAGTATATACGGTACATCTAAGTAGAAAAGCAAAAAATGGATTATATTGTAGCTTACTAGTGCCAATATAGCATTTAATTAACGAGCACAAAATTGCACCCATTTACAAAAATGCACCAAAATCACTTGTCGTGCCATTCATTGTTAATGGCAGCCCAAAAGCAGTAACGCAGACGTGTATTTTCTAGAAAAACATGTGACAAACACTGCAAAACTTGTGAGGTTTAAAAGGTCAAAAAGGTGCATGCGTTACTTTGCTGTGTTTTAGTATAGGCAGCCAAATTAAAATGAATGGGCTGCTCTATACGTGAGGCACAAATATAGGCATATGTGCAACTCGATTTTGTGTGCTTTCACAAAACATTACAATATGAATGCTTCTTAAGATATATTTTATGCATTTGTTTTCTATGTTGTCAGACTTCCCTTTATTTTTATCTGGTGATCTGGCCAGTAACATACTTTCTGTCCCTTCATGTCTACACTCATAACATTATATTTATAGGGCAGTCATGATTGTCACAAAGGATTGACAAATTATTTTTCTGCTTTTTTCCCCCTTTTCCATTACATGGTGGCTGATAAGATTAATAATTTATATAAGGGTTCTTTCATGCAGGCTTTCCAATCAGCTCCATCTGTCAGTTTTTAAAAGGTGGACCTGATCAGAAGCTCCATGTAAGTTTATGAGCAGAGTTAGACTTCCAGGACAGCCTCTGAAACATAGGGCTCCTCCCTCCGGGACAGGAAACACGTGCACCCAACTAGTTTCAGTGCCGGTTCACACTTGTGCGATGCAATTGTGATGCAAATTTTTTTCATTGCGTGTTTGGTTATTACCAGCGCGATTGTAATGCAAATTCAATGCGCTTAGAATATAAATTAGGCACAGATGCGATTTGTGCTCAGGCCAATCGAAAAGGCAAGAAATAAATGGGTGTTAACTTCCTGTGCTCTTCCCCGTTTTCTTTTGTGGGGAGAGTATTGTCAAGAACTGGGAGGTGAAGAATTCGCACATATCTGAACCAAACAATGCACTTCCAGAACGATTTACATTAATGTCTATGGAGACTAAAAATTTGCAACGCAACGCTGTAAACTCGCACAAGACCCTTTTTTTAATCGCAACACATAGATGTGAACGACCGTCATTGAAAACAATTACTTTTTGGATGACATGCGAATATAGTTTTTGTTTAACGCATTGCATTCATTATCAACTCGCACAAGTGGGAACCGGCACTAAAGGCGGTCATCCAGGCCTTCCCCTTCAGTTGCCACAAGAACCCCGGAAGGCCCTGAAAGACATAACACACTGGCATAACATCAGTATATACCTTTTGCACCAGCTACAAAAAAACACCGGGTGGGAAACCAGGCTTTCCTGGAAGACTCAGAGAAAAGAGTTACCAGTAAGTCTAACTCCGGTTTTCTCCTATCGTCTTCCAGGACAGCCCCTGAGATGATAAGCTAGAAACTTACTCTGCTAGGGTGGGACCACTGCCTGGAGGACCTTTCGGCCAAACGCCTGTTCTTTATCAGAAAACAGATCCAAGCGGTAATGCTTTGTGAACGTGGAGTAGCTGGACCACGTTGCTGCTTTGCAGATCTCCTCCAAAGTGGCATTGGCTTTCTCTGCCCACGAAGCTGACACCGCCCTGGTTGAATGTGCCTTAACTAGGGGCGCTTGATTCCCTGCCAACCTGTATGTCTCTGTAATTGTCATTTTTATCCATCTGGCAATAGTGGATTTTGACGCTTTACATCCCTTGTGTGCTCCTGCAAAGTTCACAAATACAGGGGGTCCCCAGGTTATGAACAAGTAAGGGACTGGAGGTTTGTTCTTAAGTTGAATTTGTTTGTAAGTCGGAACAGTACAAAAACAGGGCTAAGAGAGACCCAGAAGGATACAGTAGTTACATTCAGGACCAAGCAACTTCTGTACAGTACTGTATAAAAAACACACACGATTGAATGAGAGCTCCACATAGGCAGATGACATGAGCTCATGCTGGAACACAGGGATAGAATGTACAGTACATTCTATCCCTGTGTTCCAGCATGAGCTCATGTCATCTGCCTATGTGGAGCTCTCATTCAATCACGTGTGGTACAAGTACTGTACAGGGCATATACTGTAGTAGTGGGCACAGAGAACAGTACAGTATGTAATCTCACCAACTTTCAGGGAGCTTCTGATGCAGTCCTGTACTGTATATGGGGCGTGGAGAACATCTACAGTCCAGTGAGGGTGGTTGGCTGGGAGTACCAGGCAGGGAAGGCCCAGAGCGCTGCAAGACAGGCAGAAGGATGTAAAGATGCTGGGCTCCAGGACACCTCAAGCAGCCCATACAGGCAGTCTCCGCCAGGCAGCTCACCAGATCACAGCAGGGAGATGGATGGCTGGTGAGAGCAGCAGTGTCCGCACATCTGAGTCCAGGCCAGGCCGGCCGCGGTGCACCTCCGCAGGGCAGCAGCGCAGGAAAAAGCTTCGGATCTGCAGGCTTCACTAGGCCGGACCAGGCCGCGGCCGCAATACAGGCACAAGAAACCGCAGGGTATGGAGAGGAACAGGCAGGTAATTAGTATGTTTTTAAGCGTTTATGTGCATGGATGGCTAAGGATGGAGTGCAGGATTCTTGGAGCTCCTCAATATCACCCCGTTCGTAAGTAGGAGTCGTTTGTAACTCGGGGACCCCCTGTAAAGACTGACATCCTGAAGTCTCTGCTGACTTCTTGATAAACTAAAAGACTTCGCCTGACGTATACTAAACTAAACTTTCCTTCCTCCTCAACCTCTGGAGGAGGAATAAAATGTTGGCAGGATAATGTCCTGTGTTCTGTGAAATGTAGAATATACTTTAGGGAGGAAACAAGGATCTGTTTTGAGCACAACTCTATCCTTCAAAATCAACAAAAATGTCTCTCTCATCGAGAGCGCCTGCAACTCACTCACTCACTCACTCTTCTGGCTGAAGTGATTGCAATCAAAAAAGCTGCCTTTTGAACCACCCTCTTTATATCGGATTTCTTCCAGGGGTTCAAAGTGACTCCATGTAAGCGCTCTTAGGACCAAGGATAGAGCCCAAGCGGGACAGGCCCGGACCCTCGCTAATCGTGATCTTGAGAGGGCCTTAAAGAAGTTCCTTACAAATTAATCTTGCTGCAGGGAGATCTGAAGATCTTGCGGGCGCATTCCCGTGTCCAGCATTTGCGTCCATAGACACAGAATGCGGGACCCGGCCCCGCCCCCCATCGCTGTGTCATTGGATTTGATTGACAGCAGCAGGAGCCAATGGCTGCGCTGCTATCAATCTATCCAATCAAGAGCTGAGAACCCCAGGCAGAGGAACAGCGCGTCTCCGCCGTGGGAAATTTCAGGGCTCAGGTAAGAAAAACGGGGGGGCGGTCACTGCCAGGTGTTTTTTCAACTTAATGCATAGGATGCATTAAGGTGAAAAAACACGAGGGTTTACAATCCCTTTAAGAGCTGTTCCTCAGATACCACGCTGTAAGTCTCACAGTCTTTTCCCTCCGGGTGCTGAATAGGTCCCTGTGTGACCAGATCCTCCCTCACCGGGAGAGGAATCAGGGGATAATAGGTCAACCTCTTTAGGGCAGCGAACTAGGCCCTCGTCACCCAAAATTGAGCTATCAGAATGGGATCCGTTTTCTCACGCAAAAACTTCTGTAGAACCGCCGCGACTAGTCTTACTGGGGGAAAGACATAGCAAAGTCTGAAGTGCCATGTATTGGCGAAGGCATCAATTTCCCTGGCTCGATCCAGCAGATGCAGGAAGAAAAACTGGGCGACCTTCTTGTTGTTTTCACAAGCAAAAAGATCCACCTCCGTCTGGCCCCAGGTCCTCACAATCTGCTCGAATACTTCCTGGTTGAGCGACCACTCGTCTTGTCTTACTCGCTGGCGGCTGAGAAAATCCGCCAGAGAGTTCTGCATCCCTTTTAAGTGGACTGCCGTCAATGAAGCCAGGTTTAATTTGGCCCAACCTGAAAATTTTGCCTGCTACCGTGTTTCCCCGAAAATAAGCCAGAGTCTTATATTAATTTTGGCAACACAAGACACAGTAGGGCTTATTTTCGGGGTAGGTCTTACCATGTAATGTGCTGTCTTCTCTCCCCCTGCCTGTCAGGAATCCCCAGTGTGAACTGAGTTAAAATGCTTGTAAAATCCTAGAATCCACTCTATTACAGTAGTATATAATGTACAATGTGTGTTTTTCTATAATATAATTGTGCCAAATACCTTTGTTATAGCGCTGCTCTGCGCTTCCATGACCCGCCGGTGCTCTCTTCCCCGCAATTATATTACAGAAACACATATATTGTACATTATATACTACTGTAATAGAGTGGATTATAGGATTTTAGAAGCATTTTAAACTAGGGCTTATTTTCGGGTAGGGCTTATATTGCAGCCCTCCTGGAAAATAACGCTAGGTCTTATTTTCGGGGTAGGTCTTATTTTCGGGGAAAATGTATGCGACTACATCCGCATTGTCCATCCTTACTTGTAGATGATGCCCCCTTATGCTTTGCTGGAAGGACTATAAAAAGCCCTCTGCACTGCTAGTCGCTCCCTTTTGATTCGAGATCTGCCTGGCTTCCACCTGAGACCAAATTCCTTGAGCCAGATCCTTTTCCAGGTTGGCTACCCAGCCAAATAAACTGGCGCCTGTTGTCAACCACAAGGGCTGTTGGTCTGGACCACAACAGACCCCTGTCTAGATTGCGACTGGTCCGCTACCACCATAGCGCCCTTTTAACTTTTTTATTTTTTAAATCAAATCATCTATTTATTCATATTATATACAAACCACCAAAAAGAGACACAACAGAAAAAACAACAAAACGACATACAACCCCGTATTGAGAGGGAAAGAAAAGAAAAAAAATCCACACCCCTGGCCCCCATGCTCCACCTCCCCCTCCCCACTTCTCACACGTTAATCCTCTCCTCTCTTGTTATACCTCCAAGATACCAAACCACTTTCTCCATATTTTTTCAAATTTCCCTAAACAGCCTCTATGTAAGAAAGTATACTTATCCTTAATTAATGTTTCCCTTACTTGCATCTTCCATTCCGCTACGTTTGGTGGAAATGGTGATAACCATTTTTGTGCTATGAGTTTACGAGCCTGGAATAGACTTCTATTTATTGAAACAATATATTCCCCCAGAATTCTTGATTCATCCAGTATACCTAGAAGGCATCCCACTCTCAAATACATTATTAATCGTAGATACCACCCCAGACCAATAACGGTGGAGTTTAGGGCATCTCCATAGCATGTGTATTAGATTGGCTGCTCTCCCTTTACATCTAGGACATTGGTCTGTATCTCTGCATTTCCATTTATTTTTTTATATTTAACTTTTTTTATTGTTTTGTTTTGAAACAAACAGAAAGCGAGAACAAATATCATAAGGGTACATTCTATATACTTCTTGTATCACCACTGGACATTTATCTTCCGTCATATATATCATACATCCTGATATGCAATATCCGCCATTCTATGTATATTTAATTCCTCGCCTCTCGCCCCGGCCTTACTCATATTACTCATATACCTTCAAGTCGTTCGTGTCCACACCATTGGGCATCCAGTCCCCCTCAACCCTAGGCCCCTCTTACTCCTCAGGATGGCCGGGAGATTTCTGCCCCAATTTTTCCCTCTATCTCATTGACGCTCTCTTTATTTCAACTTAACCCCACCCTCCCTCCCAAAAAAAAAAAAAGAAAAGAAAAAAAAAGGAAAAAGAAAAAAGAAAACAACCCCACAAGGGGATTAAAGCTCCCACTCTCTCTCCTCCAAGCCGCCCCCCAGTCCCCCGGTGACCGTTAAATTATGGTCTATTAAGGTTTTTCCCTCTTCCGAGTATTTAAAGACATTCCATTCAGACCATATTTCAAGATAAACTCCCCGTTTCTGTCTGGAGGTCCAGACCAGGTCCTCCATCAAATTCAAGTCTTCTACCCGCTTAAGCCACATCCCTACTGATGGTGGCTGGGTCTGCTTCCACATTGCTGGAATACAGGCTCTTGCCGCATTCAGGAGATGACAGAGGACCGATCTCTTATACTCTCTCACCGTGGTGTCCGAGTCCTGTAACAGGAAATAAGTCAGATCATCTGGTAGCTCCTCCTCTCTAAACCTTTGCGCAATTTCTCGGACCTCCTTCCAGAATCTCAGTATTCTGGGACAAGTCCAGAAAATATGTATTAACGTCCCTCCATTTCCCCCGCACCGCCAGCACTTATCTAATATATCTGGGTAACATCTGCTTAATACGGCTGGGGTACGGTACCATTGTGATAGTATCTTGAAGTTCATCTCTTGCATTTTTATACAGACTGAGGATTCAAAGATGTTACGTAATATTTTATTCTTTTGCTCCTCCGAGAAAACCCTATCTAACTCCCTCTCCCACCTCCTGAAGAAGGGCAACTGAAACTCCTCACCAGGAGTATTCAGCAGTTCACTAATTTTAGATAGGGTATGTCGCATTATACCACTCCCATTACAGTACTCCTCAAACTTCGTTAGCTTTCTTTCATATTTACTCGGTGAGCTCAGGGTATAAAAAAAGTGTCTTAATTGCATTGCCCTCCAAAAGTCCAATTGACATACACTTTGTCCTGTTATCTCCTGGATCGTGGGCCAAGAACCTGTTCTTATAAAAGTGAGATGCCTGAAACAACCCCTGTTCACTAAAGGGTCCCTTCTTCAATCCCGGTCCAAACTGTGGATTCCCCAGAATGGGAAAAAGAGGTGAATCCAATGTTGATAATTTCCCTTTCACAAATAGCCCATATCCCATCCGGAGTGTAGGGCCTATCAAGGGGTGCGTCTTTACACACCCCGGGAGGTCCTTATAACACCATGCCGCTCGGTGAAGTAATCCTCTACACTGAGCTTGTTCTATCTCTGACCAAATTTTCCCCTCACTATGTCGACTCCAATCGATTAAGCATTTCCGTTTAAATAATTTCTCTGGTGTGTAATGTGCCCTGTGCAAGATGAATAATTGTGTTAAATTTTGTGTTGGAGATAAAGAAGCCTGAGATATTGCAGATAGTGCCCGTGCCCACTGTTCATCTAAAATTGACCTTACTTTGCCCGACCAGGCTAATCTTGCTGGTATATCCACAGTACCTTTAAATTTATCAAATAATATATCATATAATTGTGATATCAAACCCTTTTTTTTAATCCAACAAGGCTATTACCACTGACTTATTAAAAACTTAAATTCATGCGATCGACCCTGTATTTGTAATGCATGCCTAAGTTGTAGAAATTGAAAAAAATCTTTGATTTGGATTATTATATACTTTACTTAATTCACTAAAGGTTTTCATCACATCTTCCTGAAATAGCTGTTCTATGTACCTTAGTCCCTTCTGCCTCCAGATCTCAAACCCTTCCAATTTCATCAGTTCCTCATAGCTGCTATTATTCCAGATTGGGGTATATGACGTATATCCATTTATCTCAGTAATTTTCCTCATTTCCTGCCATACCTCAAACAATTTACCCATGAGGAATCCTTTATCGCGCAGTTGATTTCTCGACTCTAAGAAACCAATGGACATACTTCATAAACTGATAGTAGCAGACTCTGTATTACTATTGTCCATCCACTAAAGTGTTGTAATTTTGACTGTGGTCAAAATGGACATAGGCTGATCCAAACTCTGCTGACTGCCATCCCAGCAGTGTAGTAGGAGAGCCTGCAATGGGCGCTGGTGGAACCTTGCCCAGGGGACTGGGAAACAGGATGTCATAAGCCTATCACTCTCATGACATCTCTGATATGGGCTTCCTGATTGCTCTGAAGCTGCGCCACTGCTAGACCCACTTTCTCTATCTTCTCTAATGGGAGAAAGACTTTCTTCTCTGTTGAAGATATCTTGTATCCCAGGTACTATACTTCCTGGGTTGGGATCAGCGACAAACAGAAGATTGTCCAAAATAGGGGGATCACTGTATTGGCCCTGACACGCAGCGGGCCTAAGGCTTCTGCCAGGACTTTTGTGAAAATCACAGGGATGAAACAAATCTCCCTACATAGGTTTTACATCTATATCTGCTGTCTTCACATTTATTTACCATTTATAAAGTTCAGATCGTGTTAGGAGATTTTCTCTTCCGGTTTAACACAGAGTGTGATGTCTTGGCATACAACCAAGATAGCTAGCATTGCTGATTGAAGGAAAGGCACACACCCCCTCTTATAGGCAGAGACTCTCAGAGGTGTTTTGTAATAGGGCCAGCTCCCTGTTAATCTATTTTAGCAACCTCCCCTGACAGAAATGTCAGGCTGCTTTTATCTAAAAAGTGTCAGAGAATCTGTCAGGAGTTATCAGGCTGATAACAGAGGAATGGTTCAGGAGAGAGCTACAGGACATAGTTCTTTGAAGAGAGATAACAAAATACTGCAGATATATGTGCCCAGCTCAAATCTCATGAATTGGGTTTACATCCAGTTTAAGCCCAATAGAAGAAGCATCCTAGGCTCTTCTTAGTAGCACGTCACCTCTTTTATCCATGGGGTGATTAAGGGATCCCAGGTCGTCAAAGGCCAAATCAGTCTTTTTGGAGACCTTTGCCAGTGGTGCATCCAACTTTGGAACCTTGTTCCAAGGATGGGCCGCATCCTTTTCAAATGAAAACCTGTGCTTAAGGCTGCCTGAAAAGAACGGTCTTCTTTCAGGGTGCTCCCACTCCAGCAAGATCGATTCCACTAAAGTTTTGTGCACGGGGAATACCCTGGACTTCTGTGCAGGACCCCCTGACACATGAGGTCATGCTTAGAAAGCTGTACTGACTCCTCTCTGATTTCCAAAGTGTCATAGATCGGTTTCAGTAAGTCCCCCACATTGTCCAGCATCAATCTGTACCTGGACCCTCTGGAGGAATCTTCCTCTCCTAAGTCAGACCCTGAGTCCGCCTGAGAGGAGGCAAGCGACCTGGGTTCCCTTTCCCTATCCTCCTGACTAGGATCTGATAGTGCAGGCATACTTGCTGCTCTGGATAGGGGCGTAGAGCGACCCTGCATCCTATCCAACATCCCTTTAAAAAAGATTGGAACATGGATGCAATCTAATCCTTAACGGACGCAAGGATCTTATGACATGCCGTCACAGAATCATCCTTGACCAGACTACCGACACATTCAGGGCAAAATGGTTTCTCCAAATTGGAGCCTAACTTGGACCCGCATTCAGCACATCTTCTCCTAGGAGGCTGCATCTGGGCCTTGTCCTGGGCTTAACCTAAAAGCCAAAAAGAAAAACAAATGCAAGGACCCCCCCCCCCAGAGTAAGACATGGCCACCCCTCATAACGCTTACCTGGGAGGTGACGGAGCCAGAAGAACCGGAGTCAACCACCCGAGATGCTGCAGCGCCCTCCATGGCTCCTCAGTGCTCGCCGCGCTCAGGAGACCGGAATTTAGTCTCCGGCGCCCCCCGATGATGTAACTCAGACGAAAGCCACGTTTCTTCCGCTCATTGGAGCGCAGAAGCCCCCCCCTCAGACGCATGAACTTCCTGTCTCCCATACCCGGGAACCTATGGATGAAAGGCGCCACTCTGCACACCAGACATGCACCTGCGCTGGACGCTGCCAGTCTGTTGGACCGGAGTCACTGGCGGCAGATGAGAAATGGGGTACCATATGTGTGGCGTAATGGAGGCAGGGCCGCGCCACATTGTTCAGGGGTCCAACTCTGAGTTTTTACGACAGCAGTATCAGGACCAGCAGCCCACCCTTCCCTGGCTGGACAGAGGGGTGCTGAGGCAGAGGAGAAGGTGACTTCAGGTGCTCACTCAGGACAGCCCTGAGACATGGAGCTCCCCAGGTTTCTACATGCTTCCTTCCCGTCCGTCAGGAAACACAAAAAACTGAAGGGGAAGGCCTGGAGGACCGCCTTTAAACAATTTGGGTGAACGTGTTTCCTGTCCCAGAGGGAGGAGCCCCATGTCTCAGAGGCTGCCCTGGAAGACGATAGGAGAAAATGTATGATTTAAATCAAGTTGATTTAAATCAAGCTATTTTACTAGTGATTTAAATCAAACCCACCCTGGTAAGGAATACGTGCAATCCTGTGACCCACAGGAGGAGTATAGCCAAACGTCTTTGGATATACTTCTCTTTTAATCTAAAAGGAAATAGCACAGAGATTGTACAATACGTTTGTAAGGAGTATGGCCAGCTTTGCACAGAACTTAAAGCGGAGCTCCACCCAAAAGGGGAAGCTCTGCTTGTTCATTCCCCCCTCCACTGCCACATTTGGCACTTTTTGGGGAAGTGGGTACCTGGTTTTGACAGGTACCCTCTCCCACGTCCGGGGTCCGGTCAGCGACGACAACATTTCCAGCCCCTCATTCTTCCCCCACTTCTGGGACACACAGAGGTCCTAGAAGACGGCGGTACCATTCAGAAAGCGCAGCATGACTCGTGCATTCGCAGTAGGAAACAGGCTGTAAAGCCGCAAGGCCTCACTTCCTGTTTCCCTTACCACAGATGGCGGCGCCTGTACCCGAAGCCAATTGACGAATCGGCTAGGGGTGCCAACATCGCGGGTTCCCTGGACAGGCAAGTGTCCTTATATTAAAAGTCAGCAGCTACAGTATTTGTAGCTGCTGACATTTTATTTTTTATTTTTTTACGGACTGGAACTCTGCTTTAACAGGAAACACACCTCTTGAAAGTGCAACTGCCGACAAAACATTTCTTTTTAGTTTTGGATAGAATGGAAAGGGATTAAAACAACTGTCAGGTTTTTATCGCTGAGTAAAAATCCATCCCGCACCTTCACACCTAAAAGGGGGGTGCATGGCCAATGAAGATACCATGGGAATCCAGAATAGCAAAAGAGACAAGCACATCAAAGGTTACAGATCTCAAATATTTACTGATATTATAATATCAACATAGCTTTCTCAAAGTGACAGACAACATTTACAGTAGACATCTGAGATCTGTAACCCTTGGTGTGCTGGCCATTTTTTGCCATTTTAGATTATTATTGCTGTCTGTGCCCTTATTGGGGAGATTCACCCTCTCACTTTGTTTTGGTGAATACCAAAGTTTGGGTTGTCGATAGTAATAGAGGGGAAATCTTCCAATGGGGACATCTATCCTGGGATTTCCTCTCCCTATCTGTTGTGGCTACAGGACAGGAAATAATGCAAGTCCCCCCAATGGGACACAGATGGCAAAAATAAAATTGACAGGGGTTAGAACTCTTTAAAAGTAGAACAAAAGCCAGAGAAAGTTTCAGTTAGCTTGTAAAAGACGAAAAGTCAGGAGCTACAAATACTAGCTGCTGACTTTTAATAAAAGGACACTTACCGGTCCAGGAATCCAGCGCCGCCCTCGCCCAGGCCTGTCCTTCGCCAGTCTCTGGGTCTCAGGCTCCAGCATGTTTACTGTGGGAAGCCGGCTGTGGTTCCTTGTGGCTTCACAGCCAGCTCCCCACCGCACATGCGTGAGTCGTGCTGCGCTTTGCGAATGGTTGGCGGCAGGGGGAAAAACTTGTGCTCTGATCGCCTAGGCAGTCAGAGTGGAAGTGAGGAGCAGGTACCTGTTCAAACTAGGTACCCCCGCAAAAAAAAAAAATATGATAGAGGGGGAGGAGGAAGAAAAGCAGAACTTCACCTCTTGGGTGAAGTTCTGCTTTAAGGCTCTGAAACTTTTTTCAGATGCTGAATTTCTGTGCCTTCTGTAAAACCAATGTTAAAACTTGCATTGCGTCTTGTCTCAGATGTGATCACTGTTTTGGGTATTCAGGCAGGGGCTGCCTCTGCCCGATTACAATATCCGGCAATGAAGATGCCTCCATCCACACTATTCAGATTTCTATTGTTCAATCGTCTTGCTATGGTGCTTATGGCAGCGGCAGGAATGTACGGATTCTTGCTGCTGTTTCTGACAGGCGTGAGCACCTTACCTACAGTGATTGCTACTGGATGTAATTTGTGATCGGCGGCCGCAACTAGCCGCTCACACCTGTCAAACACAGCAGCAAGAATCAGTACATTCTTGCCGCTGCCATGCAAACTGTGGCAAAAACGGTTGAACGAGACAAATCATTTCCACCATCCACACAGTGGCTCCATTGTTGGCTATTGTATTCAGGCAGCAGCAGCCCCCATCTGAATATTCTAACGGTGACCGTATTTGATAGGATGCAGTTACACTTCAGCCAATGGTTTCCAACATGGCTCAGTCCCTTTTTAGGGCCACTTTCACACTGAACACCGCCCCGCGCTAGTGGTAAAGCGCCACTCGTTTTAGCGGCGCTGTGCTTTTAACCCCAAAGAGGGGTTAAAGGCACCCACAAAGCACTGCTGCCCAAGTGCTTTGCAGGCGCTTCGGCAGCGCTGCCCATTGATTTAATTGGGCAGGGCGTTTTGGGAGCGGTGGGTACACTGCTCCCGCACCACCCCAAAAGATGCTGCTTGCAGGACTTTTTTTCCTCATCCTGCATGCGCAATGCCCCAATGTGAAAGCACTTAGGCCCCTTTTACACTGGGGCATTTTTCAGGCGCTTTGGCGTTAAAAAAAGCGCCTGTAAAGCGCCTGAAAGAAGCCTCATCTGCAATCCCAATGTGAAAGCCTGAGTGCTTTCAGAGCCCTTTCACACGGCCAGCGCCCGAAAAACGCTGGTAAAGCTCCGCTAAGACCCCTTTCACACTGGGGCGTTTTTCAGGTGCTTTGGTGTTAAAAAAAAAAAAAAAAAAAAAAAAAAAGTGCCTCAATGGGAAGGGGTGCTTTAGGAGAGGTGTATTCAGCGCTCCTAAAGCGCTGCAAAGAAGCTGCTTGCAGGACTTTTTTTCACGCCCTGCCAGCGCAGCGCCTCAGTGTGAAAGCACTCGGGCTTTCACATTGGGATTGCAGATGAGGCTTCTTTCAGGCACTTTTTTTTTAAGGCCAAGACCCCTTTCACACTGGGAAAGTTTTTCAGGCGCTTTAGTGTGAAATCACTCGGGCCTTCACATTGAGAGATTGCAGATGCAGCTTCTTTCAGGCGCTTTTTTTAACGCTAAAGCGTCTGAAAAACGCCCCAGTGTGAAAGGGGTCTTAGGTTTTCACACTGGGGTGGCTTGAGAGGCGCTTTACAGGCGCTATTTTAAGTGCTAAAACTTCTGAAAAGCGCCTCAGTGTGAAAGTGGCCTAAATGAACTTTTTTTTCCCCCCGAGCTGGGTGGAGCTGACAGGGCCACTCATGGTTCAAACTTCACCCAATTCGGTAGGAATCCACCTACATTTGAGCGGTGTATGGCTAGTTTTACATTTACTGTACAGATCAGCAGTGAGTTGTGGGCCGTGTACCCGCACTGATGTAAGATTGGAAGAGGCGTCTCTGTCTGTGCAGCCATTACGCCCCAACAATTGACATGAATAGTACTGCCTGCATGGGAAGGCAGAGAACACCTGTATATCCCCATGTGGGTAAACACTGCCCTCCACGGACATACGCATTAATACGCCCTACGGGAATGAGGCCTTGACCTTTTATATTATGGTCTAAATCCAATTTGTGATCATCCTGCACTCAGCACCTACAGTATATGCTTTATAAATACTTTCAGGCAAGTTCTTATATTCAGCTCCAAAGCACAAATACATTTCCAGCAGGATATCGGCCGCTGTAACAATCATCTGTGACCAACAAAGGCTCAGGCAACCAGAAAAGTTAAATTTCTCACCTGGAATTGAAAAATGATGTCCGGAACCTCCTAGGAGCAGCACTCACAGCACTCTATAAACTGTTTTTCCTGTAAATCCTATTCACTTCACATGTACTCTGTTTTGCAATAATTCAAGGGACTGTCAAGAGTCAGAATGTGCAATCACATGATTTGGGAAAATGTATGAGAAAGCAGCTCCGAGCCACAAATAAAAAAAAAAAAAAAAAACACACGTTAGAACTGGAGCAGACAGAATCCAGAGCAGCTGTGCATAGTCACCAATCAACTATCTTCAGCTCATTCAGTTAGGCTAGGTTTAAGCCCTGCTTCACATTGCAGCGATTTGGCATGCCAAATCGGCGGCTATTGCTGGCAATGGCGCCACACCGATTCCCAAAAGTAGTTTCTGTGCTACGTTTGGCGACTTCGGGGTGTGATTTCAATAGACATCTGTGCGGGTTTTCTGCACAGATGTCTCTGAAATCGCCCCCGAAGTCGGGACACGTGGTAATGAAATGGTGCGAGTTCAGCTAAACTTGCAGCATTTCATTCCCGCTGTCAGTGTGAAATTGCTAAATGCTGCACGTCTGAAAAGCAATCTGTGTTTGACAGGCAGCGAGGTAACACTATGACGCCTCATTACCGCCTGTTTTCACCCCATAAATGTTTCACCAGCACACAAAGCACATGGTTGTGAATTTGTGGTGCGCCCCTACTCACTTGAATGGGTGGCGGTACTGGCCACCAAAAAGGACAGAGATCATTTCTGTCGTTGGTGCTACGAAAAGAATTGTGACCGTGGCATGTGAACACTCCCTTCTGTTGCCTTTGCTGCTTAACCACTTCAATACTAGGCACTTTTACCCCCTTCCTGCCCAGGCCAATTTCAAGCTTTCAGCGCTGTCACAAATTGAATGACAATTGCGCAGTCACAACACTGTACCCAAATTACACTTTTATCATTTTTTTGAGACAGATAGAGCTTTCTTTTGGTGGTATTTAATCACCGCTGTTTTATTTTTTGCTAAACAAACAAAAAAAAAAAAAAAGACAGAAAATTTTGAAAAATAATGTTTGTTAGTTTCTGCTCTAAAAATTTGCAAAAAAAGGATTTTACGGTGAGTAAAAAATCCTATTTACTCTTTCGTCCATGGACCGACACAGCTTCTCTATTGACAAAGTGGGACGTCCCAAAGCAGTGTCAGAGAAAAAAACGAGGGGTGGTAACAGCATAAAAACAAACTTCGCCCCCAAAACACAAAAACAGCACTCCTCCAACGGAGGAGTTGCAACTCTAAACAGCCGCTTGCAAAACCTTGCGGCCGAAAGAGGCATCCGAAGATGCACCTACATCAACCTTGTAGAATTTTGTGAAAGTGTGAGCGGACGACCAAGTCACCGCTTTACATAGTTGGGAAACAGACGCTTGATGTCGGAAAGCCCAAGAGGCACCTATTGCCCTGGTCAAATGCGCCGTGACAGGAAAGGGGGGCGCCTGACCCTTTAAGGCGTAAGCCTGGATTACTATCTGTCGGATCCACCTAGAGATGGTGGCCGATGAGACTGCTTGGCCCTTCTTGGGACCAGCCACCGAAACAAACAGTGAGTCTGACTTCCGGAACAGGGAAGTAGCAGATAGGTATACTCTCAAAGCTCGGACAACGTCCAAGGAATGCAACGCCGACTCCTTAGGATTTGACGGCTGAGGACACAAGGATGGAAGTACAATGTCTTCGTTGAGATGAAAAGCCGAAACGACCTTTGGAAGAAAGGAAGGCTGCGGCCGCAGCACCAACTTATCCTCGTGGAAAATCAAATAGGGAGCCTTGCAGGACAAGGCTGCCAGCTCAGAGACTCGTCTAACTGACGTAACAGTCCCACGGAGGTAACGGGGGACGGACCGGAGGGGCCACATGTCGGACCCCCTGCACAAATGTACTCACGAGAGAGTGAGTCGCCAGGGGTCGCTGAAAAAAGACAGCCAGGGCAGATATCTGTCCCTTAAATCGTACTTAGGGCAAGCCTTTGGTCCACCCCATGCTGTAAAAACAGCAGGATTCTGGAAACCAAATAGGTACGCGGATGCCATTTAATTTCCTCACACATGGAGATGTAGGCCCTCCAAGTGCGGTGATAGACCTTCCTAGAGGACGGTTTTCGAGCACTTCTCATAGTAGAGATTACTGAGTCTGACAGGCCCCGGTCTCTCAGTACCTGGTTCTCAACAGCCATGCCGTTAAAGCCAATGACTGTAAAGCAGGATGGAATATGGGACCTTGCGATAGCAGGTCCTTCCGTAGTGGTAGGCGCCAGGGGACGTCTGCTACCAGACGTACTAGATCGGCGTACCAAGGACGCTGAGGCCAATCTGGAGCGATTAGGATCATTGGAATTCCCTCTGCCTCCACTCTGCGGAGCAGAAGAAGGAGAAGCCTTAAGGGAGGGAAGGCATAGATTAGCCGATACTGACCCCACGATGCTACCAACGCGTCCGTTGCGTCTGCCCATGGGTCTCTTGACCGGGCCACAAATCTCAATACCTTCCGATTGAGTCGGGAAGCCAGAAGATCTACGTCTGGTGTGCCCCATCTTTGGCAGAGGAGTTGGAACACCTCCGGGTGTACGGACCATTCTCCCTGGTCCAGCATCTGGCGGCTCAGGTAGTCCGCCTGCCAGTTTTCCACACCCGGAATGTACACGGCCGACAGTGCCGGTACGCTCCTCTCTGCCCACTTCAGGATGCGAGCGATCTCCGATCCTGCAGCTGAGCTTCTTGTTCCTCCTTGATGATTGACATATGCCACTGCTGTGGCGTTGTCTGACTGGATCCTGACTGGACGCCCTTGCAGTCTGAGACCATTTGAAGAGGCACAGCTTGATCGCCCGGATCTCCAGGACATTGATCGGCAGGAGGGCTTCCTCTGGGGTCCAGCGACCCTGCGCCGACTGGACACCCCAGACTCCCCCCCAACCTGTAAGGCTGGCGTCCGTCGTGATCACTATCCAGTAAACCGGAAGAAATGACTTCCCGGCCATTAGAGCCGGTGCTGTCAGCCACCATACCAGGGATCTCCTGACTAGGTGGCTCACTCGGATTTGATAATCCAGAGATGAAGGGCATCAGGACAGAACTTCCTTCTGTAACACTCGAGTGTGGTATTGAGCATATGGGACCGCCTTGAAGGAGGCTACCATGAGGCCCAACACTCGCATGCAAAAACGGAGTGACGACCAATTCCTGGAAGTCAGCTGCCATACTGCAGCCCGGAGGGTCTGCAACTTCTCCACAGGGAGGAATACCTTTGCCTCTGAGGAATCCAGAATCAACCCCAGGTACACTAGGCATTGAGTGGGCACCAATACTGACTTTTGCGTGTTTAGTATCCAACCACAGTCTCGAAGAGTCTGACAGGTAATGGACACGCTTACCTCTAATTCTGAGCTTGAAGGGGCCTTCAGCAGAAGGTCGTCCAAGTAACCTGTGATAGCGATACCCCGCTGTCTTAGAAGTGCCAGAATCTGAGCGAGCACCTTGGTGAACGTCCTGGGTGCTGAGGCAAGGCCAAACGGGAGGGCCACAAACTGGTAGTGGTTCTTCCCGATAGCAAATCGCAGAAACCTCTGGTGTCTGGAGTATATGGGGACATGCAGGTATGCGTCCTTGATGTCCAAGGAGGCCAGAAAGTCCCCCGGATGGAGAGCCGTGACTACAGATCGAACCGACTCCATCCGAAATCTTTGTACCTTCACAAAGCAATTGAGGGCTCTGAGATCCAAGATTGGACGAACCCCCTCCTTCTTCGGCACAATGAACAGATTTGAGTAAAAACCCTGACCCCGTTCCTGTTCTGGAACTGGAATAACTACCCCGCGTTCCAGTAGACCCTGGACCGCCCCATACAGGGCCTCCCGACGGGTCGGTAGTAGTTGGAGATTGGAGGTGATGAATCTGTCTGGTGGACAAGAGAGAAATTCTATCTTGTAGCCTGAGGAGATTACTTCGCAAACCCACCTGTCGGAGACTAGAGCAGTCCACTGAGTCGCGAATTTGCGAAGACGTCCCCCCACCCGAGAGCTGGGTGGGGGCGGACCTTCATGTGGACGCAGATTTGTCCGCAGGCTTGTTGGGTCTGCGGGACCAAGGACGCTTCTGTCCTTGGGCAGGCGCTTTATCGGCCTGGGGTCTTTTCCCTGTCGCCTTAAGGGGGCGAAAAAAACGCTTACGTGCAGTAAAGGAGGGCCCTTGCCCTTGGCGTGGTCCCTTACCCTTGCTAGTTTGGGGAAGCAAAGTGCTCTTACCTCCTGTGGCATCCTTGATGATGTCATCCAGAGAAGCCCCAAAAAGTCTGTCGCCCTTAAAAGGCAGATCCAACAGGGCTTTCTTGGAAGTCTGGTCCGCAGACCAGCCCTTTAGCCAGATCAGGCGGCGTATTGCTACTGCATAAACCAAAGCTCTTGACAGCAGGGGAATAGTATCCATGTCTGACTCGCAGACAAACTTAAGGCCCTGGACCAACTGGTCGGCCAAAGTTATCTCATTAGGAGGAGCATCTCGCTTCTTTAACCCCTGGAGTAGCAATTTTGCCCATTCAGTAAGTGTCTGAGACACTAGGGCCCCCGCCAATGCCGGGCGTACTGCCGAGCCTACCACCGAGTATAGGTAGCGAGCGAGTGCTTCAGCCTTCTTATCCACAGGGTCCTTGAAAACAGGAGCCCCTTCTACTGGAATAGTGGTGGCTCTATTAAGTCTGGACACCGAAGGGTCCACTATAGGGGGAGAGGTCCATATCTTCAGAAAACTCTCCTCAAAGGGGTACCGTACTGCAAACCTCTTTGGGGCTGTAAAGACCCTCAGTGGGTTCTCCCATTCCTTGTATAAGAGTTTGTCAAAATAAGACACACAAGGGAACACCTTAGCAGTGCGGGCAGGTTTACGAAACCCAAAGGGGACTGGAGTATCTGCTACTTCTGCAGTCTTTTCCAACTTTAGCGTATCCCGCACTGCAGTAATAAGGTCAGATACCAAAGCCGTCTCGCGTACTGACCTGGACTTGGAGTCCTCCTCACTGTCCGATCGGTCACGGTCTGCAGTCTCTGATGCATCAGAATCTGGGCCATGAGCCGTAGCTGGACCTGCATCAGAAATATCCCCAGAAGATTGCAGGGGACGGGGGCGTTTATTACCCCCTGTATTCCCGTGTGCTGCTTCCACCCTGGCAGCAAACGCCTCTAGGATTGCCGACATAGCGTCCATAGACACCTCAGGGACACCAGCTGCTAAATCTGGTGTTTCAGGGGAGAAGACATCTGGCTCAGATGCCATGCTGACCACACGCTGACACCCACAGGGCTCCAGGCAAGATATCAATAGGCCACCCTCCTGTGCTGCAGAGAGGCTGGGTCACCCAGAGGACTCACCACCCTGGATAGGTACTGCTATGCTGCGCCTGTGATGCTGTCCCTCTGCTGCTGTGTCAGTCTGCTTCTTTTATCAGCACTTCCTGTGTGAATTTTCGCACCAGTGTAATGCACCCTAGAGGCCGGAGGCTCTCGCAAAATGGTTGCCAAAAACGTCTGTATGGAAGATAATGTGAGCTCTAAGAAAATGGCCGCCGACAGAAGATAGAGGTCAAGCAGCCATAGTCCACAAAAAGATGGCCGCCGAACGGCAATATCTGCATACAGGGTGGACAAACATGGCCGCCGATCAGCTGATAGGGGCCAGTGGGTGTGGCCGAACCACAGGAAGATGGCCGCCGGGCAGTCACAAGAGGCCAAACTTGGCATGGACCACCTCAAAATGGCCGCCGACAGCATGGAGGAGGAAGGACACAAACACAGGTAAGAAAAAATGACATTTCTTTTAAATGTTAGTTACAGCCAGCCCCGCTCCAGTGGGACCCCCTAGGTGACCCCCAGCAACCTTTAGCTAGAAGCCCAGGGAGGAGGGAAAGGCAGGGAGAGAGGGAAGAAAGGGGCCACAACCACTTACTTGATCTCTCCAGGAATGTCCAGCTAAATCACCCAGCCGAGGCAGGGGAGTTTTACTTACCTATCCTGCATGTATTATGCTGGAAGACATTCCAAACAGATCATCGTCCGCGCACGGAAGGTAACTGTTGGCCAGGCATGCTGTGATTGGACCCAGAAGGGACGATCATATGTATGCCCTGGAGCATGCCGCTCACCAGACAGGCTGCTGCGACTCGGCCGTAAGGTCAGCCGAAGCTGAGCGGTCCGATGCAAGCCTTGGAGCCTAAGCTCACCGGCCAGGCTGCTGCGACTCGGCCGTAAGGTCAGCCGAAGCTGAGCGGTCCGATGCAGGCCCTGGAGCGTAAGCTCACCGGCCACCCGTGGAGCGACGGGCATGTCGTGGAAAACCCAGCGCGTAGCTAGGGTCGGCACACGCTCGATGGCCGAAACTGGGGAGACTACAAGGATCGAGGATCCAGCCTGTCACCCAGTCGGCAGTTGATCGAAGATCGCAGGAAACAACAAATGTAGCAATAAAAATATATATATATATATATATCTCTCTCTCTTTTTTCCCCGGACCAATGGGCCCGAAGGGAGCCATGTCCTACTCCTTGCTAGACAGAAAAAAACTGATCTGCGAAGATGCAGACTGAGAGGGTATACCCAGAGGGTCCGCCCCCTGGGCGGTACTGTAGAAGGTGTGATGCAACACTTTTTACAAGTTTTTCTGCCTAGTCACTCCTAATTAACGGATAATACCCACTTTGTCAATAGAGAAGCTGTGTCGGTCCATGGACGAAAGAGTAAATACATTTTTCTTCTTCACTGATAACTCTGCAATGATAATCAGTACCCTGATTAACAGTGTAAATGTGTGCAGTCAAAATTGCCAGCTCTCCTCATGCTGTGACAGTGTGCGAGGAAAGGCATGCCGATAATCAGCAATCCGTTTACATGTGACCAGCTGTGATTGGACACAGCTGATCACATGGTACAGGGCCCCTGTGACTGTCCTTTTACCGCGATCTGTGATCAGCTGTGTCCCAAAGACAAAGGGTTGGGCGTGGTTCTGCAACGACATCTATGGACGCCCTCCCAGAACTGGATGACCACACTGTGGCAGTCTTTGGGCTTTAACATGGTCAGGAAGTGGTTAAAGCAGAACTAAAGGAAAGAAAGCCTATGCACCAATGGTCTGATGCCCTTCACTTCTTCTGGATGCTGGTCTTTGGCTGTCTTGATTAGCCAGCACAGGATGACGTCGCTCATGCATGGGAGTCATTCATTCTGCCACTGTTCTGAAAACGTAAACACAGCTGTGCATGCACAGCTCCATGTACATTCTGCAGAGGATTGTGAACAGGGAGGTAGGTGTATTTTTTTGTAGAAGAGACATTGGTCTTAAGTTTTAGTAAATCAACCCCACTTTCACACTGAGGCGCTTTCACGCTAAAAACAGCGCCTAAAAAGCTCACGAAAACCTATTTCCATTAAAATCAATGAATGCTTTCACACTGGGGCAGTGTGCTGGCAGGGCTGTGAAAAACTTCCCTCTCCATTGAAATTAATGGAAAGCTCTTCAAAAGCGCCTGAAAAGCTCTTCAAAAGCGCTCAGTGTTTTTACTGGCAGTTTAGAAGCGCCTCAGTGTGAAAGTGGCCTTAGAGTGCAAAATCTGGTGCAGCTGTGCATAGAAACCAATCAGCTTCCAGGTTTTTTTTTTTTTTTTTTTTTTTTATTTTTTTTATTTAAAGTTTAATTGAACAAGCTGAAATTAGAAGCGGACAGGCTACCATGCACCTTTGCATCATATTTTGAACTTTCCAGTTTTAGTAAATCAACCCCATTGCATGTCTCTACTGCAATAGGGAACCTGTATATTTTTTTTTTTTGCTTTTAGCCTTTAAATCCGCTTTAAGTGGGGTCATTTAGTGTGGGGGGCACACTAAAAATGCAGCCGATTGTATGCCATGCACAGCTATTCCAGATTCTGTTTGCTCCAGTCTTAGCCCTCAGTTTATTTTATAGTAGAACTAAACTTTTAAATGAACCCCTTCATGAAGAGATCCTAATGCGTGAACATAGATTTACAGCTTTGGCATGCGTTAGTAAAACTGTACATATCATCAAAACTACTCAGTGTATCCAGGTGGATTATACCTTGTTCTTTCATTTGGTGGTAAATTACATTAGCTGTATAATTTCTTGCCATTACCATGACCTACCACTAATGAACACAAAATAAATTCTCCTGCTCCCGATGATCGCAGCGATACCACATATGTGTATTTGTTGTTTGTACCTGTAGTAGGGCCCAGAAACAATAGTGAACAATTTCATTTTTTTCCTACCCTAGGGCCCTTTCACATGGGCACATGGGCACCTTCCATCCCGATCAGCAGCCGATCTGTCCGATCGCCGAAATGGTAATGGTCTCAGTCCATTTTTTGCAGCAGATTGGATCGGACCCAGGAGGTAGGCACGTGTAAATGGTTACAAGTCCGTTTATATAATTTTCTTTCCCTCAACCTTGGTTGAAGGACAGAAAATTGCTTAATTCCTCCCACTGCGCTACTGTATTCTGATAGTGGTAGGTTTCACCAGCCATCAGAACACAATGATCACTGCCGGCATGCTATAACCACTGGCAGTGATCAAAACGAAAATAAAAAAAAATTAAAAAATGACAGGCTTGTTGTACTGAAGTCAATTGATGGATCAACTTCAGTAAATCAGGCTGCCCATAGATGGATCGAAATTCAGACGATTCCCGCTGAACTGGCCGAATTTTGATCCGTCTATAGATCAAACCCAGGTGTTTTTGTTTTTTTTAAACACACAAACTACCAATTCTTTCTTTAGGCCCCTTTCACACGATCCGTGTCTGTGTGCGGGCTCCGCTTTGCTCAGCGGGGATTGCTCCATTGATCCCCGCTGAGCAGGCAGATGACAGGTCTGTCTCCGCACACTGTGCAGGGACCGACCTGTCAAGAGCGCCGCTCTCCCCTATGGGGGATCGGATGACGACGGACCGTAGAGTCCGTTGTCATCCAATCCGATCTGCAGACGGATGGAAAAATAGGGTTTTCCTCCGTCACACTTTGGCTGATCAGAGCGGGTCGGATGTCAGCGGACATGTCACCGCTGACATCCGTGGCTCCATAGGGGTACATGGAGCATCCGTTCAGGGCCGCCTAAAAATCTGACAGGCGGACCTGAACGGTCTGTCCGTGTGAAAGAGCCCAAGTGCCGGTTCACACCAGGGCGGCACGACTTTGGGGGCGACTCGGCAAGGCGATCTCAAGACGACTTGAGAGGCGATTTGCAAATTGACTTCTGTATTGAAGTCAATGCAAGTCGCCCCCAAAGTCGTACAAGAACCTTTTTCTAAGTCGGAGCGACTTGAGTCGCTCCTATTAGAACGGTTCTATTGAAAAGAGCGGGACGCGACTTGTCAGGCGGCTGAGTCGCCTGACGAGTCGCCCTGGTGTGAACCGGCTCTTACATTGTATCTTCTTGCTAGAGGAGAAAAGTGTATCTTTTTTTCCAAGCAACAGGTGAAGGAAAAGCACAAGGGTGGGTTGAACAATAGCTGTGATTGCCAATAAGAATCTATTACAACGATCAAGAACCTGAGCCCAGTGTCTGTGCAGGGTCCTCTCAGCACATAAACAGGTATGCACATATGTGACCCCACGGATAAAGAATTACTTTGATGAGGCTGCATACATGCATATGCTCAGCAGGAAGCCTCATAGACTTCAGTGGAAACGCATGAAATAGGCATCATAAAAGTACATGAAAATGCAGACTCATAAGTATGAGTCCAGTCTAATGCCCCGTACACACGATCCGAAAATCGGACGACAGATCGTCCAACCTTTTTTTATTTATGTCCGATAAAATATCGGATGAACTGTCATGATCGGCTCACGGAAGCCCTGTACTAACGATCCCATTATCGTACGATTCTTCCTCGGACGACATTTTTCGTACCATATTCAGATCGTGTGTACGGGCCATAACTGTATCCAGCTGTGCACATCAAGGTCATACACGTCAATATGAACCACGCATGATCAAGCCTCCCTGGGTGACACCGCTGGTCCTGCTTATGAATTGTTATCATCCAAGGACAGGAGGGGACAGACCTGCAGAAAGGGCCATGTTAGATGGGTGATTTATTCCTGTTGGGCCTTCCCCCCCCCCCCCCCCCTTGTAAGATGATTTCTCACCAAGAAAATCATAGTTATTTTCTATGGAACTGCTTACTCACAAGTTTTACACTGATTAGTATACAGTAATAAAGCTAGCCATAGATGGATGGAAATTCAGCTGGTACAAAGGGGACCGGCCAAGTTTTGATCCATGTATGTCCGCTCCCAGTTCATCAGGCTTGTTCGAAGCTTCTTCTCAATTAGCAGCTGCAGCCAATGAGCTTGTAGCCCTGATCAGTGCGTTCTGACAGCAAAGAGTCCTGCTGTCAGAGTACAATGTCCCAGCAGGAAGGATTCCTCCATCACCTTGATTCGCTAAACGAAAACATAAACAAGCCGTCTATGGACAGCCTTAAGCTGGGTACACACTACAATTTTTTTTGTGCAACTCGAAAAAACAAAACAAAAAAAAAACAAAAAACTGTCCACTCCAGTCGGAGCCGCTGTACTAACCATGCAAGGTTAGGTAAGTTCTCCCCTGCTGAGCTGTTGTGTTCTGACATGGGGATGCCCCTTCCACCCCCCCTAGAACACTCTGATCAGCACTCTCTGCCATTGGCTGAGAGCGCTGATCGGGAGTCGGTCTGATGCTGGTTTTCCAGCATGCACGGCCGGCTTTTGTCAGACAGACCGACATACACACAGGCCAAATGTCAGCTGTTTTTTTTTTTGTTTCCCCAACAGTCTGCCAATGTGTACGGGGCTTTAAAGTTTGAACAGTATTTCATGTCATGGACACTGGCTCTCTACTTACCTCCAGTGGCGGCTGGTGCTCCATCGGTCAGGGGAGCGGCAGATGGACCTGAGCACGGACCCGCCGAGTCTCTTCCCTATTGTCACACAACTAAGTGGGCTCAGTCAGGGGGGGGCTGGCGGCCTTAGGCCTGGGGGGCAAGTCCAGTCAAGTGGCCCATTCAACCGCTGAATCAGCTCACCATCCATGGCCCATCTGGTTTTTCAATGCAGCCTCACCAGTGCCCATCAGTGCAGCCAACTCCAGTGCCCATCAATGCAGCCTGATCACTGGGGCAGGTTACATGGGGTGTATTGGGGGGAGATGGGGGGTCAGCTAGGGGTGTCAGGGTCTCTCACCTCAGCGATCTCAGCAGGTCCTTGCACGCCACGGTTTCCTGGGGGGGGGGGAGGGTAACGCTCCTGATCCTGGGGTCAAGTTGCAGCCAGCGCCCAGCCCTGCATCCCGACTCCCTGGCACGCCCTGCCTCTGCCAAGAATCCGGTCCCAGGGATTAGCAGTTTCCTCTGCGCTGCTGTGTTTTCCACTCACCAGAAGCTTGAGTGCGGACTACAACTCCCAGAATGCAACAGCTAGTGGTTGGCAGTCATGGCCATGCCCCTGGCCCGACTTCCTAGACCAGAATAAAAAGGAAAATGGTAGCGGGCAGCGGCTGCCGGACATTTTAAACATAAGTTAGGGGGGCCTGGGAGGCAATTGCCACCCTGCCCCCTGTCCCAGTCCTCCCCTGGGCTCAGTGCTCTGCACCCCGAGCTCCAACCTTTTTTAAGCCGATTAGAGCCTCCTACTCTAATCACGCGCTTAAAAAAAATAACTTAAAAAAAAAAAAAACTTTTTGGAATCTATGCGTCCGGCACCCTGCATGTAGATTAGGGGGCCAGTGGGGGGGGGCAGTGCTCCTAATGGACAGGCCACCACTACTTACCTCTATGGTTTAGCTACAAATCACTGAAGAAAAGTGATTTGTAACAGAACACACCAACCCAACGCCGTAGAACAACTTTCTCCTTCGGAGCAGTGACAAATCGCTTACAAATCGTGGTGGACCCCTCTACATCACCCACGGCAGGAGAGACCTGTACTTCTCAGTGAAGCACAAGTGCGTTGTCATCACTGCTCTTGTAGTCCATTGATACTTCCCTCTGCCCCAAAACTGAAGGTATGTATCTGCAGCTGGAGCATAGGCGTGCGCACAGGGTGTGCCAGGTGTGCCCAGGCACACCCTAATCACCCTGTGCAGCAGATTCCCCCTACTGCCCTGGCTCCCCCCCCCCCAGCACTGCCGACTTCCCTCGTCTCCCACCAGCTGTTGCTGAGGGGAGGTATTAGGATGAGTGGGGGAAGTGGCGGTAAATGTGTAATTTACCAGTCCCTTCCCTTTGTGAATGAACACCATGAGTGATCGGTAGTGTATGTTTGAGATTTGGGGTGCACACCCTAATGTAATAGGCTGTGCACACTTATGAGCTGGAGGAATAGCCTGCAGGAAGCAGAGCATTGCACCTGTGATCCACTGATGGTGGGTTGCAATACTTTGCAGGCTCAACGCAAAAAATAATAAATGCACATTTTATCCATAAATAAGGGTGCATGCATCATTTTATTTTTTGCAAAAGGCTTTGTAAGCTCATCTAAAAATCCTATACATAGAAAAGAAAGAAATATATGTATATATAAAAGAATAAAGTAAGACTAGTGATGTAAGCAGTGTGTGCTCCTCTATGGCTCTAGTGATGGGGGAGATGTCAGTGTGATGATGACACAGGCTGATCACTTACCGGAGACTGTTCTCCCCACGATAGCACTGATCACCGTTATAAACACTGGGTCCCTATGCTGTGGAGGAGATGGTAGTGTCCGTGCCCCTCCCCCTCCATACACATGGCTCTTATTATGTGCACACTTCCTGTTTATCTCCCCAATGGCAGCTCATGGGCTTCTCCTATCTATCCGATCATTAAACACACAATGTTCCAGCGATCATGTGTCACTACAGACAGCTCTGTGCTCCCCCCTCCCTCCTGTCATCATGAAATGTCATGTCTGCACAGTAATAACCCCTGAATGATGTTTTGTTGTTATCCAGCCTCTTACAAGGGGCCTGATTACAATACTATTGCCTTCTACTTAGTAAGCACCGCCATGGAAGCGGACTAGAAGCAGCAGATCAGCCCCAGTACATCTCATACAACTCCCTGCTTTCCCATACACATCAATACTCTGTGTGCACACTGCCCCCTAGTGTGGACGTGTCGGCGGTGCAGCGCACAGGAACTAGTTGCAATCCATGGCTGACACGGAAGAGGAAAACTTACAGAGCCAAGTGAGTGCAGAATGGCTGAGCACAGCGTGTCATTGTTATTATACTCTCATAGGACTGCGGATTTCCTAATAACTGTGTGCTGCCCTGTGATATACAGAACATATAGCTTGTGTATTAGCTCTGGTGTGCTTACAGGAATAACGTGTTAGAGCTGGGGTCATATATAAATTAGATTGTAAGCTCTTATGATCAGGACCCTCTTCTTATTTTATTGTATTGTCTCCTTTTATATTGTAAAGTGCTGTGCAAGCTGCTGGCACTTTATAAATTCAGACATAATCCACTTCCATTGGTCTTCATTAGTGACGGGCTCAGGTGTGTTCGGATCGTTGTCCCATCCCACCTGAGCAATCCCGACAGGAAGCCCTCACTGCACCGGCCAATCATAGGCAGTGAGGCATTTCCTGGCCCACAGCTGCACATACACATGCTGCAAATAATTGGCGGTTTGCAGTGAGGGCTTCCTGGCGGGGGTGCTCAGGTGGGTTGGGACTAGAGTTGCCACCTCATCCCTTTAAACCCAAACACATATGAATTACACAGGTTCTGAGGCTAATTTAATGCAGATAAGGCACCAAGTAGGGTTGCCACCTGTCCGGGATTCATCCGGACAGTCCAGGTTTTGAATCATGTGTCCAGGTTTCAGACTGCCTGAAACCCGGACACAATATTCATAATGGACTGTGGCTCACCGAGTGCATAGGGGTGCGCATGAGCCCCATACACGGACAGGAGAGGAGAAAGGGCTTGATCTGCTCCTCCTCCTCCCACCCCTACCACTCTGTCTGCCCACCCATGCTCCAATCTCTGACATTTTGTGCTTCAGAAAAGGGATGTGTGGGCTGGAAATTTGAAGCTCAGGAACCGGCAGATACATCATGGATGAAAGGTGCCGATACCTGATCCTCAATCCTCGGGTGACTGAGTTTATCATCCAATGTCTGTGACTGAAGTCTCCCTCACTTCTCTCTCCTGCCTCCGAGCGAGTGAGTACACTAAGATAAGAGGGACTTAGATGTAAGGGGTGCCCTGTGGACTCTGATGTAAGGGTGGCTTCGAAAATCCTAATTTAAAGCGGAGTTTCACGAAAATTGACAAGTGTACCTTATATTAATCAGTATAATGCGTACATAATAAATTGTCACTCCTAAAAAAAATCCCCATCACAATACCTTAATTATTACTTCTGAAGGGCTACTTCCAGCGTCTCGCTCCCACAGGAGTAGGCGTTCTCCTGCGCCGCACTGTCTCCTGGGAGCGAAGTGTCATGCATCCCATGACTCAGTACGGCTCGAAGCCCAGGCAAATCGACTGTTGTCATGGCAACCATGAAGTTTACGGCGCGGCTCGCCGTTAACACTGTGCATGCGCGGATCGAGCGGCGAATGGTGGGTGATATGCATTCACCGCTTCCCGGAAATAGGTGCTTGTGGGCTTCACAATGCCCAAAAGCAAAATGGAAACGACCGAAAGCAGGTTATCTAAGTTATCCTTGCTCATAAAAACGGACAGCGGCGGTTTAAAAACATCTAAGTAGTGAGTATGGTAATGTAGTGCGGAATGTAATAGAATGGGAGAAGAAAAAAAAAACGTCCGCGGGACATCCGCTTTAAGGGGGAATGCTGGGAACTTGATGTAAGTGAGAGGTTTGGTGAGGAGAAACCACCTTTCATCTGAGTTCTCCTTCACATCAGAGTCCACAGCATTCCCCCTTAAAAAAAATTGCCATGCGCCCCTAAAGTGTTCGGGTTTGGCTTGAAGAAAAGGTGGCAACCCTAGCACCAAGTGAGTTTAATTACCACCCAAATCAGTCTCAAAACCTGTGTAATTAAAGCGGAGGTCCGCCAAATATTTTTTTGACTTTTAAAATAAGGACACTTACCTGTCCAGGGTGCCGCGATGTCGGCACCCAAAGCAGACCCGGCCCTCGGATGCTGCCGCCGCCATCTTTGGTAAGGGAATCAGGAAGTGAAGCCTTGCGGCTTCACTTCCTGGTTCCCTACTGCGCATGCGAAAGTCCGAATGGTCCCTGCTGTCTTCTGGGACCCGTGTGTCTCCCAGTAGACAGCGTCGGGGGGTGGGGGGCGGGAAGTGGCGTAGATACCCGCAGATAATGCGGGCATCTATGCTCGGAAGTGGGTGCAAATACCTGTATTAGACAGGTATCTGCTCCCCCCTGAAAGGTGCCAAATGTGACACCGGAGGTGAGGAGGGTTTCAAAAAGCGGAAGTCCCATTTTTGAGTGAAACCCCGCTTTAATATGTGTTCGGTTTTAAAGGGATGAGGTGGCAACCCTAGTTGGGACTATGATCCGAACACACCTGAGCCCATCCCTAGTCTTCATGCACACAGCCACAAAAATGCATTTTTTTATTTTTTAAACACAGCTGTATGTAAACGGACCGGCTGTCCGTTTACACCCGACTGGCCTCCAATCCAATCTGGTCAGATGGAGGAGAATGGATCCCTCTCCCTTTTTTTTTGTTCCTGGATCGGACCTGGAGGTACCTGGGTGTAAATGGACACAGGTCCCTTTACATCCGGTGCTCCATAGAGGAGCGTAGAGGGTCCGATCGGGTTTGCTTGAAAAACAAACAGCCAGACCCAAACAGACCTCTAGTGTGAAAAGGGGCCTTAGGCCTGACTCACACCTATGTTTTTTTTTTTTTATAGTGCATTTTGCAGAAACGCACTACAATCCATTTAACCACTTGCCAACCACCTGCCGCAGTTACACTGCGGGAGGGCGGCTCTTTTGCACAAATCGCCGTACCGGTATGGCGCTTCGTATAATAGATACAGTGGGCACATGCACAGCACCAGAGCCGATGCATGTGGCCGGCGGCTACAATGTACACCGCCCCCCCCCCTTTGCGATCGCTCCACAGAGAGGCAGAATGGGGATCTGCCAGTGTAAACAAAGCAGATCCCTTGACAGGGGAGTACAGAGTGATCGTCTGTTCCTAGTGATCAGGAACAGCGATCTCTCTCTCTACTCCCTGTCAGTCCCCTCCTCCCACAGTTAGAAACACCTCCTTAGGACACACCTAACCCCTTGATCGTGCCCTAGTGTAAACCCCTTCCCAGTAATCAGTGCTTTTTTATAGCAACGGTCGCTGTATAAATGTCACTGGTCCCAAAAAAATTGTCCACCGCAATGTCTCAGTCCTGCTAAAAATCGCTGATCGCCGTCATTACTAGTAAAAAGTAAAAAAAATAATAATAAAAATGCCATAAATCTTTCCCCTATTTTGTAGATGTTATAACTTTTGCGCAAACCACTCAATATACGCTGTAACGGCACCCCAAATATGAAAGGGGGTAACGCCGTTTAAAGATATTCCCTCTCCTGGACACAAGTTCACTGCCGATCCTCCACAGTCAGAAGACCACTTCCCATAGGAATTAATCCTTCTGAAAGAACGAGACGCACTCTGTATCTTTCCAACATGAACTGCTTTATTATCAGAAAACACAGGTCTTTTTATACACTCAACGAATCCTGCATTAATCTACATGAACAATGGTCCAACTCCACCCACAACATAACAAGGCCCAATACACATTATTTTGACACCTCTTAGAAGCCAACAGGTTAGCTTTTGTCTCCCATTATCAAAAGACTTTACACAATAGAACATAACGAATTTTCAATACACATCTCACAATGAAAGGATCTGTAGCCTTTCTGTCTGCCAGGGTACCATACCTATAATTACAGACTTAATTACCACAAGCCACACTAGACAGTAGAATGTAAATCACCCCCCCACCTCATCACAGCAATGATAACACAACCCCCACACACAGTATACATCCAATCTATATACAATATATATACAGCATTGA
Source organism: Rana muscosa (assembly GCA_029206835.1). Lineage (NCBI taxonomy): Eukaryota > Metazoa > Chordata > Amphibia > Anura > Ranidae > Rana > Rana muscosa. Next base: position 992,672,378 of record CM055122.1, on the reverse strand, counting down.
ATCTGATTAGCACAGATCATAGTGGGGTTCTCCTTCACCCTGTGCCCCTATTAGAGACACAGGGTGGTTTACACATAAGAGGCATTGGGGAAGCTGAAGCAAGAGTATCTCATACTTTCCTAGAGATTCTGGGTTCCCCGGGCCCTCCCGTTACATCTCTCCCCTTTCGGCAGGAGACTAACACAGGAGGAGACCCCGGGTTGACTCCGTAGGTAGTCCATAGTTCCATTCCCCTAATGCTGGTATCCACACAGTACCCCAAATAAATTGCTCCAAACAGAGCATTACTTACCCAGCCAACCTCTGCCTCTCTGAGAACATACCCGCCGCTGGGGAGAAGACAGGGTGACTGGGCTCAGTCCGTCATGCTGTTGGGGATCTGGGCCGACTGCCCAGCATCCCTGGGGTATACAAGTGGAGACTGAAGTCCCATCCACTTGTGGTAGGTGAAAATCCCCCAGTGCTTGCAAAGCAAGGCTGACATCCTCCTGTCTCAGTGTCACACCATTTTCTGGGGTTGTGTCAGTGAGGACCGAAGTCCCATCCAGTACCACAGGAACTCCCTCTTCTGTTAGTTGAGAGCAGAGGCCCACGGCACTCTGCTCTGTTGCCAGCTCTTCTGCTGGGTTGCTGTGAGTGGAGACCGCAGTCCCATCCACTGATATCAGCTCAAGTTGCAGTTGTGTGCAGCGGCCAGTAGCTTTCTGCCCTGCTGCCAGTGATTCAGCTGGGGGTAAAAGCTTTACCACCTCAGCTTGTTGCTGGAGAGATGGGCCAACTGCCTCGGCTCCCTGAAACTCCACAGTTGTTTCCGGTGCTGGGCAGAGGTTGCTATCACTCTGCCCTGTTGCCAGCACTTCTGCTGGGGACTCCACACCATCTGCTCTGGCTAACTGTTGGGGAGGGAAAAGGGCTGCTTCTCCCCCGTGCATCTCTGAAATCCCCTGGGAAAGAGGAACCATCACCTTCTCACCTCGGGCCTCCAAAACTGCCACGGGTGTAGAGCAGGGGTCTGCAGTACTCTGTCCTGCTGCCAGTACTTGGGCAGGCGATGCATAATCCATAACATCCTCTGAACAGTCCCTTAAATCCATACCTTCTGTAATCTGTGGCTGGGGAGATGAGCCAACTGCCCTAGCTCCCTGGAACTCCATATCATCCACTTCAGCTTTAGGGATGGCAATCTTCAGATTTTCCACTGCCGATTCTTCAGCCAGGCTAGCTCCCTGGAACTCCCTATCATCCACTTCGGCTTTAGGGATGGCAATCTTCAGATTTTCCACTGCCGATTCTTCAGCCAGGATTTCATAGTTGTCAACTGGTATTTCCTGATAGTCCCAGGCAAAGGTAGCCCCACCCTGCTGCTGAGCAGATTCTAGCAGCTGTCTGTAGGCGATCTCCGATTGCCGTATCTCCGCCGTTCTCCGCTCATGTTGCCGCTCTAGTTTTCTCTTTTGTCGCTCTTGTTCTCTCTCTTGTCGTGCATCCTGCAGCTGGATGCCTTTAATGGCTTCCTGTATGGCGGTCTCTGATGGGTTAGCACCATATAATGCCAACCGCTCTCGAACTCGTTGCTGAAACAAGTCTTCAACTGACCGGGGTCCTGCATCACAATCCTTCGGCTGCATAGCTGGTCATTCACTGTGGCGGTTTGGAGTGTCCCAGGAACTGGAGGGAAAATCCCACAGCTGCCAACCAATGTAACGGCACCCCAAATACGAAAGGGGGGAACGCCGTTTAGATCTCTTCCCTCTCCTGGACACACATTCGCTGTCGATCCTCCACAGCCAGACGACCACTTCCCATAGGAATTAATCCTTCTGAAAGAACGAGACGCACTCTGTATCTTTCTCTGGATAGACTGCCTTTATTGCCAAAAACATTGAAACCTTTATACACATCCAATACTGCATTAATCTAAAATGAACAATGGTCCAACTCCACCCACAACATAACAAGGCCCAATACACATTATTTTGACACCTCTTAGAAGCCAACAGGTTAGCTTTTGTCTCCCATTATCAAAAGACTTTACACAATAGAACATAACGAATTTTCAATACACGTCTCACAATGAAAGGATCTGTAGCCTTTCTGTCTGCCAGGGTACCATACCTATAATTACAGACTTAATTACCACAAGCCACACTAGACAGTAGAATGTAAATCAGCCCCCCCCACCTCATCACAGCAATGATTACACCAGGGCTCGACAAACCCCGGGCGCCAGGTCGCCATTGCGACTAGAATTAGCGACCTGGCGCCTGGGGCAGCACAGCTGGGGAATCCTGTCTCTCCGTGCCCCCCCCTCCGCACCGCGGGATCGCGTCAGGCCGTGCCGGCCGGTAATTGAGGCCGCGGCTTTGCGGCCTTCTGCAGGCCTATGCTTCCTTCTGTGATCTAGCGCCATCTTGTGGTGGCCGTTGGTATGACAAGACAAACAGCAATGCTAATGGAGTTTCCCTGTCTGTTTTCACTGCCATCTCCTTCCCTCTAATTAGAACCCCCAAACATTATATATATTTTTTATTCTAACACCCTAGAGAATAAAATGGCGGTTGTTGCAATACTTCCTGTCACACCGTATTTGCGTAGCGGTCTTACAAGCGTACTTTTTGGGGAAAAAATACACGTTTTTTTTAAATAAAAAAATAAGACAACAGTAAAGTTAGCCCAATTTTTTTTAATATTGTGAAAGATAACGTTATGCTGAGTAAATTGATACCCAACATGTCACGCTTCGCTCGTGGAATGGCGACTAACTTTTACCCTTTAAAATCTCCATAGGCGACGTTTAAAAAATTCTACAGGTTGCATGTTTTGAGTTACAGAGGAGGTCTTGGGCTAGAATTATTGCTCTCGATCTACCGATCGCGGCGATACCTCACGTGTGGTTTGAACACCGCTTTCATATGCGGGCGCTACTCACGTATGCGTTCGCTTCTGCGCGCGAGCTCGGCGGGACGGGGCGCGTTCCTGGCTCCTAACTTTTTTAGCTGGCTCCTAGATTCCAAGCAAATTTGTCAAGCCCTGGATTACACAACCCCCACACACAGTATACATCCAATCTATATACAATATATATACAGCATTGAATCTGATTAGCACAGATCATAGTGGGGTTCTCCTTCACCCTGTGCCCCTATTAGAGACACAGGGTGGTTTACACATAAGAGGCATTGGGGAAGCTGAAGCAAGGGTATCTCATACTTTCTAAGAGATTCCGGGTTCCCCGGGCCTTCCCGTTACATACGCTTATTGCGATTTTTTTTTAAATTTTTTTTTTTTTACCAAAAACATGTAGAAGAATACATATTGACCTAAACTGATGAAGAAATTAGTTTTATTACATTTTTTGGGGGGATATTTATTATAGCAAAAAAGTAAAAAATATATATATATATTTTTTTAAATTGTCACTCTTTTTTTATAGCCCAAAAAATAAAAACCGCAGAGGTGATCAAATACCACCAAAATAAACTCTATTTGTGGGAAAAAAAGGACATAAATTTTGTTTGGGTACAACGTCGCATGACTGCGCAATTGTCAGTTGAAGCAACGCAGTGCCGAATCGCAAAAAGTGGCCTGGTCATTAAGGGGGCAAATCCTTCCGGGGCTGAAGTGGTTAACATAATTAACATGGTTTCCTATGGGACACGTTCACATCTATGCATTTTTCAGCCGCTGCGTTTTTGGACAGGATCAGGGACTTTTGTAAACACAAAACGGTGGGTCTTTGGTTGCAAGTCTGAACCCACCTGAGCTATCCTGCCAAAAAACTGTCAGCGCCGACAACCAGTCATAGGCAGCAGAGGCATTACACTTGCATACATGTGTAATGGGCAGTGCCTCTCCTTATGATTGGGTGTCGGCTTTGACAGCTTCCCAGCAGAACCAGACGGATTTGTACTTGTGTCCAAACACACCTGATATCATCCCTACTGCTCAGGGGTGAATGCAGATACTATGCTAAGCAGGTTTCCTGGGTCACCTTGGCCACCATGCTAACACGCAGTAGCAAATAGTGGTGGAGAAATGCAAAACCCTGTTCAGAGTAGAGCTGCACGATTCTGGATCAAATGAAAATCTCAATATTTTGCTCAGAATAAAGATCATGATGCATAACATCATCTTTCACATTATACTAAAGAATTGGGCTAACTTTACTGTTTAGCTTTTTTTTTTTTTTTTTTTATTCTTTATTTTGTTTTATCAAGATTTCAATTATGTTACATCAATACATTTCCATTGATCCAGCCAAGATAATAAACATACAAAAATAATACTGAGTACTAAGAGATTCCTGGCTCTTCTCCTTATACTCACATTTCTAAAGTCTCAGTTTCACCCCCCCCCCCCTTTCCCCTTTATATCCCCCTCCCCCCCTTCTACCTCTTATTTTCTACCCTTTCTCTACTACTTTCTCAGATTTTCTACATAGCTCCATGTTTTCTTAAAATCTTTCCAACATTCCCACTTGTTTTTAAATCCTTTTTTTTCCTCCTCTACGCCGTACCTCAGTCCCTCCATACTGTATGTTTCTTCCACGGAATCTACCCACTCCCATATAGATGGACTTCCCATTTTTCGCCATTTTTTTGGGATCAACCTTTTGCCCGCGTTTAATAAATGTGGGATCAGTGACTCTTTATACTGTTTCATTCCTCCATCCCCTCCATGGAATAAAACTATCCAAGGATCTTTTTTAATCTCCTTCTCTGTAATTATTTTTATAATTTCCAGTATCTTTTCCCAGTAAGTTTGAATTTTAGGGCATTGCCACCATATGTGGGCCATTGTTCCCCTCCCCCCACATTCTCTCCAGCATTCTGCCTTCTGTTCTACTTGAAATTTACTCAATTTATCTGGTGTGGCATACCAGCCTGTAATACATTTATAGTTCATCTCTGCGGTCCTGCTGTCCATGGCAGACGAGTGGGCCAATTTTATTATTTTCTCTATAGTCCTTTTATCCCTACATGTTCCCAATTTGTAGAGTTTTGATATAGTTCCTGTTAAGTTATCGGCCATACAAAGCCGTTCCAACGTCGTAAGTTCCTCCCCAGACCTAATTGGCTGGGGAAGGCTTTGTACAAAGTGGGCCAACTGGCGGTACCTCCATTCATCTACTATCATTAATTCCCTATTGTGTCTCAATTCTTGAAGTGGTATAATTTTCCCTTTTTTTATTATATCTCTTAACTGTGCTCTCTCTTTTTTAATCCAATTTCCTCCCACTATTTTTTTCCCCTGTGCAAAATATTCGTTTTCTTTTAATTCTATAAGGGGAGAGTTATATTCCATATCTATTTGTTTATGTAATCTATCCCAAATTTTCAGTGCTATTCGTGTCATGACGTGAGTGTTTTCTCCTAGTGCTCTAAACTGGGGGGGGGGGGGTTCCATATTACACCTCCTAATTGTGTTTTTGCCATTGCCTTTTCAATATTTACCCACCTTTTTTCGTGCCTATCTTTGGCCCACTCCACTACCCGGGACAACACCACTGCATCATAATATTTTTTAATGTCTGGCACTGCCAGCCCTCCATGCTTTTTTTCCTGTTTTAATACAGAGAAGGAGATTCTATGTTTTTTTATTATTCCATACAAAGTTCATTAGCATCTTTTTTAACACTCTGAAGTACGGTTGAGGTATTGCAACTGGTAGCATCTGGAATTTATACAAGATTTTCGGCAACAGAACCATCTTTAAGATGTTAATTCTTCCTATCCATGATATCGGGCGGTTTATCATTTTTCTAATTTCGCTTTTTATTTCATTTAACAGAGGGATATAATTTATCTTGTATATTTTTTTTATTGAGTTGGCCAGTTTTACCCCTAAGTACTTAAGTTCCTTCTGCCAAGGGAAGTTGTACTCTTTTCTTAAGCTCTGTTCTTCTGCCTTTCCAAAATTGACATTTAGAATCTCAGTTTTAGCTATATTGATTTTAAAATTTGATATTTCTCCATATTGTTTAAGTGTTTTGAGTAAGTTTGGTAATGTGGTCCTGGGATTGTTAATAAAGAACAAGACATTGTCCGCAAAAGCTGCGAGTTTGTGTTCATCTTCCTCCAATCTAATCCCTTTAATGTCTGGATTATTCCGTACCGTCGCAAGTAAGGGTTCTAGGGACAGGACAAATAAGAGGGGGGACAGGGGGCATCCCTGCCTTGTCCCATTTTTCATCTCAAAAGCTTGAGACAGTGTGCCATTTATTTTAACCCTACCCATAGGATGTTGGTACAATGTTTTAATCCACTGTATCATCCTGGCTCCTAGGCCCATAGTTTCCAGGGTTTGTATCATGAGTCCCCAGTCTACCCTGTCGAATGCCTTCTCTGCATCTACCGACAGGAGTAGACTTGGGGACTCATTCTCTTTTATTTTCTGGAGAAGGAACAATGCTCTCACATCATTGTCCCTCCCCTCCCTACCTGGGATGAATACCACCTGATCCGGATGTACCAGTGATGGCATCCATCCCTTCATTCTTTCTGCCAAGACTTTTGCATATAGTTTTACATCCGCATTTAATAGCGAGATTGGTCTATATCCGGAACATAAGCTTTCATCTTTCCCCTCTTTTGGTATGACCGTTATTATGGCCACTAAGGCTTCCCTTCCCATTTCATAGTCCGTCCCTAATCCATTCATGTAGTTGCATATCCTGGGTACCAGTATCTCCTTACATTTTTTGAAGTATAGAGCTGTAAACCCGTCAGGGCCGGGACTTTTCCCTAGGGCTGAGTCTTTTAGTGCCTTACTTATTTCTTCTTCCGTTATGGGTTTGTCTAATGCTGTTCTTTCCTCTTCATTAATCCTATGCAATCCTGCCTTGTTTAAAAATTCTTTAATTTTCAGTTGTTTCTCTCCTACTCCCCATCTATTCTGCTCCACTGAATACAGCCCCTCATAGTAGTTTTTAAATGCATCTGCTATATCCTTAGTTCTATATACTTCCTCTCCGTTCTTTTTTTTTATCTTTTCTATGAAATTTCTAGTCTTTTTATTTTGTACCATTCTTGCAAGGTGTTTACTAGACTTATTCCCCCACTTATATCTTTCTTTTGCTATGCAATGTAGTTTTATTTTTGTCTCTTGTTCCATTAGTTCTTTAAGTTCATCCCTTTTCATCACTAGTTCATGGTATAACTCTTGTTGTTGTCCCTGTTGTTTTTTGTGTTCTTGCTCAATTTTGAATATTTCTTCTATTAACACATTAAATTTTCTGTTTCTCTCTTTTTTTTCCTTGCCCCTTCCGAGACCAAAATCCCCCTGATATAGGCTTTATGTGCCTCCCATAGAGTTGCCCCCGATATCCCTTCCGTATCGTTTACCTGGAAGTAGTGCTCAAATTCCTCTTTCACCCTCTTTAATCCTCCCTCATCCCGGAGCAATTCCTCGTTTAAACGCCAAGTGTAGGGTTGTCTATGATATTCGGGTACTTTAAGTTTCATGCTTACTGGGGCATGGTCAGAGAGTGAGGCAATTCCTATATTTGATTCCATGACCATATCTAGCATTCTATGTTCGACCATTATGTGGTCTATCCTCGACTACGTCCTGTGCACAGGGGAGAAAAACGTATAATCCTTTGATTTTGGATGCATAATCCTCCATATATCAACCATCTGACTGCTATGCATTTTTTGTTTTATCCTTGTTAATTGTACGTTATTTGTCCCCTGTGTCCGGGACGTACTATCCACGGCCGGATCCAAACAAAAGTTCATATCTCCCATCAATATTATATATCCCTCCCCAAAATCCTTCAGTTTCCCCAGAGTCTCAATAAGGTAATTAATGGGGTTCACATTAGGGGCGTATATATTTGCCAGGGTACATTTCATTTCCCCCAACTTCCCTTTTAGAAAAATATATCTACCATCTTTATCCATCATTCTTTCCTCCAATGTGAACCTCATTTCCCTTGAAAACCCTATTGCGACCCCCCTTGCCCTTTTTGAAATAGTATCTCCATAGAACCAATTCGGAAAATTGGGTGAGTGTAGTCTAATATTTGATTCTAGGGTCAGATGGGTCTCCTGTAGGAAAACTACATCTGCTCTATGATATTTAAGCTCTCTTAAGACCTTATGTCTTTTGGTAGGTATATTGAGCCCTCTCACATTATAGGACAGGAAATTTATTGCTGTCATATCTGTCTTTCATCCCCTTTTCCCTTTCTTTTTTGTAGAGTCAAAAAGGTAGAATCCCCTCCTTTCTCCCCATTACAAAACCCCTCTCCCTCCCCCCCTAATCCCTCCCTCCCCCCGCCTTTCCCATTGCTAATCCCTTCCCTCCTCCCCCCATTTCCCTTTTGGCCCATTATTGGCCTTAGAACCATCAATGATCTTTTCTCCTGGTTCTCCCATTTTAGAGGTGCCACTCTAACCCTGCCGCTCAGCTTTTTTTTTTTAATCATTGAAGTAAATTTTTTTGCCAAAAAATTTCATTTGAAAGACCGCTGTGCAAATACAGTGTGACATAAAATATTGCAATAACCGCCATTTTATTCTCTAGGATCTCTACTAAAAAAAATATAAATAATGTTTGGGGGTTCTAACTAATTTTCAAGCAAAAAAATACTGACTTTAACTTGTAAGCAACAAGTGTCAGGAAAAGGCCTGGTCTTTAAGTGGTTAAAACTGACCTCATTTACAAACCAAAGTCCATCCCTTCGATCTCTAAAAGAACAGCGGGATACAATGTTTCTTTTTATCTCTTTCAGAGGCTGCTTTTTTTTTCTTTTTTTTTGACAGCTGTGAGCAGGAGAACTGCTCTGCACTGTACACGAATCATGGAAATGCTGGATTAAGATCGTAAGGAGCGCTGAGTCGAGATCGCAATTTTTTTTTAACAATTAATCGTGCAGCTCTAGTCCAGAGTAACGTAAACCTTGGGGAAAAAAATTTGGCACATCAAAACTAACCACATTAGCCAAAAATATATACAGATATATACTGCATGTGGAGAAATGGGTGAAGCATTGTTCAGCTTTCTAACAGTTGTGGAACTGCAAGTTACTAAGGGGACTGGCATGACTTTAATATCTTGACAATGTTTACATTAGGATAGGAACATACCTGATTGTGACCAGGAGATGTTCTTCAGGTGACACATTACTCCTCATATTTATACCCATATACAGTGTTTTGAAAAAGTATTCATACCCTTTGTATTTTATTAGGATTTTATGTAAAACACCAACACAAAGTGGCACATAATTGTGAAGTATAAGGAAAATGATAAATGGTTTTTCAAAATTTGTTACAAATACCTGAAAAGTGTGGCGTGCATTTGTATATACCCCCCTTTACTCTGACACCCCTAACTAAAATCTAGTGGAACCAAATGCCTTCAGAAGTCACTTAATTAGTAAATAGAGTCCACCTGTGTGTAATTTAATCTCAGTATAAATACAGCTGTTCTGTGAAGCCCTCAGAGGTTTGTTAGAGTAACTTAGTGAACAAACAGCATCATGAAGGCAAGGGAACATCAGACAGGTCAGGGATAAAGTTGTGGAGAAGTTTACAGCAGGGTTGGGTTATAAATAATATCCCAGGCTTTGAACATCTCACGGAGCACTGTTCAATCCATCATCCGAAAATTGAAAGAGTATGGCACAACTGCAAACCTACCAAGACATGGCCATCCACCTAAACTGACAGGCCGGGCAAGGAGAGCAATAATCAGAGAAGCAGCCAAGAGGCCCATGGTAACTCTGGAGGAGCTGCAGATATCCACAGCTCAGGTGGGAGAATCTGTCCACAGGACAACCATTAGTCGTACACTCCACAAATCTGGCCTTTATGGAAGAGTGACAAGAAGAAAGCCATTGTTGAAAGAAAGCCATAAGAAATCCTGTTTGTCGTTTGCGAGAAGCCATGTGGGGGTCACAGCAAACATGTGGAAGAAGGTGCTCTGGTCAGATGAGACCAATATTGAACTTTTTGGCCTAAGCAAAATGCTATATGTGGTGGAAAACTAACAATGCACATTACCCTGAACACACCATCCCCCCATGAAACATGGTGGTGGCATCATCATGTTGTGTGGATGCTTTTCTTCAGCAGGGACAGGGAAGCTGGTCAGAGTTGATAGGAAGATAGATGGAGCAAAATACAAGGCAATCTGAAGGCCCGTACACACAATCGGATATTCCAACAACAATTGTGTGATGGACGTGTTTTGTCAGATAATCCGACCGTCTGTATGCTCCATCGGACAATTGTTGTCGGAATTTCCGCCAACAAATGTTGGATGTACATGCTCTCAAATTGTCCGACAACAAATGTGTTCCGTTGGATTATCCGATCGTGCATACATAAGTCCGTCGGACTTAAATCCAAAGTACAAACAAGCATGCTCCAAACCAATACTAACCATAAGACAACATTAGCAGAAGTTGTCCAAAGGGTGGCGCTAAAGAGCAGAAAAAACACATAGTTTTGTGAATGTTGGCTGAAAAAGTTCTGCCGTCTGTATGCAGAACAAGTTCACGGCCAACGCCCTTCAGACAAAAATCCACGGATTTATCCAACGGAAATCCGATCGTGTGTATGAGGCTTAAGAAGAAAACCTGTTAAAGTCTGCAAAAGACTTGAGACTGGGGCAGAGGTTCACCTTCCAGCATGACAATGACCCTAAACATACAGCCAGAGCTACAATGGAATGGTTTAGACCAAAGCATATTTATGTGTTAGAATGGCCAAAAGTCCAGACCTAAATCCGATCTGTGGCAAGACTTGAAAATTGCTGACAGAGCTTAAAGCGGAGTTCTACCCAAACGTGGAACTATGTTTTATCCATCTCCCCCCCCCCTCCAGTGCTACATTTGGCACCTTTAAGGGGGGAACGAGTACCTGTTTTTGACAGGTATCGTTCCCCACTTCTGGGAGACAGGCCGTCTCTCGAAAGTTTGTCCCCTTCCTCCGCCGCCAGACCAATTAAAAAGCACAGCGCGCTAGGGAACCGGCTGTGAAGCCAAAAGGCTTCACTGCCGGGTTCCCTTAGCAGGAATGGTTGCAGCTGCCCCCGACAGCCAATCAGAAGATGCCTGGACAGGTAATTGTCCATATATTAAAAGTCAGCAGCTGCAGCATTTGTAGCTACCATAGCCACGAGACAGGATGGGATGATGCCATCTCTGGAATTTTTTCAGTCAGCTTCTGGAGGTAGTTAAAGCACAGGTCCTACAAAAAAAAAATATTAAAAGCCAGCAGCTACAAATACTGCAACTGCTGACTTTTAATAAATGGACACTTACCTGTCCAGGGTGCCCACGATGTCGGCAGCCAAAGCCGAGGCTCTCGGCTGCCCCCGCTGCCATCATCGATGAGGGAATCATGAAATGAAGCGTTGCGGCTTCACTTCCCGGTACCCTACTGCGAGTCACGCAGCATGTCCTAACTGGTCCCCGCTATCTTCTGGGACCTGTGTGTTTCCCAGAAGACGGGGGGGGGAGAAGTGACATAGACCCCCGCAGAATCTGCGGGGGTCTATGCCCGGAAGTGGGTGCAAATACGTGTATTATACAGGTATCTGCACCCCCCTCCCCCCAGAAAGGTGCCAAATGTGACACCGGAGGGGGGAGGGTTCTGAAAATTGGAGGTTACATTTTTGTGTGGACCTCCGCTTTAAAAGCAAGTGCATTATCCAGCTTTAGTCTTCATGGTTTCTTTTATCTACAGGCACTCCTTACCTGCATAGGCAGTTGTTTGGTAAAGTTGAACTAATCCTTTAAAGCTGAATTCCAGGTATGGCAATTTGTACATACAGTAGTTACATTTGTCTAGCTTGGACCAATGTAAGTATGTATATGCCATACCTGTGAGACCCCCGTGGAATTTGGAATCAATGTAGTAGGCACTGCTATATAAGTAATACAGAAGGAGTAGAAGCTACACTAATAAACTAAATCAAATGCCAGTTATCTGAGCAGCAACTCTCCCATGAGATATAAACAGTCCCAAAACATTGTAAACCATTACAGAGTTGTGCTACATTAGGTGATTTAACTCAATATACCAAACAATAATTGATCTTCTAAAAGTCCAAAAAGTTTTGGAAGTAATGAAGATATTCTTGATTAGGGATGAGCTTCGTGTTCGAGTCGAACATACGTTCGACTCGAACATTGGCTGTTCGATCGTTCGACGAAGATCGAACGATTTGGGCCGTTCGCGCCAAATTCGAGTGACGCGAACGGCCCACAATGCACTACGCCATCGCAGTGTCATCCAGGCGCTGTGATTGGCCAAGCATGCACTGTGACCCCGCATGCTTGGCCAATCACAGCGCCGGCAGCGAGGAGAGCAATGATTGGCCACAGGCAGGATGCCTGTGGCCAATTATTGCTGAGGGTGTTTAGTAAACACCCCACACTATAAAAGGCCGCCAGCACGGCGGCCTAGTGTAGTGTGTTCCGGAGCAGGGATAGAGTAGCATAGGCAGGGACAGTGACTGTTATTTCTTTCTTGCTTAACCTGGATTCCTTTAGTTTAGGGAAAGAGAAGGATAGGTAGGGAGAGTGTCAGTGTGTTTTGTGCTTCTGCTATAGTGTGCTTAAAAAAAAACATTTATTCTAGGGACAGAAAACTCTAGGTAGGGACAGTGTCAGTTTCTTTCACTCTGCAAGTCCTTGTTTCCAGGGACCTGGAAGGACAGTGAGTGAATTGTCCTTTTGCTATATTGTGATTAAAAAAAACATTTATTCTAGGGACAGAAAACTCTAGGTAGGGACAGTGTCAGTTTCTTTCACTCTGCAAGTCCTTGTTTCCAGGGACCTGGAAGGACAGTGAGTGAATTGTCCTTTTGCTATATTGTGATTAAAAAAAACATTTATTCTAGGGACAGAAAACTCTAGGTAGGGACAGTGTCAGTTTCTTTCACTCTGCAAGTCCTTGTTTCCAGGGACCTGGAAGGACAGTGAGTGAATTGTCCTTTTGCTATATTGTGATTAAAAAAAACATTTATTCTAGGGACAGAAAACTCTAGGTAGGGACAGTGTCAGTTTCTTTCACTCTGCAAGTCCTTGTTTCCAGGGACCTGGAAGGACAGTGAGTGAATTGTCCTTTTGCTATATTGTGATTAAAAAAAACATTTTTTTCTAGGGACAGAAAACTGTAGGTAGGGAGAGTATTTTTTTTCTTTCACTCTGCAAGTCCTTGTTTCCAGGGACCTGTAAGGACAGTGAGTTAATTGTCCTTGTGCTATATTGTGCTGAAAAAAACATTTATTCCAGGGACAGAAAACTCTAGGTAGGGACAGTGTCAGTTTCTTTCACTCTGCAAGTCCTTGTTTCCAGGGACCTGGAAGGACAGTGAGTGAATTGTCCTTTTGCTATATTGTGATAAAAAAAAACATTTTTTTCTAGGGACAGAAAACTGTAGGTAGGGAGAGTGTTTTTTTTCTTTCACTCTGCAAGTCCTTGTTTCCAGGGACCTGTAAGGACAGTGAGTTAATTTTCCTTGTGCTATATTGTGATTAAAAAAAACATTTATTCTAGGGACAGAAAACTCTAGGTAGGGACAGTGTCAGTTTCTTTCACTCTGCAAGTCCTTGTTTCCAGGGACCTGGAAGGACAGTGAGTGAATTGTCCTTTTGCTATATTGTGATTAAAAAAAACATTTTTTTCTAGGGACAGAAAACTGTAGGTAGGGAGAGTGTTTTTTTTCTTTCACTCTGCAAGTCCTTGTTTCCAGGGACCTGTAAGGACAGTGAGTTAATTTTCCTTGTGCTATATTGTGATTAAAAAAAACATTTATTCTAGGGACAGAAAACTCTAGGTAGGGACAGTGTCAGTTTCTTTCACTCTGCAAGTCCTTGTTTCCAGGGACCTGGAAGGACAGTGAGTGAATTGTCCTTTTGCTATATTGTGATTAAAAAAAACATTTATTCTAGGGACAGAAAACTCTAGGTAGGGACAGTGTCAGTTTCTTTCACTCTGCAAGTCCTTGTTTCCAGGGACCTGGAAGGACAGTGAGTGAATTGTCCTTTTGCTATATTGTGATTAAAAAAAACATTTTTTTCTAGGGACAGAAAACTGTAGGTAGGGAGAGTGTTTTTTTTCTTTCACTCTGCAAGTCCTTGTTTCCAGGGACCTGTAAGGACAGTGAGTTAATTTTCCTTGTGCTATATTGTGATTAAAAAAAACATTTATTCTAGGGACAGAAAACTCTAGGTAGGGACAGTGTCAGTTTCTTTCACTCTGCAAGTCCTTGTTTCCAGGGACCTGGAAGGACAGTGAGTGAATTGTCCTTTTGCTATATTGTGATTAAAAAAAACATTTTTTTCTAGGGACAGAAAACTGTAGGTAGGGAGAGTATTTTTTTTCTTTCACTCTGCAAGTCCTTGTTTCCAGGGACCTGTAAGGACAGTGAGTTAATTGTCCTTGTGCTATATTGTGCTGAAAAAAACATTTATTCCAGGGACAGAAAACTCTAGGTAGGGACAGTGTCAGTTTCTTTCACTCTGCAAGTCCTTGTTTCCAGGGACCTGGAAGGACAGTGAGTGAATTGTCCTTTTGCTATATTGTGATAAAAAAAAACATTTTTTTCTAGGGACAGAAAACTGTAGGTAGGGAGAGTGTTTTTTTTCTTTCACTCTGCAAGTCCTTGTTTCCAGGGACCTGTAAGGACAGTGAGTTAATTTTCCTTGTGCTATATTGTGATTAAAAAAAACATTTATTCTAGGGACAGAAAACTCTAGGTAGGGACAGTGTCAGTTTCTTTCACTCTGCAAGTCCTTGTTTCCAGGGACCTGGAAGGACAGTGAGTGAATTGTCCTTTTGCTATATTGTGATTAAAAAAAACATTTATTCTAGGGACAGAAAACTCTAGGTAGGGACAGTGTCAGTTTCTTTCACTCTGCAAGTCCTTGTTTCCAGGGACCTGGAAGGACAGTGAGTGAATTGTCCTTTTGCTATATTGTGATTAAAAAAAACATTTATTCTAGGGACAGAAAACTCTAGGTAGGGACAGTGTCAGTTTCTTTCACTCTGCAAGTCCTTGTTTCCAGGGACCTGGAAGGACAGTGAGTGAATTGTCCTTTTGCTATATTGTGATTAAAAAAAACATTTATTCTAGGGACAGAAAACTCTAGGTAGGGACAGTGTCAGTTTCTTTCACTCTGCAAGTCCTTGTTTCCAGGGACCTGGAAGGACAGTGAGTGAATTGTCCTTTTGCTATATTGTGATTAAAAAAAACATTTTTTTCTAGGGACAGAAAACTGTAGGTAGGGAGAGTATTTTTTTTCTTTCACTCTGCAAGTCCTTGTTTCCAGGGACCTGTAAGGACAGTGAGTTAATTGTCCTTGTGCTATATTGTGCTGAAAAAAACATTTATTCCAGGGACAGAAAACTCTAGGTAGGGACAGTGTCAGTTTCTTTCACTCTGCAAGTCCTTGTTTCCAGGGACCTGGAAGGACAGTGAGTGAATTGTCCTTTTGCTATATTGTGATAAAAAAAAACATTTTTTTCTAGGGACAGAAAACTGTAGGTAGGGAGAGTGTTTTTTTTCTTTCACTCTGCAAGTCCTTGTTTCCAGGGACCTGTAAGGACAGTGAGTTAATTTTCCTTGTGCTATATTGTGATTAAAAAAAACATTTATTCTAGGGACAGAAAACTCTAGGTAGGGACAGTGTCAGTTTCTTTCACTCTGCAAGTCCTTGTTTCCAGGGACCTGGAAGGACAGTGAGTGAATTGTCCTTTTGCTATATTGTGATTAAAAAAAACATTTTTTTCTAGGGACAGAAAACTGTAGGTAGGGAGAGTGTTTTTTTTCTTTCACTCTGCAAGTCCTTGTTTCCAGGGACCTGTAAGGACAGTGAGTTAATTTTCCTTGTGCTATATTGTGATTAAAAAAAACATTTATTCTAGGGACAGAAAACTCTAGGTAGGGACAGTGTCAGTTTCTTTCACTCTGCAAGTCCTTGTTTCCAGGGACCTGGAAGGACAGTGAGTGAATTGTCCTTTTGCTATATTGTGATTAAAAAAAACATTTATTCTAGGGACAGAAAACTCTAGGTAGGGACAGTGTCAGATTCTTTCACTCTGCAAGTCCTTGTTTCCAGGGACCTGGAAGGACAGTGAGTGAATTGTCCTTTTGCTATATTGTGATTAAAAAAAACATTTTTTTCTAGGGACAGAAAACTGTAGGTAGGGAGAGTGTTTTTTTTCTTTCACTCTGCAAGTCCTTGTTTCCAGGGACCTGTAAGGACAGTGAGTTAATTTTCCTTGTGCTATATTGTGATTAAAAAAAACATTTATTCTAGGGACAGAAAACTCTAGGTAGGGACAGTGTCAGTTTCTTTCACTCTGCAAGTCCTTGTTTCCAGGGACCTGGAAGGACAGTGAGTGAATTGTCCTTTTGCTATATTGTGATTAAAAAAAACATTTTTTTCTAGGGACAGAAAACTGTAGGTAGGGAGAGTATTTTTTTTCTTTCACTCTGCAAGTCCTTGTTTCCAGGGACCTGTAAGGACAGTGAGTTAATTGTCCTTGTGCTATATTGTGCTGAAAAAAACATTTATTCCAGGGACAGAAAACTCTAGGTAGGGACAGTGTCAGTTTCTTTCACTCTGCAAGTCCTTGTTTCCAGGGACCTGGAAGGACAGTGAGTGAATTGTCCTTTTGCTATATTGTGATAAAAAAAAACATTTTTTTCTAGGGACAGAAAACTGTAGGTAGGGAGAGTGTTTTTTTTCTTTCACTCTGCAAGTCCTTGTTTCCAGGGACCTGTAAGGACAGTGAGTTAATTTTCCTTGTGCTATATTGTGATTAAAAAAAACATTTATTCTAGGGACAGAAAACTCTAGGTAGGGACAGTGTCAGTTTCTTTCACTCTGCAAGTCCTTGTTTCCAGGGACCTGGAACGACAGTGAGTGAATTGTCCTTTTGCTATATTGTGATTAAAAAAAACATTTATTCTAGGGACAGAAAACTCTAGGTAGGGACAGTGTCAGTTTCTTTCACTCTGCAAGTCCTTGTTTCCAGGGACCTGGAAGGACAGTGAGTGAATTGTCCTTTTGCTATATTGTGATTAAAAAAAACATTTATTCTAGGGACAGAAAACTCTAGGTAGGGACAGTGTCAGTTTCTTTCACTCTGCAAGTCCTTGTTTCCAGGGACCTGGAAGGACAGTGAGTGAATTGTCCTTTTGCTATATTGTGATTAAAAAAAACATTTATTCTAGGGACAGAAAACTCTAGGTAGGGACAGTGTCAGTTTCTTTCACTCTGCAAGTCCTTGTTTCCAGGGACCTGGAAGGACAGTGAGTGAATTGTCCTTTTGCTATATTGTGATTAAAAAAAACATTTATTCTAGGGACAGAAAACTCTAGGTAGGGACAGTGTCAGTTTCTTTCACTCTGCAAGTCCTTGTTTCCAGGGACCTGGAAGGACAGTGAGTGAATTGTCCTTTTGCTATATTGTGATTAAAAAAAACATTTTTTTCTAGGGACAGAAAACTGTAGGTAGGGAGAGTATTTTTTTTCTTTCACTCTGCAAGTCCTTGTTTCCAGGGACCTGTAAGGACAGTGAGTTAATTTTCCTTGTGCTATATTGTGATTAAAAAAAACATTTATTCTAGGGACAGAAAACTCTAGGTAGGGACAGTGTCAGTTTCTTTCACTCTGCAAGTCCTTGTTTCCAGGGACCTGGAAGGACAGTGAGTGAATTGTCCTTTTGCTATATTGTGATTAAAAAAAACATTTATTCTAGGGACAGAAAACTCTAGGTAGGGACAGTGTCAGTTTCTTTCACTCTGCAAGTCCTTGTTTCCAGGGACCTGGAAGGACAGTGAGTGAATTGTCCTTTTGCTATATTGTGATTAAAAAAAACATTTATTCTAGGGACAGAAAACTCTAGGTAGGGACAGTGTCAGTTTCTTTCACTCTGCAAGTCCTTGTTTCCAGGGACCTGGAAGGACAGTGAGTGAATTGTCCTTTTGCTATATTGTGATTAAAAAAAACATTTATTCTAGGGACAGAAAACTCTAGGTAGGGACAGTGTCAGTTTCTTTCACTCTGCAAGTCCTTGTTTCCAGGGACCTGGAAGGACAGTGAGTGAATTGTCCTTTTGCTATATTGTGATTAAAAAAAACATTTATTCTAGGGACAGAAAACTCTAGGTAGGGACAGTGTCAGTTTCTTTCACTCTGCAAGTCCTTGTTTCCAGGGACCTGGAAGGACAGTGAGTGAATTGTCCTTTTGCTATATTGTGATTAAAAAAAACATTTTTTCTAGGGACAGAAAACTGTAGGTAGGGAGAGTATTTTTTTTCTTTCACTCTGCAAGTCCTTGTTTCCAGGGACCTGTAAGGACAGTGAGTTAATTTTCCTTGTGCTATATTGTGATTAAAAAAAACATTTATTCTAGGGACAGAAAACTCTAGGTAGGGACAGTGTCAGTTTCTTTCACTCTGCAAGTCCTTGTTTCCAGGGACCTGGAAGGACAGTGAGTGAATTGTCCTTTTGCTATATTGTGATTAAAAAAAACATTTATTCTAGGGACAGAAAACTCTAGGTAGGGACAGTGTCAGTTTCTTTCACTCTGCAAGTCCTTGTTTCCAGGGACCTGGAAGGACAGTGAGTGAATTGTCCTTTTGCTATATTGTGATTAAAAAAAACATTTTTTTCTAGGGACAGAAAACTGTAGGTAGGGAGAGTGTTTTTTTTCTTTCACTCTGCAAGTCCTTGTTTCCAGGGACCTGTAAGGACAGTGAGTTAATTTTCCTTGTGCTATATTGTGATTAAAAAAAACATTTATTCTAGGGACAGAAAACTCTAGGTAGGGACAGTGTCAGTTTCTTTCACTCTGCAAGTCCTTGTTTCCAGGGACCTGGAAGGACAGTGAGTGAATTGTCCTTTTGCTATATTGTGATTAAAAAAAACATTTTTTTCTAGGGACAGAAAACTGTAGGTAGGGAGAGTATTTTTTTTCTTTCACTCTGCAAGTCCTTGTTTCCAGGGACCTGTAAGGACAGTGAGTTAATTGTCCTTGTGCTATATTGTGCTGAAAAAAACATTTATTCCAGGGACAGAAAACTCTAGGTAGGGACAGTGTCAGTTTCTTTCACTCTGCAAGTCCTTGTTTCCAGGGACCTGGAAGGACAGTGAGTGAATTGTCCTTTTGCTATATTGTGATAAAAAAAAACATTTTTTTCTAGGGACAGAAAACTGTAGGTAGGGAGAGTGTTTTTTTTCTTTCACTCTGCAAGTCCTTGTTTCCAGGGACCTGTAAGGACAGTGAGTGAATTGTCCTTTTGCTATATTGTGATTAAAAAAAACATTTATTCTAGGGACAGAAAACTCTAGGTAGGGACAGTGTCAGTTTCTTTCACTCTGCAAGTCCTTGTTTCCAGGGACCTGGAAGGACAGTGAGTGAATTGTCCTTTTGCTATATTGTGATTAAAAAAAACATTTATTCTAGGGACAGAAAACTCTAGGTAGGGACAGTGTCAGTTTCTTTCACTCTGCAAGTCCTTGTTTCCAGGGACCTGGAAGGACAGTGAGTGAATTGTCCTTTTGCTATATTGTGATTAAAAAAAACATTTTTTTCTAGGGACAGAAAACTGTAGGTAGGGAGAGTATTTTTTTTCTTTCACTCTGCAAGTCCTTGTTTCCAGGGACCTGTAAGGACAGTGAGTTAATTGTCCTTGTGCTATATTGTGCTGAAAAAAACATTTATTCCAGGGACAGAAAACTCTAGGTAGGGACAGTGTCAGTTTCTTTCACTCTGCAAGTCCTTGTTTCCAGGGACCTGGAAGGACAGTGAGTGAATTGTCCTTTTGCTATATTGTGATTAAAAAAAACATTTTTTTCTAGGGACAGAAAACTGTAGGTAGGGAGAGTGTTTTTTTTCTTTCACTCTGCAAGTCCTTGTTTCCAGGGACCTGTAAGGACAGTGAGTTAATTTTCCTTGTGCTATATTGTGATTAAAAAAAACATTTTTTCTAGGGACAGAAAACTGTAGGTAGGGAGAGTGTTTTTTTTCTTTCACTCTGCAAGTCCTTGTTTCCAGGGACAGAGAAGGACACCTGAAGGTAGCCCTTATTGCTTTTTTCCCATCTCCCTGCAGGCCATCTATTAGAATGTCTGGAAGGCAAACAAGGAGAGGCAGACAGTCAGGAGGCAATAAAAGAGGGCAAGCAGGCTCTGTGTCTGGGGGCAACAGTGCTGGTCGTGGACGCGGTGCATTGTCATCAGCACATGGCCATGGGACACGCTTGTCCTTCTTTTCGGCAGCTGGACATGTTGAGCCACATCATGCCGAAGACTTGGTAGAGTGGATGACCAAGCCCTCCTCCTCCTCCTCATCCTCTCTCACCCAGGCTCAGGGTACTGGAAAAGCAGCTGCCAAAGCGTCGTCTTCCCTGGTATCAATGTCAGACAAATCATCAGTCACTCCTTCCCTAGACCCACCATGTCCTCCTCCTGAGGAGTCCCCCGAACTGTTTCAGCACAGTGTTGGGTACATGCTCCAGGAGGATGCCCAGCGTTTCGAAGGGTCTGATGATGAAACCCAGCTAGAGGAAGGCAGTAGCGTGAGAGCAGACAGAGGGGATGCTCAAGAAGGACACCAATCTGGCAGTCATGTTCCAGCAGCTGCAGCATACTGCCAGATTGGCTCCAGTGATGAGGAGGGAGGGGATGATGAGGTCAATGACTCCACGTGGGTGCCTAATAGGAGAGAGGAGGAGGAGGAGGATGAGGAGGAGGCACATCTCCAACGAGGCAGGATGCCCTTTGGTGGCCAGCGTAAGGGCAGTACACCGACGGAATCACACCGCAGAGCTCCGCCTGTGCAGGGCGCTGCCTCTGCCCGTCATTCAAAAAGTTCTTTGGTGTGGGCCTTTTTTGAGGCTAGTGCATCAGATCGCACAGCTGCTGTTTGCAACATATGTCTCAAGCGTATATCGCGTGGCCAAAACATCAGCCGCTTGGGTACCACATGCCTGACCAGACATATGTTGACCTGCCATGCAGCTCGTTGGCAAGCCTACCTCAAAGACCCACACCAAAGAACAAAGCGGACCTCTCCTTGCACCGCATCAGCTGGGATCTCCAACCCCACTATAACTTCAGTCCTCTCTGAAACATGCACTGAGAGGAATGAAGGTGTAGAATTAGGTGTGTCACAGCCAAGTACTTGCGCCCACTCTGCTAGCAGTACACCGACGTCCGATTCTAGCAGGCAAATTTCCCTGCCCCAGCTGCTGGACCGTCGAAAGAAGTTCACTCCCAGCCATCCACATGCCCAGCGGTTGAATGCTAGCTTGGCTAAATTGCTAGCGCTTCAACTGCTGCCTTTTCAGTTGGTAGACTCGGCCCCCTTCCGTGAGTTTGTGCAATGTGCGGTTCCTCAGTGGCAGGTTCCCAAACGCCACTTTTTCTCACGGAAGGCTATTCCGGCTCTCTACCGGCATGTGGAAGGCAATGTCTTGGCCTCGCTGGACAGGGCGGTCAGCGGTAAGGTGCATATTACCGCTGACTCATGGTCCAGCAGGCATGGACAGGGACGTTACCTTTCTTTCACGGCCCATTGGGTCACTCTTTTGGCAGCTGGGAAGGATTCAGGACAAGGTGCAGTAGTGTTGGAGGTTGTCCCACCGCCACGCCTCCAAAATGCTACTACTGGTTGTGACACACCTCTCTCCTCCACCCCCTCCTCTTCTTCTTCCTCCATGGCCTCTTCCTGTGGTTTGTCCTATGAACCAGCGGTGCTCCGTAGCCGTTCACGGGGCTACGCAAGTACGCAGGCAAAAAGATGCCATGCCGTGCTTGCGCTGGTGTGTTTGGGGGACAGAAGCCACACTGGGGCAGAGGTCCTGTCTGCTCTGCAGGGCCAGGCCGAGAGGTGGTTGACGCCACGCCAGCTTAAGCCAGGAATGGTGGTTTGCGACAATGGCACCAACCTCCTCTCCGCCCTCCGACAGGGACAACTGACCCATGTGCCCTGTGTGGCTCACGTCCTTAACCTGGTGGTGCAGCGGTTCTTGGGCAGGTACCCGGGCTTACAGGATGTCCTGAGGCAGGCCAGGAAAGTCTGTGTGCATTTCCGCAGATCTTATAATGCCAGTGCTCGCCTGGCTGAGCTGCAAAAGGAGTTGAACCTGCCCAAGAACCGCCTTATATGTGACATGCCCACCAGGTGGAACTCAACGTTGGCCATGCTGCAGCGGCTGCACACGCAGCAGAGGGCCATCAATGAGTACCTGTGCGACTACGGCACCAGGACAGGGTCAGGGGAGCTTGGTTTTTTTTCTCCACGCCAGTGGGGCATGATCAGGGATGCATGCACTGTCCTGGCACCATTTGAGGAGGCCACGAGGATGGTGAGCAGTGACAGTGCATGCATCAGTGACACTGTACCTCTTGTCCACCTGTTGGAGCACACGCTGCGTGGAATAATGGACAGGGCACTTGAGGCAGAACAGAGGCAGGAAGAGGAGGACTTCCTTGCCTCTCAAGGCCCCCTTTACCCAGACAGTGTTCCTTCTGTCCCACCCATCGCACAGGAAGAGGAGGAGGAGGAGGAGGAGGAGGAGGAGGAGGATTGTGTCAGCATGGAGGTGGAGGCTGGCACTCAGCATCATCAGCAGCAGTCTTTTAGGGATGATTTACAGTCCCAAGAAACCAGTGGACTTGTACGTGGCTGGGAGGAGGTGGCTGCGGATCATGTCGTCCTTAGTGACCCAGAGGACTCCGGAGCGAATGCCTCAGCAAACCTACGCTGCATGGCCTCCCTGATCCTGCAAAGTCTGCGGAAGGATCCTCGTATTCTTCGGATCAAGGAGAGGGACCATTACTGGCTGGCCACTCTCCTTGATCCACGGTACAAGGGTAAGGTTGCGGACCTTATGTTACCGTCGCAGAGGGAGCAGAGGATGAGACAACTCCGGGAGGCCTTGCAGAAAGGTCTGTGCAACGCGTTCCCAGAGACTGGGAGGTTGCAAACTCCTGGTCCTGGACAACGAGTTGCTGAGGCTTCGGCCAGTCAAAGAAGGAGCGGTGGGGAAGGTGGCCGTCTGACCGATGCGTTCAGACAATTCTTTAGTCCGCAGCCCCAAAGTATGATTGGTTCCAGCAACCATCGCCAGCGTCTGATAAACATGGTGCAGGAATATCTAGGGGCAAGGTCAGACTTGGACACCTTCCCCACCGAAAATCCTCTGGCTTACTGGGTCTTGAGGATGGATCACTGGCCAGAGCTTGCACAGTATGCAATTGAGCTACTGGCCTGTCCTGCATCCAGCGTTCTTTCGGAACGCACATTCAGTGCTGCTGGAGGATTTGTCACGGATCACAGGGTGCGCCTGTCCACCGACTCGGTTGATCGACTGACTTTCATCAAGATGAACCAGTCTTGGATCACCACCAGCTACCACACACCTGATGCTGATATAACAGACTAATTGATTTTAAAATGTCACATCCCTTCAAGACTGATGCTGATGCTGAGTGCCTGTGCTGTTATGTTGACTGGCTATCCTCCTCCTCCGAGTCCTCAATGATACGATTGATGATGATAGCTTGGAAGATCATTTTTGTTTATGGGTGCCGCCACCAGTGCCTAACGCCCAATTTTTCAGCCCCTGTTTAACAGGGGCGTGTAATTACAATTTTTGAAGCAATACTTTGCAACAGGGCTCATTGCTGTGCTCCAAGTACAGTATCTGTGAGGAGTTGCAGTGTTGTGCCACCAGTGCCTAAGGCCCAATTTTTCAGCCCCTGTTTAACAGGGGCGTGTCATTACAATTTTTGAAGCGATACTTTGCAACAGGGCTCATTGCTGTGCTCCAAGTACAGTATCTGTGAGGGGTTGCAGTGTTGTGCCACCAGTGCCTAAGGCCCAATTTTTCAGCCCCTGTTCAACAGGGGCATGTAATTACAATTCTTGATCTAATAATTCACAGCAGGGCCCATTGCTGCACCCACCAAGAGTAACTGTCAGGGCTTACAGTGTTGTGGCACCAGCACCACCATCAAAGGCCCAATTTTTACTACCACTGTTCAACAATTATATGTAATTAAAATTCCTGATATAATAGTTGACAGCAGGGCGTTCCAGCACCAACCAAGAGTAACTGTGAGTGCTTACAGTGTTGTGCCAACACCAACAACTAAGGGGCCTATTTCTGCAGAGTATATACGGCAGGTCCCTACTTTCAAACATCCAACTTACAAACGACTCCTACTTGCAAACGCAAGAAGACAACAGGAAGTGAGAGGAAATCTACCACTAGGAAGGAAAATTCTCTCCTGTAAGAATAAATATGGGAGAAAGGTGTCTCCTCTGTACTGATGCTTTATCAGCAATCCTTGTTTCAAGAAAAACACCACATTTCAAAAACAGTTGTCATTGGGACGGAAAGTGAGGTGAAATGTTCTGAACAGGGGCACAGACAGCAAAACAAATGTTACAGGGGTGATAACCCTTACCTATGTTTTCCAAAAAGTTTAAAAATAGATTTTTGGGCTGGAGCTACACTTCAACAATGTACCTGTTCAAAATTACAAACAGATTCTACATAAGAACAAACCTACAGTCCCTGTCTTGTATGCACCGCCTGTATACGGCTGTTCAGAGTATATAGGGCCTTTTTTATTTTATGTGCGGGGTTCCCCTTAATATCCATACAAGACCCAAAGGGGCTGGTAATGGGCTGGGGTAGGGGGGGGGGGGTCATGGGGTAGCTATGCCATTTTTCTTAAAGAATTTCATCCATATTACCGGGACCAGACATTACATTAAAGCCGCAAGCAGTTTTAAATGGCTTTTTTTTCCTTTAGAAGTGTCATTTTGTGCAGGGACAGTTCTAAACACGGGAAACACGTGGCACTTCACAGGCATACTTTAGACACCCCCCAGGTACGATATTTAAAGGAATATTTGACTTTTTTTTTTTCACTTTATGCATCATTAAAATGACTGCTCCCGAAAAACGACCGTTTTTAAAACTTCTTTTTGCATTGATACATGTCCCCTGGTGCAGAACCCGGGTTCCCAAACCCTTTTTAGGACAATAACATGCATAATAGTTGTTATAATTAGCACTTTAGAATTCGAACGTTCGCATCCATTGTATTTAATAGGGTTCTAATGTTCGTTCGAACTTCCGGTCCGTTCGCGGGTTCTGGTGCGAACCGAACCCGGGGGTGTTCGGCTCATCACTATTCTTGATCAATATTGCCACCATCTGCCATCTTGATAAAGTAAAGCACCTCCATCAACACAAATTCCTCACTTACCAGCTTGCACAGTCCTCCTATTACGGAAAGGTCAGTGACGCTTGTGGCTATACACCGACCCAGCCAGGATGTTTTGGTACCATCTGAGGATCCTCTTGTGGCATGCAAACAAACCATCCAGGGAGTGTTCTCACAGGTAATCCCTGTTTTTTCAGAGAGTAATCAGCCAAGATGATGAGCAACTTGTAGAAGACTTCAAACCAAGGGAGGTAGCTTAAGATACAAAAGCAGCTTTTAGCACCTGAAGATAACCGGCAGAAGCCAAATCTCTGCTTGCTGTCAATGTCAGTCAGCACAAAAGTTCTGCCCGACATGACTGGCCGAAAGGTACAGACAATCCCTCACATGCCTTCCTCCTCCAGTGGGCAAAATCCAGAGACTACATTTGAAGTTTACATAGAATTGAGCCATCCTGAAACAAATGCACCAAATGGAGATCCTGAGCTGCAGAGGATCTTCCCAAAGGACTTCAGTGGCCAGGAAGTCTTGAATACCGTCCCCATATTTTGCTTTCCATTCTCTTTAGACAGCCTTTTGGCCAGTCATGTCGGGCAGAACTTTACATTTGTGCTGACTGACTTTGACAGCAAGCAGAGGTTTGGCTTCTGCCGGTTTTCTTCAGGCACTAAAAGCTGCTTTTGTATCTTAAGCTCCTTTGGTTTGAAGTCTTCTACAAGGTGCCCAACACCTTGACTGATTACTCTCTGAAATACCAGGGATTACCTGGATGGTTTGTTTGCAGGCCACAAGAGGATCCTCAGATGGTACCAAAATGCCCTGGCTGGGTGCATAGCCACAAGTGTCACTAACCTTTCATAATAGGAGGTCTGTGCGAGCTGGTAAGCGAGAACTTTGTCTGTATTGGTGGCGGTGCTTTAACTGCTTCAATACCAGGGCATTTTCACCCCCTTCCTGTCTAGACCAATTTTTAGTTTTCAGCGCTGTCCCACTTTGAATGACAATTGCGCGGTCGTGCGACGTGGCTCCCCAACAAAATTGACGTCCTTTTTTTCCCACAAATAGAGCTTTCTTTTGGTGGTATTTGATCACCTCTGCGGTTTTTATTATTTGCGCTATAAACAAAAGAAGAGCGACAATTTTGAAAAAAAACACAATATTTTTTTACTTTTTGATTTAATAAATATCACAATTTAAAAAAAATATATATATTTTTTTTTTTCCTTCAGTTTAGGCCGATACGTATTCTACATATTTATGGTAAAAAAAAACGCAATAAGCGTATATTGATTGGTTTGCGCAGAAGTTATTGCGTCTACAAAATAGGGGATAGTTTTATTGCATTTTTTTTTTTTTTTTACTAGTAATGGCGGCGATCTGCGATTTTTTTTATTGTGACCGTGACATTGCTACGAACATGTCGGCCACTTTTGACACATTTTTGGGACCATTCACATTAATACAGCGATTAGTGCTATAAAACTGCACTGATTACTGTGTAAATGTGACTGGCAGGGAAGGAGTTAACACTAGAGGGTGCTGAAGGGGTTAAACATGTTCCCTAGTGAGTGATTCTAACTGTAGGGGGAGGGGACTCACAAGGGGAGGAAACCGATCTGTGTTCCTCTGTACTGGGAACACACATCAGTCTCCTCACCTCTGATAGGAGGTGGATCTGTGTGTTTACACACAGATCCACGGTCCTGCCGTGATCACGGGCAATCGCGGGTGCCCGGCGGACATCGCGGGCACGCGCATCGGGTCCCGAGTGATGCCAGCCTAGACAGCCGGTGTTTTAACAATATGATTCCCCTATTTCAGGGATCCTCAAACAATGGCCCTCCAGCTGTTGCGGAACTACAAATCCCATGAGGCATTGTAAAACTCTGACATTCACAGACATGGCTGGACATGATGGGATTTGTAGTTCCTGAACAACTGGAGGGCCATAGTTTGAAGACCCATGCCCTATCGGATAGGGTCTGGCCTGGACTGCGCACGCGCAATCCGAGCCAACGGAAATCTCAGAGGCTGAACAGCTGTAGACAGAGCATGCGCAATCAACACGGCGCTCGCCCTCGATGCTCGGGGCTGGTTATACACACCGCTCTCCGCTCGCTTTATACAGCAAGGGGCGGATGCTTTTCTGAAAGGGGTGGATATGGTTAGAAGAGTCATGATGGCCAGTGCTTTATGTTGGGCAGTGCTTTTTTGAGAAAAGCACTGGCCATCATAAAGCACTGGCCATCTTGCGGCCTCTTATAACCATATCCGCCCCATGCTGTATTGAGAAAAGTATCCGGCCCTTCCTGCCCCTTGCTGTATAGAGCGAGCGAGCGCCGTGTTGATTGCGCATGCTCCGTCTACAGCTGACGAACAGCTGTTCAGGCTCGGAGATTTCCGTGGCCTCCGACTGCGCAGTCGAGGCCGGACCCTATCCGATAGGGGAACCATCTCGACAAAACAGCGGGAAGCCCAGGACGTCATATGACGTCCACCCAGGATGGGAGATCCCATCTGTGTATGTCATTTGACTATGGGCGGGTAGGGAAGTGGTTAAGGAATCACTTTATCCAGGTGGCAGGTAATGGCGATAATGTGAAAAGAATATCTTCATCACTTCCAATACTTTTTGGACTTATTGTTTGGTATATTGAGTTAAATGTAGCGCAACTCCGTAATAGCTTACAACTGCTATTACAGTGATTGCCGCTAGGTTTGGGGTCCTGTGCCATAAAACAATATACCTCCAAACATCACCCCTCTGAAATCGAAGTCCCCTATGTTTTTCTTGTCTTTAAAGCGGACCTAAAGTCAAAAAAGAAAAAAAAAATCGTAGGAAGGGGCAGGCAATAACTCACCTGCCTGTTCGCAGTCTTCTGCAGAATTTACACTGAGCTGGGATGCAGCCATGAAGCCAGAGAGAAATATGCTGCTTAAGTGCTGCTTCAGATTCCTCTCAGTGTTGCTCAAAGCGGTGTGGAAAAACTGGAGCAACATTTTCTCCAAGGAAAAGTCAATATTTCAACCCGTCTATTATACTGTATCCTTCCCAAGAATAGGTCCTCATTAACAACACATTTTTCAATTTTTATGTTTTTAGATTGATGAGATTGAAGCGTTATCTTCCATCTATGGTGATGATTGGTGTGTAATCGATGAAACTGCAAGAATATTTTGCATAAAAATCTCCAACTCACTTGATCAGCCAGAATGGACGCTCTGTCTGCAGGTAATAAAGGATAAGTTGTGATTCATAGATGGTAATGTATTGTAGTGTGGTAGCATGATTATTAATGAATATTTATTGAACACATGTAGTTCAATAACCTGTAAAAAATAAATAAATAGCACATGGCATTTGTCATTTGGCGTTATTTATCTGGATTAAACCTTTTGATGCTGCTGGTGCCCCCTTGTGTTCTTTTTTGTTATTTCAGAGATTTGTTCTTGTCTCAGGTGGAGCTGCCTACTAAAGAACATTTATCCTATGGGACTTTTATCAACTTTATATGCCTCACAAGTGCATTTTTATGCATGGATTGGTTTATATTCCCCCTCACCTATTCTCATTAGTAGTTTTATGGGGGTTATATGTGCAAAGTGTACTAGCACCAGCTTACTCCATAATTACATTTGCTGTATTTCTACAATAATCTGTAGCAGCCAATAAATCCAGCAAATGGCAGTTTATGCATAACAAAACCCAGTTTAATATATTGCAGTTTATTAATCTTTAGATGCGATGGCTGCATTACCTTTTTTTTTTTTTCAGGCCTTTCCCCCCTGATTTTAGCCGGCGATTCTGCAAGGAACACATTATTAACCAAAGAACAAAAAATGGGGTTGAGGTTTGAGCAAGCTCAACTTTTATAGGAAAATGTATAAATGTAGCTGCCTATTTCTCTGGATGCTATTTGTTTCAATGAGCCTAGGTTCACACTGGTGCCATGCGGGGAACCACGTGATCGCACTGCGTTTCTGTTCAAATCACATGCAATTCTTTGCAGTGCGAGTTGAGCCTTTTGTATTACTCAAATCGCACCGCACCCGCATGAAAAAGGTGCATGCACCTTTTTTCTGCCGGACTTGAATCAGAACACCCATGCGATTCAATTCTGCCAATCGCACTGCCTTTTGCAAACCATTTTTGGGGTTAACATTGACACCTGCAGCGGTCCGCATGACTGGAGTGCGATTGTGATGCGGTGTGGAAACTCACAGGAATCGCTGCGAATCCCACACCGCATCAATGTGAACCTAGGCTTGAAGTAAGCCTTGAATATTCTTTGTTTTCATTAGGTGCTCAGTTTGGATGGCCCAGCTTTCTCACAGGTTTATTTCAGTGATGTGTCGTGAGATAGAAAGGCACAGAACATGAAAATGAATTCTATGTTGTATAATATTTCCAATGAGATTAAACTGTATGTATTTTCCTAGGTTGGGTACACACAGGCCGAATATCGGCTGGTTCAGCAGAAACCGCCTGACATTCGGTCACTATGTACAGCTGTCTTTCTTTCACTGGTCTAACAACTGACTTTTGTCAAAGGGAAATGTTGGAGAACCAGCATCTGCAGCCAATGACTGCCAGCGCTGATCAGTGTATTCTGGCGGGAGGAGGGGAGAACACAAAGGCACAGCGGAGGAGATTGCTTATTGTGTTAGTATGGCAATATGTCAGGTTTTTTTTTTATTCAACCCGCTAGGTTGAACAAAAAAAAACTTTTTGTGTGTGTACCCGGCTTTACATTCCTAAACTTGAAACACATGCAGTGTTTTTTCTTCTCAGATGTGAAAATATGAAGCTGATCATATTAGTTAGGAACAGCAGCACGTTTTTGCTTTATTACATATATCCCATTATGATTATTTGTTTGTTCTAGGTAATTCTACCCCCAGAATACCCAGCTACCGCACCACCTCTTTATCAGCTAAAGTAAGTTCTACGTTCTTTTTTAAATGTCATACCACTGTGGCCAGCATGGCTAGGTGTTTCCATTTATCTGTGGATAGAAAGTGTACAAAGGAATGACAGGCTGACACTGTTCCTGGCTGTCAGCATGTAATCACACATGGAATGATTAGATGAGGTTAGGGGTGGGTTTTCACCACGGGATGTGTACAAATTGGTCCCTAACCACAGGTAATATCTCCATTTTCAATTGCATGCAAATAGCTGTGGGCAAGGTACCAACCTGTCATTGATTTGTACAGGCTTACTGTCCACAGCTGAACTGAGACACCGAGCCATACCCACCACAGAAATACGCAGATTCGCTCCTCCCAAGACCTCCTGCTCTCAAACTCCCTTGTCACCTCATCCCATGCTCGCCTTCAGGACTTCTCCAGAGCCTCTCCCATCCTCTGGAATGCTCTACCCCAATCTGTCTGATTTTTCTCCTACTTTATCCACTTTCAGACGATCCCTGAAAACTCATCTCTTCAGAAAAGCCTATCTGGCCCCCAAATAACAACTGTCCATATATCTTCTCCATCAGCACATCACCCACAGTTATTACCTCTTGAATCTCTTCACCTTCCCTCTTATGCCGCGTACACACGATCGGACATTCCGACAACAAAACGGTGGATTTTTTTCCGACGGATGTTCACTCAAACTTATCTTGCATACACACGGTCACACAAATGTTGCTCGGAAATTCCGAACGTCAAGAACGCGGTGACGTACAACACTACAACGAGCCGAGAAAAATTAAGTTCAATGATTCAGAGCATGCGTCGAATTGATTCCGAGCATGCGTAGGATTTTAATGCGTCGGAATTGGATACACAGGGTTAGAGTTTCCGACAAGAACTTTTGTTGTCGTAAAAATTGCGAACCAGCTCTCAATCATTTGTTGTCAGAAATTCTAACAGCAAATGTCCGATGGAGCCTACACACGGTCGGAATATCCGACCAAAAGCTCACATCGAACATTTGTTGTTGGAAATTCCGATCGTGTGTACGCGGCATAAGATTGTAAGCTTTAAGGAGCAGGGCCCTCTGATTCCTACTGTATTAAAGTGTATTGTATTTGTACTGTCTACCCTCAAGTTGTAAAGCGCTGCGTAAACCGTTGGTGCTACATAAATTCTGTATAATAATAATCTGGGTGGGGTACAGCACAACACATTAGTTACAATATGTTTTTAATTACCTTCAGCTGGCTGCTTCCCTAAAAAATGCTCTTTTCACTGTCTCCTTCATAGCCGCTGAATATTGCCCTGAGTAGCTGGTTTCCGGTGCTTTGAGAGTTAAAGAAGAAGACAGCCAAAGCTTGTTTGGCTGTACTTCTGAGTGGAACACAGGAGTGCAGTTCGTCCTGAAGCCTGCTGTCGGCTGACGTCACAGAGCTGGTCCAGGCTCCGGAAAGATCATGACCATAAGGTCGGGATCCGCCCACATGCCTGGACCGGCACCCAACTCAGCCCAGTGCTCCAGTGAGCTGCTGAGAGCCTGAGCCGGCCGCTCCTGCCCCCTCCACAGCCCAGCGCTCCAGTGAATGCGGGGGAGGGGGGGGGTTTGCAGAGCAGACAGCGGTAACTGACAGTTAGCAACTCTCTGTTCAAGGAGCTCTGCGAACTGAGCAATTGGCGGTGTTTGTTCACTCGGTTCTCAGTTTTAGAGCCAGCGGGGGACAGATGCAGCATCCCAGGTAAGTATAATTCTGAAAAAAACCTGATTCCCATATTTCTCTTTTAACAACAGTTGCTACTAGTCTGAAATGTTGTGCCGCTCACCCTCTCCTGCCCTTTCTGCCATTCACAATATTCCTAGTAATACACTCACACAGTGCATTGTGGGAGAACAGTAATATGAGTTTTGTGTGTGGCCGAGAGGGCAAAGGGGTGGGCGGGTGGGCGAACTGCATAACTTTTCAAACTGACAGCGGCAGCTGTTAACTCTCACATCGCCGGGACAATATCTAGCAGCAATTAAGGAGGCACTGAAATTAGAACTTTTATTTTATTTTTTATAAAAGATTGTTATAACCTCTGTCTTTTTTTTACCATCTGTGTCTCATTAGGGAAATTTCACATCCTGTCCCATAGCCAAAACAGATGAGAAGAAATGCCTTCAAACTAAGTGAGGGAATTTCTGATTGGCATCAGAACTGGTGTCCCCATTGGAAGAATTCCCCTCCATTCCTGTTTTAGAGACAACCCAAAATTTGGGATTTTCTTTCACTTTCACTCTCAGTGACGCCAGCAAACAGGAAATCTAAAGAGGGTGAATTTCTCTATCAGAGACACAGACAGAAATAAAAAACATAACATAGGTTGTTATCCATCTCCACTCTGTCTAAAACTAAAAAGGTTTGCCTTTAACAAGAAGCAGCAGTCTGCAGGTTAAGGGACACACACCATTACATATAACTAATATGTTTGGTTCTGTGCCCCGCCCCCAAGTTTTATTTTTATCTTAAAGGGGCTGTAAACTCTCAAGGTTTTTCAGCCTAATGCTTTCTATGTAGTGCAGTAGCCCCCGAGAGCCCCCCTTTTACTTACCTGAAGCTGATAGTTCCAGCGAAGGGGACGAGCACAACAGCTCCAGCCACTGTCTCAGGTCCTCAATTGGATAGATCGATAGCAGCAGGAGCCATTGGCTCCCGCTGCTGTCAATCAAAAGCAGTGACACGAGAGCCGGGGCGGGGTAGAGTCTTGCTGTCTGTGTCTATGGACGCAGCAGCAGGACTTGGGAGCGCACCCGCACGAGTGTCCCCCATTTAATGCAGCTCTCCGTGGGGACACTCGCTGAAGAGGAGGATCAGGGCCGCTCTGTGCAAAACCCTTGCACAGAGCAGGTAAGTATGACATGTTTGTTGTTAAACAAAAACAAAAAACTAACATTTACAACCCCTTTATGTGTCAGATCATTAAAATATGGGCCTATATATTACGTCTGTCCTACTGATTAGGAAGGGGGAACATTACTTCACTGTGATCATTCATACACAAAGCAAAATGATCATATTTAGCATAAAATAGTAGTAGAGTAGTCTGGGCTTACGTGTTGTAAAGAGTATTTAGCATTTTATTTTTTATTATCTTTGTATACTTACAATATTGATATCTAAATGTATAGCAATACTGTAAATGACATATCCTTATTGTGTGTATTTCTAGTGCTCCATGGCTCAGGGGTGAAGATCGAATGACTTTATCAAATTATCTCGAAGACATTTTCCTGTGAGTACCAGGAGCATGTATGTTTATTATACATTTTAGACTTCTGATGGCCATGTTATCCTTCATACAGAGCTCTTACATCATTACTGTATACTAAACCAAGATTTTGTAAGCAGCATGCTTATTTAAGATGAATATTTGTATATAGATGCGCTTTAAGTGTAAAGTCCAATTTAATTTAGTTCTAGGGAGATTAAAGAGGTTTGCAAGTGAAGGTTATACTTCCAACTCATGACCATTTGTAATTTGTAGCTGTGACTTCAGATTTTACCTGCAGTTAAAAAGGAAGTAAATTTCCTCTGCAGACTTTTACCTATAGGTAAGCCTATAATAAGGATTACCTATAGGTAGTGAAAATATCTCCTAAACCTGTTCAGTTTAGGAGATATTTCCAGTAATGCAGCCGTATGCCGTTCCTCCTGAGCTGGTGCCGTGACATCATCGTTGCTTTAGCCAATCACAGCACCAGAGCCCGCAAACCTGGAAGAAGCTCCGGGAAAGATGTTGGCTGTGACAGCGGTGTGCGGGGACCTCTGCAGCAGCTTCGTTCTAGGGTAAGTATTTTATAATAAGCTAGGATGTGATGCATACTAGCTCATTATGCCTTTGTCTTGCAGGGTCTTTTTTTTTTTTCTAGAAAGATTTACAACCTTATTAACCGCTTGCCGACCGCTTCACGTAGATATACGTCTGCAGAATGGCATGGTCAGGCAAAGCAATGTATATATACGTTGCTTTGAACCTACCCCCTAGCGGGCGGGCGGGCGCGCTCGCCGTGGTCTTTGTGACTGTGCCTGCGGGACCCGCGGACTCGATGTACGCCGGTGTCCCGCGATCGGGTCACGGAACGGCAGATCGGGGGGGGGATGCCTTTGTAAACAAGCCATCTCCCTGTTCTGCTTCCTTTCATCGGAAGCAGCGACCAGTGACGTGTCCCAGTAAGCCACGCCCCCTAACAGTTAGAATCACTCCCTAGGACACACTTAACCCCTTTCCTGCCCCCTACTGGTTAACCCCTTCATTGCCAGTCACATTTATACTGTAATCAGTGCATTTTTATAGCACTGATCACTGTATAAATGTGAATGGTCCCAAAATAGTGTCAAAAGTGTCCGATGTGTCCGCCATAATGTCGCAGTCACGAAAAAAATTGCAGATCGCCGCCATAACAAGTGAAAAAAAATATATAATAAAAATGCCATAAAACTACCCCCTATTTTGCGCAAACCAATCAATATACGCTTATTGCGTTTTTTTTTTTTAAACCAAAAATATGTAGAAGAATACGTATCGGCCTAAACTGATAAAAAATTTGCCTTTTTAAAAAAAATTGGGGATATTTATTATAGCAAAAAGTACAAAATATTGCTTTTTTTTTTCAAAATTGTCGCTGTATTTTTGTTTTATAGCTCAAAAAATAAAAACCGCAGAGGTGATCAAATACCACATAAAGAAAGCTCTATTTGTGGGAAAAAAAGGACGTCAATATTGTTTGGGAGCCAGGTCGCACGACCGTGCAATTGTCAGTTAAATCGACGCAGTGCTGAATCGCAAAAAGTGGCCCGGTCATTAGGCAGC
Source organism: Rana muscosa (assembly GCA_029206835.1). Classification (NCBI taxonomy): domain Eukaryota; kingdom Metazoa; phylum Chordata; class Amphibia; order Anura; family Ranidae; genus Rana; species Rana muscosa. Next base: position 992,637,391 of record CM055122.1, on the reverse strand, counting down.
CAAATGGTCCGGGGCTGAAGTGGTTAAAGTGGTATTAAACACAAAACCAAAGATATCATATACAGCCGTGGCCAAAAGTTTTGAGAATGACACAAATATTAATTTTCACAAAGTCTGCTGCCTCAGTTTTTATTATGGCAATTTGCATATACTCCAGAATGTCATGAAGAGTGATTAGATGAATTGCAATTAATTGCATAGTCCCTCTTTGCCATGAAAATGAACTTAATCCCATAGGCTTCAGGGCGCCCAAGAAAGTGTAAAGTCCAGCAAGCGCCAGGACTTTACACCAGTCCTCAGCAGTCCAATCCCTGTATCTTTTGCAGAATTTTAGTCTGTCCCTGATATTTTTCCTGGAGAGAAGTGGCTTCTTTGCTGCCCTTCTCGACACCAGGCCACCAGCCAAGAGTCTTCTCCTCACTGAGCGTGCAGATGCACTCACACACCTGTCTTCTGCTTATTCCTGAGCAAGCCTTGCACTGGTGGTGCCCCATTCCCGCAGCTGAATCAACAGCAAAGAAGCCACTTCTCTCCAGGAAAAACATCAGGGACAGACTAATATTCTGCAAAAGGTACAGGGATTGGACAGCTGAGGACTGGGGGAAAGTCATTTTCTCTGATGAATCCCCTTTCCGATTGTTTGGGGCCTCCGCAAAAAACCTTGTCCGGAGAAGAAAAGGTGAGCACTACCATCAGTCCTGTGTCATGCCAACAGTAAAGCCTCCTGAGACCATTCACGTGTGGGGCTTCTCAGCCAAGGGAGTGGGCACACTCACAATTTTGTCTAAGAACACAGTTATGAATAAAGAATGGCACAAAAACATCTTCCGAGAACAACTTCTCCCAACCATCCAAGAACAGTTTGGGGACAACAATGCCTTTTCCAGCATGATGGAGCACCTTGTCATAAGGCAAACGTGATAACTAGGTGGCTTGGGGAACAAAACATGGAAATTTTGGGTCCATGGCCAGTAAACTCCCCAGACCTTAATCCCATTGAGAACTTGTGGTCAATCCTCAAGAGATGGGTGAACAAAACCCCACAAATTCTGACAAATTCCAAGCATTGATTATGCAAAGAATGGGCTGTCATCAGTCAGGATGTGGCCCATAAGTTGATTGACAGCATGCCAGGGTGAATTGTAGAGGTCTTGAAAAAGAAGGGTCAAGACTGCAAATACTGACTCTTTGTATAAACTTTATAAACACCAAACCTTTTTCTGACATGGTTTTAAGTTTAAAATCATTTTTTTTTTGCTAGAAAATGACTTGGAACCCCCAAACTTTATATGTATTTTTTTTAGTAGAGACCCTAGAGAATAAAATAGTGGTTGTTGCAATATTTTATATCGCACTGTATTTGCGCAGCGGTCTTTCAAATGCAATTTTTTGGGGAAAAAATTACTTTAATCAATAATAAAAAAAAAATAACCAGTAAAGTTAGCCCAATTTTCTTTGTATAATGTTAAATATTTTACGCCGCGCGAATCGTGAGAGAATCGTGATCTTTATTCTAAGCAAAAAAATCGTGATTATCATTTTTGCCAGAATCGTGCAGCTCTAGTCTGCAGTCTCTGAGGGGGAGGCTGGAGAGGAGCCAAGAGTGGGAGTGCTGCCAGGATGGGGATTACGGGAGGAGTCAGATATGTGTGAACTGTGAAGGGGAGACTATAGGATAAAACAAGAGCCGCCAAGCTGGAGCCATCTGACTGAGCCCTACATCAGGGGCGCCCAACCTTTTGAAGCATGAGGGCCACTTAAGCGACTTGGTAACCCGGTCATGGGCCACAATAAACGGAGTGGGCGGATGGCAGGTCCATGTCTGCTCTCTGCTCTGCATATGCAGAGCAGACACAGCCCATTATACTCTTTTTTTAGGGGATCAGATTGGAGGTAGGACACAAGTCGGTTAAGATCGGCCACTCCTTAGAGGTGAGAGAAGGGTCCAATTGGGTCGGACTGACCGTGTGAAAGGGGCCCAAGGCTGCTTTTACACTGATGCGCTGTGATTTACCAACGCAGTGTACCTTTGGCTTTCCTGCACTTTGCAATAGACTTCTATTATATTTTGCATGTTTGGTGCATTTTCAGAATGTGTATGGCTCAGTGCAGGTAGCCCGCAGGTGCGCTGCTCTGCATCTTTGGGTCAGTTTGAAAGCAGCCCAGTAACCACTGCAGAACAGATATGCCCATATATACACTGTGATTTTAGTAATAAACTGACCTTTAATAACAGTATTCTATTCTATTTCATCCCAGAGCAGGAGGTCGCGGGCCACATCAGAGGGCTCCGTGGGCCACATGTGGCCCCCGGGCCACTGGTTGGGCACCCCTGCCCTACATGGTGCACCTGAGAGGAGGTCAGTGACGGCACTGTCAGGCCAGTCTGAGGGGGAAGGGGTTGCTGATGTAAGGGGGGAGTGAATAGAATAATGTAAGGGGGCACTGATATAGAGGTTCCCCCCTATATTAGTAACTCCCCCTTACCTTAGTGTTTTCATGCTACGGAAGGTGGTCTCATGTCACCAGTGTGCCCCCCACATCAGAGTTCCTGGCATTCCCCTTTACATCAGAGTCTGCAGTATTCCCCTTTACAATGCAAGGGCAATGCTACAGACCCTGATGTAAGTGGAAACTCTGATTTAAATGGAATGCAGTGGACTCTGATATAAGGTGGTCTCTGGTCACCAGAGCTCCCCCTTACATCAGAGTTCCCCCTTAGATCATAATCTGCAGCGTTCCCCTTTACATAGGAGTTCCCTTTCACTGTAAGGGGGAGTCCTGCAGACTCTGATGTAAGGAGGGAACTCTGTGCTGACCTTCATGTAAATGAAGAAATATGTTTTCTGACTTTTGTTTAAGGCTACTTTCACACTGAGGCGCTTTGCAGGCACTATAGTGCTAAAAATAGCGTCTGCAAAGCGCCCTGAAAGAGCCGCTCCTTTCACTCCAGTGTGAAACCTTGAGGGCTTTCATACTGGAGCAGTGCGCTGGCAGGACGGTAAAAAAAGAAAGTCCTGCTACCTGCATCTTTGAGGCGCTGTAGGAGCGGTGAATACATCGCTCCTTAAAATCAATGGGCAGTGCGGCCAAACCGCCAGCAAAGCACCGCTGCAACGGCGCTTTGCGGGCGGTTTTAACCCTTTTTCGTTTGCTATTAGGGGTTAAAAGCGCCCTGCTAGCTAGTGACCGAATAGCGCCGCAAAAACGACGGTAAATTGGCGCTAAAAATAGCTCTGCTTTACCGCCGACACCCCCAATGCACCAGTATGAAAGTAGCCTTACACATTGCTAATAGCACTAGCTATATGTTTATAGTTTAAATGTTGATATTTGCACTGTTTATCAGTGAAAAGAGTAATTGTAGGTAGTTTTTTTGCAGTGTCAGTAAAAAAATGCAGCTCTGTCAGTAAATGCCATGATTTTTGGCAGGGGAAAAATTGGTGCAGTTTTTGTAAATTTTGGTGTCCTGCCAGTAAATTTCGATTCGGGGGTTGGCAACACTGATCAGCAGTGTCTGATCGCTCGGTTCTCAGTGTAGAGGTGGCGGGGGACAGATGCAGCATCCACCTAGGTAAGTATAATGGGTAAATAAATTAAAAAAAGTCTCTTTTACCCTCTTGGGCATGGAGTTAACCAGAGCTTCACAGGTTGCCACTGGAGTCCTCTTCCACTCCTCCATGACGACATCACGGAGCTGGTGGATATTAAAGACCTTGCACTCCTCCACCTTCCGTTTGAGGATGCCCCACAGATGCTCAATAGGGTTTAGGTCTGGAGACATGCTTGGCCAGTCTATCACCTTTACCCTCAGCTTTTTTAGCAAGGAAGTGGTCATCTTTTAGGTGTGTTTGGGGTCATTATCATGTTGAAATACTGCCCTACGACCCAGCCACCGGAAGGAGGGGATCATGCTCTGCTTCAGTATGTCACAGTACATGTTGGCATTCATGGTTCCCTCAATGAACTGTAGCTCCCCAGTGCCGGCAGCACTCACGCAGCCCCAGACCATGACACTCCCACCACCATGCTTGATTGTAGGCAAGACACACTTGTCTTTGTACTCCTCACCTGGTTGCCGCCACACACGCTTGACACCATCTGAACCAAATACGTTTATCTCGGTCTCATCAGACCACAGGACATGGTTCCAGTAATCTATGTCCTTAGTCTGCTTGTCTTCAGCAAACAGTTTGCAGGCTTTCTTGTGCATCAATTTTAGAAGAGGCTCCCTTCTGGGAGGACAGTCATGCAGACCAATTTGATGCAGTGTGCAGCGTATTGTCTGAGCACCGACAGGCTGACCCCCCACCCCTTCAACTTCTTTAGCAATGCTGGCAGCACTCATATGTCTATTTCCTAAAGACAACCTCTGGATATGACGCTGAGCACGTGCACTCAATTTCTTTGGTCCACCATGGCGAGGCCTGTTCTGAGTGGAACCTGTCCTGTTAAACCGCTGTATGGTCTTGGCCCCCGTGCTGCAGCTCAGTTTCAGGGTCTTGGCAATCTTCTTATAGCCTAGGCCATCTTTATGTAGAGCAACAATTCTTTTTTTCAGATCCTCAGAGAGTTATATGCCATGAGGTGCCATGTTGAACTTCCAGTGACCAGTATGAGAGACTGAGAGCGATAACACCAAATTTAACACACCTTCTCCCCATTCACACCTGAGACCTTGTAACACTAACGAGTCACATGACACCAGGGAGGGAAAATGGCTAATTGGGCCCAATTTGTAAATTTTCACTTAGGAGTGTAATCACCAGTGGTTTTGACATTAATGGCTGTGTGTTGAGTTATTTTGAGGGGACAGCAAATTTACACTGTTGTACAAGCTGTTCACTCACTACTTTACATTGTAGCAAAGTGTCATTTCTTCAGTGTTGTCAGATAGAATAAAATATTTACAAAAAAGTGTGATATCACTTTTGTTAGATACCGTATATCAAGCCTGATGTACTAACAGCCTAGCTAATTTCTTGAGGCCCTAAAATGCCAAGACAATACAAATACCTCCTAATGACCATTTTTGGAAAGTAGACAGTCTGAGGTCACAATTTCTTTATCGTAGATCACGTGACACAGAGCGGCATAGTAATTACTATGTGGGTTATAGAGCTTACCTTCAGGTGATGGACACTGGCACACCCAAGACAGGAAGTCCCCTCCCTATATAACCCCTCCCATATCGGGAGTACCTCAGTTTTTGTTGCCAGTGTCTAAAGGTGTTGGTCACGGTTAAGCATGTATTCAAGTTAGCTCTGCGTATGGTCTTTGAGGCCTAAAGGCGAGCTATTCCGGATCCGTTCAAAGTGCTTCAATGCCAAAATGGATGGTACCCGGGCCTCGGGGAAGAAGATGTGGACCATCTACGAGGTTTGGCCTGTAATGCCTCTCTTAGGAGGGCTGGACCCTGGGATCCAGTACTCTGGTCAGACCCAATACCAAGAGGTTTTCTGGCAGGGTGCTGTACAGGTCCAGGGGAGTGGTGTTCCTTTCAGTAGGACCCCGGTCCCTGAAGGTCAAATGACGTTGCCCGCCAAAGGGGCGAAGTTTGGGCTGTCTGTTCCGAACAGGGTCCTGCGGCGGGGACAGGTAAGTGAGGGTCCCTGATGAACTTGGTCCAGCAGGGACCCTTCAAAACTAATGTGTTTGCCTGTATTTTACCTACATGGTATATTTCCCACTGTACCTGATGCCTAAAATATCTTTGATAAACCTGAAATGTATTTTCTTATGGTTCTATTGGACATAACGTAGTACCCCTGTTTGGCCACAGGAGGGAGATACTTGAGAATGTCTATATAGCTGGGCATACCTTCTATAAGTGTAATGCCTAGACAGATGGAGGAGCATTCTTCTATGTACAAGCTCTGCAGTACCCATCTGTAAAAATGTTACCATACCTGCTGGGGGGACCTGGAAACAGCGTTCTTAGACATGGCGCTGTGGTCTCCCTCTATAGTGTCAGCTAGGCTCCAATGTAAAACTGCAGCTCCCTCCTGCTCCTCTCCCCATTCCTTCCAGGGAGCGTTTCTGGCGTGCGCGCATTGACGTGCGCATTGGCGCGTACGCGTGCGCATTGGCGTCCTCTGTTTTAAAAAGACAGCCTCTGCGAGACATGTTGTAAGAGGACGGACACATCAGCAGAGCTCCTTGGTGACATTTATTTTTGATATTATATTGGGCACACTACAGGTGGTGATACAGGCATCCCCAAGGCACATTAGTTTAGTCACCTGACTAGCTCTGATAGCAAGCTTGTATGCTAGACTATAGCTAGTGGTGGGTGCATTTTTTGGCTATAAGTCCTTAGCTTGAGCTAGGACTATGCCTTCCAAGGGCTCTGGGAGTAAAAATCCTAAGAGGCTAAAGGGTTCGCCATCAGGCTCTGAGGATCTGGGGCTTGCTCCTACTAATATATCCTCCCCTGATAAATCAGAGGTTGTTACTCGAGGGGAGCCATCAGGAATGCTAGGTGCTGCGGCTGCCCTCAGTTCACCTGCTCCGGTATATGTGACAGAGGAGGCTTTTACCTCTGCTCTGGGAGGATTAGAACAAAGATTGGCGGCATTAATCGCTTCCTCCCTGCCGGGAAAAAAGCGCGCCAGATCTCCATCTCCACCGTTAGAGTATCTAACAGCAGAGCAATTGTCTCAGGATGAAATTGATTTTCCTGCAGGGGATCAGGAGGATGATGCAGCCTCAGAGAAATCTACTTTAGAGGAACCGTTTTCAGCCTCTCAGGCTGAAAAAAAGGGATTTTTATAACAGCTTACCTGTAAAATCCTTTTCTTGGAGTACATCACGGGACACAGAGCGACTTAGTCATTACTAATGGGTTATATAGATTACCTTCAGGTGTTGGCACTGGCCAATTCCAAACCGGAAGTACCCTCCCCTATATAAGCCCCTCCCATCCGGGAGCACCTCAGTTTTGTAGCCAAGCAATAAGTGTCCCAAAAAAGGGGTGGGAGCTCTGTGTCCCGTGATGTACTCCAAGAAAAGGATTTTACAGGTAAGCTGTTATAAAAATCCCTTTTTCTTTTTCGTACATCACGGGACACAGAGCGACTTAGTCATTACTAATGGGACGTCCCAAAGCAATGCCAAATGAGGGGAGGGATACATAAGCTGGGCGCCATCAGGCATGAGGATCTTTTGCGGCCTGCAACACACTGCGCCCAAAGGCGACATCCTCCTGACTTCTAACGTCTACCTGGTAGAATCTAGTAAACGTGTGTACCGAAGACCATGTTGCGGCCTTACATACTTGAGCCAGGGAGGCCTGGTGATGCACTGCCCATGAAGTTCCAACTGCTCTTGTGGAGTGCGCCCTAACTTTGAACGGAGGCGGTCTCTTTCTCAAGCCATAGGCTTGTATTATGACCTGTCGAATCCACTTGGCTAAAGTGGATTTTGATGCTGCCTGACCCTTTTTAGGGCCTTCCGGCAGAATAAACAAAGTATCCGTTCTGCGAATCTGAGCATTGGCTTTTAGATAAGCTTTAACTGCTCTTACTACATCCAAGGAATGTAATAACTTTTCCTCTACCGAGCTAGGTTTGGGGAAAAAAGAAGGAAGAACCACATCTTGGTTCAAATGAAACCTCAATACCACCTTTAGGAAGAAAGGCTGGATGAGGACGTAATACTACTCTGTCCTTATGGACAACCAGATATGGCTCCTTACAGGACAAGGCGGCTAATTCCGATACTCTTTTAGCCGAACAAACGGCTACTAAGAAAATCAATTTCCTGGTGAGAAGAACCAAGGAAATGTGTTGCAATGGTTCAAACGGTTGTTTCTGTAGAACTGACAGAACCAGGTTTAAGTCCCAAGGACATATGGGAATACTAACCGGAGGGCTAATACGCATCACTCCTTGTATGAAAGCTTTGACTAGTGAATGCGAAGCCAAGGGCCTTTGAAAAAATATTGACAAGGCCGAAATCTGACCCTTAATAGTACTCAAGGCCAGCTTCCTATCTACAGCCCACTGTAGGAAGTCCAAAATCCTCCCTATCACGTACTTACGTGGATGCCATTTCTTGGCCTCACACCACTTAATGTACGCTTTCCAGATTCTATAATAGATCTGCCTGGATACCGGCTTCCTGGCATTGATCATGGTAGATACCACAGGATTAGAGAGCCCTCTCTTTTTCAGAATGTGGGCTTCAATAGCCAGGCCGTCAAACCTAGGGCTGGTAAGGAAGGGTGGTATATCGGTCCCTGCGACAGCAGGTCCGGACGATGTGGGAGGGTCCAAGGACTCCTCACTGACATTTTTACAATCTCCGCGTACCATGCCCTTCGGGGCCACGCTGGAGCCACCAGAATCACTGGTTTCTTTTCTACCCTGTGTGAGGGGGTTAACTCGGTAGCGGGTGTGTGTGACCCCCTGGTTGGGCTCCCCACACAAAAACAGGGCCAGCAGACGGAGGTTGTGGTTTTCAAAATCAAAAGGTGCGGTTTATTTCTCTATGTACAGTGACAAAAACACAGCAAAGCCAAAAAGAAACATAAACAAAATAAATCCTGGTCAGTTTGACCTCTGACTAAACATGCAGGTTTCCTAAACTAACAACTGGGATCAGCCTGGTGCTGTCCTAGTCCCTAAGTCCCTGGTTTAGTAAAAGTCCAAACAAATAGCCACACAGGCTTTGCCTCACCGCACAGGGGTTCACTCTCCCTAGACAGTCCACACAGGTCTGGTTCCAGGCATGAGCTAACACCTAATGAATCTGGGAGTTCTTATAGAGGCCTAAATGAGCTGACAAGCTTCAGCTGGTCTCATCAACTCCCTGCCTCACGACGCCCAGCACTCTCCCTAGAGGTATGAGTCATTCATGAGCCCACTAGCCTCAGCTGGGCTTCATCAACTCCCTAGTTGTATAAGTCGGCATAAAGCCTGAATCTGGGAGAAATATATCTACCCCCCTGGATGCAACCAGGTGACTTTACCTTCCTGCTGTCACATACCCCCCCCCTCTTGTTTTAACCTTGGGGTTGGAACACCAGCAATCAGGCATTCATGTACTCGAGACAAAGCATCCACATTCCCCATTTGAACGCCAGGGCGATGCTTTACTGTGAAGTTGAATTCCTGTAGGGCCAGGAACCACCTATTCACTCTTCTATTTGTCTCCTTGTTTTGAGCCATCCACTTTAACGGAGCGTGATCCGTAACCATGTCAAAGTGCCTACCTAGCAGATAGTACCGAAGGGAATCTAGAGCCCACTTCACCGCTAAACACTCCTTTTCAACCGTGGCGTAATTTACCTCATGGGACTTCAACTTTCTGCTGAGGTAAATGACTGGGTGCTCTTCCCCGTTCCAGACCTGGGACAATACTGCTCCTAACCCCACATCTGACGCATCACTTTGTACGACAAAGTCTTTAGAGAAGTCGGGTGAGTACAACACTGGCTGGCTACATAAGGCTTGTTTCAAGAATTGGAATGCTGCCTCCGCCTCGGGGGTCCATTTAATCATGACCGACCCTTTCCCTTTCGTCAGGTTGGTTAGGGGCACAGCCTTAGAAGCAAAGTGGGGAATGAAGCGCCGATAATAACCCGCGATTCCCAGAAAGGCTCGTACCTGCTTCTTGCTGTTGGGACGTGGCCAACTCTGGATGGCCTCGACTTTGTTGAGTTGGGGTTTTATTACTCCCCTGCCAATGGTGTACCCAAGATATTTGGCCTCCTCCTGCCCAATGGTACACTTCTTGGGGTTAGCCGTAAACCCCGCTTCCCGGATAGAGTCTAGGACTGCTTGCACTTTTGGCAGATGTGAGGCCCAATCTGTGCTATGGACAATTACGTCATCCAGGTAAGCCGCAGCATACTTCCGATGGGGCCTCAGTATCTGGTCCATTTTCCGCTGGAATGTGGCCGGCGCATTCTGTAACCCGAACGGCATTCTCTTATATTGGAACGCCCCGTCTGGGGTTACAAATGCGGTTTTCTCTTTGGCCGACTTGGCCAGGGGAATTTGCCAATACCCTTTTGTGAGGTCAAGAGTCGTCATGTATCGGGCTGTTCCCAGCCGGTCGATCAACTCATCTATACGTGGCATGGGGTAGGTGTCAAATTTTGTAACTTTGTTCAACTGACGAAAATCGTTACAAAATCGCCAGCTCCCATCCGGTTTAGGCACCAACACAATGGGACTAGACCAATCACTTTGGGACTCCTCTATCACCCCTAAGTTCAGCATTTTCTGTACTTCCTCCCGTATTGCCTCCCGTCGGGCCTCTGGGATCCGATAGGGTTTTAACTTCACCCTTTCACCGGGCGGGGTAATAATATCATGCTCTACCCCAGATGTTTGTCCCGGCAGCTCAGAGAACACCTCCTTGTTGCGAAGCACAAACTCCTTAACCTCCTGTTGTTGGGGTTGTGACAAGGTGGCTGCTATTCCAACCTCCGGAATCACGCAACCAGTTTGAGCTGGTGACCAAGTTTCTGCGACTAGGGACTCTCTATCCCTCCAGGCTTTCAACAGATTAACGTGATATATCTGTTCGGGCTTTCGCCTTCCTGGTTGTCTGACCTTGTAATTCACTTCGCTCACTTTTTCCATTATCTCGTAGGGGCCTTGCCATTTGGCAAGGAATTTACTTTCAACAGTAGGGACAAGTACCAATATCCTATCCCCCGGGGAAAAGGTACGGGTCTTTGCTCCACGGTTGTACACTCTCTGCTGTGCCAACTGCGCTTGGGCCAAATGTTCCTTCACGATGGGCATTACCTGTGCAATTCGATCTTGCATCAGGGCGACATGCTCAATCACACTCCTGTGGGGAGAACTCTCACTTTCCCAAGTTTCCTTGGCAATATCCAACAGCCCTCTTGGGTGTCTCCCATACAGTAACTCAAAGGGGGAGAATCCCGTAGAGGATTGGGGCACCTCCCTAATAGCAAACATCAAATAAGGAAGTAGACAGTCCCAATCCTTTCCATCTCTATCCACCACTTTCTTCAACATTTGTTTTAGGGTTTTGTTGAATCTTTCAACCAGCCCATCGGTTTGGGGGTGATACACAGATGTACGCAATTGCGTCACTTTGAGCAATTTACACAGCTCTTTCATAACCCGGGACATAAAGGGTGTACCTTGGTCCGTAAGCAGTTCTTTACAAATACCCACCCGGCTAAAAACAAGAGATAGCTCTTTGGCTATGGTTTTGGCCGAGGTATTTCTGAGAGGGATCGCTTCTGGATAACGGGTGGCATAGTCCATTATAACCAATATGTACTGGTGCCCCCTAGCGGACTTGATTATAGGACCTACCAAATCCATTGCGATTCTCTCAAACGGGACCTCAATGATGGGTAGAGGGACCAGCGGGCTACGGAAATGTGGCATCGGGGCCGACCTCTGACACACAGGGCAGGAGGAACAATAATTTTCTATGTCCTTCATCACCCCAGGCCAATAGAATCTCTGTAATACCCTCTCTCGGGTTTTCTCTGTCCCCAGATGACCTCCAAGAATGTGCCCATGGGCCAACTCCAACACCAACTTCCTGTAAGGTTTGGGCACCACAAGCTGCTCAACGGTTTCTTCTGCCCTTTTTGCCACCCGATACAGTAGGTCCTTCTCTACGCTGAAGTATGGGTAAGTGCAGATATTATCTGGGTTCACTAACTCGCCATCTATTTCCACTACGTTTTCCCGTGCCTTTATTAGGGCGGGGTCTTTTAACTGTTCTGTGGCAAAATTTTCCCTGTGAACCTCCAGATCAGAAAACTCCACAGACGGTAGGTTTTCGTCTGAGGAGGTGGGCTCCTCTCCAGTTTCTTGAGTCTCCCCTGCCAATACTGACAAGGGAAATTCTGGAGAGTCCTCACCACTCTCAGAGGAGTTCTGGCTATCACATTCCTGGTACATAGGGGCACCAGTGGGGGGCTCAGGATCATCCCACAGTTCCCAGAACTTCGGAAAATCCCTTCCCACAATGGCATCATGCGGTAATTGAGATACTAACCCCACTGGATGAGAGAGGGTACCTTTGGGGGTCTCGAAACACACTGTAGTCACTGGATACTCTCGGGTGTCCCCATGCACACAAATAACAGCTACCTTGCTATTCCCAGAGACCTCTGTTTTAACTAATTCAGCCTTTATCAGGGTCACAAGGCTACCTGAATCCAGTAATACCACAACATTTCTACCATTAATACACATTTTGCATAAATGTTTCTCAGTTCCCCGAATGGCAGTGCATGCGACTGTCGCACACAGCGACTGACGTCTGTCCATCAGAAAGTCACATTGCATGGGTTCCTCCACAACCGGGCAATTTGCTGCAATATGTCCCGCTTGCCGGCAGCGGTAGCAAACAATCCATTTGGCTGCCTCTTGAGCCCCTGACTTCCCAGGCTGTTCTCGCCAAACTTTGGGTAGAGCTCCCACCCTCTCACTCTCTCCACCCTCACCCCTTGGAATCCTCTTATCCGCCCCTGGGGATGGTCTGGTCTTAGGGTGGAAAGTCCGAGTGTCTCTGGAAGAGGCCGTCAGGTTCTCTGTAGCCAAGTATTTCTCTACACGATCCACAAGACCACCGGCCGTCTCTGGGTCTCCATGGCTTACCCACTTTTGGATGGCAGTAGGAAGAGCTCTCAAAAACCGATCCATTACAACACGTTCCACAATCTCTGGTGCGGACAAAGTCTCTGGCTGTAGCCACTTCCTGCTCAGGTGAATGAGATCATACATTTGAGACCTGGGGGGTTTTCCAAGCTGGAAAGTCCAGTTATGCACACGCTGAGCCCGGACAGCCAGGGTGACACCCAGCCTTGCCAATATTTCAGCTTTTAGCATCACATAGTCTTTTGCTTGGTCAGGCTCTAGGTCATAGTAAGCCTTCTGCGATTCACCAGTTAACAGAGGAGCCACCAGTCCAGCCCACTGCTCCTCAGGCCACTTTTCTCTTTCAGCAGTCCTTTCAAATGTGGTCAAAAATACCTCTGGATCATCCTCTCCAGTCATTTTTGTCAATAAACGACTCACCCCAAAGGACGCGGTATTAGTGGGACGGCTTTCCTCACTGGTCTGCGGACGTTGCTGCATTACTGCTTCCATTTGTTGTAGTCTCTGCTCTTGCTTCTGTAACAGGTCTATGAAGCGGGCCTCAGATTGCTGCTGGGCTTGTTGATGAGCTTGCTGCTGGGCTGCAAGGCTCCTTTGCAAACCTGCATTTGTCTGCTGTTGATTGGCATTTGCTAGAGCCAGCTGTTTCAGTATCTCCTCCATGCTGGCTTAAAAAAAACTGCCACTGGTTCTCCACCAACTGTGAGGGGGTTAACTCGGTAGCGGGTGTGTGTGACCCCCTGGTTGGGCTCCCCACACAAAAACAGGGCCAGCAGACGGAGGTTGTGGTTTTCAAAATCAAAAGGTGCGGTTTATTTCTCTATGTACAGTGACAAAAACACAGCAAAGCCAAAAAGAAACATAAACAAAATAAATCCTGGTCAGTTTGACCTCTGACTAAACATGCAGGTTTCCTAAACTAACAACTGGGATCAGCCTGGTGCTGTCCTAGTCCCTAAGTCCCTGGTTTAGTAAAAGTCCAAACAAATAGCCACACAGGCTTTGCCTCACCGCACAGGGGTTCACTCTCCCTAGACAGTCCACACAGGTCTGGTTCCAGGCATGAGCTAACACCTAATGAATCTGGGAGTTCTTATAGAGGCCTAAATGAGCTGACAAGCTTCAGCTGGTCTCATCAACTCCCTGCCTCACGACGCCCAGCACTCTCCCTAGAGGTATGAGTCATTCATGAGCCCACTAGCCTCAGCTGGGCTTCATCAACTCCCTAGTTGTATAAGTCGGCATAAAGCCTGAATCTGGGAGAAATATATCTACCCCCCTGGATGCAACCAGGTGACTTTACCTTCCTGCTGTCACACCTGATTCTGCGGAGTAATCGCGGTAACAATTGTGGCGGTGGGAATGCATATATCAGCTTGAACTGATCCCAAGGGAACACTAGGGCATCCAAGCCGCAAGCTAGAGGATCCCTTGTGCGAGACACAAATCTGTCCACCTTTGCGTTGAATCTGGATGCTAGCAGATCTACATCCGGTGTTCCCCACCGCTGGCATATTGCCTGGAAAACCTCGGGGTGAAGAGACCATTCCCCCGGGCATAATTGTTGGCGACTTAAAAAGTCCGCTCTCCAATTTTCCACTCCTGGGATGAAAACCGCGGATATGGCTGGGACATATTTTTCTGCCCACTCCAGGATGCAATTTGCTTCCCTCTGGGCTGCACGACTCCTGGTGCCACCCTGGTGATTGATATATGCCACTGCTGTGGCATTGTCTGATTGAATTCTGACAGGGGACCCTTGGAGTTTGGATGTCCATGCTACTAGGGCATACCGGGCTGCTCGTATCTCTAAGAGATTGATGGGCAGGGCCTTTTCTGCTTCTGACCACTTGCCCTGGAGAGACCATTGCTCCAGTACTGCCCCCCAGCCTATGAGGCTGGCATCTGTAGTGACTACCTTCCAAGAAACCGGACTGAAGGGTTTCCCTTTTTCCAGATTCTGGGGCACCAACCACCAATGGAGGCTCTTGCGAACGGAAGGGGACAGGGACATTGGTAAGTCTAAAGCCTGAACTTTTTTGTTCCAGGCTGACAGTATGGCCCTTTGCAAATTCCTTGAATGGAATTGACCGTAGGGTACCGCTTCGAATGAAGCCACCATTTTTCCCAGCAGCCTCATGCAGAGGCGTATGGATGGTTTTCTTTTTGTACCCACTAAGTGGGTCAAATCTTTTAAAGACGACACCTTCTCTGGAGGTAAGAAAATCTTTCTCTGATTTGAATCCAGCCTTAGCCCTAAGTATTCCAGACTTTTGACTGGTCTTAGAGCTGACTTGTCCCGGTTGATAATCCAACCGTGATATTCCAGATACTTGATTGTCTTGTGAATAGCTACTTCCAGCTTTTCCACTGAGTGGTCTATTAGTAGCAGGTCGTCTAGATATGCCATTATCGTTACACCCTGTGTTCTTAGATTGGCCAATAATGGAGCCAGAATTTTTGTGAACACTCGTGGTGCTGTGGCCAGACCGAAAGGTAAGGCTCTGAACTGAAAATGGCGCCCTTCTACTGCAAAGCGTAGAAATTTCTGGTGGGCCGGAAAGATGGGAATATGCAGATAAGCATCCTTTATGTCGATCGAGGCTAACCATTCCTGCCCTTGTAGGGCGGTGGCCACCGATCGGATCGACTCCATCCGAAAAGTCCTGATATTTAGGAACTTGTTTAGCCCTTTTAGATTTAATATGGGCCTCACGTCCCCATTTGGTTTGGGGACTGTGAAAAGGTTCGAGTAAAACCCGAATCCGATTTCTTCCAGGGGAACCTTCATGATTACACCTTGGAGCAATAGTTGTTCTAGTGCCAGAAGGAGGGATCCTCTCTTCTGGGCATCTCTTGGCATGTTTGACCTCATAAATTGGGCAGGAGGAGTGCCTTTTAACTCCAGCTTGTATCCCAGACTTACTGCGGAGAGCACCCATCTGTCTCTGATGGTGTCCCGCCAGGTCTCTGTGAAAAACTGAAGTCTTCCCCCCACCCGATTGAGTGGGGGCAACGCTTCATGCCTTGGGGGGAGGTTTTGTACCTCTCTTGACCCAGGGCTTCTTGTTACCCTGTGATTGTCCCTGATTTCTGCCCCCGGGACTGGAGAAGTAGGCCTCTTAAAAGAAGGACTTCTACCCTTGTTCTTAACCGGTAAGAGTGAACTTTTACCGGCAGAAATTTTCTGGATATATTTGTCCAGATCTTCTCCAAATAAGCTTTCTCCATGAAATGGGAAGCTAACCAGCAGTTTTTTACAGGGAGCTTCAGCAGACCAGTTTTTGAGCCACAGAAGCCTACGCATATGTACTATAGACAGCGTAAAGCGGGAGGCCTGTTGGATTGTATCCTTTATGGCGTCCACCGCAAAACACAAGGCTCTAGGCAGGTCAGCTAGGGCAAGAGCCTGCTGATCTGGTAAGTCCCTTAAGACTTGTTTCAACTGATCTTTCACTGCTTGGCAGACTCCAATCGCTGCTACCGCAGGTTGTGTCACCATGCTTGCTGTAGAGAAAGCAGATTTTAGTAAAGACTCCAATTTTTTATCTATTGGGTCTTTGAACATTGGAACATTATCTACTGGACATGTCAGTGATTTGTTAACAGAAGAGATGGCTGCGTCCACTGTAGGGACCCTCCATTTTTTTATGAACTTATCCTCCATGGGATAGATCACCGGAAATCTCTTGGGGGGAGCAAATATTTTATCAGGATGCTCCCAATCCTGGTAAATAAGCCCTTCTAATAAAGGGTGGATTGGGAAGGAACAGACAGCCTGGGGAGCTTTTAGCGACCCCAGCAAGGAAACCGTAGTGGATGGTGGTTCCGCCAGAGGCATTTTAAATGCTGATCGGACCATGTTAGTCAGAGACTGAACTCATAATCTTTCAGCCTGAGATGCTGAGAAAGGTTCTTCCACTGTTGATTCCTCCATAACTGAATCAACCTCATCCTGATCCCCTTCAGGTAGGTCGATCTCTGTGTGGGGCTGTTCCTCCACTAACAGGCACTCTGAAGGAGGAGACGGAGATCGGACGCGCTTTTCCTGTGACAGGGAAGCAGCGATCAATGCTGTTAATCTCTCTTCCAATCCTCCCAGAGTTGAGGATAAAACCTCCTCTGTTATATATACAGGAGCAGGTGGACTGGGGACAGCCGCAGCACCAGGCATTCCTGCGGGGTTTCTACGGCTACTGACCTCTGAATTCTCAGGGGAGATTGGTGCAGTACAAGCATGCCCAATATCCTCAGAGCCCGATGGAGACCCCTTTGGCTTCCTGGAAGACCTATTTCCGGAGCGTCTGGACGACATATCCTTTAAGCACAAAGCTGAGGTATTCCCGTCGTCATACACCAATTTTTGCTGGTAATAGTCTAACACAGTTGCTGCTATATACCAGCTGGTGTCCACTAAAGTGCCTTTCTATGGGGATGCCTGCATCAACCGCCTCTGTGTGCCACTGTTTGTTGCTAGCTCTGTTTGCATCCAGCTGACACTTGTACTGTGTCTTTTAACCATGCTGGGACGCCTGCACATGCGCAGAAGCGCCGCGGCACGCATCGAGCGTCATCCACCCGCCCCGCCCCTTTTTTTTCATAGGAGGCGCGTGCACGCGCGCGCGCGCCCGTGCGCCATTGGCGCCCTTTTCAAAATCAAACAGGGACTAGGAGCCAGGGCCCTTTTTGCCGGAGGGCCTGTGCGGTGGATGAGCGCAGCAACAGGGCAGAGGAAGTGGATTCCCACAGAGAAACTTACCAACTGCCTGGATCTTTTGACTTGAGAAAACCAAAGATCCACATGACAAGAAAAATGGACTACAGCGGCCTCTAGTGGTTTAACACAGGTACCGTGGTCCCTTCTTTTTTTTTTTTTTTTTTTTCTTGACTACTATTAAAATTTTACATTTTCAGTAGTTACAGGCAAACACAGATATTTAGCGGGAATACCGTTAGGTAACAGACAGAAAGACAAATTAGGCTTGGGGGTCCCCCAATAGAACCAAGTTCCTGGGGGCCCCCACTTACCTGATCCCCGCCGCAGGACTTTGTTTGGTCCACAGAAGTCCAAACTTCACCTATCACGGCAGGCATTGTAATTAAACCTTCAGGGACCGGGTTCCCAAGGATTCCACTCCCCTGGACCTGTATAGCACCCTGCACAGACAACATCTTGGTCGTGGGTATGACCAGAGCTCTGGATCCCAGGGTCCAGCCCTCCTAAGAGAGGCATTACAGGCAAAACCTTGCTCTTCTGCTGCAAGGCCCGGGTACCGACCGTTTAGCTATGAAGCTTTTTTGGTGGGATCCGGAACAGCTTACTAAGGCCCAAAAGAACCTGTACGCAAGCCCAGTGAAAACACATGTTACTCTTTGGCCAACACCTTAGACACTGGCAAAAAACTGAGGTGCTCCCGGATGGGAGGGGCTTATATAGGGGAGGGTACTTCCGGTTTGGAATTGGCCAGTGCCAACACCTGAAGGTAATCTATATAACCCATTAGTAATGACTAAGTCGCTCTGTGTCCCGTGGTGTACGAAAAAGAAATTGTTAGTTCAGTGTTTAACAGACATGGTTCGGTCAGCTTTCAAGCTGCCCCTTTCAGAACCAGCAACTACATCGGTTTCTTCATTGGGCTCTTTGAAAGCCCCACAGGCTAATGGTTCCTTTCCAATGCATCCATTGCTAGAATATCTCATCTATAAGGATTGGGAACATCCTGATAAACTGTTCTTTCCTCCCAAAAAGTTTTCTGTGGTATATCCTATGGAGGAAAAGTTCACCAAAAAATGGAGCCTTCCTACTGTGGACGCTGCCATCTCCTCTGTGAACAAATCCCTGACATGTCCAGTGGACAATGTACAGATGTTTAAAGATCCAACGGATAAAAAGTTGGAAACCCTATTAAAGTCTGCTTTTTCTACAGCTGGTACTGTAACTCAGCCTGCAGTGGCAAACATTGGCATCTGTCAGGCCTTGAAAGACCAGATGAAGCTGGCTTTAAAAGACATGCCAGTTCAGCAGGCGCAGGATTTAGCAGATCTACCTAGGGCTTTGTTTTGCGGTTGACGCCATTAAAGATTCAATTCATCAGGCCTCCCGCCTTACGCTGGTGTTGGTACACATGCGTAGACTCCTATGGCTGAAAAACTGGTCAGCCGAAGCGCCCTGTAAAAAGCTCCTGGCTGGATTTCCATTCCATGGGGAGCGGTTATTTGGCGAGGACTTGGATAAATACATCCAGAAAATCTCCAGTGGGAAGGGTACCCTTTTACCTGTTAAAAGGAAATTCAGGGGTCCTGCCTTCAAGCGGCCCACCTCGCCAGTCCCAGGAACTTCAGCCCCTAAGCAGTTCCGACGGCCTCCCCGATCCAATCCTGGAGGGAGAGCGCAGGGACAGCCACAGGGTAATAAAAAGCGCTGGAACCGAAGGAATACTAAACCAGCCCCCAAGTCGGCCTTATGAAGGGTCGCCCCCACTCAGACGAGTGGGGGGAAGACTTCTGTTGTTTTCAGGGGCTTGGCGAGAGACGATCCGGGGCAGATGGGCTCTCTCCACGGTATCCTTGGGATACAAGTTGGAGTTACAGGAATTTCCTCCTCCTCGGTTTATAACATCAAACGTCTCAAAAGATCCAATAAGGAGAAGATCTCTCCTTTCGGCGTTAGACCGACTATTATCCCAAGGGGTAATTGTGGAGGTATCGGTAAAGGAACAGAGGTTGGGATTTTACTCAAACCTCTTTACCGTTCCAAAGCCCAACGGAGATGTAAGACCCATACTAGATCTCAAAGGTCTAAACAAATTCCTAATCGTCAAATCGTTCCGTATGGAATCAATTCGGTCAATAGCCGCCTCCATACAAGGGGGAGAATGGTTGGCGTCCATCAATATCAGGGACGCTTATTTACATGTTCCTATATTCCCCAGTCATCAAAGGCTTCTACGCTTTGCGGTGGAACAATGCCATTATCAGTTTGTGGCGCTACCCTTCGGGTTGGCCACGGCTCCGCGAGTGTTCACAAAGATCTTGGCCCCTCTGTTGGCCGACTTAAGAACTCGGGGAATATCTATAAGGGCCTACCTGGACAATCTATTGATAATAGATCAGTCGGCTTCCAACCTAAGGGTTGCTGTGCACAACACGGTACGATACCTGGAATCCCGGGGCTGGGTCTGGACAATCTGGACAAATCAGCCTTGCAGCCAGCAAGAAGACTCAAATGTTTAGGCTTACTCATAGACACAGACCAAAGAGAGGTTCTTCTGCCTCAGGCAAAAATCTCTTCCTTAAGAGAACTAATTCAAGCGATCTGTGCAAAGAGACAGCCATCCATTTGTCTTTGCATGCGGTTGCTGGGAAAGATGGTAGCCTCATTCGAAGCAGTTCCGTATGCTCAATTCCATTCAAGGAAATTGCAGAACGCCATCCTATCCGCCTGGAACAAAAAGGTTCAAGCCTTAGACTTCTCAATGTCCCTGGCGTCGTCAGTACGCAGGAGTCTATGTTGGTGGTTGGTACCCCAAAATTTACAAAAGGGAAAGTCGTTCATTCCAATCTCTTGGAGGGTAGTAACTACGGATGCCAGCCTTCTAGGCTGGGGGGCAGAGCTGGAGCAATGTTCACTCCAGGGAAAGTGGTCGAATATCGAGAAGACCTTGCCCTCTACCTGCTGGAAATTCGGGCGGCACGGTTGGCCCTGGAAGCATGGACTTCCAAGCTACATGGGTCTCCTGTTAGGATCCAATCAGACAATGCCACAGCTGTGGCATACATCAATCACCAAGGGGGCACCAAGAGCGGTGCGGCCCAGAAGGAGGTGAATCATATCCTGATATGGGCAGAAAGACATGTCCCATGCATATCCGCTATCTTCATTCCAGGAATAGAGAATTGGAAGGCAGACTTCCTGAGTCGGCAGCAGTTATCCCCAGGGGAATGCTCTCTTCACCCCGACATCTTTCAGACAATATGTCAGAGATGGGGGACACCAGATGTAGATCTATTGGCATCCAGGTTCAACACTAAATTGAACAGCTTTGTGTCCAGGACGAGAGATCCGCTCGCTTGCGGATCGGATGCGCTGGTGTTCCCGTGGGATCAGTTCGCACTAATATATGCGTTCCCTCCGCTGCAGCTACTACCTCGACTCCTCCGCAGAGTCAGGATGGAAAGGAGGCCGGTGATTCTGGTAGCCCCAGCATGGCCTCGGAGATCCTGGTACGCGGAAATTGTAAGAATGTCTGTAGGCAAGCCTTGGACCCTTCCGCTTCGGCCAGACCTGCTCGCGCAGGGTCCGATATACCACCCTTCTTTACAAACTCTAAATTTAACGGTCTGGCTATTGAATCCCACATTCTAAGAGAGAGAGGTCTCTCTAACTAAGTGGTGTCTACGATAATCAATGCTAGAAAGACAGTATCTAGACATATATATTATAGAGTTTGGAAGGCGTATGTGGCATGGTGTGAAGCCAAGAAATGGCATCCTCGGAAGTACGTCATAGGCAGAATACTTGACTTCCTACAGTGGGCTGTTGTCAAAAACCTAGCCTTAAGTACTATTAAGGGACAGGTTTCGGCCTTATCGATATTTTTTCAAAGGCCACTAGCTACACATTCGCTAGTAAAGACCTTCTTGCAGGGTGTGACTCGTATCAACCCACCAGTGAGGTCTCCCATATGTCCATGGGACTTAAACTTGGTTCTATCAGTTCTTCAAAGACAACCTTTTGAACCATTACTCCACATTCCTTTAGTGCTCCTCACCTGGAAATTAGTGTTCTTGGTAGCTATATCCTCAGCCAGGAGGGTATCGGAATTAGCAGCTTTATCTTGCAAGGAGCCATATTTGATTATCCATAAGGATAGAGTGGTTTTACGTACACATCCAGCCTTTCTTCCGAAGGTCGTGTCAAGTTTTCATTTGAACCAAGATATGGTTCTTCCTTCCTTTTTTCCCAAACCTAGTTCAGTGGAAGAGAAATTATTACATTCTTTGGATGTAGTAAGAGCAGTTAAAGCCTATCTTGAAGCTACTGCTATGATTCGGAAAACTGATGTTTTATTTATTCTGCCAGAAGGCCCCAGAAGGGGCCAGGCAGCGTCGAAATCTACTATTTCTAAGTGGATTCGGCAGGTTATTATTCAAGCCTATGGTCTGAGAAAGAAGGTGCCTCCATTTAAAATTACAGCACACTCTACTAGAGCAGTGGGTGCTTCTTGGGCGGTGCATCACCAGGCCTCCTTGGCTCAAATCTGTAAGGCCGCAACTTGGTCTTCAGTCCACACATTCACAAAATTTTATAAGGTGGATGTAAGAGGTCATGAGGATATCGCCTTTGGGCGTAGTGTGCTGCAGGCTGCAGTATAGATCCTCATGCCTGATGGCACCCAGCTTGTTATGGTGTCTCCCTCCCCTCATTTTGGCATTGCTTTAGGACATCCCACATAGTAATTACTATGCCGCTCTGTGTCCCGTGATGTACGATAAAGAAAATAGGATTTTTATAACAGCTTATCTGTAAAATCCTTTTCTTGGAGTACATCACGGGACACAGAGCTCCCACCCCTCTTTTGGGGACACTTATTGCTTTGCTACAAAACTGAGGTACTCCCGATATGGGAGGGGTTATATAGGGAGGGACTTCCTGTCTTGGGTGTGCCAGTGTCCATCACCTGAAGGTAAGCTCTATAACCCACATAGTAATTACTATGCCGCTTTGTGTCCCGTGATGTACTCCAAGAAAAGGATTTTACAGGTAAGCTGTTATAAAAATCCTATTTTTTTGTAAATGAAGAAATTAAATAAAAAAAATGTTTTACATATTTATTTTTTTTACATACTGCTGCCAGTGCAGTACAGCATCATCATATGACTGGTGTAGTGGTGATCAGGGATACTGATTGGTGACAGTATGTAGAAAATAAAAAAAACATATTTTGTTCCATTTTTTTAAATATTTTTCTCTTTAACATTTGTTTTGAATTATTTTAATTTGTATTTATTTTTTATATACTGCCATCAGAATAGTTGAGTGTTACCATAGTGATACTGTACTTCTCTGGGGGGGGGGGGGGTGATCAGATTTTAACAGCAATGGTTTGAACTGTAATGAAAGTCTTTCATTCATGACTCATTGGGGTTTCTTTACTAAAGCTGGATAGTGCAAAATCTTCTGCATAGAAATCAGCTTCTGTTTTTTTTTTAACCTTAAAGCGGAGGTTCACCCAAATTACTGACTTAATGCTATACACTTCTGTGCATTGCATAGATGCGCAAATGACAAAAAATTATTTTATAAGTGTT
Source organism: Rana muscosa (assembly GCA_029206835.1). Taxonomy (NCBI): domain Eukaryota; kingdom Metazoa; phylum Chordata; class Amphibia; order Anura; family Ranidae; genus Rana; species Rana muscosa. The sequence goes on along the minus strand of CM055122.1, from coordinate 992,614,475 downwards.
GTATTTACCTTATATTTTCTGTTTTATTTATGGTACTTCCTGTCTTACTCCCGCAGGAGTGGGCGTGCACATTCCTTTCCCCGACTCCTGGGAGCTAAGTGTCAGCATTCCCAGGAGTCAGTGCGGATCGCTGCTGCGTGCGAAATCTCGCGAGATCATCTGCTCTCCCTCCCCGTACTGACCTGTGTATTTTTGGTTGCCATCACAACGGGGCGGGAACTTCCGACGCCTCCGCCCGTTGTGATGGCAACCAGGAAGTGTTGACGGCGCTGCTCGCCGTCAACACTTATCACGTCAGATAGAGCGGTGAATGCCGGGAGACGCGCATTCACCGCTACCCGGAAGTCTGTGCTTGTGGGCTTCAGAATGCCCACAAGTAAAATGGAAAACAGCAACCTTTTTTATAAACGTTTTTTTTTTTACCAAAACGGACGGGGGATGTAATAAAGCGCAGGACGAGTGAGTACTAAATAGTCATCTGTTACGCAATTTAATGGACTGAAAAAAAAAACAACTATGGACCGCAGAACCTCCGCTTTAATTAAACAAGCTGAGGTTAGAAGCGGATTGGTTTTTATTCATTTGATTTTGCACTCTCCAGCTTTAGTAAATAAACCCCATTGTTTACTATTGTGATGCTGTGATCGGCCCACAGCTATCACATGGTGCAGGGTGCTGTGAATGGCCCAGGTACCATGCGATCACTGATGACAATCACTGATCACACACAGTAGTAAACAGGGTAGATTTGATTTAAATCAACTCGATTCGACTTTAATATTTGCAAACAAAATTAAGGTTTCCTATTTAGAATAATAAGATGTCAGGTTAGTAAAACAGCGATATCCGAACCGATTTTAGGTTAATCACGTGTAGCACACAGATCCCTGTCCTGCTTACCTTCACTTGCAGGATAGGACACACCATGCCACATGCCCAGTATCCTCCATGTTGTAGAGGGTGAGTGGTGTTAATAGTTTTTGGGTCCTGCAGCGAGTTACCTCCTTCTGTTGGTTCTTGTCCCTAAGTGTAGGGAAAAGTCTATTCTCTCTCTTAAAGAAGGCCAATGTCCAGACAGTGTTAAACTCCAACAGACAAGTTTATTTTCTCTTTGCTAGTAACTTAGTAGGAAAAGTTGAAGATAGAGATAGAGTTGGATAGGGAGGCAGGTTCAGGCACGCGGGTACTTGTTTACCCTCGTCGCCACTCAAGCCTGAGTGGGTATTGCTCACCCGGATAGTTCCCTCTCATGGTCCTAGCAGCCGGAGTGGAGCACGAACAATTACTTTAGGTTTGTTTCTCCTAGGGACGTGTTAGGAAGATCCTCTGCCACAGAACCTTTTAGCTCCTAAGTCCCGAACTTTTCAGCACTTGTAACTAGAGACCATAGGTGCCAATGGGACACGTTACAAGGGCTTAAGGTGTATCACAGAATCCTTCCCTCTGACAGGTAACCAGGCCTCTCCCGAGACGGCGACATCCTTCACCGATCCCCTTAGAAAGGTCCTACCCTGGTTATCTCTCCTTCAGAGCGGGTCACCCTCCCATGGGCACCCTGGGATTCCGCTGCTTGGTTGTAGGCCTCAGTTAAAGGTACTGGGCCTACCTGGAACGATGGGGCCTCGGGCTAAAGTTGCCCGGGACCCAGCACATTCACACGCACCCCTGGCCATGAGGGCCACCGAAGGTGGGGTACGTGCCGAGGACGAAGAAGGCAAACCCCGCACCAATGGCGTCTGCCCCTTAAGTACCCTCTTCCGGCATGCACAGCAGGTAGACCACGCCCACTGTACAGCCGCCGAGAAAGGACACCCAATCACACCGCAATGCCACCTGTGGTTCGACCCGAGACCTGGGCAACAATGCCACCTACAGCTCAAAGGGGAACAATACACCCAGGAAACAAAACAGCAGATCAGAGTCCAATTTAAGGAAATAAAATAGCCTGAGCCAAACTATTGCTCAGGCAACCCTCTAAATTTCAGGCATAGCGACCCCAAATTTTGGGGGTCCGCTACACACGCATAGTTGGAGAACTACTCAAATTATTTTATTCAATTAAAACAATAATATTCTATTGCGTATTTGCTTAACCACATCCCACCCGGCCACTGCATATATACGGCCGGGTGGGCGCTTCCTCCTTCTGAGTGGACACGGCGCATCCCCTATTGGCAGGAGGGCTCTGTGATTGGCCCTCCTGATCACATGACGGCTGTGTCCAATCACAGCCATCATGTGATGTAAATAGACAGCCGGTTTCTAGGCGATCGGCTCTCCTCACACAGAAGTTGTCAGAGGAGAGCGGATCGTTGCAGCCGGCCGGTAATCAGTGAGTATGAGCTGTTTTTTACAGCTTTTTACACACTGATCACCAGCCTAGTCTTACACACAAAGTCCCCACACATGTCCCCACACACGTCCCCCACATATGTAACAGTAAAATCACACGTCCCAATGGTCATCTGCACACATGTCTGTGATCACACAAACCAATTATTATACACTTAACAGGATTTTTTTTACCAAAGACATGTAGCAGAATACATTTTGGCTTAAATTTATGACAAAATTTGATTTTATTGGATTTCTTTTAAAATAGAAAGAAGAAAATATTGTTTTCCAAATTTTTGCTCTTTTTTCACTTATATCGCAAAAAACAAAAAAAGGATAAGTGAATAAATAGCACCAAAAGAAAGCTCTGTTTGTGCAAACAAAATGATAAAAATTTTATTTGGGTACAGCGTAGCATGACCGCACAATTGTCATTGAAAGTAACGGAGTGATGAAAGCTGAAAATTGGCCTGGGAAGGAAGGGGGTCAAAGTGCCCAGTATTGAAGTGGTTAAACATCAATGTTTAGTAACTGAAGTGCATAAACAAAATATCTTTGAAAAAACAAACAAAAGAACTTAAAGCAGAACTTCATTCTTTTTTCAGCTTTCCATCTATTAAATGTTCTGCCTTTGTTGTTTTTAAATTTGGATAGTAAAACCTTTTTTTCTGCCAGTAAATACCTTCTACAGCCCACTTCCTCTTAATTGTCTGGTCATTAGCCTAGGCTTATGACATCATGCACAGCTCTCTCTCTCTCACTCTTGTGAGAGTTTGCCAGCAAGGGAGGAGGGATGAGTCATAAGAGAGCCAATGAAAGCTGCAGGGCTGCAGAGCTGGAGGTGTGCCTCTGTGTACATTTAAGAAGTGAACAGGCAGCAGCTTCAGCTGCCCACAGTTAGAATGGCTGCAGCCAGTCTTAGAGAGAGTGAGATTTTTGCCGCATATTTGGCAAATACAGAATCACAGTATATATAAAATAATATGCAAAGTGGTTGGAGGGAAGCTTCAGAATGGCAAATATGTTTTTATTACAAATTATGTGAGCAACAAATATAGTGTAGCGCTAATCAAATATGAGTATACATGTGAACACCGTGCGACAATGTGAATGGGAAAACAATAATCATATGTCCATGGCAAGACCATATGAAAAAAAAAAGGTCTCTGGTGAATGGAATGAAAACAATATATGATTGCAAAAAGAAGTCTCTAGTATGCAAAAATTAATCCAGTGAGTGTTGCAAACAATCCAGTGTGAATATAAATGCTGCTGCTCCCACCATAGAAAATGAGGCAAAGTGAAGTGAAGATAACCGACACCAACTTAGGAGAGGCTTACCGGAGATATTTGACCCTAGAGAACGTATGTTCGAAGGGTCAAATGAGCTTAGTGTAAACCCCTCTGGAAATTCAATCCTCTGCTGCAATTCCTATTGGACGTCCCTTGTAAAAGACCACTTGCTGGGAGTGAGTTGATAACACGTGTATGTGGGCAATGCCCCAACGGATGCCAAACAATGGAGCCAGATGGAATGTGGTTAAAAAGAAAGAGAAGAGCACATAGCGTAATACTGTAAACTATAGGCGTTTAATGTAGGTAAGAACACTTACATTTGGATGAAGAAAAAAGCGCTTAGATGATAAAAACGGCAACAGTGGAGTATCCCGACGCATTTCGCAACATGGTGCATCGTCTGGGGTGGGGTGGTTTTTGTCACCAAATTATGTGAGCAGACTGCAGTTCCTCTGTAAAACTGAATATATCAGCTGGGTCCATATAAAAGAAAACTTCAAATGCAGTCTTTTTATCACAGCACATCTTCTCATGACGTTTCATTCGGGCCACCAGGCCTTGCATCTCTTTGTTGCATTTTGCACACATCACTGCTTTACCCATAGGTAGAGGAACTTTATCAAAATATTCCCAAAATGGGTCTCTTTTATGACCTGCTGCCATTTTGCTCCTCAAAGGAGGAATAAAGCACTTCAAGCTATGTGCAGAAAGATCACAAGGTTTATAAGCCGCTTAGAAGGTTGTAAGCATTACAATCAGGATCAGTGGATGGCGGATGCAATGCTCAGCCTCCTGCAGACTATTCCTGGGCTGGAGGAAGTGATCAATGTACTACAGGGGCGGTGATGTCCCACACTTGTGTTCCATTCAGTGGAGGCACCAGGATAGAGGGTGTTATACTAATCAAAATTTCTTTAAGCACCCCCATCTATTGGGCATCTGCCTGGGTATCCAAACACCAGTACATTCGCAGTGCAGGCTATACCTGTGTTCAAGCACAGAGGAGGTGCTACTGCAGCAGCTCCGCCTCCTTCCTCAGCCAATAACGCGCTGTAAGTCGCCCTGGAAACGCCACCTCTTCCCGAACTGTCACATTGGATAAAAATATAGCCTAGGAGAAGAGCCAGGGGATCCAATTGTCTGCCACATATCCATATCAAGGAATGTGTCTATGACTAGTGCACAGGGATTTTGTCTTTGACCAGTTGAATGACCAGTTGGATCAGCAGTCCACACCCCAGAAGTCATGGCATTAGAGGTTATGTGTGGGCTCATCTTTCAATTCCTACCCAAGTCATAGTTTGTCTTCTTCTAAATGCCTCCTCTCCCCTCCCCCCAATCTGTTCCGTTCTCTCCCCCTCTGTTTATCATAGGAGTTGGCAACCTGGGGCCCTCCAGTGGTTGTGGAACTACGTTTCCCATGAGGCATTACAAGGCTAGCAGTTATAATTACTACCAGAGGCATGATGGGACTTGTAGTTTTGCAACAGCTGGAGGGCCCCAGGTTGCCTACCCCTGTTTATCACTTTCCACTCTTGTTCCCCCCTCTCCTCTATCTCCAATGATGGGACTTGTTTTATTCCCAGTGACACAACAATGGGACATCCCACTGACACCAATGATGGCACTCATTTTATTTCAACTGACACTAATGGTGGGATTTATTATTTTGCCACTGACACCAACGATGGAGTGTACTTTATCCCCCTGACACCAACGATGGAGTGTACTTTATCCCCCTGACACCAACGATGGAGTGTACTTTATCCCCCTGACACCAACGATGGAGTGTACTTTATCCCCCTGACACCAACGATGGAGTGTACTTTATCCCCCTGACACCAACGATGGAGTGTACTTTATCCCCCTGACACCAGTGATGGAGTGTACTTTATCCCCCTGACACCAGTGATGGAGTGTACTTTATCCCCCTGACACCAGTGATGGAGTGTACTTTATCCCCCTGACACCAGTGATGGAGTGTAGTTTATCCCCCTGACACCAATGCTGGAGTGTACTTTATCCCCCTGACACCAATGCTGGAGTGTACTTTATCCCCCTGACACCAATGCTGGAGTGTACTTTATCCCCCTGACACCAGTGATGGAGTGTGTACTTTATCCCCCTGACACCAGTGATGGAGTGTATTTTATCCCCCTGACACCAATGATGGAGTGTGCTTTATCCCCCTGACACCAGTGATGGAGTGTACTTTATCCCCCTGACACCAGTGATGGAGTGTGCTTTATCCCCCTGACACCAGTGATGGAGTGTACTTTATCCCCCTGTCACCAGTGATGGAGTGTACTTTATCCTCCTGACACCAGTGATGGAGTGTATTTTATCCCTGTGACACCAGTGATGAAGTGTACTTTATCCTTGTGACACCAGTGATGGAGTGTACTTTATCCCTGTGACACCAGTGATGGAGTGTACTTTATCCCTGTGACACCAGTGATGGAGTGTACTTTATCCCCCTGACACCAATGATGGAGTGTACTTTATCCCCCTGACACCAAAGGTGGAGTGTACTTTATCCCCCTGACACCAAAGATGGAGTGTACTTTATCCCCCTGACACCAAAGATGGAGTGTACTTTATCCCCCTGACACCAATGATGGAGTGTACTTTATCCCCCTGGCACCAGTGATGGAGTGTACTTTATCCCCCTGACACCAGTGATGGAGTGTACTTTATCCCCCTGACACCAATGATGGAGTGTACTTTATCCCCCTGACACCAATGATGGAGTGTACTTTATCCCCCTGACACCAATGATGGAGTGTACTTTATCCCCCTGACACCAATGATGGAGTGTACTTTATCCCCCTGACACCAGTGATGGAGTGTACTTTAACCCCCTGACACCAATGATGGAGTGTACTTTATCCCCCTGACACCAATGATGGAGTGTACTTTATCCCCCTGACACCAATGATGGAGTGTACTTTATCCCCCTGACACCAATGATGGCACTTATTTTATTCTCATTGACACCAATGATGGGCTTTGTTTTGTGCTCATTGTCACCAATGATAGGACTTATTTTCTTCTACTTACACCAGTGATAGGACTTATTTTATCCCACTGACACAAATGATGGAATTTATTTTATTCTCATTGACACCAATGATGTACCCCCCATGCCCTCTTGGCAGCACACTTCGCACACCTCATTTTTCTTCTCAAACCCTTTGAGGTGTCCCTCTTAATTGTTTTCAATTGTTTGAAACATTTCTAAAGGATATATCTTTAATGAGAGCCTCACATTAAATCTGAATAAAAAGGCATTGCTCCTGTAATGGATTAATTCTGGTCCAATCCCAGAAACTATTATCTTCTGCCGCTGCTTCAAATCTATGTTAAAATATACATGTAGGCCTGTGTGAAGGTTTGCACACTGAAATCAGACTCATCAGTGTAGCTTCCATCGCATGTATAGCTCCCTGTGGGGCTCCTTTATTCAAACTTTACTTATATAGATAATATGACACATACACTCGTCATCATAAAAAAACATGTACACATGATTGGCTGAGTCCAAATATGGTGCTTCTCTTGTGACGTCAATTTCTTCCTCGTGTCTTCACATTCTTTAGACCGGCTCCATCTTAGTTTAGTCGAAGGGTTGGGCCGGATGGAGGGACCTAGGGAAGTGAATCCAGCACTGAGGGGGATGGGAAAAGACATCTGTCCCTTTCCTTCACTTCTGAGGTCTCAATCAAGGAAAACACTTTTTGTCTTATTGTTTCATGAATACTAGGACACACATGTGAAAATACTTTTAAACAATATCCTTAATTAGCATATATTAGCTTTCTAGTTCCCTATATGAAAATCAATAAGCTCCTTATCGTACAGAAATATCTCATCATGTATTTGTGTTCCTAACAGATGGTTCTCGTAGAAGGATGGTAATTTATTCCAAATTCCTGAGGTGTGGGGGGCAACAGACTATGTTAGGTGCTGGGCTCAAAGAACTATTTAACCCATTGCTAAACTTCTCAAACTATATTCAAGTGGATACCAGAAAGAGAAGTCATTTATAAAAATATTTATTTTATATACTCCATCACACTCCTAGTAAACAATGTGGTCATTATAAATAAAGATCACATTCTCCCCTCTTCTGCCACAAACTTGATCCATCTTGTTCCAGAATTTTTCCAAAATCTGCACAACAGAATGTGCACTGCAATACAACAAGCGACTTTGCGTTGTGGTGTGCTGTGTTGGGATAAAATAATCTATAAATCAATGCTCTGCACATTGATATACACCCTTTCCATTTCAAACAAACTTTGCATAAAAAGAGGAATTTTTGGTTCACATATATCGCAATACATGTTTAAGCTGGCCAACTGCGCCAAAGTAATCCCTCTCTGGCCAGTTTTTTTTTTTGCTTCCTATACATACAGAGCAAAGCTTGGCGGTTCCAGGCTCCGTGGGCACTAACAGTTCATCACCCTGGGAGGTAAGTACAGCTGATGGTGCAGTATGGAACTTACCTGTTGATCCGGAGGAAGGCGAAAAACCCTTATGAAGCATGGTATAATTTGCTCCAACAGGGAAAAAATTCCTTCCTGACCCCCGAAGGCGATCGGATTACTTCCTGGATCAACTATCTGTGGTGTAAACAATGGTGGTAAAAATTTTATATATACAGAGAAAAGCTTGGCGATTCCAGTATAAAAACACTGCACCTACAGGGAAGAAATTCTTGGTGGTGTCATCTTATCTTTTGACACAGGGCACAAAGCTTGACGGTTTCTATCAAAAGGGAGACGCTGTAGGTGCAGGACACAAGATCTTGGTGGTTTCTTCTGTATGTATAGGAATTGATGGCATGTTTTGCAGGTGAATTCCATAACTCCCAGTTGATCCAGAGGAAGGCAAAAAAATCCTTCCTGACCCCCGAAGGCGATCAGATTATTCTCTGGATCAACCATCTGTGGTGAGCTGTCAGTAGGCACACGGCCTGTGTAGTAGCTTTGAAATCCCCACTCTTCTACGACACTTGCAGGATAGATCAGTGACATTCTGACTGGTCATCGTCGGCACAGAACATCGAGTGCTGCAGATAGAAGACGGAGAAGAGCAAGGATTTCAAATCCCCGGACCACCACACAGGCTCTGTGTGCACTAACAGTTCATCACCCTGGGAGGTAAGATGGTACAGTATGGAACTCACCTGTTGATCCAGAGGAAGGCGAAAAACCCTTATGAAGCATGGTATAATTTGCTCCAACAGGTAAAAAATTCCTTCCTGACCCCCGAAGGCGATCGGATTACTCCCTGGATCAACCATCTGTGGTGTAAACAATGGTGGTAAAAATTCTGTGATGTTAAAAAATTGTCAAAAATGCGCAGAATTGTTTTTTCTGAATCTTCGCAGGACGATGTCATTGTCTAATGCAGATTCACATGCGTGCCCACATGCTGTTGATGTATGTGAACATGGGTAAGTATATCTCCTCTCCTGGTTTCTTTGATGTATTTGGCATTATAGCCGATGGAGAAAGTCGGTCGTCCATTTCCATGGGCTGTAAAAAGAAAACACAATGCGTCATATTCAATGTTTATAGATCTCTGGACTTTTATTGTTTAATAATGACCAACTCTCCCAATACAGACTAGAGCCAATCTCTTCTTCCTCATTTCCATTTAGTGAGAGAACAGATGGGACATAAATCTAGAAGCAGACTATGTGTCTATGGCCATCACTTCCACTACATGGTGATGGGTGACGTCACATCTCATAGACCTCATAGAGATTGTATCATGTACCATTGTACCATCTCACTTCCACTCACTCCCAACTGTGGCCCATTAAGTCTGGTGCCTAGAAAGTTATGTTCTTATCTTCTCCTCTCATGGAAAAGGGAACAATTGACTGGTTAGTCTGTAAGGTTTTCCTGCAGGCTGGATTACGTTTGTGTTCCCTACATTATCTGTAAGGACACAGCATTGCTCCAATCTGTCAGATATATAATAATATCGTCCCATTAGGATTTGGGTACTTACCATGTCCACTTGAAAAGGGGGCGATGCTTTCCCTTCCTCTACTTCTTCCCAGTCGATGGATTCCATGAAGATGTGGGTTTGGATGTCTTCACTGATCCCCAGTCTCTCCTCTGGATATTTGCAAAGCAGCTATAAAATAATGAACAGTTATCAATGCGGACTTGTATACAGGGGCAGTTTTTGTTGGGGCAATTTGATGGGGGCAGTTTTGATAGGGCAATATGATGGGGCAATTTTGATGGGAAAGTTTTGATGGGGGCAATAGGATGGGGCAATTTTAATGGTGCAGTTTTGATGGGGCAATAGAATGGGGGAAATTTTTATGGGGCAAGTTTGATGGGGGCAGTTTTTGATGGGTCAGTCTTTAATGGGGGCAGGGGCATATTTTGATCAGATAATAGGATGGGGCAATTTTGATGGTGTAATTTTTGATGGGGGCAGTTTTTGATGGGGGCAGTTTTTGATGGGGGCAGTTTTTAATAGGGTCATAGGATGGGCAATTTTGATGGGAGCAGTTTTTAAAAGGGAAATTTTGATGGGGCAGTTTTTATGGGGACAGTTTGATGGGGCAGTTTTTGATGGGGGAATTTTGATGGGGCAATATGGTGGGGTAGTTTGGATGGGGCAATTTTGAAGGGGCAGTTTTTATGGGGGCAAATTTGATGGGGGCAATAGGATGGGGCAGTTTTGATGGTTGCAGTATGATGGGGCAATTTTGATTGGGCAATATGATGGGGCTGTTTTGATGGTGGCAATATGATGGGGCAAATTTGATGGGGGCAATAGCATGGGGCAGTTTTGATGGGGCAATTTTTATAGGGGCAATATGATGGGGCAGTTTTTGATGGTGGAAATTTGATGGGGCAGTTTTGATGGGTCAATAGGATGGGGCAGTTTTGATGGGGGCAATTTGATGGGGGGTGGGTAAATTTTATGGGGCAATAGGATGGGGAAATTTTGATGGTTGCAATATGATGGGGCATTTTTATGTGGCAATTTTGATGGTGGCAATATGATGGTGCAGTTTTGATGTGGCAAATTTGATATGGGGAATAGGATGGTGGCAGTATGATGGGGTAATTTTGATGGTGGCAGTATGATGGGGCAGTTTTGATGGTGGCAGTATGATGGGGCAATTTTGATGGGGGTAATATGTTAGGGCAATTTTGATGGGGCAGTTTTGGTGGGGGCGATTTTGATGGTGGCAGTTTTGATGGGGGCAATATGATGGGGCAGCTTCTGGAAAAGGTAATTACAATTTAAACAATGCTAATTGTAAATTATATCCCTCTTTCTGTGCAGATGAATATATATATATATATATATATACATAAAATCTCTGCACAGAAACAAGATATATCATTTACAATTAGCGTCTTTTAGAAACGAATTACCTTTTGCAGGAGCTTTTTGTATTTCTAGATTTATAATCCTTGTAAATGTAGATAAACTTCCTAGTTCCTGGAGGGGGAGGAGAGGCTTCCATAGCTAAGGGGTGGCAACTTCTTCTGACACTGCTGTTGCTATGGAAACCCAACTTGCAACCTATTACACTGCTTGTGCTGCACTGAGCATGTGTGAGATCTGGAGGTGCATGCTGGGTAACCAGCCTGCATGGAATACAGGAAGAGATACAGTCTGGCTTCAGATGCCCACACATGAGATGGCCGCGGCTTGCTGGGACTTACAAAAGCAAGAAATCAATGGTGCAAAAATACAAAACGGATCTTAGTTTACAGCATACCTTTACTAGAATACATTAAGTGTGAGGATTATAGGGGTATTTTTATCTAAAAAGTAAAATTTCGGCCGAAACACCGCTTTAACCACTTCAACCCTGGGCTTTTTTTTACCACCTCAATACCGGGCCTATTCTGGCACTTCTCTCCTACATGTACAAATCATCATTCTTTTGCTAGAAAATTACTCAGAACCCATAAACATTATATATGTTTTTTTAGCAGACACCCTAGGGAATAAAATGACGGTCATTGCAACTTTTTTCTTGCACGGTATTTGCGCAATAATTTTTCAAACGCCTTTTTTTGGGGGAAAAAATGGTTTCATGAATTAAAAAATTGCAGAACAGTAAAGTTAGCCCAATTTTTGGGGAAAATATGATGTTGCGCCGAGTAAATAGATACCTAACATGTCACGCTTTAAAATTGCGCACACTCATGGAATGGCGCCAAACTTTGTTACTTAAAAATCTCCATAGGCGACGCTTTAATTTTTTTTACAGGTTACCAGGTTAGAGTTACAGAGGAGGTCTAGAGCTAGAATTGTTGCACGCGCTCTAACGCACGCGGCGATACCTCACATATGTGGTTTGAACGGCGTTTACATATGTGGGCGGGACTTACGTGTGCGTTCGCTTCTGATCGCGAGCTACCGGGGACAGGGGCATTTTAATTTTTTTTTATTATTATTTATTTTTTTATTTTATTTATTTATTTATTTTTTTCACTTATTTTTATTTTTATTTTTTTTTATCACTTTTATTCCTATTACAAGGAATGTAAACATCCCTTGTAATAGGAATGTGTGTGACAGGTCCTCTTTATTGAGAGATGCGGGGTCAATAAGACCCCACATCTCTCCTCCAGGCTGGAAAGCATGAGATTGTGAATTTTTTTCACTGATCTCATACTTACTAGCCGCAATGGCGGCTGTGTTTACATCTGAGGACCCGGGCGTGACGTCGTCACATCGCGCCCGGGCCTCCGACGGTCATAGAGATGACTCGTGACCATCCAGAGTCTCAGTTGGTGGTTGATAGCCAAAAATTTGCAGAAGGGGAAATCCCTAATGCCGGTAACCTGGAAGGTAGTAACGACGGATACCAGTCTCTTGGGCTGGGGAGCAGTTCTGGAGGAGACCACTGTCCAGGGGAAGTGGTAAGAGTCCAAAAAAGCCTTGCCCATCAACATTCTAGAGATTCGGGCGGCGCGTCTGGCTCTAATGGCCTGGACTTTCAGGTTGCAGGGTTGTCCCGTCAGGATACAATCCGACAATGCCACAGCAGTGGCTTACATCAACCACCAAGGGGGCACCAGAAGTCACGCTGCCCACAGGGGAGGTGAACCATATTCTGGCTTGGGTAGAGAAGCATGTACCTTGTCTATCTTCAGTCTTCAATCCAGGAGTGGAGAATTGGCAGGCGGATTTCTTGAGCCACCAACAATTGTTCCCGGGAGAATGGTCTCTCCATCCTGACAATTTTTCAGCCATATGTAAAAAATGGGGCACCCCGGACATAGATCTATTGGTGTCCAGGTTCAACAAGAAGTTTGACAACTTTGTGTCAAGGACAAGGGATCCACTCACATGCAGGACAGATGCGTTAGTAACCCCTTGGGATCAGTTTTCACAGATTTATGCATTTTTTCCAGTTCAGCTGCTACCGCGGCTTCTACGCAGGATCAAAGAGGAAGGGAAGCCGGTAATACTGGTAGCCCCGCCATGGCCCAGAAGATCCTGGTATGCAGGGATCGTAAGGTTGGCAGTAGGGAAACCGTGGACTCTTCCATCCCATCCAGACTTGCTTTCGCAAGGATCGGTGTTCCACCCTGCCTTACAATCGCTAAATTTAAAAGTTTGGCTATTGAAGCCCACATTTTTTTAAGAGACAGGGGCTTTCAGGCTCGGTAGTAACTACCCTGATTAATGCAAGGAAGCCGGCTTCCAGGACCATCTATTATAGGGTCTGGAGGTCTTATGTTTCCTGGTGTGAAACCAAAGGATGGCATCCTCGGAAGTATGTCATAGGAAGAATTCTTGCCTTCCTACAGTTGGGGGTAGAAATTAAGCTAGCCTTGAGTGCAATCAAGGATCATATCTCGGCCTTGTCAGTGTTTTTTCAAAGGCCGCTTGCCTCGCATTCTTTGATCCGGGCCTTTATACAAGGGGTAATTAATTGTCAGAAACCATAAATCAGACCGAGACAGAAGTACAGTTAAATCACACTAGTTTAATAATAAATAATAAAAAGGTAAACAGAGTAAGCGTAGTCAAAACATAGCCATAGTTCAGTAACCGGATAGGGTAGTCGGCCAAGCCAAAGTCCAAGAGCCAGCGATAAAGGTAATAGAACAACAAGCAGGATCCGTAGCCAGAGGGGACAACAGTCAAGCAGGTCTTCAACTGGAACGCAGGAGAAAGACTCTTGTGATGTTAACACAGGTGAAGGCGAAGAGCAAATGAACTGGAAGTCCTTAAGTAGGCAGAGCTGACGAGCGGATCATCAACAGGTGGATCACTGTGGAGAGATGGAAGCTGGCAATTAGCTGACAGCTGAGCTGCCAGCACAGAGAAGGAAGGGCTGAACCAGCCCTGACATTAATATAACTCTGCCAGTTAGGTCACCCTTGTGCCCATGGGATTTGAATCTAGTTTTATCGGCCTTACAAAGACAGCCCTTTGAGCCAATGGGCCATATTCCCTTGATCCATTTAAAAGAAAGTTTTGTTTTTTTGGTGGCAGTAACCTCGGCAAGGAGAGTATTAGAATTGGCAGCTTTCTCATGTAGCGAGCCATACTTAATTATTCATAAGGACAAGGTGGTGTTGCGTCCTCACCCAACCTTTCTGCCTAAGGTACTGTCCAGTTTTCACCTAATCCAAAATGTCTCCCTGCCTTCCTTTTTTCCAGATCCTCGTTGTTGCCAGAAGGGCCCAGGAAAGGGCAGACAGCGCCAAAATCGACTATTTCAAAGTGGATTCGTCAGGTTATAATTCAGGCTTATGGTTTGAAAAGAAGCGTTCTGCCTTTTCAAGTAAGAGCGCACTCTACCAGGGCAGTGAGTGCTTCATGAGCGGTGCATCACCAAGCCTCTATGACTCAGATTTGCAAGGCCGCAACTTGATCATCAGTACATACATTTACCAAATTTTATCAGTTGGATGTAAGGCGGCAAGAGGATGCCGCTTTTGGGCGCAGTGTATTGCCGGCAGCAGTATAGATCCTCGCGTCTGATGGTGGTCTGCTTTGATATGTGTCTCCCTCCCCTCAGATGGCATTGCTTTGTGACATCCCACATAATAATTACTATGGCTGCTCTGTGTCCCGTGATGTACGATAAAGAAAACAGGATTTTTATAACAGCTTACCTGTAAGATCCTCTTCTTGGAGTACATCACGGGACACAGAGGTCCCTCCCTTCTTGTTGTGATATATATTGCTTTGCTACAAAAACTGAGGTACTTCCTGTATGGGAGGGGTTATATAGAGGGGAACGTCCTGTCTTTTGGGTGTGCCAGTGTCCATTCACCTATAGGTGGTGTATAACCCACATAGTAATTACTATGGCTGCTCTGTGTCCCGTGATGTACTCCAAGAAAAGGATTTCACAGGTAAGTTGTTATAAAAATCCTATCTTATTTTTTTGCCTTTTGGAATAGAGGTTTTACGTAAATAAAAGCTGATCATTGTAAGCACCCTGTCTGTGGTAAATGGTTTGTCTCAACCCACTAACTGCTACATCAACAGGACAGCTTGTTCTGTTGAAGAACGTTAATGACCAAGGAAAAAATACATTACTGTATAAAGGATTCTGTTTTCTCACCCTCTATATAAATTACTATTATTTTCAAAATGTTCTGTAATACATGGAAATGCTGTTTTGTGGCTATAGGCAAAATCTTGGTGACAACATCCTTTATCAGTGGGTGGAGAAGATCAGAGAATTCTTGGTGGAGAAATCTAAGACTTCTCATCCAGGTTGGTATATGGTTATGTCCTTTAAAAAAAAAAAAGTATGTTTCAATTAATAAGAAGCACTTTTAAGTTTTCTTTTGTTTTTTAGAAAAATATGTTTTATTTTATGAGACAGTTTTAAACTCTTCTTATACTGTATCTTGTAAGTAGCGGCAAAGCCTGAGCTTGGAACAGTCACAGTTAGCTGAGTATCACATGGACAGTTCAAGTCAAATTAGAGCCAAATGATCATACCCAGCTTCTATGAGGACAGAGGAGTTCCGGTGCAATAGCTTCATTGGGACCAATGCTTCTATCAATGCTAAGCTTCAGAATCCATGTAAAAAAATTAATTAAAAAAAATAAGGCCATGGCATAAGTGTCGCTATGTTGCAAACAATTTCACAAAAGAGAATAATGCCTTGTTCTGAGAGGTTACAAAACAGAATAAAATGTTGCAAATGTGGCTTGTTAATAAAGACAGAAACCATGTTATAAAAACATGTTAATAGAGGACATGCTTTTATGCCTGGTTCACACTAGTGCCATTTCAGATGGGACTTGAGTCGCACAGAATCGCATGACAATGGAAATCACATTGTTTTCAATGGTGCCCATTCACATCAATGCAGCGTGATTTTGGAAAAGGGTCCTGTGATACTTTGGTGCGATTCCAGCATGATTCTGGCCCCATAAAATATACAAACCACATCCAAGCTGCATCACATAATCTTGCTAAAAATCCATTCAAAATCTGATTGCAACAGTGAGAACCTAGCCTTGGCGCCAGTTCACACCTGAACATGGCGCAGCCGCGTTCCTTGTGCATTTAAAGTGATCACTTGCGATCTAAAGCAGGTGTCACTAATAACTTAAGGACACCACAAACACAGTGCAATTGCCTGAACCAGATCGCAAGGTACAGTAGTACCATGTAATCCGGTTGCTGTGGGTTTTTGTAAAGTAGTGCATGCACTTTAGGTGCTGTCCAGCGTGATTTTAGCCCATTCAAATGAATAGGCTGAAATTGCACTGCACCCAGATGGCATGTGAATCACACAAGAAAGCACAATTCTTGGTGTGAACCAGCCCTTCAAGGATGGAAGACAACTGGCAGATTTTATCTAGAAAGGTTGGTTCATTACAAAAATCTGAGGAAAATACAACAGAGGGGAATAATCTGAGCAAATTATGTTGTTTTTTTTTTTTGTTTTTTTAAATGGCATGAAAATCCAAAGTTTGAAATCCAGAGAAATAAAATAAAAATTTCCTTTATACATAGGCCTTTATGTAATCATTTCCTTATGTACGTACTTTGATCGTTCTTTCAGTAAAGTCCCACAAAGCACAATGGTGAGCACAGTGGTGTAGTGATTAGCACTTTCACCTAGCAGCAAAAGGGTCACTGGTTCAAATCCCGACCACGACACCATCTGCCTGGAGTTTGCATGTTCTCCTTGTGTCTGCGTGGGTTTCCTCCGGGTACTCCGGTTTCTTCCCACCTCCAAAGACATGCTGGTAGGTTAATTGGATCTTGTCCAAATTGGCCCAGTATATATGTGTGTACGACTGTGTGTCCCAAGCGTGTCGAGATCCTATGGGGATATAATAATTTTTTTTTTGTGTGTAATAAAGACCAAAATGTTGTCTTTACAGGTCCAACATTGAAAGCTGCAACAGAAGAAATTGAGGCTGATGATGATGATGACATAGCCTCAAGTTCTGAGCTATTAAATAACTTGTTTGCTAACTCAGCTGTTTTTGGACATTTAGACGCTTTTGGAGGTACATTGTGATTTCAATTTATCCAATTTGTACTAGTCATAGACAGAAGGTAGCATTGTTTGAAGGGCAACTCCAGTCAGGGCTGACAATACTGATAAGAATATACAAGATCATGTAATATGCACTTTTATATTTTCCTCTTTTTACTGTGTATTTCAAAAGTAACTGTGCTGAGCTTGTATTTAGGTGATACAACTGACAACAGAATCAAAAATTAAACATAAAACTTTTTATTCTGTCATCATTTATGCAAAGGAGGAGAGATGTCGACATGCACAGGGATCACTTATCTTTATGCATTAATATAACATTAGATGCAGACAATAAAAATTGGAGGCTTTAAACCCATCTACATTGTTTCCTAACTTGTGTCAACTGTCAAGATGGTCTTTAGAAAAAGATGCATAACCAAAAGGATGTCCTTCCCACAGATTCCTACTGCAGGTATTTTAATGATGGGAATTCCCCAGACCTCTTAGTGAGATTTGAGAGCAGAGTAGGTAATGGTACTGTGAAGCAAAAACTGAAAATTATATACTCACCTTTCCGTAATTTTCCTTTCCTGACGCATCTCCATGGCAGCACACACACTGGGTTGTGACTCCGCCCCCACAACCTGACAGGATAGGTTAACTATAAATTTTGAAGGAGAGGCACCCCACCTCATTCTCTGTAGCTATCATCTAATGAAGGGTGGGATGCTGTGTGCTGCCATGGAGATGCGTCAGGAAAGGAAAATCACGGAAAGGTGAGTATACAATTTTAAATTTTCCTGACGCATCATGGCAGCACACACACTGGGAAATAACTCGCCAGTTGGGAGGGTGAAAGTAAAGTAACAGAATTTATTCATCATATGACAGTAGAATCGGCCCAAATAACTGATCTACCAAACTCTACTGTTGATAACTGAGCTGAATCTACCCTGTAGTGGGACATAAATGTATGCCTGGAGGACCAGGTTTCTGCCCTGCAGATTGTCTCTGGTGACACCATGCAATATGCTGCCCAGGAAGTTGCCACTGCCCTTGTTGAATGAGCCCTAATATCTCCAGGTATCCGCAAATTCTGAATGCCGTAGGCTTTCTTGATGACCTTGACCAACCAAGATGCAATGGTTCGAGATGAAGCCATTTGGCCTCTTCTTCCTCCGTGAGGAATCACCAATAGATTTTCAGTCTTCCTGAAAGAAACAGTAGCTGACAGGCAGTTCCTAATAGTTGTCATAATGTCCAAGGTATGTGGTTGCCCTTGATCATCAGTAAATGAAGGCAGGTTGATTTCCTGATTGTAGTAAAGCGGTCTGAGGGTTTCAGAACCACCCTGTCTGGGTAGAAGATCAAATAAGGTTCGGAAATCATTAACGCCTGTATCTCCGAGACTCTTTTAGGGCGATAAGAAATGTTAATTTCAGTGTCAAATTCCATAATGTAATCGAATCAGCTGGGTGAAAGGGTGAACCTAACAGAGTATTCAGCACTACTGATAAGTCCCATGATGGAAATTTCAGTCTTTTTGGAGGCCTGATCTTAACACAAGCTTTTTTAGACTGCATTATGAGAGGGTGTGAGGCCCATCTAAACCCTGTCTTTGCGGATAAAGCTGAAATCTGAACTTTCAGGGTACTAGAACTGAGTCCCTTAGATAAACCTGTTTGAATAAACTCCAGGATTTACAAAGCTTGTGGATGTAGTGGATCCCATCCATTCTGCTTGGTCATGATCGTGAATCTCTCCCATATTCTACCATAAGTAACGTTGGTTGAACACTTCCTTGCTTGGAGTAGCGTTGAAATGACTTCCTGGGAACAACCTTGTTCTAGGAACATGCCATTAGATAGAGTCTCTCCGGATCCGGATGGAGGAATTGACCCTGGTGAAGCAGATCCTGAGACAGTGGAAGAAGTAGTGGATCTTCCACCCTGAGCTGCAGTAGAGTCGTGAACCAAGGCCCCCTGGGCCAGAAAGAGATCACCGCTATTTCTGAGGATGACGACCTCCTGAGTCTGGACAGGAACCTCTCAATTAGAGGTGTTGGTGGGAATATGTACCACAGGCGAAAGTTCCATGAATGGACAAGACGGTCCGCGCCCTCCGCAGATGGATATGCTGCCCTCGACAGGAACCTCTGACACTTGGTGTTTGTAGGTGTCGCGGCCAGATCGATCTCTGGAGTCCCCCAAGTTTGAGTCAGATGAACGAATGCTTGATGGTTCAGGGACCATTTGTTGTTTGAGAGGAACTCTCTGCTCAACCGATCAAGTAGAAAGTTCTGTGCTGCCCAAACATACACTGCCCGTAGATCCCTTAGGAATAACTGGGCCCATTCCAGGATGGGGCGAACTTCCTAAAGTAAGGTACTGCTCCTGGTACCCCCCTGTCTCTGAATGTATGTCACCGCCACTTTGTTGTCCATCTGTATTAGGACACTCTTCCCCCTCAGGGACGGGCCGAAAGCTAGGAGGGCTTGAAAGGCTGCTCTGAGTTCAAGAACATTCGTTATCATGCCCACCGCGTGAGATTGCCATTGCCCCTGAACCGCCTGGTCCCGATAGAGGGCTCCCCATCCTGTCTGACTGGCGTCTGATGTGATTACCTATAGGTCTGTGCCTTTTGAGGTTGTCTTTATTCATCCACCACCAAACCGCACATGTGCAGAAGCGTTCCGCCGGCACCCGCGCCATATTGGAAAAGGGCAGAATGACCTGCTGCTCTACCTCACTTTCTCCAGCCCTGTGTAGAGCCCAGAGAAGGATGCAGTAGCCATAATGGAACGAACGCCGATCTGTGGAACTACAGAGCTCAGCCAAATCCTTGTAAACAAAAAGAGAGGAAAAAACAAAGTCAAAAGCAATACCTTGGAATAGAAGAAAGGTAGGAGGTCACTGCAGTAACTTTAAGCTTCTTTAAAGCTTGTAATATGCCAGAATGTGCCCCAGAGACCACCAAATTGGGGTTCTCTCCATAGAGGCTCCTTTAGAGGCTGTACAGGAGAGACTTCCAGCCAGGAGAGGCTTAACCTGGTGGAGCAAATGCGGTAAGGGTGCTGAATCCGTCCTCCATCTTGTCAGGTGAGGATAAAAAAAGAGAATGAGGTGGGGTGCCTTTCCTTCAAAATTTATAGTTAACCTATCCTGTCAGGTTGTGGGGGTGAAGTCACAACCCAGTGTGTGTGCTGCCATGATGCGTCAGGAAAGAGTATTTGGACAATAGAGGAAACTAAGCCAGTGAACCATAACTTACTCTTAAACCTGAATTATAGACACATATAAAAACCATTTAATGTATTTAAGTACTCATTAAAAATATAAACATATTTCTATATAGTCTACGCATTAGTAGATGTATGTATTGTATTTACATTCGTGTCCTGTAATTCCCCAAACAGTCTAAGATAGGGAGGAGAGGAAGCACTGTAAGGCCGCGTACACACGACCGGTTTTCTCAGCAAAAACGACAAGAAAACTGCCGGGAGAGCTTTCTTGCCGAGAAAACCGGCTGTGTGTATGCGGGTTTCCGTTTTCTCGTCAAGAAAACTGGCCAGATTCCCCGACGAGAAAAAAGACGACCTGCGGTCTTTTTTCTCGTCGAGAATCTCGTCGGCCTGTTTCTCGACGAGAAACCCGAGCGTGTGTACACTTACCTGTCGCTGTGGAAACCCGCGCATGCTCGAAATGACTTTGACGCATGCGCGGTAGCTTCCTAGGCATAGGCATAGGGTGTAGCAAGATGGTGGCGACGGCATCGAATGTGACGAGCGCACGCTCGTCATAGTCAATGACGTCACCGCGTTTGTGCCATTTAAAAGAACGGCGGTTCTTTTGAATCGTACATGTGTACACTCGGCCGGGACAAGTTTCTTGTCAAGATTCTCGTCAGGAAAAACTACAGTTTTTACCTGACGAGAATCTCGGCCGTGTGTACAGGGCTTGAGTCAACCAGGGCTCTATTACATTGCATTCTGCTCTCAAACTAACACTGAAAGCTTGCTAAGAGGATGGGGCAGCATAGGGATGACCATATCAGTGTGCTGCTGATCCTTTATTGCCCCATCACAGGCAGGGTATAGGATTGTAACCAAGCTTTTAGTGGTTACCCGTTTCACTGCCACCATCGTAAAGCATACGCTGGCAATAATGGAGTGGGGGACTGTGACACAGAATTCAGAAGGCAACTGCCTGCTTTCAGATGGAAGTGATCTGCCTGCTTCCATGGACCTCGGAACCCCGGGACAGCAGAGATGTGGCAGGTTGTCAGACTTTTAAACCCTTCCTGATCAGCCCTGTTGTCCATATAGCAGGATATTTATGCCCGGGGGGCGAGAAGGACTGCCCAATCATGTGACCATTGTATTTAGCTGTCACTGGGTCCCATGATTGATAACTGGTCCTGCCAGGTCCCACCAGCTCCTGAGCGTTACTAGAGACCAGGTGCTGTTTGTGACAGCTCAGTGACTGTGGTGAGAGCACAGTGAGGTTGAACAGTATGTAAATGCTGTAATGTCCAGTGTTGGCACAGGTTCACTTTAAAGCTGAATGCTAGTCAGCATTTAACATTGTTGTCTTATTGATCCACACACACAACTTGTACAGCAAGGATTAACTGCTTGTAGTTCAGGGGGTAAGGAACAAGAAGACATACCCAATTCCTCACTCCTACAGGGTTCCTTCCAGGACTATGACCGATCCAATGAAGTCACTCCTCCTTGCCGCTCATCTGGTTGCAAGACGTCGAGGGCCTTCCTACATTTCAGGAGCAGAGGACAATGGAAGAGATCACCAACTACCAGGGGAAAGAGAAATAAGGTATGTATTTCCTATTTTTACTTTTCCCTAGACTAAAGAAGTAGCTACCTCCCTATGCATGTGGGTGTGGGGACAACCAAATGTCAAGTTGTTATATAAATGTTTTTAGTTGTCCTTCAATGCTACATTATAGTCTTCTTGCTCTTACTAGTTCAACTACATTTTGCTTACTTGGTTTTACATTATTTTGTAGACACTGAAAAAGAGGTTCCAACAATAGAACATGGGGAAACAATAAGTGACAGAAGAAGTACGTTCCAGGCACACTTAGCTCCAGTGACAAGCCCTGCTCAGGTGAGTACGATAAGAAATGTTATCTTCTGTTTTCATTTTTTAGTCTTGAATCATGTTATTGCAATATAAAAATATATATATAAATATAAAACTAATGTCATACAGACTTCATTAGTTGTTTCCTGATAAAAACATACATTTGTCCAGTCACAGTGCCATTTAAATTTGTCAACCCTAAACACGAGTACCACACAGTGCTTATTTCAGCCTGTCATAGATTTTAATAGGCTGCTAGGAGGGGGCTGTATACTACACCTGTTCCTCCTGGGCACACAAAAACACGGGCTAAGCTTCCGGTGTGCAGGAGGAATAAATGCAAGGCGTGCCAAGGTATTTTTCTTGGATTGGTGCAGGATTTTGGGAATAGAAATTAAATAACATATCTAAGGGATTTTTACATACACGGCAGTAAAAATGTTCAGTTGATATGTGGATTTACTGCCTCCCAACTGCCCCCTTAACCTACCATAGCAGCCTGAAAGGGGTTCTACACATGGTGTGGCCACAATGCTTTACTTTTGCTTTAAAATTACTTGTTTAGCTATTTTATATGCTTTCTAATTTGAAACAAAAGATTGGCCTTCCTTTACATAGTCTTCAGAAGGACTAATTAATAAAAGGATCAAATAAAATTAAAGGGTATGGATGCAAAAGATATACTGGTAAGCGCCTTTCAGAAACTGGAAAATGCAGGGTGAACATACAGTACAGTAAATGGCAATTAATTTTACTTTGTATTTTAAGCTGCCAAAAAGCACACACAATAAAAAAAAAAAACATCTCTTAGCAACAATGATGGTCGAATTCGGAAAATCACTAATTCTGCACTATTTGACCCTCCTAAATATTTACATGTTGATCTGTCTGATCAGCAGAGAAGTATGCATAACAAGAATCCAGGAAATTGTGTTTCATGAAATATGTGATTCTCTGCAGACTGGAGGAGGAGAAGGAAAACACTTTCAGTTTGTTGATCACTTCGTTTTTAAACTAATTAGTTCATCACTAGTTAGCAAATGGTGTCAGGAAAACTAAGCTTGGAAACAAAAAAACTACAAGGGTTACTGTGGCTATGCTTGTTAAACACTTAGGCCCATTTACTGTGCTGCACATTTTTCCATGTGTTGTGGCATGCTGGGTAAGGCAGCCCATTCAAAATTAATGGGCTTTAATGCACGCAACATTTTTTTTTTTTGGGAGAATAACGTTTTTTGAAAGATTATGGCACGTTAACAATAAAAAGATAATGAGTATAATACTGCAGTAACAGCGTTACAGTAAGTGAGAACAGTAATTGTCCACTAAGAATAGTAAACAGCACAAACACAGGTTGTGGGGAATAGGGGAAGAGAAGAGAGTCAGACTCTGCGTCATCACAGACTCTACGTTAACTGCGAGGAATGCGTTGCTGCACGGTAGAAAAGCACCTGCAGAGGTCTGACATGGTAGTTCATTAAGTGCTACTTCTTCCAAATAAAGTGAAACCCGACGGCAAAAACGAGGACCACACCGCCGTGAAACCCGACGGCAAAACAGAGGACCGGCTAGGTCCTCTACACACGGCCGTTTTTCACGACATGTTTTCTCTTGGTCGAGAAATCCGGCCGTGTGTAGGCTCCCTAGCAGTGTTTCCCTATGGGAAAACTGCAGAGGAAAAAAATGCAGTGATTCGCGACGAGAAAAATTAGAGCATGTTCTAATTTTTCTCGTCGTGATTCTCGCCATTTTTGTCGTTGGGAAAAATGCTGGAGAGCCTACACACGGCCGTTTTTCTCGTCCAAGAGAAAAAAATGAAATTTTTCCCGACAAGAAAAGTGAGCGTGTGTACGCGCCATTATTTTCTACAGCACTTCCTGCTTCGGTCGCCTAGGCGATTTTGTCACTAGGCGATCCCCTTGGACTCCTGGAATATCGGCGTCATCTATCCCAGGAGTCCATGCAAATCGCCTAGTGACAAAATCTCACGTTATTACTAGCTTAAAATAAACATTTACAATGCCCAGATGCACCTAATAGATCATTTGTTAGCCTAATCAAGTGTTTTTTTTTGTTTCGGGGCCATGCTGCTTTCCGCAACTTCCATTACCTTCCGGCCTGTCATCTGAATAACAGGTTGCTATAGCAATGGGACAGGAACTTTCCCCATTGCTATGCCGACCTGTCGGGAAGAGAAAGCGCTGCACAGTGGCATTACTGCACAGGCGCTAGATCAGGAGGTGCATGCTGGGTAGCCAGCTGCGCCGAATCCCGAAAATGAAGAGAGGGCTTCAGATGCCCACAGCAGAGATGGAACCTACCTGCTTCCGAGATCTGGTTAGTTTTCCATGATTTAAACATAAGCTACAAGGACCACATATATGACAGGTTGCAGTTTCAGTGTACACAATTCCGGTAGAGTGTTTAAAAAAAAATTATGATTTTGGGGACTGGAACTCTTTTCTTTAAGCTTTGACAATAAAACCTGGAAGCTACTATGCACAGCTGCACCAGATTCTGTGAGTACCAGTTTTAGTAAATCTAGCCCTACAGTATGTGTTGTGATGCCCTGCGGTCTGTTGAAGAGGTGCATTGGGGTGCCATTGACAATAAATGACACTCCAGCATTTTATTTGTGTGACAGCATGTTGGACAGTGTGGATAGGTCCTATAGAAAGAACATAAAGGAGCAACTGCCTATAGCAACCATATTTTCATCATTTGAAAAATGGAATCCAGACCAGCTGTGGCTGCAGAGATCTCAGTGTGTTGGAAGTCTCATGAGGCATCAAGGCCACTGGAGTGCTGAAAGATTGGGGGAATTATTAGGCACCCTGTAAAGCACATTATGATAATTTGTGGTCATGGCTAAAATATGTCAATGCAGATTACTCAGGTTTACCTAAGCCTCATGTACACTGCTGCTGATAAACGGATGTTTAGGAGCAGTTGGGCATTTTTTTCAACTGCTCCTGAACTCTCCTCTATGTTATCTTATCAGTACATGTACACAGGGTCGTTTACAGTCGTTTCTAGGCAGTGGAGTTTAGAGGCTTTTTCTGGAACCCAAAAAAATGCATTTGTAAGCTGTGTTTAGAGGCCAAGCGCGGCTAAACGCAGTAACTTGCGTTTAGCAGCGTTTCGTTTACAGACGTTTTTCATTTTAACCCCAAAAAAATATAAAATATATTTTTTTCAAACGCTTCTAGACGTAAATGCGGCTAAACTCGCCATTTGTAAATGCGGCTAAACAGCCGTTTTTAGACGCCGGTTTCCAGCTGTCAAGTTAAATCGTTCAGGAGAGGTTGAACGTCCCGTGTACATGAAGCCTAAATATTTTTATGTTCATGTCTTTTAACTGTAGGTGAAGCAAGTACTGAACAAACTTTATGAAAACAAAAAAATTGCAAGTGCGACTCACAACATATATTCATACAGGTTTGTAGTTACATTTATAGTTAGTCTGTATTCATATTTCTCACTCACTGAACTGTATATTGAGTTTACAGAGCTTAAATACACGCACGGTCTTCCTTACTACGTTTTAAAGCCTTAACATTTGTGTAGGAATATCAGATTGGCAAATTCACAAAAGGGATTCCCTTGCGTCATCAATGCACAACGCACATTCTGTGTTTCTGGTGGAATTTTACTAAATTGCTCTATGTTTTCATACTTCTTACCATAAACCTGTATGTAAATGATCATTGCACAGCTTATCTCTGTTTAAAATACATATACCGCCTGAATGTTGAGGAGGACAGAAAATAAAGTAATTTTTAGCAACTATGTTTCACAAAAATGTTAGAATGGGAGTGGGACTTTAATTGTGCCTCTGAGGAATGTAGAAAAAGATACAAATACTATGATTAAATAGAAAAATAGATGAATTTTATTTAACCGCCTAGTGGCAGTACAGTTTAAAAGTCAAATATAAGTATATTTTAGTGGAGATTAATATTGATTAATGTGAAAATAGTAACAATTCCACACCTTTTGCAATTATTGTGAATCCAACCTTTTTTTATAATAAAATAGTAGAGGTTATACCTGTTCATAAAGCACCCTCGGTCTGTGTCACCGGACAATTAGCCCACCCTCAGCCTTTCATGCCACCCCTGGTGTGGGGGATACATGTTGTCGGCTCCTGGAGCCGTTCTCTTTCTTTACTATGTGCTAGTCACACTTTAGAAAAAGGTTTTGACATGTTTGTAATTTGATTACTGTACACATGCATGATATTTCTGATACCCTGGATGTATGTGATACCATGTATGCACTTTTTGTTTCAATAAAACTGTGGTTGAAAAAAAAAAATAGTAGAGGTTTATTGAGCATTTATAAGCAATGTTCAGATTACAGAAGATATGAATGTACAGTGGGACATCCAGTTGATTATACAAACAATACCAATTGATGCCAGAACAAATATAACACAGCCCAAAGTCCTTTCATTAATCGGTTTGGTAACGGTATGGAAAGGTTACATACTTACAGGCGATTGAGGTATGAGGATGTATTCTGTGTCTGTATAAGTAAGTATTTTCTTATCTGCAGGATATACTCCAAAAAGACAAACAGCTTTATTCAAGACTGTGAGGATGATGGAGAAACAGCGGCTGGTAAACGTCTTCTACATCTTATGCAGGTATGTAGAATTCCATTGATGTATGTGATGTCAAACATGAAATGGACTAATGCGGTGAGCTTATATACATTGGTGTAGAAAACCCAGGCAAATACTCTATCTCATAGGTGTGCGCAGCCCATTGCATTAGGGTGTGCACTCCGAAGCTCAAACACATGGTACCGATCATTTAACTGTGTTCATTCAGAAAGGGAAGTGACCGGTAAATTACATATTTACCGTCCCCTTCCTCCACTCATTCTAAAACATCCCCCTGTGTGTGCCAGCAGCAGCAGCAGTTAAGAAGGGAAGGAAGGAAGCCGGAATCGCTGCAGGGGGAGCCAGGGCAGTAGGGGGCATCTGTGCTGCACTGGGAGATCAGGGTGTGCCCAGGCACACCTGGCACACCCTGTGCGCACGCCTATGCTCTATCTATTCTTGTAATCTGATATGCAACACTAGGGTTGATTTACCAAAGGCAAATAGACTTTGCAAGTGCAGTTGCACTAATTTTACCCAGAGCTTAGTAAATATGGTAAGACTGTTGATTTCCATCATCCAATCATGTGCAAGCAAAAGCGCTGCTGTGTTTTTTTTGTTTTTTTATTGCACCTGATTGGGTATTTATTACACCACCTTCACTAACCTCTGGGGAAAATGAGTGCAACTGCACAGTCTATTTGTTTTTTAGTAAATAAACCCCACTCTTTTCTTCTATGCATTGTGCACATACTAGAAACCCTAATGCCGCGTACACATGATCATTATTCACGGCGGTTAAAAAACCGCCGTGAATAATGACATTAAAAACGAGGGAGCGGCTTGTTCCCCACACACGGTCGTTTTTCACGTAATTCTTTCTCTTGACGAGAAAAACGACCGTCTGTGGGCTCCGCGGCAGTGTTTCCCTATGGGAAAACTGCCGCGGGAAACATGTCGAAAAAAACGACGAGAAAAATTAGAACATGTTCTAATTTTTCTCGTTGTTTTTAATGCCGTTTTTCTCGTCCAAAAAAACGGCAAAAAGCCCACAGACGATCGTTTTTCTCGTCGAAAGGAAAAAATTTCGTTTTTCTCGACGAGAAAAACGGCCGTGTGTACGCGGCATAACAGTTATTTTTTCAAACTATAGAGAGAACCTTGTAGTGTATATGAGACTCTAGCACTGAAATTCCCATATTGTCTGAGCACCTGTTTGGCTAGAGTTGCTGAGAGCTGATCAGGACATTGGTTAGTTGCTTTAATAAGTATTCTCTACACTATATACAGGTACATAAAGTGTAGAGAATTGTGGGCAGCGAAGGCCATGCTCCTTTTCCATCAGGACATATGTATTTGTGCGTACAATAGTTAATAGTTAAAGCCCAATTCCAGTTTGAACATTCAAAGGGTAAGTTCACCCCTTCTCAAAAAAAATAAAAAATTAACTAACTCCAAATATCCTGGCCACCACTCCAGACCTTGCTGCACATGATGCTACCAATGTAGTGGTTCGCAAACCACATCACACAGCCCCCAGAGTGAGTATCCATGATAATGCTCGCAATGTAAGTGCTCATTGGTCAGCACAGCCACATGACCAATGAAGCACATGTGAGGCTTCTTTTTCCAGTAAGGTATCCCAGAGAAAAGAAGCTGGGATATTCTGATTTCTTTCACCATTTCATTTTTCAAGAAATGTTGAATTTACCATTCAGTCAAAACCGGATCCCCCAGCACTGAGCAAAAATGAACAAGCAGCTCCAGCTACTATGCTCACCTGATCTCCTGCACCAGTGGTTCTCAACCCTGTCCTCAAGTATCCTCAACAGGCCATGTTTGCAGGTTTTCCTTTATCTTGCACAGCTGCTTTAAATCAGAGTCTATTGCCGCGTACACACGATCATTATTCAGGGCGGTTAAAAAACCGCTGTGAATAATGTCATTAAAAACGAGGGAACGGCTTGTTCCCCACACACGGTCGTTTTTCACGTCGTTTTTTCTCTTGTCGAGAAAAACGACCGTCTGTGGGCTCCGCGGCATCCGCGGTGTCCCTATGGGAAACACTGCTGCGGAAAACATGTCGAAAAAAACGACGAGAAAAATTAGAACATGTTCTAATTTTTCTCGTCGTTTTTAATGCCGTTTTTCTCGTAAAAAAAAACGACAGGAAGCCCACAGACTATCGTTTTTCTCGTCGAATGGGAAAAATTTCGTTTTTCTCGACGAGAAAAACGGCCGTGTGTACGCGGCATATGGCTTGGTATTTTGGACAGCTATTTTATCTAAGAGAAATTCCCAAAACATGGGCTGTTGAGGGTACTTGAGGACAGGGTTGAGAACCACTGATCTACACTGTCCCTGCTAATTTACTGATTCAGCAATGTTTATTTCAGACTGCTTCAATAGTGTCTAAAGATAATGGCTGTGCATCAGAATTGTCCAACACCTTGATGATGAAAAGACCAAAACTTGTTGACAGTGTTAAATATGTTTTTTGGGAGTAAAGTATTTAAACCCACTTTTTTTTATTTTTTTTTGAGTCTAAATGATTCACCCTTTTTCAAATGGGGGCCTCCTATACACATTATTTGTGGGGTTTTAATTAACACCACCAGGCCAGACCACAAGGAGGTAATAAACCTTAAAGTTTCCTTAGACACATTTAAAGCTGAATTAAAGTCTGTAAATACCTTCCCTTACTCCCTCACCGGAGCAGACATCCCCCTCATATTCTTCCTTGTGACGGGTCATTAGCTGGCGGTGGAATGACGCAACTCCTGTCCATGTTCATGTTAGGCCATTCATTCCAGCCCAGAGGTGTGCTGAGAATGGAATGTACACTGAGCTGTACATGCGCAGCTCAGTATACTTTCTAGAGAGAATTGCAAACAAACAGATTAAATTGTTTTATTCCAGCAGAGAAAAACAAAGGGACAGACAAGGAAGGGGGTACCGAAGCCTAAAGTTGACATGGCCGTTTATTAGAAAAAAAAATTGGAACAATGGGTATTTCTTTCTCGTACATCACGGGACACAGAGCGACATAGTCATTACTAATGGGTTATATAGATACCGTCAGGTGCTGGCACTGGCAACTTCCAAAACCGGAAGTACCCTCCCCTATATAAGCCCCTCCCATCCGGGAGCACCTCAGTTTTTTGCCAGTGTCTAAGGTGTTGGCCAAGAAGAAACATGTGTTTTTCACTGAGCTTGCGTACAGGTTCTTTTGGGCCTCAGTAAGCTATTCCGGATCCGACCAAAAAAGCTTCATAGCTAAACGGTCGGTACCCGGGCCTTGCAGAGAAGAGCAAGGTTTTGCCTGTAATGCTTCTCTTAGGAGAGCTGGACCCTGGGATCCAGAGCTCTGGTCATACCCACGACCAAGATGTTTTCTGTGCAGGGTGCTATACAGGTCCAGGGGAGTGGAATCCTTGGGAACCCGGTCCCTGAAGGTTTGATTACAATGCCTGCCGTGATAGGTGAAGTTTGGGCTTTTGTGGACCAAACAAAGTCCTGCGGCGGGGAACAGGTAAGTGGGGGCCCCCAGGAACTTGGTTCTATTGGGGGACCCCCAAGCCTAATTTGTCTTTCTGTCTGTTACCTAATGGTATTCCCGCAAAATTCTGTGCATGCCTGTAACTACTAAAAAAATGTAATAATTTTTAATGGTGGTCAAGAAAAAAAAAAAAAAAAAATTTTTTTTATATATATTTAATATATTAGACTGCGGTACCTGTGTTTGTCCACTAGAGGCCGCTGTGGAATGTTTTCTTGTCATGTGGACTAGCTTCTTCTCAGCAGAGCAAAGTCCAGGCAGATGGTGAGTTCTCTTATAGGAAACTGCTTCCTCTGCCATGTTGCAGTGCTCGTCCATCCCCCGGCCTGCGGCAAAGAGGGGCCCTGGCTCCTGTCCCTTGTTACCATTTTTTGAAATTAGCGCCGAAGGCGCACGTGGCCGCGCGCGTGCGCGTGCACGCGCCTCTATATATAGAGGTGAGCCGGGAAAGGGGGCGGAGCCTGGGGGATGACGCTCTGTGCGCGCCGCAGCGCTTCTGCGCATGTGCGGGCGTCCCAGCAGTTTAAAAAAAACACAATATTGTAGTGAGCTGGCTATGAAGTACAGAGACAGAGCTGGCAACATTTAAAGGCATACAGCAAGCGGTTGATACAGGCATCCCCTAGAAAGGCACATTAGTAGACACCAACTGTTTCTTATAGCAGCATTTATGCTAGACTATTATCAGTAACTGGTGTATTTCGGCTGGAATACCTCAGCTTTGTGGCTTAGGAATATGCCGTCTAAAAACTCCGGGACTAGAAATTCCAGGAGGAATAGGGGGTCTCCATCGGGCTCTGAGGATCTTGGGCATGCTTTGGCTGCACCAGTCTCCCCTGAAGAATCAGAGGTTAGTGACCGTAGAGCACCCTCAGGAGTACCTGGTACTGTGGCTGTCCTCAGTTCACCTGCTCCTGTGTATGTAACAGAGGAGGTTTTTTCCTCAGCTCTGGGAGGGCTGGAAGAGAGATTGTCAGCATTGATCGCTGCTTCCCTGTCACAGGAGAAAAGCGCTCGATCTCCGTCTCCCCCCTCAGAGTGCCTGTTAACAGAGCAACAGTCCCATACAGAGGTCGACCTACCTGAGGGGGATCAGGATGAGGTCGATTCGGTTGCAGAGGAATCAACAGTGGAAGAGCCGTTCTCAGCATCACATGCTGAAAGGTTATGGGTTCAGTCCCTGACTAATATGGTCCGATCAGCATTTAAAATGCCACTTGCGGAGCCATCCTCCACTTCTGTCTCCTCGTTGGGGTCGCTAAAAGCCCCCAGACTGTTTGTTCCTTTCCGATCCATCCTTTACTGGAGGGGCTCATTTACCAGGATTGGGAGCATCCTGACAAAATATTTACTCCCCCCAAGAGATTTCCGGTGGTCTATCCCATGGAGGATAAGTTCATCAGAAAATGGAGGGTCCCTACAGTGGACGCAGCCATCTCTTGTGTGAATAAATCACTGACATGTCCGGTGGAAAATGTCCAAATGTTCAAGGACCCAATAGATAAAAAATTGGAGTCCTTATTAAAATCTGCTTTTTCTACAGCAGGATTGGTGACACAACCAGCAGTGGCAGCTATTGGGGTCTGCCAAGCAGTGAAGGATCAGTTGAAACAGGTCTTAAGGGACTTGCCGGATCAGCAGGCTCTTGCCCTAGCTGATCTACCTAGAGCCTTATGCTTTGCGGTTGACGCCATAAAGGATTCAATCCATCAGGCCTCCCGCCTTACGCTGTCTGTAGTACATATGCGCAGGCTTCTATGGCTCAAAAACTGGTCTGCTGAAGCTCCCTGTAAAAAATTGCTGGTTAGCTTCCCATTTCATGGGGAGCGCTTGTTCGGGGAAGACCTGGACAAGTATATCCAGAGAATTTCCAGCGGTAAAAGTACACTTTTGCCGGTTAAAAATAGAGTTAGAGGTCCCTCTTTTAAGAGGCCGGCTTCTCCAGTCCCTAGGACATCGGCTGTGAAACAGTTCCAACGGCCTCCTCGGTCAAATCCCGGAGGTAGAAATCAGGGACAGTTGCAGGGTAACAAAAAGCCCTGGAGCAGAAGAGGTACAAAACCTCCCCCAAAGTCAAATGCATGAAGGGTTGCCCCCACCCAATCGGGTGGGGGGAAGACTTCAGTTGTTCACAGAGACCTGGCGGGACACGATCCGAGACAGATGGGTGCTCTCCGCAGTAAATCTGGGATACAAATTGGAGTTAAAAAACTCCCCTTCTTCCCGCTTTATAAGGTCAAACGTGCCAAGGGATCCCCAGAAGAGAGGATCCCTCCTGTTGGCACTAGAACAATTATTGCTTCAAGCAGTAATTATAGAGGTTCCCCTGGAAGAGTGGGGGTTCGGGTTTTACTCAAACCTCTTTACAGTTCCGAAGCCAAACGGGGACGTGAGGCCCATACTAAATCTAAAAGGGCTAAACAAATTCCTGCATATCAGGACTTTCCGGATGGAGTCGATCCGATCGGTAGCCACTGCCCTACAAGGGGAGGAATGGTTAGCCTCGATCGACATCAAGGATGCTTATTTGCACATTCCCATCTTTCCAGCCCACCAAAAATTTCTACGCTTTGCGGTAGAAGGCCGCCATTTTCAGTTCAGAGCCTTACCCTTCGGTCTGGCCACAGCACCAAGAGTGTTCACAAAAATTTTGGCCCCATTATTGGCCAATCTAAGAACACGAGGTGTAACGATAATGGCATATCTAGACGACTTGTTGCTGATAGACCACTCAGTGGAAAAACTAGAAGTGGTTGTTCACGAGACAATCAAGTATCTGGAATATCACGGTTGGATTATCAACCGAGACAAGTCAGCCCTAAAGCCAGTCAAAAGTCTGGAATACTTGGGGCTAAGGCTGGATTCAGACCAGAGAAAAATTTTCTTGCCTCAAGAAAAGGGGTCGTCTTTGAGAGATTTGATCCACTTAGTGGGCTCAAAAAGACAGCCATCCATACGCCTGTGCATGAGGCTGCTGGGAAAGATGGTGGCATCATTCGAAGCAGTACCCTACGGTCAATTCCATTCAAGGAAGTTGCAAAGGGCCATACTGTCAGCCTGGAACAAAAAAGTTCAGGCTCTGGACTTACCAATGTCCTTGTCCCCTTCCGTTTTCAGGAGCCTCCGCTGGTGGTTGGTTCCCCAGAATCTGGAAAGAGGGAAATCCTTCAGTCCGATTTCCTGGAAGGTGGTCACTACAGATGCCAGCCTTGTAGGCTGGGGAGCAGTACTGGAGCAATGGTCTCTCCAGGGCAAGTGGTCAGAAGCAGAAAAGGCCCTGCCCATCAATCTCTTAGAGATACGAGCAGCCCGGTATGCCCTAGTAGCATGGACATCCAAACTCCAAGGGTCCCCTGTCAGAGTTCAGTCAGACAATGCCACAGCAGTGGCATATATCAATCGTCAGGGGGGCACCAGGAGTCGTGCAGCCCAAAGGGAGGTAAATTACATCCTGAGATGGGCAGAAAGATATGTCCCAGCCATATCTGCGGTATTCATTCCAGGGGTGGAGAATTGGAAGGCGGACTTTCTAAGTCGCCAACAATTATGCCCAGGGGAATGGTCCCTTCATCCCGAGGTTTTCCGGACAATATGTCAGCGGTGGGGAACACCGGATGTAGATCTGCTAGCATCCAGATTCAACGCAAAGGTGGACAGGTTTGTCTCTTGGACAAGGGATCCCCTAGCTTGCGGCTCGGATGCCCTAGTGTTCCCTTGGGATCAGTTCAACCTGATATATGCATTCCCACCGCCACAATTGTTACCTCGATTACTCCGCAGAATCAGGGTAGAAAAGAAACCAGTGATTCTGGTGGCTCCAGCGTGGCCCCGAAGAGCATGGTACGCGGAGATTGTAAAAATGTCTGTGGGGAGTCCTTGGACCCTCCCACATCGTCCGGACCTGCTTTCGCAGGGACCGATATACCACCCTTCCTTACCAGCCCTAGGTTTGACGGCCTGGCTATTGAAGCCCACATTCTAAAAAAGAGAGGGCTCTCTAATGCTGTGGTGTCTACCATGATCAATGCCAGGAAACCGGTATCCAGGCAGATCTACTATAGAATCTGGAAGGCGTACATCGCCTGGTGTGAGGCCAGGAAATGGCATCCACGTAAATACGTAATAGGTAGGATTCTGGACTTCCTACAATGGGCTGTAGATAGGAAGCTTGCCTTGAGTACTATCAAGGGTCAGATTTCGGCCTTGTCAATATTTTTTCAAAGGCCCTTGGCTTCGCATTCACTAGTCAAAGCCTTTATACAAGGAGTGATGCGTATTAGTCCTCCGGTTAATATTCCCATATGTCCATGGGATCTAAACTTGGTTCTGTCGGTTCTACAGAAACAACCATTTGAACCATTACAGCATATTTCCTTGGTGCTTCTCACCAGGAAATTGATTTTTCTAGTAGCCATTTGTTCGGCTAAAAGAGTATCGGAATTAGCAGCTATGTCCTGTAAGGAGCCATATCTGGTTATCCATAAGGACAGAGTAGTGTTACGTCCTCATCCAGCCTTTCTTCCTAAGGTGGTATCGAGGTTTCATTTGAACCAAGATGTGGTTCTTCCTTCTTTTTTCCCCAAACCTACTTCGGTAGAGGAAAAGTTATTGCATTCTTTGGATGTAGTAAGAGCAGTTAAAGCTTATCTAAAAGCCACTGCTCAGATTCGCAGAACGGATACTTTGTTTATTCTGCCGGAAGGCCCCAGAAAGGGTCAGGCAGCGTCAAAATCTACTTTAGCCAAGTGGATTCGACAGGTCATTATGCAAGCTTATGGCTTGAGAAGGAGACCGCCTCCGTTCAAAGTTAGAGCGCACTCCACGAGAGCAGTTGGAACTTCATGGGCAGTGCATCACCAGGCCTCCCTGGCTCAAATCTGTAAGGCCGCAACATGGTCTTCAGTTCACACGTTTACTAGGTTCTACCAGGTGGACGTTAGAAGTCAGGAGGATGTCGCCTTTGGGCGCAGTGTGTTGCAGGCCGCAAAAGATCCTCATGTCTGATAGCGCTCAGCTTATATATGGTGTATCCCCCCCTCATTTGGCATTGCTTTAGGACATCCCATTAGTAATGACTATGTCGCTCTGTGTCCCGTGATGTACGAGAAAGAAAATAGGATTTTTATAACAGCTTACCTGTAAAATCCTTTTCTTGGAGTACATCACGGGACACAGAGCTCCCGCCCCTCTTTAGGGACACTTATTGCTTTGCTACAAAACTGAGGTGCTCCCGGATGGGAGGGGCTTATATAGGGGAGGGTACTTCCGGTTTTGGAAGTTGCCAGTGCCAGCACCTGACGGTATCTATATAACCCATTAGTAATGACTATGTCGCTCTGTGTCCCGTGATGTACTCCAAGAAAAGGATTTTACAGGTAAGCTGTTATAAAAATCCTATTTTTTAAGGCCTGTAACTCACTAAAACTGACTATGTAAGGCAGTGTTTGTCAGAAATTATAAATGTTTACTGGAAAAAACATATACTGTATGTTAAATCATAGAAGTTAAATCATTTTTACAATTTTGCTTACAAGAGTGTTTTTTTGCAAAAATAGCTTTCCGTAGGGCAATATTCAGGTTGGGAGTTCCGCTTGTGGCTCTAAGGTTTTTGGTGATTGTTTCATACTAGAAAATTTGTAGAGAACAGCTGAATGGACTATAATGGGACTAGAGGGGATGATAACCAGCAGTTTATATAATATTGTCTTTATTACAAAAATGTAAATCTATACACAACATATTATTCATAAAACCACAAAA
The DNA here is from genome assembly GCA_029206835.1 of Rana muscosa. Taxonomy (NCBI): domain Eukaryota; kingdom Metazoa; phylum Chordata; class Amphibia; order Anura; family Ranidae; genus Rana; species Rana muscosa. The sequence continues at coordinate 992,578,343 of CM055122.1, read as the reverse complement.
ACATTGGTTCAATACAGATATTATTGGCCAATCAGATACTATAATATTGACTCTATTGTTACTATGTCAAGAGGTCAACGCATTTCGCAAAAATTGCTTCTTCAAGAACTTAATGTCTTGCCCAAAAGATAGAGGCGGCATGCGTCTAAGGTGAACCAGTAGATAAAGAGGAGGGAATGGTGTGCCATATGTCTTTCCGAAGTGGCTTAGTATGTGATGCCGTTAAGTCATACAGGAAGATATAACTAGATAGTCTAGATATTTAATCACTAAAGCATGAAGCCAAAGGCCAAGAGTAAGCGATAACTGCAAGTATCACGATATTCAGTTCCATAAGTACGGCATGACCTAAATGATGTTCAGCATAATAACCACTGGCTGTACTCCTAACTCAGGGATTAAAATCTCCCATATGTGTATATTCATGCAGGACAGCACCAGCAGACTTGTATCAGGGGCTATATAGTCAAATAAGCCTCGTACACACAGTACGATTGTTGGCCAACCGAGCGTCTGATTTTTGTCTAAAGGGCGTGTGCCAGGATCTTGTCTTGCATACTAACGTTACACAATTGTCGTGCCACAAACACAAACGTAGTGACGTACTACGAGGAATTTCAACTCTTGAGCGCCACCCTTTGGGCCCCTTCTGCTAATTTCGTGTTTGGTGAGCATTGATTCCAAATATACGTGTTTGTACCTTTGACTTTTGTGTGACGGACCGGTACTGACCATACGAAAATCAGACGTGGAGCCGTTCTCTGCCGAAAATGTACTACCATGCAATCCAACATTTGTTCACCGAAAAATGGACAATTGTCAAAAGGCGCGTACTAACGGTAAGAATTTAGGACAACAGTCTGTCAACCGACAATCCCCTTCCAACAATCGTACTGTGTATACGAGGCTTAAATCTCATTATCAGAAATGTGTCTCCTCCTTTTGTAAGCTTTCCTATTACCAGCCAAACATACAAGCTCTAACCCGTGCATAGCACCATTCACCATAAAGGTTCAAGGTTTTTTTACCTTTATGCATGAAGGTAAAAAACCTTGTATGCAGCAGCCCACCTAGCCCCCCCAATACTTACCTGACCCCTTCTCGATCCAGCGATACAAGAGCAGTGGCTTTCCCGGATCTCTTCCTCCTCATTGGGCAGCAGTGGAAGCCAATACTGTCAATCACAGCCAGTGAACTAATGAGGAGAAAGTTGTTGTAGGGCAGAGCCGCCCTCCGTGTGTGAATGTACACAGGGAGCAAGCCTGCTCGGGTGCCCCATAGCAAGCTGCTTGCTATGGGGGTACTTGGCAGGAAGAAGGGGCCAGGCGTGCTGGCGGGGGACCCGAGAAGAGGAGGATCTGGGCTGCTATGTGCAAAACCACTGCACAGAGAAGGTAAGTATAACATGTTTTTTTTTTCTTTTAAATAACAATCTGCTTTTATTATCACTTTAAACATTCAATCAAAGGTGCCAAAAGGTTTGCCTGTTTATGGACACTTTACAGTTATATCATTAACAAGTATTGTTGAAATGTTCTACTGTAGGACAGTTTGCACTCTGTCCTGACTTTGACATCTCAGGTTTTATAGTAAAATGTGTATCTGAATGTTTTTGTTTTTTTGTAGATTTTAGATGTGAAAGATGTAATGGTGGTAGTATCACGTTGGTATGGAGGCATTCTTCTCGGACCTGATCGCTTCAAGCATATAAATAACTGTGCACGAAATATACTAGTGGAACATAACTACTCTTCCTCTGCAGTAAGTTTTCACTATAATCTGGTAGATTAAAATTATATTATTAAAATATTACACAGGTTTAAACTAAAATGTGTTTCACCAATAAACAAGGAAGAAGCACACCTTTTAGGATTATTATGAGTGCAGTCATTTTAAGTACAGACTCCAGATAAAAAAGAATTGTCCCGGAAAATGCTGTGTAAAAACATCAAAGCAGAAAAGCAGGTGTTATATAGAGACAAAGGTCCAGAGGATAATAAATACATTTATATAAATTCGGATGAATATTTCTTTTTCGTACATCACGGGACACAGAGCGACTTAGTCATTACTAATGGGTTATATAGATACCTTCAGGTGCTGGCACTGGCAACTTCCAAAACCGGAAGTACCCTCCCCTGTATAAGCCCCTCCCATCCGGGAGCACCTCAGTTTTTTGCCAGTGTCTAAGGTGTTGGCCAAAGAGTAACATGTGTTTTCACTGGGCTTGCGTACAGGTTCTTTTACGGGCCTTAGTAAGCTGTTCCGGATCCGACCAAAAAAGCTTCATAGCTAAACGGTCGGTACCCGGGCCTTGCAAGAGAAGAGCAAGGTTTTGCCTGTAATGCCTCTCTTAGGAGGGCTGGACCCTGGGATCCAGAGCTCTGGTCATACCCACGACCAAGATGTCAGCGATCTCCGCTCTGTGTAATCAGAGCGGAGATCGGTGACGTGTCATTCGTAGCCATGCCCCCACACAGTAGTAATCACTCCCCTAGGCACACTTAACCCCTCCAGCGCCCCTAGTGGTTAACCCCTTCACTGCCAGTGTCATTTTCACAGTAAACAGTGCATTTTTATTGCACTGATCGCTGTGAAAATGACAATGGTCCCAAAAATGTGTCAAAAGTGTCCGATGTGTCCGCCATAATGTCGCAGTCACAAAAAAAATCGCTGACTGCCACCATTACTAGTAAAAAAAAAAAAATTCATAAAAATGCCATAAAACTACCCCCTATTTTGTAAACGCTATAACTTTTGCGCAAACCAATCAATAAACGCAGATTGCGATTTTTTTTTTTACCAAAAATATGTAGAAGAATATGTATCGGCCTAAACTGAGGAAAATTTTTTTTTTTATATATATTTTTTGGGGATATTTATTATAGCAAAATGTAAAAAATATTGAATTTTTTTCAAAATTTTCGCTCTATTTTTGTTTATAGCGCAAAAAATAAAAACCGCAGAGGTGATCAAATACCACTAAAAGAAAGCTCTATTTGTGGGGAAAAAAAGGACGTAAATTTTGTTTGGGAGCCACGTCGCACGACCGCGCAATTGTCAGTTAAAGCGACGCAGTGCCAAATTGTGAAAACACCTTTGGTCATTATGGTCCGTATTGGTCCGGTCCTTAAGTGGTTAAGGTAGTTGAAAAATAACACAACATCGAAGAATTTATAAGCTACAATACATTAACATTTTGTTTTTGGGTTTATATTGCTTTAAAATTGATTCATTACAAAATTGCACATTAGGGATTTTTTTGTTTTCTTGCTTGGGATGTTATGCTGTCTAAAACAGTTCTCTATAGATATATAGTTATTAGATAGATAGTTGTCTATTAGTAGTGATTATTGCATATGCAAATAAATTGGCTTAATCTTATAAGATATATTTACTGTTTTATTGTATTATTTCAGGATGAACCTTCTAAGCATGGAAAGAACAAAAGCAATTCCAAGGAAGGCAAGAAGAGAACAGAACATTGATCTATTAGGAATAATGGATGTAGGAATTTTTTAAAAGACATCCTCACTGAGCCTGGGTTCACACTAGTGCGTGCTGAAAAGACCACATGTGATTCACACATACATACATTTTGTATGGCTCAAATCTCTTCCCTTATGCACCAATATGGTGCAGCATTCTTTTTTTTTTTACGCACCTGAATCACATTCATGGGTTTTCACACCCATACGACGCGATTCTTGTGCGTTCCCTGCATCGCATCAGTGTGAACCAGGACTCACTGACAAAAAAATGCCATGTTTACATTTTAAAGGGGTTGTGACAAGCTGAGAACCCAAGTTTAACTAGTGATTTTATCCAATTTATAACTTCTCTGATTTGAGTCTATATGGTGCAAAGAAAATACATAATTGGGGAGCTGCAAAGGGGCGACACCATTATTATGGCCTTTTGAGAGGGACCAAAGACCACCACACAGAAATGTTCCTATTACAGGGCCAGCCAGAATGTGAGCCAAGTCACTGTCAGCCCCAGTACCCAGATTTGATAGGAGTTATTTCATTTCCATGTGGAAAAAAAAACATGCGCATGAAATCTTCTTCTAGTTGCAATGTGCACATAATTAGATAAGTTATTTTCATTTCAGAACAACTAAATAAATAATTTTATTATAATAGCTCATGTCTGTGTTTTTATGTGTAGGCAATTCTGACACAAGTAATGTCTGTTGGCTATATCTACAATATAGTAAGTACTATCAGGAGCAGTGGTGGTCTTCTTGAAAATAATAAAAGGCCTCAAGTGTGGCCCGACAATTTCAGAGGACCGCACAATAGCAGCATGTTTTTGCACATTGATGTGCATTGGGTAGAGTTAGGCATTCAAAACTATTGAGCTGTAACATACAAAGTACCTCAATGCTGGAAAATTTTGGTTCTGCTGAATTTTTGTGCAACGCACAAATAGGAGAAGGTTGGAGTAATTATCTTGTCAGTGGCCACAATAATAACCCTCAGCATTGGAGTTTGTGACTGCAGTAATAACCCCTGGCATTGGTGTCAGTGGAAGCAATTATAACTTCCAACATTGGTGCTCAGTAGCAGTATTATATAACACCTCCAACTGGTGGTCAGTGCAATGGTAGTGACATTTAGCCTGCCATTATTGGGTTGGTAGTCAGTGCAGCAGTGACAATTATGTTTACACCCCCCCCCTCCTCCTCCCTAGCATTGGTTATCATTGTGGTCAACCCCCTTATATGATCACATGTTTTTGCACTGCTCTCTCTCCTTCCTCATTAAGCTGGGACTATACTTATACCAGGGTTTCTTGAGCACTATTCACTCTAGAAGTTGCTAGGGGTTCCTTGAGCATTGAGAAATTTCTGCCTCTCGGGTAAGTTCCAACTTACACCTATGAATTTTTTAGCTATCCGTAAGGGGATAATTATTTCCACTGTCCACAAGTGTAAGTAACATTTATCCCTCTGACCATCACACCAATATATCATGTGTTATAGATATAAGGATTTTTAGCAGGTGTTCCCCTATTTCCCTCCCTAGTTATTTCATGGGTGCCACTGCATCCAAAGTGTTGAAAGGCTGATTTATACTATCAAAAACACAGATCACTCCCCTTGACAGCACTGTCTTTTTAAGTGCCAAGTGCTAAAATGCAGAGATCTTGTTAGTATCCAGCATCCCACTGCCACTCTGCAAAGTGCATGGGTAGCCAGCCCAGCCCAGGATCTAGAGAGATAGATGGTAATAGTTTGCTTAATAAAATTGAAGAGAAGAAAGTATGTTCTTTGTATTTTTGAGGTCCAGTTATACTCCACACCAGCCTTTTTTAACCAGGGTGCCTTGAGGTTTCTTCAGGGGTGCCTTGGAAACATGCCTAGATATTGTATACAAGCTGGCATGTGGATGAAGGCTGCCTTTTTAGTTGCACTAAGTCACAGGTTTTCATTGTGTACCATTACAACCTTCTAGCTGCTGGCATTCTAACAACCAACGGCATCATCAGTGATAAGGAGGATGTCAGTCGCCTGCATAGCATCCTTGTTTGACCCTTCCCCTGTCCCTCTCCACCATTATGGAGAAAAATTGAGGGAGAAGAGAAACAATGGAATACTGATCAAAACCAGTTTGCAAAAGTGTATGTGGAGGAATAAATCATCTCTAACGTTGGGTGTCCTACTCGGACTTGTGGATGTTTTTGCATTATGTACAACTATTAGAATGTATTTTACATCTTTGAAGAGCAGTGTTGAGCATAAGATGTCTTGCTGGCTGTTCACTGCATAGTGCTGTGGAAAGAAGAGCATTGTGGACGCGCGCGCCGCAAACTTCGTGAGCCCAACTGTGGGTCCCGCGGACTCGATGTCCACGGGGATACCCGCGATCGTCTCACGGTGAGGAAGAACGGGGAAATGCTGATGTAGACAAGCATTTCACCAGTCTTTCTAGTGACAAGGACACTGATCACAGCTTCCTGTAATCGGAAGCGGTGATCAGTGTCGTGTCACACACAGCCCATCCCCCCTACAGTTAGAAGCACTCCCCAGGACACACTTAACCCCTACAGCACCACCTAGTGGTTAACCCCTTCACTGCCAGTGTAATTTTCACAGTAATCAGTACATTTTTATAGCACTGATCGCTGTAAAAATGACAATGGTCCCAAAAATCTGTCAAAAGTGTCCGCCATAATGTCACAGTCACGATAAAAATCGCTGATCGCCACCATTACTAGTAAAAAAAAAATTATAATAAAAATGCCATAAATCTATCTCCTATTTTGTAAAAGCTATAACTTTTGCGCAAACCAATCAATATATGCTTATTGCGATTTTTTTTACCAAAAATATGTAGAAGAATACGTATCGGCCTAAACTGTGAAAATTTTTTGTTTTTATATATTTTTTGGGGATATTTATTATAGCAAAAAGTAAAAAATATTGCATTGTTTTCAAAATTGTCCCTCTATTTTTGTTTATAGCGCAAAAAACAAAAACCACAGAGGCGATCAAATACCACCAAAAGAAAGCTCTATTTGTGGGAAAAATTTTTGCTTGGGAGCCATGTCGCACGACCGCGCAATTTTTAGTTAAAGCGAAGGAAGTGCCGAATCGCAAAAAGTGCTCTTGTCTTTGGCCAGCGAAATGGTCCGGGGCTGAAGTGGTTAAATACGGTTTCCTATAGGTCACATTCACATCTGTGCATTTTCTGGAAAGGGCAAGGGACCAGAAGGTTGTGTTTTTGGTTCCATAGACTTCAATGGATCAAGAATGTGTATTGAAAAACCGCGCAATGCACCTGGAATATGCATCAACTGCAACCTGCATAGCTGTGAACCAGGGCCTAGGGCTAATTCACACTGTGCGATGACAGATGTTTTGCTGCATTATAAAATGTCTGTCTCTGAAAAGACACACAGGAAACAAGTGTTTTTTATGTCTTATGCACACTGAAATGCAGCCAAGGGCTGCACTAAAATGCAGACATTCAGCATTTTATTTCAGTGCACCGTACAGAATCACATGGCACTGTACAGCAGTGCAGCGCATCGCACTGCTGTAAAGCACCATTAACGAAGTGTAAGTTTTGTACACTTCAAATAAAGTTTGTACAAAAAAATGGAGCTGTTTGATGAGTTGAATCACACACCATACTGCCCCCTACCGCAGCCAGCAACGGACAGCTCCCGGAGCAGAAAATTCTCTCTGGCAGCTGTCCATTATAGTGTGAGCTTAGTAGTAAATCAACCCCTGTTGTGTTGCATTTGATGGACGTCACATGAATTACATGCAGCCAAAATGAAGCAGGTTTTTTTTTATCGAGCCCATGACAATGCAACTCTTTGGTGGGATTAGGGATATTAAAATCAATGAATATTTTCCTGCTCTAAAAAATGCAACACAATGCTTGACAACAAGCCTGATGTGAATGAACCCATAAATATGATTGACATTCATTCATAAGGAAACATGAAATTTGATAACAATTCCCAAAGGATAAAAATGTGCTAAATGAGTAAATCATGTCATAAGGAAGTGGTAAAGAACAACAAATTGGTGTCTTGATTACAATTGTTAAAATAAGCTGGTAGAAAACAGTGGACTATGTTATAAAGAAGCAAATCAACAAGTCAAAAAATCTTTAGTAGCAGGCTTGAAGGGGAATATGAAGACTAAAGGTAAGGTGGCTATATGATGCTGAAGTTGAGATCAATGTACACCAGTGGTTCTCAACTCCTGTCCTCAGGACCCACTAACAGGCCAGGTTTGCAAGATAACTGAAATACATCACAGGTGATATAATTTGCTGCTCAGTGATTGCAGTATTCTAGTCTGCATCTCCCCAAGGTAATACTTAAAATCTGGCCTGTTAGTGGGTCCCGAGGACTGGAGTTGAGAACCACTGATGTACACTATATTACCGCAAGTATTGGGATGCCTGTGTTTACATGCACATAAACTTTAAAAGCACCCCTGTCTTAGTCCGTAGAGTTTATTATTGAGTTCGAACAGCCTTTGCAGCTATAACAGCTTAAACTTTTCTAGGAAGGCTTTCCACAAGGTTTAGGAGTGTGTCTATGGGAATCTTTGACCATTCTTCCAGAAGCGCATTTGTGAGGTCAGGCACTGATGTGGACAAGAAGGCCTGGCTCGCAGTCTCCGCTCTAATTCATCCCAAAGGTGTTCCTTTGGGTTGAGATCAGGACTCTGTGCAGGCCAGTCACGCTCCTCCACCCCAAACTCGCTCATCTATGTCTTTAGTCTTTATGGACCTTGCTTTGTGCACTGGTCCAAATCATTTGGTGGAGGGGGGGGTTATGATTAGTGATTGTTTTTCAGGGGTTGGGCTTGGCCCCTTAGTTCCAGTGAAGGGAACTCTTAAGACGTCAGCATACCAAGACTTTTTGGACAATTTCATCCTCCCAACTTTGTGGGAACAGTTTGGGGATGGCCCCTTCCTCTTCCAAAATGAATGCACACTAGTGCACAAAGCAAGGTCCATAAAGACATGGATGAGCAAGTTTGGAGTGGAGGGACTTGACTGGCCTGCACAGAGTACTGACCTCAACCCGATAGAACACCTTTGGAATGAATGATGCCACGTACACACGATCATTTTTCCCGTCGGGAAAAATTACATTTTTTCTTTTAACAAGAAAAACGACCGTGTGTGGGCTTTTTGTAATTTTTCCCGACGGGAAAAACGGCATTAATCACGACGAGAAAAATTAGAACATGCTCTAATTTTTCTCGTCGTGATTCCCGTCTATTTTTTCCGCGGCAGTTTTCCCATAGGGAAACACTGCCACGGAGCCCACACACGGTCGTTTTTCTCGACCAAGAAAAAAAATGTCGGGAAAAATGGCCTTGTGTAGGGAACCAAGCTGTTCCCTCGTTTTTCCCGTCGATTTTCTCGACGGTGTTTTCACCGTCGAGAAAATCGATCGTGTGTACGCGGCATTAGAGTGTAGACTGCGAGCCAGGCCTTCTCGTTCCCATCAGTTCCGGACATTACGAATGCGCTTCTGGAAGAATGGTCAAACATTCCCATAGGCACACTCCTAAACCTTGTGGACAGCCTTCCCAGAAGAGTTGAAGCTGTTATAGCTGCAAAGAGTGGGCCAACACAATATTGAAACCTACGGACTAAGACTGGGATGCCATTAAAGTTCATATGTGTGTAAAGGCAGGTGTCCCAATACTTTTGGTAATATAGTATATGTCACATTTTTCAGACTGGAGACAGTAAAGACCTAAGATACCAAATGCAATACAATGCTTGTTGCAGTGAAACTTTGAGATACCAAGGCTCTTCTAAAGTGTTGCTTTATCTTTCATTTGAACTTTTATAAGACACTTGATTGAAACAATCTAGTTATGAAGAATGTATTAAATAAACATGTTTCTTGCTGTCTTATGGCTATTCCCTACCTAGTTATATAAAACTAAATGACTAATAGCACCACAAGGACAATTTGTGATTGTTTCCCTTGGACTTTTATTATTTTAATTAAGAAAATGTGACATAATTCACAGTGGACATAAGAGGTCATGTTATCAGACTTGGGAATGCAGGCAGTTATTATCTTTGTGTCTCTACACAGTATGCATGTCCCTTTTATAAGACCGTAGTGACTCATGATAAATTAAAAATGATTCTGAATAATGTTTCCCTGTTGATTTGAAATATTATGTTAACCACAAATTGCATAATGACTTTAAAACACAAGAGCATTCACTCACAATGGAGTTTGGCATGGAAATATATAATTGAAGACAAATGGCACAATGACTATAAAACACAAGAGCATTCCCCCACAGTGGAGTTTGGTATAATTTGAACAAAACAATTACCGTATTGACATGCACAATACTGCTACCACCAGCTGTAAGCTCCTCCGATCTGCTGTGTCCCAAGCACAAGGATCGCTGCATGCAGGACCATTGATCCTATAAAATTCTGCGCGCTGTCGCTAATCCTGCGATAGGGATAATAGGCGTCATACAGTATATAGACTTTACATGGAACACGGTTTATACTATGAACCTCAGTGTGGAAGTCAGCTATGGTTTTCCAGATGGAAATATGAGTGACAGAAATTGTACTGAAGATGGGGAAAAAACCTCCCTGTCCAAAAGTACGACCATATTCTTGTATATCTTTATACCACTGATTACTTCAGTCACTGTCCTTGGTAACATTATTGTCATTTTAGCTTTTATTGTTGACAAAAGACTTAGAAACCAAAGTAACTTTTTCCTCCTTAATCTGGCCATCTGTGATTTTTTTATTGGTAAGTCTTATTCTTCTTCCATTTATCATTTTATCCTGAAGTACAGAGATGAACTGGAGGGGCCATCAGGCTTTTAAATCTTGATAGAAACACATGTATTACATTAAACACATCTTCTAACAATTTTACAAACACATTAAAATAGTGACACAAGTATTGCATTTCATTTAAATAATGCCACTATCAAAATAATATTTTTTTGGGGAAAATTAAGAATGTTTATTTTTTTTCCCCATTTTCTTTTTCATATTGTCACCAGTGCAGTACAGCATTATCATATAACTGGTGACAGTACGTATACAAAAATTTAATTCTTTATTACATTTTGTTTTCTTTTCTTTACGATTTATTTTAAAACACACTGTGACCAGAGCAATACAGAGTTACCATACTAACTTTGCACTACTCTGGGGAAGTGATCAGGATTTTTTTGTTTTACACATTATGATTGTTTATACTAGGGAAATTCATCGGTTCAAGCAACATTTTTTACTGAATGGAACTTATTCATTCAGTGTGCATTGTTGTTATTAGCTGTGATTGGCCACAGCTAATCACATGGTACAGATGGGCTGTTATTGGCCCTGTCTGTACCATGTGATCACAGTTAGCAACGCAATTGTACACAATGGATGGCATGACTCAAAGTCATTGATTGTTTACAATTATCACATGATCTTCTGTGATTTATAACAGCGATCACATGGTACTGGCAGCAGGCCGGTACAGTGATCAGTCATTGCATGTGTCTGGTGGACATAGCCGGTGACAGATCACACCGCAGCATGGTCCGTTCTTGGAGGAGGTCATATGTCATCCACCCAGAATGACAAAGGTCCCGCTCAGCTGTCATTTGACAATAGGCTGGGCAGGAAAGTAGTTAATGAGACTTCAAATGCTACATGCTTATTCTAGGTCAGTGACTCACACATTGTCATTACAACCAGACAACTGGCATTTTCAGAAGGCCGTCACCGATGGCGGCACAGTTATTTTAAAATTAATTAAAACACCTTCCAGATCACTACCTTTGGCTGTGAAACATTTGTGTATACTGCTTGTAGTTGTACTCTGCATATCTGTGAGTAATTCAGCAATGATGGGTGCAGAAATCTGAGCATATGAGGAGTGCATTACAATACCTTTTGATATATATTGCAGATAGGCATAAAACTCATTTAAATCCACCATCAACTATAAAATGTAAGGACCTGCATGATTGGAAACAAATTAATTGGGTTGTTTAGGTTTATGCCCATTTTACATAGTATAGGTACATTTAAATGAGGTTATACAGAGATGGTACAATCCATATGTAGTGTGTATGGTCACTCCTAACCCTGGTTCACACCAGTGCAGCTTTGAAATTGCGCCAATTCAGTGTGATTTCAAAGCAGATCAGTGCGATTTGGATCTCTGATTTCATTGCGGCTTGCTTCATTTACCAGAAGTCAATGCGAGTCACAATGGAATCGCAGAAAAGTAGTGCAGGAGCCTTTTTTAAAGTTGCTGTGACTTGAGTCGCAATGATTTGAAAGGTTCCATTGCCAAAAATGGGGTGGGACTTGTCAAATCAAATGACAAATTGCATTGATGTAAACGAAGGGTTCTCAGCAGATATAGGTCATTTGTAGTTGTTTTATTTTCTGTTCAGTATTTTATATGATGCTTGTTCAACTTATTTACTTTGCGTTTGGGGTTAGTGTATTTTCAAATTGCGTCATTTATAAAATTTCTATCTTGTATTTACAAGGAGCATTCTGTATACCCGTGAGTGCGTCATTCATCATAACTGGCACGTGGACACTTGGTAACTTCCTTTGCAAGGTTTGGTTAATAGCAGACAACCTCATGTGTACCGCTTCCGTGTTTAGTATTGTTCTCATCAGTTGTGACAGGTTTTTGTCTATTACCCTGGCAGTAAGTATTTATGTTTTTTTATTAAAATACAAAGCTTGGTGGAGCAATTATCTAAAATCCTAATAGCATCCTAAATCTCTATCTATTCTATTATATTCTATTTTATTCTTATTTATCTATACCTCTCTCTCTCTCTAAACTACAGCCCAATGCTTGCGGTAGAATGACCCCTTCAATGAGAATACCACACGCTGGAGGGAGCTATTGTATCAGAGTAGCAGAGGGCACCTGGCAATGCATCTTAGTCGCTGTTGGGCAAAGTGGTATCCTGTCTGACAGTGACTGCATAGTTCTATAGGTGAATAACTCCCGAACAGCAGTTTGGGGATGGGGGTTCCAATCCAGTGACAACAATGATGGGAAACTGTTCCTGCTACTGATATCAACAATCAGGCACTACTCTTACTGGTGGGTCCAATAAGGGGGTATCATTCCTCTTTGACTGCTGGGACATTTATTATACCCATTTTACTTCTACTGATCACTAATGCTAGAGATTTTTTTCATTCCCACAGACTCCCAACACAAGGGCATCCCACTACCCACTATCCATGAATGCAGGGCCATTTTGTACTCCCACTGAAATCTGGTGCCAAGTAATATTATTCTGTTCATATTGACCACAGTTGGGGACCCTAACAGTCTAATAGATAGTGAGCTGTCCCTTTTGATGATCAGGTAAATCAAGCCTTATAGCCAATGTGAGTTAGAAAGTGGACACTACTCAGCACTCATAGTAGGACATTGAGTACATGCAATTGACTACCATGCACCAACCTATAATTAATAATTAAACCATAATACTCAGCCGTCCTGTTGTGTACCACATCCTATAACACATTCAAAACACAGAAATCTTTTAACTTTACTGGTACTTTAAGGCAGGGTTTCTCAACTCCAGTCCTCAAGGCGCCCCAACAGGTCATGTTTTCAGGCTTTCCATTATTTTGCACAGGTGCTTTGATCAGTTTCACTGCCTTAGTAATTACCACAGCCCTTTCATCTGAGGGAAATCCTGAAAACATGACCTGTTGGGGCGCCTTGAGGACTGGAGTTGAGAAACACTGCTTTAAGGTACAAGGTGTAAAATCAAAATTTGTATTACATGATTAAAATCACATACAGAGTCATATAAAAAAACATACAGGGAATGCCCTACCTTTTTATTATCTTCCAAAGTTCAATAATCTATAGAGGTCAAGGCATTTCATGAAAATATTTCCTCAGGACCTTCATTTTGTGGGCACAGTAACACTTTTTGTGATTTTAAGCACTCGTATCACATTTACTATAAAATACTGTATATACTGTACATGCATGCATTGTATTATAGTACTAAAAGTATATCACATTTTTAAGATGATAAAGCACTCTATGTAAGCAGTAGCACTCTTTTATGTATGTATGTGCATTGATAATAGTATGAAATGATGGTACGTAGAAAAAAATCACTAGTTAATTGATATAGGAATGGTCATATGATTCCTAGTAGGGATGCACCGTTACCAATACCAGTATCGGGGCCGATACTATGCATTTTCGCGGGTATCGGTACTCGCGAAAATGCTCCAATACCCTAACCCGATACCGAAAGTGACGTTTACTGGACACAGCTTGGTCCCTGCGTGCAGTGCAGTGACAAGGGAGATGCCGGCATCCCAGCTAGTACAGTCAGGGGCGGGAGGGGGGCCTCGAAAGGTATTCTCCACTTTCTCTGACCTGACCCTGGATGCCGACGCCCCCGGATGATCTGGCTGCAGAGAGGAAGCGCTTGTAGTGGGGGATTCCTGTGCTAGAGCCGGCCGGGTACTTCACAATGGTAAGGCATGTGCATGATGTAGCTTTTAAGGGAGGGGGGAGAAGATGAAGGCAGTAGAGGAGGTGTGAGCACAAGTCAGAGCTGAGGAGGGGTGGATGGGGGATGAGAATACAGTGGAAAGGAGTGGTGGAGGAAAACTGGACCCTGCACTCTGCATGTAATGGGCCCTGGGCCCTGCACTCTGCATGTAATGGGCCCTGCACTCTGCATGTAATGGGCCCTGGACTCTGCACTCTGCATGTAATGGTGCTTGAACCCTGCACTCTGCATGTAATGGTGCCTGAACCCTGCACTCTGCCTGTAATGGTGCCTGAACCCTGCACTCTGCATGTAATGGTGCCTGAACCCTGCCCTCCTAACCCCCAGTACTGTGCCCTCCCTGTGTTGCATCCTCATTCCCTCCACCAGCTTTCACCTCTGTTCCCATGTCTCCCAATGACCCTCACACCCCCACCATCTTCCTCCTAGTGATCACAGCCTTTTCCATCCCAACTCTCCCACCCCACAATCCCTATTTAACCCCACACTCAACTACCCTGCTCTCACTAACCCCTCTACTCCCCCCCCCCGTGCCCTCACCCAACTCCCTAACAACCTTCCTGCTCCCAAACCACCCCCCCCCACCTGCTCTTCCTAGGCGATAGATATCGGTAATTGGTATCGGCGAGTACATGATGTCAAGTATCGGTACTCAGTGTCAAAAAAGTGGCATCGGTGCATCCCTAATTCCTAGTATACGGTATAATAATGTTAAAAGATTTTTTGAATCATTAAAGCACTAGCACAGTTATTTTGTATACACTATATTACCAAAAGTATCGGGACGCCTGCCTTTACACGCACATGAACTTTAATGGCATTCCAGTCTTAGTCCGTAGGGTTCAATATTGCATTGGCCCACCCTTTGCAGCAATAAAAGGATTCAATTCTTCTAGGAAGGCTGTCCACAAGGTTTAGGAGTGTGTCTATGGGAATGTTTGACCATTCTTTCAGAAGTGAGGTCAGGCACTGATGTTGGATGAGAAGGCAAACCTTGCAGTCTGCATGCTAATTCATCCCAAAGGTATTCTATCGGGTTGAGGTCAGGACTCTGTGCAGGCCAATCAAGTTCCTCCACCCCAAACTCGCTCATCCATGTCTTTATGGACCTTGCTTTGTGCACTGTTGCGTAGTCATGTTTGAACAGGAGGGACCAACCATAAGCTGTTCCCACAAAGTTGGAAGCATAAAATTGTCCATAATGTCTTGGTATGCTGACGCCTTAAGAGTTCCCTTCACTGGAACTAAGAGGCCAAGCCCAACCCCTGAAAAACAACCCCACACAATAATGCCCCTCCACCAAATTATTGGGACCAGTGCACAAAGCCCGCCCAAGCACCAGTGGCCATAATATGCACTGCAGCACTCTACACAACAGTAGTCCGACACCCTGCAGAACTCGGGGGGAGCCTCATGGTGCCTGATTGCTCACTGTCAATACTGTGTAACCACTGCACTGTCACCTCATTCTGCCAGAGTCTTGACCTCAACCAGATAGAACACCTTTGGGATGAATTAGAGCACAGACTGCGAGCCAGGCCTTCACGTTCACATCAGTGCCTGATCTTTTAGAAAAATGGTCAAACATTCCCATAGACACACTCCTAAACCTTATGGGCAGCCTTCCCAGAAGAGTTGAAGCTGTTCTAGCTGCAAAGGGTGGGCCAACTCAATATTGAATCCTACGGACTAAGACTAGAATGCCATTAAAGTTCATATGCATGTAAAGGCAGGTGTCCCAATACTTTTGGTAATATCGTGTATATTGACAATGCAATAATATACAGTGTATCCTTCTGGTATGCAATTCTTTAGCGGTAAATAGTGATTATAACGCTGCACTGTTTTTCGTTATACTACTGATAGGTTAACTGGCTCTTGTCTAATTTGGCCCAAGTATGCATTCATGTGAGGTATGTAGAGCTTGTAAGTTAATTGAGGGCTGGGACTCATGGGAATATAAAATATACATAAAGTGCTGCATAAATTGATGGCTCTATATAAATTCCTATAATAAATAAATAAATCGTTTTGTGACTAACATGCTCTAAATAGAAGATAGCTAATGCTTAAATTATTGTGGGAGCAACAAACTTGATCCTTTTTGTCCTAATGTTGTCTAGGTGACATATCGTTATCAACAAAACAACCATAGGCAGACTGTTGTGAAAATGGCTACAATCTGGTTGCTGTCCTTCCTTCTCTACAGTCCAGCTATTATCATCTGGGATTATGTGTATGGTGACAGCAACATTCCTGAAGGCCAGTGTTTAGCGGGATATTACTACAACTGGCACTTCCTTCTTGGGGCATCAACTTTTGACTTCATTCTTCCACTGATAAGCATTTCATTTTTTAACATCAGCATATACTGGAACATAAAACTACGAAGTAGAAAAAGAAGTCATGTACTTTCTACACACATGAATCCACCACATGACATTAGAGCATCCATAAACATGGCTGTTGTGATTAACAATTTGGGCGAAAGAGAAAACAAGAGTCAAAAACAAAATAATGTGCTTGAAGCATCTGTAAATTTCCAGAGCACCTCTTCAGAAAGTGGAAGCTCAAGTAACCGTGCTGACAAACTTTCTAGGGATAAGAAAGTGGCAAAGTCACTGTCTGTTCTTGTCTGTGTATTTGTGTTTTGTTGGGCCCCATACACATTTCTTCAGACTATCCGTGCAGCTTGTCATGATGAATGTGTTGACTCCTACTGGAACCAAGTTACAAGTTGGTTGTTGTGGATTAACTCTTCAGTGAATCCAATAATCTATCCATTGTGCCACAAAAACTTTAGAGATGCTTTTGTTCAATTGTCTCAAATGTGCAGATTTAAATTGATGACTTTAAATAAACATTAAATTTTCCTTTACATTATTTAGATCCAGTTAAATAAATAAATAAAAAATGGAGGTGTGTTTTAAAGTCAAACTAAAACCAAAGCTTTTTTTTGGACAGAGTGGGATGGAACCTAAGGTTTTAGTTGTGATCTCTGTCCCTGCTGAAGAGATTATCATCACTAGCTGTCTCAACAGTAAATGAAGGGAAAATATCTCTAGTGGGGAAACAGACTATGAAAATTAGGAATGGTTAAAACGTCCATCAGAATATTTTCACAGGTAGAGCTAACATGGTAGCCTGGTGATGAATCTGCAATAAATGTTTGGTTTTAAAATGCAACCACAATGGGTGGATCTTGAGTAAATTCATGGTGGGTGGATTTTTTGCCCACCAATAATACCCTGTGCACCTTTTAACCCTTTTTATCAGACTCACAACAGAAAATAATAAAGGAAAACCAGTCCCTTACTATGAAAGGGTGGAACCAGAGTAGCCATAGTGTCATTGTGTATGAGCTAATATAGGGAAAAGATAGGGAGAGCTGACAAACTCTAGAGATTAGGTGGATTAGTTAGTAAACTAAGCTTTGCTTCTATGAATTGCAACAGTGGAGTACATTCTTTTGTGTTCTCCTTATGTTCAAAGGCATGTCTGCATTTCCCTGACCAAACCAGCCAGAGCACACAGAGGAGAGGCTAATGAAACCTGTTTCATCTTTCTTCTCCCAAGCACAGAGCAATCAGCGTTGCTAATGCACAATCTTCCTCCTCCTCCACCAATCCTTCTATACCCCACCAAACTCCACATTTATCCCTATTTCCCTAAACTGGAGCCACAGGCCAATGTTTACCTTAAAAACCCAAGGGTTGAAGCATTAATTCTTATAGGAAAAAAAAAATCTGCCTATGTCTTGTGTCTCCACATTTAGGAGTGTTGACGTGGCCGCTAATATGTCGTGCTGCTCTCCAACTACTACCAAACCAAACATGAAGGCTGTTCAAATAAAAAAACAAAAAACAATTGGGGATATGGAAATGGGAGTTTGGAGCCTAGCGAATAGTGGCATGAAGTTCTTTTTCTACGTTTTTTTTTTAAACCTATTTTAATATTAATGCTTTACAGAGGTCCCATGAACATAAGTCACTTTACATTAGTTAATAACATAGATGGAAAGCATTGTAAGCCCTGGTTCACATTGATGGTACTTTGAAATTGCGCTACTTCACTTGAAGTGGCGCGATTTCAAAGTAGCAAGGTCAACGCGATTTCAGGTGCTACTTAATAGACATCTGTGTGGCTTCATGCACAGATGTCTATTGAAGTCGTATCTGAATTCGGCAAAAGTAGTGCAGGAACTACTAATGCAAATCGGTGCAGCGCCGCAAAATTGGTGTTGCACTGATTGGAACAGTGCCATTGCCTCCAATAGGCTGTGACTTGTCATGTGATTTGATCTCTCAAATCTAATGACAAATCGATCAAATGTGAACCTAGGCTTAAGGAGATAATGACAATGATGACAATGGTATTGTCAAATGAATGACTCAATTGTCAGGTGTAGTGATGAGCCGAACACCCCCGGGTTCGGTTCGCACCAGAACCCGCGAACGGACCGAAAGTTCGTACGAACAATAGAACCCTATTAAATACAATGGATGCGAACGTTCGAATTCTAAAGTGCTAATTATAACAACTATTATGCATGTTATTGTCCTAAAAAGGGTTTGGGAACCCGGGTTCTGCACCAGGGGACATGTATCAATGCAAAAAGAAGTTTTAAAAACGGTCGTTTTTCGGGAGCAGTCATTTTAATGATGCATAAAGTGAAAAAAAAAAAGTCAAATATTCCTTTAAATATCGTACCTGGGGGGTGTCTAAAGTATGCCTGTGAAGTGCCACGTGTTTCCCGTGTTTAGAACTGTCCCTGCACAAAATGACACTTCTAAAGGAAAAAAAAGCCATTTAAAACTGCTTGCGGCTTTAATGTAATGTCTGGTCCCGGTAATATGGATGAAATTCTTTAAGAAAAATGGCATAGCTACCCCATGACCCCCCTACCCCAGCCCATTACCAGCCCCTTTGGGTCTTGTATGGATATTAAGGGGAACCCCGCACATAAAATAAAAAAGGCCCTATATACTCTGAACAGCCGTATACAGGCGGTGCATACAAGACAGGGACTGTAGGTTTGTTCTTATGTAGAATCTGTTTGTAATTTTGAACAGGTACATTGTTGAAGTGTAGCTCCAGCCCAAAAATCTATTTTTAAACTTTTTGGAAAACATAGGTAAGGGTTATCACCCCTGTAACATTTGTTTTGCTGTCTGTGCCCCTGTTCAGAACATTTCACCTCACTTTCCGTCCCAATGACAACTGTTTTTGAAATGTGGTGTTTTTCTTGAAACAAGGATTGCTGATAAAGCATCAGTACAGAGGAGACACCTTTCTCCCATATTTATTCTTACAGGAGAGAATTTTCCTTCCTAGTGGTAGATTTCCTCTCACTTCCTGTTGTCTTCTTGCGTTTGCAAGTAGGAGTCGTTTGTAAGTTGGATGTTTGAAAGTAGGGACCTGCCGTATATACTCTGCAGAAATAGGCCCCTTAGTTGTTGGTGTTGGCACAACACTGTAAGCACTCACAGTTACTCTTGGTTGGTGCTGGAACGCCCTGCTGTCAACTATTATATCAGGAATATTAATTACATATAATTGTTGAACAGTGGTAGTAAAAATTGGGCCTTTGATGGTGGTGCTGGTGCCACAACACTGTAAGCCCTGACAGTTACTCTTGGTGGGTGCAGCAATGGGCCCTGCTGTGAATCATTAGATCAAGAATTGTAATTGCATGCCCCTGTTGAACAGGGGCTGAAAAATTGGGCCTTTCGTGGTGGTGGTGGTGGTGGTGGTGTTGCCACAACACTGTAAGCCCTCAGAGTTACTCTTGGTGGGTGCAGGAATGGGCCCTGCTGTGAATTATTAGATCAAGAATTGTAATTACATGCCCCTGTTGAACAGGGGCTGAAAAATTGGGCCTTTCGTGGTGGTGGTGGTGGTGGTGGTGTTGCCACAACACTGTAAGCCCTCAGAGTTACTCTTGGTGGGTGCAGGAATGGGCCCTGCTGTGAATTATTAGATCAAGAATTGTAATTACATGCCCCTTTTGAACAGGGGCTGAAAAATTGGGCCTTTCGTGGTGGTGGTGGTGGTGGCGTTGCCACAACACTGTAAGCCCTCAGAGTTACTCTTGGTGGGTGTAGCAATGGGCCCTGCTGTGAATTATTAGATCAAGAATTGTAATTGCATGCCCCTGTTGAACAGGGGCTGAAAAATTGGGCCTTAGGCACTGGTGGCACAACACTACAACCCCTCACAGATACTGTACTTGGAGCACAGCAATGAGCCCTGTTGCAAAGTATTGCTTCAAAAATTGTAATGACACGCCCCTGTTAAACAGGGGCTGAAAAATTGGGCCTTAGGCACTGGTGCCACAACACTCCAACCCCTCACAGATACTGTACTTGGAGCACAGCAATGAGCCCTATGGCAAATTATTGCTAAAAAAATTGTAATTACACGCCCCTGTAAAACAGGGGCTGAAAAATTGGGCCTTAGCCACTGGTGGCGGCACCCATAAACAAAAATGATCTTCCAAGCTATCATCATCAATCGTATCATTGAGGACTCGGAGGAGGAGGATAGCCAGTCAACATAACAGCACAGGCACTCAGCATCAGCATCAGTCTTGAAGGGATGTGACATGTTAAAATCAATTAGTCTGTTATATCAGCATCAGGTGTGTGGTAGCTGGTGGTGATCCAAGACTAGTTCATCTTGATGAAAGTCAGTCGATCAACCGAGTCGGTGGACAGGCGCACCCTGTGATCCGTGACAAATCCTCCAGCAGCACTGAATGTGCGTTCCGAAAGAACGCTGGATGCAGGACAGGCCAGTAGCTCAATTGCATACTGTGCAAGCTCTGGCCAGTGATCCATCCTCAAGACCCAGTAAGCCAGAGGATTTTCGGTGGGGAAGGTGTCCAAGTCTGACCTTGCCCCTAGATATTCCTGCACCATGTTTATCAGACGCTGGCGATGGTTGCTGGAACCGATCATACTTTGGGGCTGCGGACTAAAGAATTGTCTGAACGCATCGGTCAGACGGCCACCTTCCCCACCGCTCCTTTTTTGACTGGCCGAAGCCTCAGCAACTCGTTGTCCAGGACCAGGAGTTTGTAACCTCTCAGTCTCTGGGAACGCGTTGCACAGACCTTTCTGCAAGGCCTCCCGGAGTTGTCTCATCCTCTGCTCCCTCTGCGACGGTAACATAAGGTCCGCCACCTTACCCTTGTACCGTGGATCAAGGAGAGTGGCCAGCCAGTAATGGTCCCTCTCCTTGATCCGAAGAATATGAGGATCCTTCCGCAGACTTTGCAGGATCAGGGAGGCCATGCAGTGTAGGTTTGCTGAGGCATTCGCTCCGGAGTCCTCTGGGTCACTAAGGACGACATGATCCGCAGCCACCTCCTCCCAGCCACGTACAAGTCCACTGGTTTCTTGGGACTGTAAATCATCCCTAAAAGACTGCTGCTGATGATGCTGAGTGCCAGCCTCCACCTCCATGCTGACACAATCCTCCTCCTCCTCCTCCTCCTCCTCCTCCTCTTTCTGTGCGACGGGTGGGACAGAAGGAACACTGTCTGGGTAAAGGGGGCCTTGAGAGGCAAGGAAGTCCTCCTCTTCCTGCCTCTGTTCTGCCTCAAGTGCCCTGTCCATTATTCCACGCAGCGTGTGCTCCAACAGGTGGACAAGAGGTACAGTGTCACTGATGCATGCACTGTCACTGCTCACCATCCTCGTGGCCTCCTCAAATGGTGCCAGGACAGTGCATGCATCCCTGATCATGCCCCACTGGCGTGGAGAAAAAAAACCAAGCTCCCCTGACCCTGTCCTGGTGCCGTAGTCGCACAGGTACTCATTGATGGCCCTCTGCTGCGTGTGCAGCCGCTGCAGCATGGCCAATGTTGAGTTCCACCTGGTGGGCATGTCACATATAAGGCGGTTCTTGGGCAGGTTCAACTCCTTTTGCAGCTCAGCCAGGCGAGCACTGGCATTATAAGATCTGCGGAAATGCACACAGACTTTCCTGGCCTGCCTCAGGACATCCTGTAAGCCCGGGTACCTGCCCAAGAACCGCTGCACCACCAGGTTAAGGACGTGAGCCACACAGGGCACATGGGTCAGTTGTCCCTGTCGGAGGGCGGAGAGGAGGTTGGTGCCATTGTCGCAAACCACCATTCCTGGCTTAAGCTGGCGTGGCGTCAACCACCTCTCGGCCTGGCCCTGCAGAGCAGACAGGACCTCTGCCCCAGTGTGGCTTCTGTCCCCCAAACACACCAGCGCAAGCACGGCATGGCATCTTTTTGCCTGCGTACTTGCGTAGCCCCGTGAACGGCTACGGAGCACCGCTGGTTCATAGGACAAACCACAGGAAGAGGCCATGGAGGAAGAAGAAGAGGAGGGGGTGGAGGAGAGAGGTGTGTCACAACCAGTAGTAGCATTTTGGAGGCGTGGCGGTGGAACAACCTCCAACACTACTGCACCTTGTCCTGCATCCTTCCCAGCTGCCAAAAGAGTGACCCAATGGGCCGTGAAAGAAAGATAACGTCCCTGTCCATGCCTGCTGGACCATGAGTCAGCGGTAATATGCACCTTACCGCTGACCGCCCTGTCCAGCGAGGCCAAGACATTGCCTTCCACATGCCGGTAGAGAGCCGGAATAGCCTTCCGTGAGAAAAAGTGGCGTTTGGGAACCTGCCACTGAGGAACCGCACATTGCACAAACTCACGGAAGGGGGCCGAGTCTACCAACTGAAAAGGCAGCAGTTGAAGCGCTAGCAATTTAGCCAAGCTAGCATTCAACCGCTGGGCATGTGGATGGCTGGGAGTGAACTTCTTTCGACGGTCCAGCAGCTGGGGCAGGGAAATTTGCCTGCTAGAATCGGACGTCGGTGTACTGCTAGCAGAGTGGCCGCAAGTACTTGGCTGTGACACACCTAATTCTACACCTTCATTCCTCTCAGTGCATGTTTCAGAGAGGACTGAAGTTATAGTGGGGTTGGAGATCCCAGCTGATGCGGTGCAAGGAGAGGTCCGCTTTGTTCTTTGGTGTGGGTCTTTGAGGTAGGCTTGCCAACGAGCTGCATGGCAGGTCAACATATGTCTGGTCAGGCATGTGGTACCCAAGCGGCTGATGTTTTGGCCACGCGATATACGCTTGAGACATATGTTGCAAACAGCAGCTGTGCGATCTGATGCACTAGCCTCAAAAAAGGCCCACACCAAGGAACTTTTTGAATGACGGGCAGAGGCAGCGCCCTGCACAGGCGGAGCTCTGCGGTGTGATTCCGTCGGTGTACTGCCCTTACGCTGGCCACCAAAGGGCATCCTGCCTCGTTGGAGATGTGCCTCCTCCTCATCCTCCTCCTCCTCCTCTCTACTATTAGGCACCCACGTGGAGTCAGTGACCTCATCATCCCCTCCCTCCTCATCACTGGAGCCAATCTGGCAGTATGCTGCAGCTGCTGGAACATGACTGCCAGATTGGTGTCCTTCTTGAGCATCCCCTCTGTCTGCTCTCACGCTACTGCCTTCCTGTAGCTGGGTTTCATCATCAGACCCTTTGAAACGCTGGGCATCCTCCTGGAGCATGTACCCAACACTGTGCTCAAACAGTTCGGGGGACTCCTCAGGAGGAGGACATGGTGGGTCTAGGGAAGGAGTGACTGATGATGAGTCTGACATTGATACCAGGGAAGAGGACGCTTTGGCAGCTGCTTTGCCAGTACCCTGAGCCTGGGTGAGAGAGGATGAGGAGGAGGAGGAGGGCTTGGTCATCCACTCTACCAAGTCTTCGGCATGATGTGGCTCAACATGTCCAGCTGCCGAAAAGAAGGACAAGCGTGTCCCATGGCCATGTGCTGATGACAATGCACCGCGTCCACGACCAGCACTGTTGCCCCCAGACACAGAGCCTGCTTGCCCTCTTTTATTGCCTCCTGACTGTCTGCCTCTCCTTGTTTGCCTTCCAGACATTCTAATAGATGGCCTGCAGGGAGATGGGAAAAAAGCAATAAGGGCTACCTTCAGGTGTCCTTCTCTGTCCCTTTACTTAAGGATTTCTAAATATGGTTGAGGATGATTGCTTTTGCACAGAATAGCACAACGACAATTTCCCTGACTGTCCAAAAAACAAGGATTTCAAAGATGGTTGATGAGGAATGCTTTAGCACACTATAGCACAAGGAGAATTTCCCTCACTGTCCTTCCCTGTCCCTAGAAACAAGGATTCGCACAGTGAAAGAAACTGACACTCTCCCTACCTAGAGTTTTCTGTCCCTAGAAAAAATGTTTTTTTAAAGCACACTATAGCACAAGGAGAATTCCCCTCACTTTCCTTCTTTGTCCCTAGAAACAAGGATTCGCACAGTGAAAGAAACTGACACTCTCCCTACCTAGAGTTTTCTGTCCCTAGAAAAAATGTTTTTTTAAAGCACACTATAGCACAAGGAGAATTCCCCTCACTTTCCTTCTTTGTCCCTAGAAACAAGGATTCGCACAGTGAAAGAAACTGACACTCTCCCTACCTAGAGTTTTCTGTCCCTAGAAAAAATGTTTTTTTAAAGCACACTATAGCACAAGGAGAATTCCCCTCACTTTCCTTCTTTGTCCCTAGAAACAAGGATTCGCACAGTGAAAGAAACTGACACTCTCCCTACCTAGAGTTTTCTGTCCCTAGAAAAAATGTTTTTTTAAAGCACACTATAGCACAAGGAGAATTCCCCTCACTTTCCTTCTTTGTCCCTAGAAACAAGGATTCGCACAGTGAAAGAAACTGACACTCTCCCTACCTAGAGTTTTCTGTCCCTAGAAAAAATGTTTTTTTAAAGCACACTATAGCACAAGGAGAATTCCCCTCACTTTCCTTCTTTGTCCCTAGAAACAAGGATTCACACAGTGAAAGAAACTGACACTCTCCCTACCTAGAGTTTTCTGTCCCTAGAAAAAATGTTTTTTTAAAGCACACTATAGCACAAGGAGAATTCCCCTCACTTTCCTTCTTTGTCCCTAGAAACAAGGATTCGCACAGTGAAAGAAACTGACACTCTCCCTACCTAGAGTTTTCTGTCCCTAGAAAAAATGTTTTTTTAAAGCACACTATAGCACAAGGAGAATTCCCCTCACTTTCCTTCTTTGTCCCTAGAAACAAGGATTCGCACAGTGAAAGAAACTGACACTCTCCCTACCTAGAGTTTTCTGTCCCTAGAAAAAATGTTTTTTTAAAGCACACTATAGCACAAGGAGAATTCCCCTCACTTTCCTTCTTTGTCCCTAGAAACAAGGATTCGCACAGTAAAACACACTGACACTCTCCCTACCTATCCTTCTCTTTCCCTAAACTAAAGGAATCCAGGTTAAGCAAGAAAGAAATAAATGTCACTGTCCCTGCCTATGCTTCTCTTTCCCTGCTCCGGAACACACTACACTAGGCCGCCGTGCTGGCGGCCTTTTATAGTGTGGGGCGTGTACTAAACACCCTCAGCAATAATTGGCCACAGGCATCCTGCCTGTGGCCAATCATTGCTCTCCTCGCTGCCGGCGCTGTGATTGGCCAAGCATGCGGGGTCACAGTGCATGCTTGGCCAATCACAGCGCCTGGATGACACTGCGATGGCGTAGTGCATTGTGGGCCGTTCGCGTCACTCGAATTTGGCGCGAACGGCCCAAATCGTTCGATCTTCGTCGAACGATCGAACAGCCGATGTTCGAGTCGAACGTATGTTCGACTCGAACACGAAGCTCATCCCTAGTCAGGTGTATAAAATTATAAATAGAGAGTAAAAGAATCAAGGAAGGATAAAGATGTGTTGGGGTAAAGGTGAGTCAAGAAAGTTAGGTGGAGGCAGGAGTTTAAACACTGGCTGAAGAGGATTCCTAACAACTACAAGTAAGCGATAATCTACATGGATATTTTAAAGATCTAGTAGGTGACAATCAAAGCTGTTTGACAGAAAGTGTGAGACCCATAGCTGCCAGATTTTCTGGAATTTTGGCATAGTGTTCTGTAATCTTGTTTGTCTTTAATTCAGTAATGTTCTTTGCAGCCTATATTTTGACTTCTGATAGGAACAGAGTCAGAGAGTCAGATAGCCCTGCCTTGGCTATTGTGTCTAATGGCTGTCAGAATGTGGGTCATGAGTGCAAAGTGATGTTTGGACATCCCATGTGGTGTTAAAATTTAAAAGTGCTTTGCTTTGTGTTATGGGCTGTGGTCTTTGGCATATGAAGAATCCTGTAAAAATGTATCCACAATGCCTGTGCAGCAGAGTATGACCACCACGTGTGGTAGAAGGTGTCCATTTCATATCAGCCACAAAAGCATGTAGATGGACGATCTGGTTTTGCATGGGCCAAAAGTTGGTAACATGTAACATCTGATTACTACTTTGTAGTTACTCTTTACAGTTAGTGTGCTATGTGAGCACGATTTAGTCATATTCCAGATCCAAACCCAATCATCCTGTTCCACTTTGACACCCAGGTCTACAGTAGCTTGCAGTTGTGTATGTATCCATGTGTTGTATGAGTGAACTGAGAAAGTAGGATGTCATAAAGCATAATTACCCCCTGAAATTTTTAATCATTCTTACATTTAGATTCAAAATCAGTGCGAGTCAAGATAATACCAGCAACCCGGGCCATGGTAGTGATATAGTGTTTAATT
This sequence comes from Rana muscosa, assembly GCA_029206835.1. Taxonomy (NCBI): domain Eukaryota; kingdom Metazoa; phylum Chordata; class Amphibia; order Anura; family Ranidae; genus Rana; species Rana muscosa. Next base: position 992,551,657 of record CM055122.1, on the reverse strand, counting down.
ATAAGTATCAAAATAGTTCAGAGTTGGGTAACTTGTACTCTTTTTGCAGATTGGGAAGAATTTTTAATCCTTTTGGCGTAGGCAGGTAACAGGAGCGAGTTATGCCTGCCACAATCCTTGAAAAACACTTGGTGACTCAAGTATCAGGGAAAGGAGGGGCTGCAAAGGATAGACAATTGGGATAAGAGAGGGAGAGGAGGCCACTGGAGTTTTGAAAGTGTTACTAAACCCAGGACCATGCATTCACTATATCTGGTCTCCCACAGTACATGGAAATGCAATTATTTTAGTAAATATAAACTGCAAAATACCTTTTCTCATCAGTAGTATATAGCAGTCTTGTGACTTTTATCAGTGTCTGGTTAAAGCTTGTAGGAGGAGTTTTCATTCTACTCTGACTGTCCTATGAGGCTGAAAAACCCCTGACCCTCTGTCTGGACAGTGCTGATTGGCCCTGTGCTGATCACATGCACCCTTCCAAGAAAAAAAAAACTCTCTAGCAATACACACCAAACTAAGCATGTTCAGAGTGCCTCCTATGGCTCTGTAATATCAGGAGATGGATTAGGGACAGTGGAAGAAGAGGAGGATCAGAGAAGACCGGATTAAACAGCCTTTTACACAATGCAGAGGATTAACCTCTTAGGTTCCACAGTGAGTATAACAAGCATGCTTTACTACATATACAGACTGATTTTACTGTTGTGGGTTTAGTAACACTTTAAGATCACCCCATATTTACAAAGAGCAGGGTTAGTTAAGTAATTCCTATTGTGTGGATGAAGACAAAGTAAATTATGCATAGCTAAGGGGGCACAATTGACTTCTTCAAGGGTAACCCAAACTAGGGTTTTATTAGAGGTGAGATAGTTAGGGAGATGGGCCAGTTTTGCTGCCTAGTAATGTCTGAGTAAGTTTGGAACACCCAGGCCCCTATTGGCTCTGGTTTTGGAGAGTTTTACAATTTGGCCTAATGAAATGCATTATGTGATTTTGAAGGCCTCACAAAACAGGAGGTGGAATGTAGATGGGTAGGACTGAAAAGAGGTATAACATTTTTGGGAGATAAGTTATTTTTACTACAGCTATACGGCTCATCCAAGAGAGTGCTAAATTTGAACAATTGCGCAAGAGAAGTCTACGTTTGTGAAGGAGTGTTGGTTAATTTGCCTCATATAATATTGAGTAGCAGCGGGGGATCCTCATTAGTATGATAAAAGTGATTTATTTAACAAAAAAATAGTACACTTACAGATTAAGATCTTGACATAGAAAGAGTGTACCCCTGAAACATGTTACAGCCCCCCCAGTACCGCCCCCCACTAACACAAAGGGGTTGCCACGAGCCAGAATATTATAGTGCAGGATGCTGGGCATTGACGTTTTTTTGAGAGACCTGGTCTCTCCCGGGCCAGCTGGAGACATATGAACTGATGATCCACACTGACAGCCCTGCGGTCTTCTAATCTATTGTACTGCCGATACACACCGGCCAGCCCAGCAGTGTTCTCATCTATTTCTCATGCCGATTGTCAAGATCTTAACATATAAGTGTACCATTTTTTTGTTGAATAAATCACTTTTATCATATTAATGAGGATTCCACGCTGCTATCTCTTTGTTGTTTTTGCTCCTTGAATCTTCCCAGATCTTTTTAGCAAGCTGTAGGACCCTTGTTATATGGAATTGGCCTTTGTCAACATCACACTGGTACCATTGGTTGCTTACTGTGGAAGCCTTGTTGTGCACTCAACTGATTTTGTGGTTCTTTATAATGTGGAGTAGGAGCTTTTGAGGTGAATATCTTGATAATAAAGTTTTGACGCTTCCCATTGATATGGGAAGCCCAAGCCCTGTTGGAGAATGCAGGGGAAAAGGGTTGGCAAGGAAATATAAAGTGCTTTGGATTTCGTTGGGTTCACATATAACCCATGGCACTGGAATATGAGAGATGTTTAGCCAGTGCAAATAGGAGTGGGGATAGTGTTAAGCCCTGCCTGATGCTCCGCAGGCTTGGGAACTGTGTAGACATACATCCAGCATGTTTAACATAGGCCTTGGGGCTGCTTTAAATGGCATAAATCCAGGAGCAGAACTTTGGTATAAACCCCCACTTACTAACAATATAAAATAATTTGGCTGGGAAAGGAAGTAAAGTGCCTTGTTGATATGAAGTGATAATTAAAAAGGAGAAATATTGTTTTTTTTTCTTTGAGGCCTCAATAAGGAGAGCTATTTTCCAAACGATATCACCAGCCTGTCTGAAGGACATGAACCCTACTAGATCACTGGGAATGAAAATCCCTATTTCTTGATTCCACCTTGTGGCTAGGGATGAGCCGAACACCCCCGGGGTCGGTTCGCACCAAAACCCGCGAACGGACCGAAAGTTCGCACGAACGTTAGAACCCTATTAAATACAATGGATGCGAACTTTCGAAATCTAAAGTGCTAATTATAACGACTAATATGCATGTTATTGTCCTAAAAAGGGTTTGGGAACCCAGGTTCTGCACCAGGGGACATGTATCAATGCAAAAAGAAATTTTAAAAACGGCAGTTTTTCAGGAGCAGTCATTTTAATGATGCATAAAGTGAAAAAAAAAAAGTAAAATATTTCTTTAAATATCATACCTGGGGGGTGTCTAAAGTATGCCTGTGAAGTGCCACGTGTTTCCCGTGTTTAGAACTGTCCCCGCACAAAATGACATTTCTAAAGGAAAAAAAAGCCATTTAAAACTGCTTGCGGCTTTAATGTAATGTCTGGTCCCGGTAATATGGATGAAAATCTTTGAGAAAAATGGCATAGCTACCCCATCACCCCCCTCCCCCTACCCCAGCCCATTACCAGCCCCTTTGGGTCTTGTATGGATATTAAGGGGAACCCCACACACAAAATAAATAAGGCCCTATATACTCTGAACAGCCGTATACAGGCGGTGCATACAAGACAGGGACTGTAGGTTGGTTCTTATGTAGAATATGTTTGTAATTTTGAACAGGTACATTGTTTAAGTGTAGCTCCAGCCAAAAAATCTATTTTTAAGCTTTTTGGAAAACATAGGGAAGGGTTATCACCCCTGTAACATTTGTTTTGCTATCTGTGCCCCTGTGCAGAACATTTCACCTCACTTTCCGTCCCAATGACAAATGTTTTTGAAAAGTGGGGTTTTTATTGAAACAAGGATAAGTGATAAAGAATCAGTAGAGAGGAGACACCTTTTTCCCATATTAACTCTTACAGGAGAGAATTTCCCTTCCTAGGGGTAGATTTCCTCTCACTTCCTGTTGTCTCCTTTCGTTTGCAAGTAGGAGTCGTTTGTAAGTTGGATGTTTGAAAGTAGGGGCCTGCCGTATATACTCTGCTGAAATTTGCCCCTTACATGTTGGTGTTGCCACAACACTGTAAGCCCTCACAGTTACTCTTGGTGGGTGCATGAATGGGCCCTGCTGTGAATTATTAGATCAAGAATTGTAATTGCATGCCCCTGTTGAACAGGGGCTGAAAAATTGGGTCTTTGGTGGTGGTGGTGGTGGTGTTGACACAACACTGTAAGGCCTCACAGTTACTCTTGGTGGGCGCAGGAATGGGCCCTGCTGTGAATTATTAGATCAAGAATTGTAATTACATGCCCCTTTTAAACAGGGGCAGAAAAATTGGGCCTTAGGCACTGGTGCCACAACACTGCAACCCCTCACAGATACTGTACTTGGAGCACAGCAATGAGCCCTGTTGCAAAGTATTGCATCAAAAATTGTAATTACACACCCCTGTTAAACAGGGGCTTAAAATTTGGGCCTTAGGCACTGGTGCTGGTGCCACGACACTGCAACCTCTCCCAGATACTCTAGTTGGAGTGCAGGAATGAGCCCTGCTGCAAAGCATTGCATAAAAAACTGTAATTACATGCCCCTGTTAAACAGGGGCTGAAAAATTGGGCCTTAGGCACTGGTGCTGGTGCCACGACACTGCAACCTCTCCCAGATACTCTAGTTGGAGTGCAGGAATGATCCCTGCTGCAAAGCATTGCATAAAAAATTGTAATTACATGCCCCTGTTAAACAGGGGCTGAAAAATTGGGCCTTAGCCACTGGTGGCGGCACCCAGAAACAAAAATGTTCTTCCAAGCTATCATTATCAATCGGATCATTGAGGAGGAGGAGGATAGTCAGTCAACATAACAGGACAGTCACTCAGCATCAGCATCAGTCTTGAAGGGATGTGACATTTGAAAATAAATTAGTCTGTTATAGGTGTTTGGTAGCTGGTGGTGATCCAAGACTGGTTCATCTTTATGAAGGTCAGTCGATCAACCGAGTCGGTGGACAGGCGCACCCTGTGATCCGTGACAAATCCTCCAGCAGCACTGAATGTGCGTTCTGAAAGAACGCTGGATGCAGGACAGGCCAGTAGCTCAATTGCATACTGTGCAAGCTCTGGCCAGTGATTCATCCTCAAGACCCAGTAAGCCAGAGGATTTTCGGTGGGGAAGGTGTCCAAGTCTGACCTTGCCCCTAGGTATTCCTGCACCATGTATATCAGACGCTGGCGATGGTTGCTGGAACCGATCATACCTTGGGGCTGCGGACTAAAGAACTGTCTGAACACATCGGTCAGATGGCCACCTTCCCCACCGCTCCTTCTTTGACTGACCGAAGCCTCAGCAACTCGTTGCCCAGGACCAGGAGTTTGTAACCTCCCAGTCTCTGGGAACGCGTTGCACAGACCTTTCTGCAAGGCCTCCCGGAGTTGTCTCATCCTCTGCTCCCTCTGCGATGGTAAGATAAGGTCCGCAACCTTACCCTTGTACCGTGGATCAAGGAGAGTGGCCAACCAGTAATGGTCCCTCTCCTTGATCCGAAGAATACGAGGATCCTTCCGCAGACATTGCAGGATCAGGGAGGCCATGCAGCGTAGGTTAGCTGAGGCATTCGGTCTGAAGTCCTCTGGGTCACTAAGGATGACATGATCCGCAGCCACCTCCTCCCAGCCACGTACAAGTCCACGGGTTTCTTGGGACTGTAAATCATCCCTAAAAGACTGCTGCTGATGATGCTGAGTGCCAGGCTCCACCTCCATGCTGACACAATCCTCCTCTACCTCCTCCTCCTCTTCCTGTGCGATGGGTGGGACAGAAGAAACACTGTCTGGGTAAAGGGGGCCTTGAGAGGCAAGGAAGTCCTCCTCTTCCTGCCTCTGTTCTGCCTCAAGTGCCCTGTCCATTATTCCATGCAGCGTATGTTCCAACTGGTGGACAAGAGGTACAGTGTCACTGATGCATGCACTGTCACTGCTCACCATCCTTGTGGCCTCCTCAAATGGTGCCAGGACAGTGCATGCATCCCTGATCATGCCCCACTGGCGTGGTGAAAAAAAACCAAGCTCCCCTGACCGTGTCCTGGTGCCGTAGTCGCACAGGTACTCATTGATGGCCCTCTGCTGCGTGTGCAGCCGCTGCAGCATGGCCAACGTTGAGTTCCACCTGGTGGGCATGTCACATATAAGGCGGTTCTTGGGCAGGTTCAACTCCTTTTGCAGCTCAGCCAGGCGAGCACTGGCATTATAAGATCTGCGGAAATGCACACAGACTTTCCTGGCCTACCTCAGGACATCCTGTAAGCCCGGGTACCTGCCCAAGAACCGCTGCACCACCAGGTTAAGGACGTGAGCCACACAGGGCACATGGGTCAGTTGTCCCTGTCGGAGGGCGGAGAGGAGGTTGGTGTCATTGTCGCAAACCACCATTCCTGGCTTAAGCTGGCGTGGCGTCAACCACCTCTCGGCCTGCCCCTGCAGAGCAGACAGAACCTCTGCCCCAGTGTGGCTCCTGTCCCCCAAACACACCAGCGCAAGCACGGCATGGCATCTTTTTGCCTGCGTACTTGCATAGCCCCTTGAACGCCTACGGAGCACCGCTGGTTCCGAGGACAAAGCACAGGAAGAGGCCATGGAGGAAAAAGAAGAGGAGGGGGTGGAGGAGAGAGGTGTGTCACAACCAGTAGTAGCATTTTGGAGGCGTGGCGCCGGAACAACCTCCAACACTACTGCACCTTGTCCTGCATCCTTCCCAGCTGCCAAAAGAGTGACCCAATGGGCCGTGAAAGAAAGGTAACGTCCCTGTCCATGCCTGCTGAACCATGAGTCAGCGGTAATATGCACCTTACCGCTGATCGCCCTGTCCAGCGAGGCCAAGACATTGCCTTCCACATGCCGGTAGAGAGCCGGAATCGCCTTCCGTGAGAAAAAGTGGCGTTTGGGAACCTGCCACTGAGGAACCGCACATTGCACAAACTCACGGAAGGGGGCCGAGTCTACCAACTGAAAAGGCAGCAGTTGAAGCGCTAGCAATTTAGCCAAGCTAGCATTCAACAGCTGGGCATGTGGATGGCTGGGAGTGAACTTCTTTTGACGGTCCAGCAGCTGGGGCAGGGAAATTTGCCTGCTAGAATCGGACGTCGGTGTACTGCTAGCAGAGTGCCCGCAAGTACTTGGCTGTGACATACCTAATTCTACACCTTCATTCCTCTCAGTGCAGGTTTCAGAGAGGACTGAAGGTATAGTGGGGTTGGAGATCCCAGCTGATACGGTGCAAGGAGAGGTCCGCTTTGTTCTTTGGTGTGGGTCTTTAAGGTAGGCTTGCCAAGGAGCTGCATGACAGGTCAACATATGTCTGGTCAAGCATGTGGTGACCAAGCGGCTGATGTTTTGGTATACGCTTGAGACATATGTTGCAAACAGCAGCTGTGCGATCTGATGCACTCGACTCAAAAAAGGCCCACACCAAGGAACTTTTTGAATAACGGGCAGAGGCAGCGCCCTGCACAGGCGGAGCTCTGCGGTGTGATTCAGTCGGTGTGCTGCCCTTACGCTGGCCCCCCGAGGGAATCCTGCCTCGTTGGAGATGTGCCTCCTCCTCCTCCTCTCTCCTATTAGGCACCCACGTGGAGTCAGTGACCTCATCATCCCCTCCATGACTGCCAGATTGGTGTCCTTCTTGAGCATCCCCTCTCTCTGCTCTCACGCTACTGCCTTCCTCTAGCTGGGTATCATCATCAGACCCTTCGAAACGATGGGCATCCTCCTGGAGCATGTACCCAACACTGTGCTCAAACAGTTCGGGGGACTCCTCAGGAGGACATGGTGGGTCTAGGGAAGGAGTGACTGATGATGACATTGATACCAGGGAAGAGGGCGCTTTGGCAGGTGCTTTGCCAGTACCCTGAGCCTGGGTGAGAGAGGATGAGGAGGGCTTGGTCATCCACTCTACCAAGTCTTCGGCATGATGCGGCTCAACGCGTCCAGCTGCCGAAAATAAGGACAAGCGTGTCCCATGGCCACGTGCTGATGACGATGCACCGCGTCCACGACCAGCACTGTTGTCTCTAGACACAGAGCCTGCTTGCCCTCTTTTATTGGCTCCTGACTGTCTGCCTCTCCTTGTTTGCCTTCCAGACATTCTAATGGCCTGCAGGGAGATGGGAAAACCAGCAATAAGGGGTAGCTTCAGGTGTATATTTTGCAGGAAGCACACTACGCCCGCTGTAAGTGCTGCAGATGACTGCCTGTGTTACCCAACAGTTAAAAACAGCAATAAGGGCTAGCTTCAGGTGTTTCTTTTGCAGGAAGCACACTCCGCCCGCTGTAAGTGCTGCAAATGCCTGTTAGTGTAACACACCAGGAAAACACAGCAATACGGGCTAGCTTCAGGTGTATATTTAGCAGGAAGCACACTCCGCCCGCTGTAAGTGCTGCAAATGCCTGTTAGTGTAACACACCAGGAAAACACAGCAATACGGGCTAGCTTCAGGTGTATATTTAGCAGGAAGCACACTCCGCCCGCTGTAAGTGCTGCAAATGCCTGTTAGTGTAACACACCAGGAAAACACAGCAATACGGGCTAGCTTCAGGTGTATATTTAGCAGGAAGCACACTCCGCCCGCTGTAAGTGCTGCAAATGCCTGTTAGTGTAACACACCAGGAAAACACAGCATTACGGGATAGCTTCAGGTGTATATTTAGCAGGAAGCACACTCCGCCTGCTGTAAGTGCTGCAAATGCCTGTTAGTGTAACACACCAGGAAAACACAGCAATACGGGCTAGCTTCAGGTGTATAATGTGCAGGAGGCAAACTCCGCCCGCTGTAAGTGCTGCAAATGCCTGTTAGTGTAACACACCAGGAAAACACAGCAATACGGGCTAGCTTCAGGTGTATATTTAGCAGGAAGCACACTCCGCCCGCTGTAAGTGCTGCAAATGCCTGTTAGTGTAACACACCAGCAAAACACAGCAATACGGGCTAGCTTCAGGTGTATATTTAGCAGGAAGCACACTCCGCCCGCTGTAAGTGCTGCAAATGCCTGTTAGTGTAACACACCAGGAAAACACAGCAATACGGGCTAGCTTCAGGTGTATATTTAGCAGGAAGCACACTCCGCCCGCTGTAAGTGCTGCAAATGCCTGTTAGTGTAACACACCAGGAAAACACAGCATTACGGGATAGCTTCAGGTGTATATTTAGCAGGAAGCACACTCCGCCTGCTGTAAGTGCTGCAAATGCCTGTTAGTGTAACACACCAGGAAAACACAGCAATACGGGCTAGCTTCAGGTGTATAATGTGCAGGAGGCAAACTCCGCCCGCTGTAAGTGCTGCAAATGCCTGTTAGTGTAACACACCAGGAAAACACAGCAATACGGGCTAGCTTCAGGTGTATATTTAGCAGGAAGCACACTCCGCCCGCTGTAAGTGCTGCAAATGCCTGTTAGTGTAACACACCAGCAAAACACAGCAATACAGTCGGGCTAGCTTCAGGTGTACATTTAGCAGGAAGCACACTCCACCCGCTGTAAGTGCTGCAAATGCCTGTTAGTGTAACACACCAGGAAAACACAGCAATACGGGCTAGCTTCAGGTGTATATTTAGCAGGAAGCACACTCCGCCCGCTGTAAGTTCTGCAAATGCCTGTTAGTGTAACACACCAGGAAAACACAGCAATACGGGCTAGCTTCAGGTGTATATTTAGCAGGAAGCACACTCCGCCCGCTGTAAGTGCTGCAAATGCCTGTTAGTGTAACACACCAGGAAAACACAGCAATACGGGCTAGCTTCAGGTGTATATTTAGCAGGAAGCACACTCCGCCCACTGTAAGTGCTGCAAATGCCTGTTAGTGTAACACATAAGAAAAAAAGCTCCAGCAATAAGGGCTAGCTTCAGGTGTATAACGTGCAGGAGGCACACTCCGCCCGCTGTAAGTGCTGCAAATGCCTGTTAGTGTAACACACCAGGAAAACACAGCAATTTTGGCTTGCTTCAGGTGTATATTTAGCAGGAAGCACACTCCACCCGCTGTAAGTGCTGCAAATGCCTGTTAGTGTAACACACCAGGAAAACACAGCAATACGGGCTAGCTTCAGGTGTATATTTAGCAGCAAGCACACTCCGCACGCTGTAAGTGCTGCAATTGGCTGTTAGTGTAACACACCAGGAAAACACAGCAATACGGGCGGGCTAGCTTCAGGTGTATATTTAGCAGGAAGCACACTCCGCCCGCTGTAAGTGCTGCAAATGCCTGTTAGTGTAACACACCAGGAAAACACAGCAATACGGGCTAGCTTCAGGTGTATATTTAGCAGGAAGCACACTCCGCCCGCTGTAAGTGCTGCAAATGCCTGTTAGTGTAACACACCAGGAAAACACAGCAATACGGGTGGGCTAGCTTCAGGTGTATATTTAGCAGGAAGCACACTCTGCCCGCTGTAAGTGCTGCAAATGCCTGTTAGTGTAACACACCAGGAAAACACAGCAATACGGGCTAGCTTCAGGTGTATATTTAGCAGGAAGCACACTCCGCCCGCTGTAAGTGCTGCAAATGCCTGTTAGTGTAACACACCAGGAAAACACAGCAATACGGGCGAGCTAGCTTCAGATGTATATTTAGCAGGAAGCACACTCCGCCCGCTGTAAGTGCTGCAAATGCCTGTTAGTGTAACACACCAGGAAAACACAGCAATACGGGCTAGCTTCAGGTGTATATTTAGCAGGAAGCACACTCCGCCTGCTGAAAGTGCTGCAAATGCCTGCTAGTGTAACACACCAGGAAAACACAGCAATACGGGCTAGCTTCAGGTGTATATTTAGCAGGAAGCACACTCCGCCCGCTGTAAGTGCTGCAAATGCCTGTTAGTGTAACACACCAGGAAAACACAGCAATACGAGCGAGCTAGCTTCAGATGTATATTTAGCAGGAAGCACACTCCGCCCGCTGTAAGTGCTGCAAATGCCTGTTAGTGTAACACACCAGGAAAACACAGCAATACGGGCTAGCTTTAGGTGTGTATTTAGCAGGAAGCACACTCCGCCCGCTGTAAGTGCTGCAAATGCCTGTTAGTGTAACACACCAGGAAAACACAGCAATACGGGCTAGCTTCAGGTGTATATTTAGCAGGAAGCACACTCTGCCCGCTGTAAGTGCTGCAAATGCCTGTTAGTGTAACACACCAGGAAAACACAGCAATACGGGCTAGCTTCAGGTGTATATTTAGCAGGAAGCACACTCCGCCCGCTGTAAGTGCTGCAAATGCCTGTTAGTGTAACACACCAGAAATCACATGTCATGGATATGCAGTAGTGTTTGTCTGTCAGCTTACCTTCCTTCCCATGTGTTCATCTTAGAGGCCAGAACCCTTTCACCTGGCTTCCTTTATAATCTCCTCCCAGCCTGACTCCACCCCAGGTCCTATCACAGAACACTATATTAACCTGTGCACTGCAAGCCTGCTTTGCTGATCAACGTGTTTGTTAGGCATTGTGTGTTTGGGTTCCTGCCTGCCGTGTGCTACGTTTGTCTCTCTGTTACATATTTGGCTTGTCCCCGACTATCCCTGTCTGCTCGTGACCCTTGACCTTCGGCTCGTTCTTTCGTTATCCTTGTCTGCTTGTGGCCCCTGACCTTCAGCTTGTTATTCGTTTCTCTCATATCTTGTGCTGCTGCTTCCCCTCTTTGTTGGTGTAGTATCCCCTTATCCTACGGGGCGTGAGCTAGGAAACTCCAGGGGCCGCGACCTGGTCCCAGCCTGCAGCATAACATCCTCACCACTAGAGGCTCTGGAGAAGACCTGCTGGGTCTTAGACTCCGCGCCCTGGGGAATCTTGGCTCTAGCTTCCGTTAGGATCCCGGTTGTGCTCCTCTGGTCCCGCTTTCCACAACCACCCAGTTTCCTATCCGCAGAAGCCAGCCATAGGGTTCACTACCTTGCGGTGCACTCCTGTCCCCCTACGGTGTGCATCTGTCATCTGGCCACAGGTGACCTTGACAGTTTGATCAGCCATGAACCCGGCTGACATCCCGCTTCCCGCGGATGATCCATTGCAGGGCATAGTTTGCAGACTTGAAACCCAGGAATCTAATCAGACTCAGGTGATGCGATTCCTCCAGGATCTGGCTTCTCGCTTCGAGCAGCTTCAGGCCTCCTTGGGAACCCCGAATCCGCAACCTCAAATACAACCAGCGGCTGCACCTATTGCACCAGTCACAGCCACACACTCACTACAACTGCCAGCTTCGTCCCGTTTCTCTGGGGACTCCAAGGCTTGCAGGGGGTTCCTTAGCCAATGCACGATTCATTTTGAGCTCCAGCCCCAAAACTTCCTGTCTGATCGGGCTAAGGTAGCCTATATCATTTCCCTCCTCTCTGGTGAAGCTTTAGCCTGGGCAGCCCCTCTGTGGGAACTGAATGATCCAGTGGTTTCTAGCCTGTCTGGCTTCTTGAAACTTTTTCGGAATATCTTCGAAGAACCGGCTCGTGTCTCTTCAGCGGCCAGCGCCCTTTTACATCTCCGCCAAGAGTCTGCTTCTGTGGGACAGTATGCCCTTCATTTCCGCATACTGTCGGCTGAGTTGAGCTGGAACAATGAAGCCTTAGTCGCAACCTTTTTGCATGGCCTGTCTGATAGAGTGAAGGATGAATTAGTAGGAAGAACCATCCCCACTGATCTGGCCGGCGTTATCTCCTTGTGTAACCAGATCGATATTCGCTTTCAGGAGAGGACCTTAGAAAAGCAACGCCAGCACTCCTTGGTTCTTAGTCAGCCTGAGCTCCCCTCTCTTCGACCCGTAGAGCATCTCCTACCAGCTGAGGAACCCATGCAGCTGGGTCGGACCAGGCTATCCCCCGAGGAACATGCTAGGCGCAGAACTCTTGGTCTGTGTCTTTACTGTGGGGGCAAAGGTCATTTTCGTGACACTTGCTCTCTTTGTCCAGAAAAACGTTCGGGTCCACTTCATCTGGAAAGTGGAGTATTGGACCCAGAAATATCACCTTCCCCTTCTCGTCTTCTGCTTTCTTTGTTCCTTCATGTTGGTGCTTCTTCTCATTCGGTCTCAGCATATCTGGATTCCGGAGCCGCTGGTAACTTCATGGACAGGGAAATCGCATCGTCCATGAGACTTACTCTTTTGCCCCTCACCACGCCATTGGTGGTCTTGGCGATTGATGGTACTGTTCTCCCAGGGGGACCTATCCGCTTCCAGACCCTCCCTGTTAAGATGTCGGTAGGGACACTCCACCAGGAGTGGATATCCTTCCTTATCTTACCCAAGGCCTCAACGCCTATAATTTTGGGTCTCCCATGGTTACAGCTCCATTCTCCTCATGTGGACTGGACTACTGGACAGATCCTGGCTTGGGGTCCCTCCTGTTCCTAGTCCTGCCTACCCAAGGTTGCCCCCTGTGAACCTGAGCCGGTCATTCATTCCAGGTTGCATAACCATTTACATTTCTCTGTCCCTAACCACCCTTGGACGCACAGCCAGGCTACCTTGTCTACAAGTCCTGCAGTCGCTACATCTTGCGATGCGATTCAGGTAGTCGCTACACCTGACTCAGCTATTCACTCTGCCTCTGTACTAGTTATGCCAGTCCAGCCCATGCCCAGTGAGCCTCCTACTTTTTCTTGTTCAGGACATTCTGCTTGTCCTTCAGCTATTCAGATTGACTCCTGTGACATGTCACCTTCTAACCAACGTGACTTCAGGGTTCCACTGACATCTGCCCAGTCTGATGGTCCTGTGCAAGATGACCAGTTCCCCTTTAAGGGTCTAGGGGACCCTCCTCAGATTCCTGTTGATCCTCTCATGCCCTTGCTTATTCCTAGAGAGCCTTTGGTCCTCAATAGATCATCTTGTCATCTCCCTACCTCGTTTTCGGTCTCTGAGGATAATCTTAAGTACGAGGTTAGACAAGTTCTGGATTCTCGGCTCTGCAGAGGCATTCTTCAGTACCTTGTGCATTGGAGAGGTTTTGGTCCTGAGGAGGCGTCTTGGATCGCTGCATCTGAGGTCGCTGCACCTCATCTGTTGAGGAGGTTTCATCAGAGATTTCCCTTTAAGCCTGGGCCCAGGCGGGGGAGGGCCCATAAGAGGGAGGGTACTGTCATGGATATGCAGTAGTGTTTGTCTGTCAGCTTACCTTCCTTCCCATGTGTTCATCTTAGAGGCCAGAACCCTTTCACCTGGCTTCCTTTATAATCTCCTCCCAGCCTGACTCCACCCCAGGTCCTATCACAGAACACTATATTAACCTGTGCACTGCAAGCCTGCTTTGCTGATCAACGTGTTTGTTAGGCATTGTGTGTTTGGGTTCCTGCCTGCCGTGTGCTACGTCTGTCTCTCTGTTACATATTTGGCTTGTCCCCGACTATCCCTGTCTGCTCGTGACCCTTGACCTTCGGCTCGTTCTTTCGTTATCCTTGTCTGCTTGTGGCCCCTGACCTTCAGCTTGTTATTCGTTTCTCTCATATCTTGTGCTGCTGCTTCCCCTCTTTGTTGGTGTAGTATCCCCTTATCCTACGGGGCGTGAGCTAGGAAACTCCAGGGGCCACGACCTGGTCCCAGCCTGCAGCATAACATCCTCACCACTAGAGGCTCTGGAGAAGACCTGCTGGGTCTTAGACTCCGCGCCCTGGGGAATCTTGGCTCTAGCTTCCGTTAGGATCCCGTTTGTGCTCCTCTGGTCCCGCTTTCCACAACCACCCAGTTTCCTATCCGCAGAAGCCAGCCATAGGGTTCACTACCTTGCGGTGCACTCCTGTCCCCCTACGGTGTGCATCTGTCACCTGGCCACAGGTGACCTTGACAACACAGCAATACGGGCGGGCTAGCTTCAGGTGTATATTTAGCAGGAAGCACACTCCGCCCGCTGTAAGTGCTGCAAATGCCTGTTAGTGTAACACACCAGGAAAACACAGCAATATGGCCTAGCTTCAGGTGTATATTTAGCAGGAAGCACACTCCGCCCGCTGTAAGTGCTGCAAATGCCTGTTAGTGTAACACACCAGGAAAACACAGCAATACGGGCTAGCTTCAGGTGTATATTTAGCAGGAAGCACACTCCGCCCGCTGTAAGTGCTGCAAATGTCTGTTAGTGTAACACACCAGGAAAACACAGCAATACGGAATAGCTTCAGGTGTATATTTAGCAGGAAGCACACTCCGCCCGCTGTAAGTGTTGCAAATGCCTGTTAGTGTAACACACCAGGAAAACACAGCAATACGGGCTAGCTTCAGGTGTATATTTAGCAGGAAGCACACTCCGCCCGCTGTAAGTGCTGCAAATGCCTGTTAGTGTAACACACCAGGAAAACACAGCAATACGGGCTGGCTAGTTTCAGGTGTATATTTAGCAGGATGCACACTCCGCCCGCTGAAAGTGCTGCAAATGCCTGTTAGTGTAACACACCAGGAAAACACAGCAATATGGGCTAGCTTCAGGTGTATATTTAGCAGGAAGCACACTCCGCCCGCTGTAAGTGCTGCAAATGCCTGTTAGTGTAACACACCAGGAAAACACAGCAATACGGGCGGGCTAGCTTCAGGTGTATATTTAGCAGGAAGCACACGCCGCCCGCTGTAAGTGCTGCAAATGCCTGTTAGTGTAACACACCAGGAAAACACAGCAATACGGGCTAGTTTCAGGTGTATATTTAGCAGGAAGCACACTCCGCCCACTGGAAGTGCTGCAAATATCTGTTAGTGTTACACACCAGGAAAACACAGCAATACAGGCTAGCTTCAGGTGTATATTTAGCAGGAAGCACACTCCGCCCGCTGTA
The DNA here is from genome assembly GCA_029206835.1 of Rana muscosa. Taxonomy (NCBI): domain Eukaryota; kingdom Metazoa; phylum Chordata; class Amphibia; order Anura; family Ranidae; genus Rana; species Rana muscosa. The sequence goes on along the minus strand of CM055122.1, from coordinate 992,536,546 downwards.
AGTGCTGCAAATGTCTGTTAGTGTAACACACCAGGAAAACACAGCAATACGGGCTAGCTTCAGGTGTATATTTAGCAGGAAGCACACTCCGCCCGCTGTAAGTGTTGCAAATGCCTGTTAGTGTAACACACCAGGAAAACACAGCAATACGGGCTAGCTTCAGGTGTATATTTAGCAGGAAGCACACTCCGCCCTCTGTAAGTGCTGCAAATGCCTGTTAGTGTAACACACCAGGAAAACACAGCAATACGGGCGGGCTAGTTTCAGGTGTATATTTAGCAGGAATCACACTCCGCCCGCTGTAAGAGCTGCAAATGCCTGTTAGTGTAACACACCAGGAAAACACAGCAATACGGGCGGGCTAGCTTCAGGTGTATATTTAGAAGGAAGCACACGCCGCCCACTGTAAGTGCTGCAAATGCCTGTTAGTGTAACACACCAGGAAAACACAGCAATACGGGCTAGTTTCAGGTGTATATTTAGCAGGAAGCACACTCCGCCCACTGGAAGTGCTGCAAATGTCTGTAGTGTTACACACCAGGAAAACACAGCAATACAGGCTAGCTTCAGGTGTATATTTAGCAGGAAGCACACTCCGCCCGCTGTAAGTGCTGAAAATGCCTGTTAGTGTAACACACCAGGAAAACACAGCAATACGGGCTAGCTTCAGGTGCATATTTAGCAGGAAGCACACTCCGCCCGCTGTAAGTGCTGCAAATGCCTGTTAGTGTAACACACCAGGAAAACACAGCAATACGGGTGGGCTAGCTTCAGGTGTATATTTAGCAGGAAGCACACTCCGCCCGCTGTAAGTGCTGCAAATGCCTGTTAGTGTAACACACCAGGAAAACACAGCAATACGGGCTTGCTTCAGGTGTATATTTAGCAGGAAGCACACTCCGCCCGCTGTAAGTGCTGCAAATGCCTGTTAGTGTAACACACCAGGAAAACACAGCAATACGGGCTAGCTTCAGGTGTATATTTAGCAGGAAGCACACTCCGCCAGCTGTAAGTGCTGCAAATGCCTGTTAGTGTAACACACCAGGAAAACACAGCAATACGGGCTAGCTTCAGGTGTATATTTAGCAGGAAGCACACTCCGCCCGCTGTAAGTGCTGCAAATGCCTGTTAGTGTAACACACCAGGAAAACACAGCAATACAGACTAGCTTCAGGTGTATATTTATCAGGAAGCACACTCCGCCCGCTGTAAGTGCTGCAAATGCCTGTTAGTGTAACACACCAGGAAAACACAGCAATATGGCCTAGCTTCAGGTGTATATTTAGCAGGAAGCACACTCCGCCCGCTGTAAGTGCTGCAAATGCCTGTTAGTGTAACACACCAGGAAAACACAGCAATACGGGCTAGCTTCAGGTGTATATTTAGCAGGAAGCACACTTCGCCCGCTGTAAGTGTTGCAAATGCCTGTTAGTGTAACACACCAGGAAAACACAGCAATACGGGCGGGCTAGTTTCAGGTGTATATTTAGCAGGAAGCACACTTCGCCCGCTGTAAGTGCTGCAAATGCCTGTTAGTGTAACACACCAGGAAAACACAGCAATATGGGCTAGCTTCAGGTGTATATTTAGCAGGAAGCACACTCCGCCCGCTGTAAGTGCTGCAAATGCCTGTTAGTGTAACACACCAGGAAAACACAGCAATACGGGCGGGCTAGCTTCAGGTGTATATTTAGCAGGAAGCACACTCCGCCCGCTGTAAGTGCTGCAAATGCCTGTTAGTGTAACACACCAGGAACACACAGCAATACGGGCTAGTTTCAGGTGTATATTTAGCAGGAAGCACACGCCGCCCACTGTAAGTGCTGCAAATGCCTGTTAGTGTAACACACCAGGAAAACACAGCAATACGGGCTAGTTTCAGGTGTATATTTAGCAGGAAGCACACTCCGCCCACTGGAAGTGCTGCAAATGTCTGTAGTGTTACACACCAGGAAAACACAGTAATACAGGCTAGCTTCAGGTGTATATTTAGCAGGAAGCACACTCCGCCCGCTGTAAGTGCTGAAAATGCCTGTTAGTGTAACACACCAGGAAAACACAGCAATACGGGCTAGCTTCAGGTGCATATTTAGCAGGAAGCACACTCCGCCCGCTGTAAGTGCTGCAAATGCCTGTTAGTGTAACACACCAGGAAAACACAGCAATACGGGTGGGCTAGCTTCAGGTGTATATTTAGCAGGAAGCACACTCCGCCCGCTGTAAGTGCTGCAAATGCCTGTTAGTGTAACACACCAGGAAAACACAGCAATACGGGCTTGCTTCAGGTGTATATTTAGCAGGAAGCACACTCCGCCCGCTGTAAGTGCTGCAAATGCCTGTTAGTGTAACACACCAGGAAAACACAGAAATACGGGCTAGCTTCAGGTGTATATTGAGCAGGAAGCACACTCCGCCCGCTGTAAGTGCTGCAAATGCCTGTTAGTAGGCTTGTGCAATTCGTTTCGTAACGAATTGAAATTCGTCCGAATTTAGCAACTTTCGGACATTCGGAAGCATTCGAATTTCCGAACAAAGCAATTACGAATAAGACCGAATCCGAAATAAATTATACCGCAAATAGCGAATGCCCGAATGTCTTCGGCATAATTCGTTATGAAAAAGTTACGAATGTACGAATCCATACGAAGCACAATAACACTCACTCTGCTCTGCTCTCTGCTTCTCCCACACCGTGCTGAACTCCCTCTCAAAATGGTGTACAGGGGCGGAGGTTATAGCCGCATGTAAAAAACGAAAGTAAAATACGAGATTTCGAATCCATTCGAAGCACAATAACACTCTGCTCTGCTCTCTGCTTCTCCCACACCGTGCTGAACTCCCTCTCAAAATGGTGTACAGGGGCGGAGCCTATAGCCGCATGTTAAAAACGAAAGTAAAATACGAGATTTCGAATCGTTACAAATAACCGCAATGTATTTAGAAAAGTACAAATCCATTCGAAGCACATTAGGCATAATAGGCAGCGTCGTTGTGAGAGAGACACGGAAAATTACGAATCAACGAACCCAAAAAAAGTTACGAAAGTAGGAGTTGTGTCCAGAATCAACGAAAAACAACGTACTCTACCGAAAGTACGAACCCAAAAAAAGTTACGAAAGTAGGAGTTGTGTCCAGAATCAACGAAAAACAACGTACTCTACCGAAAGTACGAATTATAAAGCAACAAAAAATTCAACGAAAAATGTCGCTTGCAAAAATACGAATGAGTCCGAACACGAAAAATCCCGTCTAGCAAAATTACGAATGATTACGAATCAACAGGACCGGAAAGAAACGAACCGAAACGGAACGAATTTTTCCGTTGTGCACAAGTCTACCTGTTAGTGTAACACACCAGGAAAACACAGCAATACAGACTAGCTTCAGGTGTATATTTATCAGGAAGCACACTCCGCCCGCTGTAAGTGCTGCAAATGCCTGTTAGTGTAACACACCAGGAAAACACAGCAATATGGCCTAGCTTCAGGTGTATATTTAGCAGGAAGCACACTCCGCCCGCTGTAAGTGCTGCAAATGCCTGTTAGTGTAACACACCAGGAAAACACAGCAATACGGGCTAGCTTCAGGTGTATATTTAGCAGGAAGCACACTCCGCCCGTTGTAAGTGCTGCAAATGTCTGTTAGTGTAACACACCAGGAAAACACAGCAATACGGGCTAGCTTCAGGTGTATATTTAGCAGGAAGCACACTTCGCCCACTGTAAGTGTTGCAAATGCCTGTTAGTGTAACACACCAGGAAAACACAGCAATACGGGCTAGCTTCAGGTGTATATTTAGCAGGAAGCACACTCCGCCCTCTGTAAGTGCTGCAAATGCCTGTTAGTGTAACACACCAGGAAAACACAGCAATACGGGCGGGCTAGTTTCAGGTGTATATTTAGCAGGAAGCACACTTCGCCCGCTGTAAGTGCTGCAAATGCCTGTTAGTGTAACACACCAGGAAAACACAGCAATATGGGCTAGCTTCAGGTGTATATTTAGCAGGAAGCACACTCCGCCCGCTGTAAGTGCTGCAAATGCCTGTTAGTGTAACACACCAGGAAAACACAGCAATACGGGCGGGCTAGCTTCAGGTGTATATTTAGCAGGAAGCACACTCCGCCCGCTGTAAGTGCTGCAAATGCCTGTTAGTGTAACACACCAGGAACACACAGCAATACGGGCTAGTTTCAGGTGTATATTTAGCAGGAAGCACACTCCGCCCGCTGTAAGTGCTGCAAATGTCTGTTAGTGTTACACACCAGGAAAACACAGCAATACAGGCTAACTTCAGGTGTATATTTAGCAGGAAGCACGCACACTCCGCCCGCTGTAAGTGCTGCAAATGCCTGTTAGTGTAACACACCAGGAAAACACAGCAATACAGACTAGCTTCAGATGTATATTTATCAGGAAGCACACTCCGCCCGCTGTAAGTGCTGCAAATGCCTGTTAGTGTAACACACCAGGAAAACACAGCAATACGGGCTAGCTTCAGGTGTATAATGTGCAGGAGGCACACTCGCCCGCTGTAAGTGCTGCAAATGCCTGTTAGTGTAACACACCAGGAAAACACAGCAATACGGGCTTGCTTCAGGTGTATATTTAGCAGGAAGCACACTCCGCCCGCTGTAAGTGCTGCAAATGCCTGTTAGTGTAACACACCAGGAAAACACAGCAATACGGGCTAGCTTCAGGTGTATATTTAGCAGGAAGCACACTCCACCCGCTGTAAGTGCTGCAAATGCCTGTTAGTGTAACACACCAGGAAAACACAGCAATACAGACTAGCTTCAGGTGTATATTTAGCAGGAAGCACACTCCGCCCGCTGTAAGTGCTGCAAATGCCTGTTAGTGTAACACACCAGGAAAACACAGCAATACGGGCTAGCTTCAGGTGTATAATGTGCAGGAGGCACACTCCGCCCGCTGTAAGTGCTGCAAATGCCTGTTAGTGTAACACACCAGGAAAACACAGCAATACGGGCTAGCTTCAGGTGTATACTGTGCAGGAGGCTTAGCAACAATGACACTGACACTGTCCCCTGCCTATCCTTCTCTCTCCCTGCACACAAGGTTTATCAAAGAATATGACACTGACACTGTCCCCTGCCTATCCTTCTCTCTCCCTGCACACAAGGTTTAGCAAAGAATATGACACTGACACTCTCCCTGCCTATCCTTCTTTCTCCCTACACACAAGAATAGCACAAAGAATAGCACAATGACACTGTCCCTGCCTATCCTTCTCTTTCCCTGCGCCAGAACACACTACACAAGGCCGCCGCGCTGGCGGCCTTTTATAGTGTGGGGCGTGTGCTAAACCCCCTGAGCTATAATTGGCCACAGGCAACCTGCCTGTGGCCAATTGTGGCTCTCCTAGCTGCCGGCGCTGTGATTGGCCAAGCACGCGGGGTCACAGTGCATGCTTGGCCAATCACAGCGCCGGGATTGCACTGCGATGGCGCAGTGTATTGTGGGCCGTTCGCGTCACTCGAATTTGGCACGAACGGCCCAAACAGTTTGATCTTCGTTGAACGATCGAACAGCCGATGTTCGAGTCGAACGTATGTTCGACTCGAACACCGAGCTCATCCCTACTTGTGGCCAAGATTTAAGCAAAGAGTTTTATGTCAGTATTTAGTGATGCAATAGGATGATAGTTAGACCAGTCTGAATCAGCAGTGTTGGGTTCGGGGATCATTGCGATCACTGCCATGAGGTACTCTCAGAGGCAGTTAAAAGCATCCTGTAATAGAGCAGCTAAAAGATTCTATTAACTTTTCTACTGAGTGGCAGTAAAGCCCCTGGGGCCAGATCTTTTGCACAATTTCAGGATTTTTTTTGCTAAAGGGACCTCTTTGCCCGACATAGGAGAGTCAAGTAGAGCCCACAGTCGATGGAGCACTTGCAGAAGAGAAATTTGATAGAGAGAAGGGTCTCTGCAGCTTCCTTAGAGGAGTTATCAGATTTGTGTTTTGTCCAACAAATAAGTAGAACGGATTCTGTGTTGGGTCCGATTTCCATAGTTGAGATGCTAGGAGCGAATCTTGTTTGTTAGCTTTAAGGTAGGAAATGTGTTTTATATGACTAAGTGATTTGTCTGCCAGATTTACAAGAAGTAGGTTTAGGTCTTGCATAGCATTGTTAAGAGCTATCTTGCACAGACTAGAGGGATAATGTTGGAATGTGTTCACTCCAAGGGTTTAAAAGCAGGTGTAACATTCTTTCTTATAGAGGAGGCTAATACAGGGGAATACAATGACCTCTTATTACCACCATTGTAAGCTTCCCAGAGTGTAGGAGCAGTGGTCTTTGACATTGGAGTGACTAATCTTTTTGGTTGATTTATTAGAAAGCAGGGAATTTATTTAGGGAAGAAGTTGGGTCTATCCAAGTGGCTAGTTAGGAGAAGAGGGTTAGTAATACAACTGAATGATGAGATAGATATTTTATAACATTGATAATGGATGGGAGCATTGCGTATGACATTAGAGTATGGTCTATCTGGGACAATGAGCTGTGGGGGTGAGAATAAAAAAAGTAAATTTTTTAATTCTTTGGAGGTTGGATGAAATTCCCTCCAGCAGTCAACCACATCATTTCACACTTATAGGGTTCTTAGGGAACTAGCCTGTTCACAGTTAGATCATAGATCATCTCCCTTCTATCTAGAAATGGGAAGAAAATTTAGTTTTCTCAAGTCTCCGTACATAATAAGGGTGGTGGTTTAATGTTGGCGAACTACATTAAAGAAATGTTTGAAAAAGGGCAGAGGTTAGAATTTGGGGCGTAGTACGAAACCACTATAATTTCCCTATCCCGGAGCTGACCTGTGAGGAGAAGGTATCGACCTGCTGGGTCTCTAATCACGTCATCACAGACAAATTGAGTTGATCTGCAGAAGGTGAAAAGTACGCTTTAGCGTTTCGCTTGGGCATTAGCTAAACAAAACTTGAGGATATCTTGAGCTAAAGTATTTAGGCACTGACATCTGGAGAAGTGGGTCTCTTGTAGACAAACTATATCAGCTCTTAGGGTTTGAAAATGGCAGAATGCTAAAGTATGTTTGTTTGCGGACTTTAAAACCTTAATCTTAGTGGTCAGCACAAAACTTCAGACATCCTAATTGCTAAAAGTAGAGCTTACAAAAGCTCTGAGCAGATCTGAAAATGTAATAGCAAAAAGGGGGGATTTCTTGATCATACATCACAGGACACAGGCTTAGATAATTACATAGTGGGTTAGATCCAGCAACCCTAATTAAAAGGCGAGTTCCTCCCCTATATAACCCCTCCCATATGGAGAGTACCTCCGTTTTTTTCGCCAGTGTCTAAGGTGGTTGGTCACGTTGAACATGTGCTGAGAAGAAAGTTCTGTTGATGTTTTCTGCGGAGACCTAGGAGCTATATACCGGATCCATACCTCGGGCTAATACTAAAACGCCTAAGATGGATGGTACCCGGGCCTCGTGTAAAGAAGAAACTAGGTTTGCCTGTAATGTCTCTCTTCGGAGGTCTGGGCTCTGGGATCCAGGCTTTGGTGTACTAATACAACAGTGGCACAAAATGTTCTGGCAGCGTCTTCTACAGGTCCAGGTAAGAGGATCCTGTAAGAAGGAACCCATAAATCCTGAAGGTTGGCACAACACTACCCGCCGTGATCTGCTATTTTTAGCAGCTTTCCTGCGGCGGGGATAAAGTAAGTGAAGATAATTTTTTTCTTTTTTAAAAAGATGTTATCTTCTGTTTGTAGGTTGTCTTATCTGGGATCCGCCACCAGAGAGAGTAAGTTACATACCTGGTGTACTCTTACATGCCATCCAGGGACACGCTCAGTGAAGTCGGTCTGTCTATAAACACGACTCACCTCCTCCGCTGCAGCCTCTGCCACTATATGCATAAGAGGGGTCCCACGAAGCCCCCAGTGTTTTTTTTCTCTCCCCCTTTACCCCTGGCCGCTGCCATGACAGGCGGCGAGCGCCGGGAGCGCCCTTTGACTGTCAGATGGAGGGGGAAAGAGGGGGGGTGTGGTTGCTCGTGCTCTCCAGTATGCAGGCGCCAAGAGGCTTGTATTTAAAAGCCCAGCACGCCAGAGCCTTCTGTAAGTGGAGTGGATACAGAGCTGTGGGCTGTAAGCATCCCAGTGGATCGGACCAGGCAAACCTAAGACACCTACTCTGCATCAAGTTGTGCAGTGAGCTAATATATGTGTATTGTAAGACTATTAGCACAACAGTGATTGCACCTGTACTAGTACCCCTGCTTTGCAGCTTAAGCACTATGTCTCCCAGTAAGAAGGGGTCAGGGGGAAATAAAAGAGGCAATAAGAGACCCCCGCCTAGTGCTAAGGGTTCTGTACATGCCTGCAGATTACAATCCCCCCCTGACAGACTGGTAGCGGCCTCACCATGTACCCTTGTCAGGCTTTGCAGCCTCTCCTAATGTTGCAGCTCCTGTATAAGTCACTGAGGATACTTTGAAAGCTGCTTTGGATGGCTTAGAAGGAAGGATTGCTACATTAATTGCAACCTCCTCAAATAGTGGCAGAAAACGGGGTAGGTCTCCTTCATCTGCTCTGGCTCTCTCCATCAGATGAGCATTCTGAGGGTGAAAAATCCCTATCTGGAGATGAGGATCAGGTGCAGCCTGAGGATTCAGAGGATGAGAAGATTCCTTCTACCTCTCAGGCGCTTAAAATGCAGGTGCAAAAATATGCAGAGATGGAGCGTACCACATACAAATTGCCCCCTGCTGAGGCTGCCATGTCCTCTGTTTCCTGCTTGGGGTCTCGGAAATCCCCACAGGCTGCATATACCTTCCCAACTCATCTCTTGTTGGAGAAATTGATGTATGATGACTGGGTTTACCCAGAAAAACTGTTTTCTCCTCCTAAAAAGTGTTCCCTCCTTTACCCTATGGAGGAAGGTTTCACCAAGAAATGGGGGGTGCCAGCTATAGATGCGATTATTTCTTGTGTAAACAAAAACCTGACCTGTCCTGTAGACAATGCTCAGGGTTTGAAAGATCCAACTGATAAAAAACTGAAATCTTTGCTTAAAGCCTCTTCCTCTATGGCCGTAGCTGTGATGCAGCCTGCAGTTGCAGCAATTGGCATGTGCCAGTTCCTCATGGAACAAATTAAACAGGTGGTTAACCTCCTCCCTGCAGATGAAATTGAGGTTTATGAGGACCTTCCTAAGGCCCTGTGTTTTGCGGTTGATGCGATTATGGACCCTGTTCAGCAAGCATCTCACCTGAATCTCCTGCTGGTATACATGCGCAGGTCCCTTTGGCTGAAGCGCTGGGAAGCTGAGGTTTCTTGAAAAAGATACTTGGCCGAGTTCCTATTTTACGGCGAACGCCTATTTGGAGATGATTTGGATAAATATATCCAAAAGATTACCGGAGGCAAGTTTACGCTGTTACCGGTTAAAAAGAAGAGTAAACGTCCCTCATTTAAACGTTCTCTTTCTCCAGCCCCTGGAACTTCATCTACTAGTCCAATACTAGGGGAAAAGCCCAGAGCCAAGCCCAAGGGCAGAAAAGAGCTTGGGGTTCAAGGTCTTCCAAACAAAACCCCAAAACTTCCCTATGAAGGGGTGCCCCTGCTTGGCCGAGTGGGGGGAAGGCTGCTGCGATTCGCAGGCGCCTGGCGGCAAGAGGTTCAGGACAAGTGGGTCATCTCCACGGTATATCTAGGCTACAAGCTGGAATTCTGTTTTCTGAGATCAAGGATTTTCAAGAATCCAGAAAAAAGGAGGCCATTGCTTTTGGCCCTGGAACGCCTTTTGGCCCAAGGGGTAATCATAGAAGTAGCCCCAGAAGATCAGGGTTCTACTGAAACATCTTTACGGTTCCAAAACCAAACTGGGATGTCAGACCTATCCTAGATCTAAAAGACTTGAATCGGTTTTTGAACATTCGCTCCTTCCGCATGGAGTCTGTCCGTTCAGTGGTCTCCACCCATCAGGGGGGAGAATTCCTGGCATCAATAGACATCAGAGGTGCATATCTTCATGTGCCAATATTTCCCGCTCACCAAAAATTTTTAAGGTTTGCGGTAGATCAGCGCCACTTCCAGTTTGTGGCCCTTCCATTTGGTCTGGCTACTGCACTTTCGCGGTATTCACAAAGGTACTAGCCCCACCTCTGGCAAAGCTGAGCGCACCGGGCATAGCAGTAACAGCCTATCTGGACGATCTGCTGCTCATAAATCAGTCCATAGCACGCTTAGACCGAAATGTGCGCAGCACAGTGGAGTATTTAAAGTACCTAGGCTGGGTCCTTAATCTAGAGAAATCCTCCTTACAGCCTCAAAGAAGGCTGGAATATTTGGGAATGATTATAGACACATCCCAAAGCAGGGTATTCCTACCCAGACCGAAAGCCAAAGCCATAAAAGATTTGGTCCGAGGGATAAAAGCAAGGACAAAACCTTCCATCCATCTGTGCATGAGGTTATTGGGAAAGATGGTAGCCTCATTCGAGGTTGTTCCTTATGCCCAGTTTCAGTCAAGGCCATTGCAGGGCAGCATTCTGTCCGCTTGGAACAAAAGAATCCAGGCCTTGGACCTTCCAATGATTCTGTCTCCACAGGTTCGCCAGAGCCTCAATTGGTAGTTGCTCCCCCAAAATATGTTAATGGGAAGATCCTTTATTCCGGTTACTTGGAAAATTGTAACCACAAACGCCAGCCTTTCAGGCATCTGCACAGGGAAAGTGGTCCAGAGCCGAAAAACTCCTGCCCATCAACATTCTGGAGATTCAGGCAGTTCATTTGGCACTCAGAGTCTGGTCTTACAGACTACAGGGTTGTCCTGTTCGGATACAGTCCGACAACACCACAGCAGTGGCTTATATCAATCACCAAGGAGGCACCAGGAGTCTGGATGCCCAAATAGAGGTGAATCACATTTTTTTCTTGGGCAGAAAGGCATATTCCTTGCCTATCTGCGGTCTTCATTCCAGGGGTAGAAAATTGGCAAACGGATTTTCTAAGCCGCCAGCAACTGAGTCCAGGAGAATGGTCTCTACACCCCAACATATTTCAAGCCATATGTCAGAAATGGGGCACCCCAGATTCCAGGTTCAACACAAAACTGGACAACTTTGTGTCAAGAAACAATGATTTATGATGTGCCATAAAGTTTGATAAGGTGTACAATGCAGTGGGTATAATGATGTTCAATTTTGGCTCAGAATCCAATATTAAGATCATGGGTGCAATAAAAACGAGAGTAGTGCCCTTTTGGAGGAAGTATAGTGAGGCTAGGGGATGAAGCCCATGGATATGAAGTGCAATGGTTTAAAACATCACACAGTTCAATGCCTTCTGAAAAAATATACATAACAACCTCCTGGACTGAACAAATCACACAGTAAACAACAAATATTTGAAAAAATTTATCTGTTGGCAATCAAAGTTGAAATTAAATCAATCTGACTGGGAGGTCTTGGGAGAAGAGAAGGAGGTGATGGCTGAGTAGCAGGTAAATGGCTTCACCACTTTTTCACTTGTGGAACTAAAATATGGGTGTGCTAGAGGAGATTGAGATTTACCAGATGTTGTTTCACCTGGGGTTGTACTAGAATATATGCATCCCTGGTATGTGAAAATCAATCTGAAGGGGAATACCCACTTGTATAGGATGCAGTGTTTTTGGAGAATCTGTAGTATTGGTTTTAGTTCTTTGGATTTTTCTATGGTCAAGGGAGCCAGACCTGCAAATATGTGCTATTGAAAGCCTTGGGAAGTAAGAGTAGGTTTAGCCCAAGCTGACTGCAAGATGCTTTACGTAGTATGAAAGAAAAATAATTTCACAATTACATCTCTGGAAAGACCCGAAGTGGATTTCCTGACAAGTGCTCGATCTATATGCCCCAACCAAAGTATCTCAGTAGGGATAACTGGAACAAGCTCTTGGATGAGCTCAGTGACTGTAGATTGGATTCTATGACTGTTTCTGTTGTACCCCTGAATTGGAAATTGGATCTTCTGAATCTGATTTCAAGGTCTTTACAGTGGAGGACTAATTCTTTGTTGTGGTTTACTACCAGCAATGCAGCGTTGTCCTTTCCGGTTTCTAGATCAACTGTATGTGGAATAGTTCTTCGATCTCTCTGCACAATTGCTTGGTTACTTGTTTTTATGGGTAGCCTGCAAGACTTTGTGCAGCTTTCCATAAGTTTGCTGAGCACTGGTAATTCCCGATGGAGCAAAGGTGTGCTTGGCCGGTTATCTCCAACATCCTTGAGTCCACAGCTATAGAGCACTGGGTGAGTGGGAAGTCACACTTAGTTGGTACCATCTTGACTGCAGCCTGCTCTGCTGTCAACTGGAAAAAAGAACCAGAGGAACCTCCCTGTTACTTCCCACTCTGCATTTAGGTTTGTTCCAGATGCTACTTATGTTGGTTTCAAAACAGACTCAATACTGCTTAAAGAAAATATAAGTGACACTGCTAAAACTACCAAAAACACTTTTTATTTCCTGCTATGATTTAAATAAAATTAGATTAGATTTAGCATTTTGCTATTTTTGCTTTGGCACTAAAATCCCTCATCATTGTTTGAGCCTCTTAATTTGTAATGTGGAAATAAATGCACACTCACATCCAGAGAATGATATTTTGATATTGAAATGCACCAGAGACTTCATTGTTGAAAAGTTGATTAATTCCCAAATTGATGCTTCGTTAATTAAATTATAACAAATTGTTTAGGGATTGACCTAGTGATCTATATAAACCCAGGAGATACATTTGTCATATACAATATATGTATTCTCTGTCTTCAGAACCATGAATTGATTTTTTGGGGTTTTTAGGAGCTGAAGCATAAAACAAATGTACATGTCACAGTGATGTATAATATCATAGTGCTGAATCTGCCTTAAAAATCCATATGTTTAAAATGTATGAAATAGGGACAATTTAGCATTACATCACAGTTACTAAAGTAGAAGAAACATCCTAAATATGCTTTGACTGTAATATACAGGCTTACATTTTACAATGGTCATTTTTAACTACAGCAACCAAATAATGAATAATCTTAATGACACTAATGAAGCTGCTAATGTGGAACTACAGTTTTCAGAAGGCATAACATACATAATAATTGTGCTTATATCTTTACTTATTTTCCTTACTGTCTTTGGCAACATTCTAGTGATAGTAGCCTTTGTTATAGATAAGAGGCTCAGAACCCAAAGCAATTTCTTCCTCCTCAACCTTGCTATCTGTGATTTATTGTTGGGTAAGTTATTTAGATTTTTCTTTAAATTATGATTATTGTTACTATCAGAGGAAACTCACAAACCGTAATAAAATATTTGGTGTTTTTATTATTATTTTGTAAATAGATTGACAGGTAAAAAAAAATTCACAATTAAAAAAAAAAATTAATCTTTTAACACAACTCTAATTGACACTAACTACAAAACCCTCTTACGGTAGTATTTAGACCCAACCAGGACAGCTAAGGTTCACCCGTCTGCATCCCCTGCCTGTTTTCTGTTTTCAGTCTTGTGGCCAGATGAATACTATGTATCATGTCTGGTGGTAATGTCCCACCGTCACTAGATTTTGGATTTGAATATTTAATTTGGTGTATTCAGTGACGGGAGTCAATATCCATAGATCCCTGGTACCAGCCCTTCTTCAAAAATTCCCTGATGAGGTCCCAAAAATGAAATTAATCACATAAATATGCAGAGAGAATAACTATAGCTAAATATTGGAAGCAGTTGATGGTTCCTCTTGATTATGTGAAGAACAAGCTTCACTGGATCATGGTTAATGACAGACTTACCTGTATTCTCCGCAATTCTACTAAGAAATTTGATGGGATCTATAAATACAATATTTATCGAAGCTCTGGCTGGCCCTCTCCTTCTTTCCTTTTTCTCAGTTTTTTCTTTCCTGGTCTATTAATTTCCTTTCTTTTCTTCTTTTTACTAAATTATGTTTGATATCCTGGTTACCCTCAGGATACTTTTGACAAAATATATGGTCCCACATTGACGATACTCTTGGGCGTGAAAACAAAGATGTCCTAAATGAGCTAAAATAACAATAGAAAAACTGCAAATGTTCTATTTAATTCTTTAAAGTTTTAGTCAAACCAAATTAAATATTTTAATTATAGTTGCAATAGTGTGGGCTGAGTTATCTTGGTACCTTCAGCTGTAAAATCTCACCACCATAGTTCCTATCACTGTTCTCTTCTACCTTGGTCTCTTGGGGGTTCCTACCCACCTTTTGGAGCACTTTGGATAACATAAAATTAATTAAAAATTCAACAGAGAGGTTGGGACAGCCATGTAACGGCCCTAGCAGATGTTCAGACCTGGGAAATAAGGCACAGATATCTCACAAAAAAAAGTCCCTGACATGTGAGAAACTGTTAGCTGATTTAACTTTCCAGGATCAGCAATATTCTAACATCATCGTTTTAGGAAGTTTTGGGTGGACTAGCACTTTAATAAATATGGATCTTTCTAAGCATTTTTTTAATACAGTAATGCTAATGTCTATGAAATGTGACATTAGAACGTTGTGCAAGGTGATCACAGCAAAATTGGTTATCTTTGTTATATTATCTAATCGGTAAATAATATACTTTATGGATATCTAAATATACAGGTTGCATGTTTTGGGAGCAACATAGTATAGATAATTGGGCTTGAATTAAAGCTGTACTTTAAGTAGATATTGGAGATACAAATGAATGCAGCTGTGCAATCATTATTACAGAACTGACTTTTTTTATGCAAACAGTATAAGTACCTGAACCTACTTGGTATCAGCCTTGTGCAGTTCTTGTACAGCTGAGCTAAGATTAGGGGATGGCGAAGCAGCATAAAGAGCCAATCAGTTTATGTTATGACAAGCATAGTGACAGCAATATTAGCTTATCCATTTGTTACTTCTCTTTCAGTGCCCACTTATGGGCTAGCAGTGATTATTTAACAGCCTGGGCTCAGAGGATGTGGGTTGAATAATTCTGGTTGTCATTTAACCTGAAAAATTAAGTGCATTTTGTGCCAGAAAAGAAGTATTGCAGTTGAAGATTAAAGCAGTATTGCAGCAAAATTATTTCTATCACTATTATTTTTTGCTTTTAGATAATTAAACTTAATTTTGTTTATTTTTTGCCAGGAGCAGTTGCTATTCCTTTGTATATACCATACCTACTAACTGGAAAGTGGATGTTGGGGACATTTCTTTGCAAACTCTGGTTAGTAGTGGACTACACTATGTGCACAGCTTCAGCATTTAATGTGGCTCTAATCAGTTTTGACAGATTTCTTTGCGTTACCATGGCTGTAAGTATCCCACCTAGGATATATTAACTGGGAATGTCTTTTTTTATTCTTTTAGATATGCCTCTTATGCCTCGTACACACGATCAGATTATCGTACGACGTATCGTTCGCATTTTGTTGCATAAAACTAATATCGAATACAACAGTGAAAAATGTGCTCCACGAAAAGTAAGATTTTTGTCGTAGGATTCTGGAAAAACCGTCTGGTGTGCGTAGCTACATATCGGAAATTATGTCAAATAAGTGTGACGCATAGTGTACTGATTAAACGGTTGTCGTACGATGGGCTATCGTCCGAGCAAAGTTTTTGTGTTTGTCCCTTCGGATTTTGTTGGACGGACTGTCGTGATCAGCTGTTGAAAGCCGTGTACTAATCATAAATTATCGAACAATCAATCCAAAAGTGATTTTTATCATCCAATAATCTGATTGTGTGTACGAGGCATAAGTCTTTATGTACACTAGACGTTTTTACAACCTTTCCTGAACGATTTAACTTGACAGTTGGTAACCCACGTTTAAAACGTCCGTTTTGCCGTGTTTACATGACGCTTTTAGCAGCGTTTTGCCGCGTTTGTGTTTAGAAGCATTTTTTTTAAAAAAACGAAAGACGCCTGTAAACGAAACGTGGCTAAGCGTGAGTTACCGTGATTAGAAGCGTTTGGTGCTTGAAATGCCTCTAAAGCTGTTCTGAACCCATTTTTTGGCGTTCCAAAAAAAGTCTGTAAACTCAACTGCCTAGAAACGACCCTGTGTACATCTACTAATAAGATAACAGAGGAGAGTTCAGGAGCAGTTAAAAAAAAATACCCAACTGCTCCTAAACGTCCGTTTACCAGCAGCAGTGTACATGAGGCCTAATGGCTCTGTAGCGGCCTCACCCCTCTCACCCCTTCTTCTTCTCGGCTTGTTGTCTTGTCTAGGGGGATCAGGGAGGAGGGATGCGGTACACTAAGGCCTATGTCCTCTAATGTGTAGAGGTGAAAGCCAACACCTGTTTACCTTCGGGCTGTGTGCATAACTCAGAGCCAAGTCCGTTCTGAAGATGACCCCCCTTTGCTCCCAGTAACTGAAGTTCCACACCACTGAAAAGGTCCAACTCTTATTTATTCTCTGACAGCAATAAATCGTCCTTTAACAGCAGACAGGTTGTGACCCAAAGAACAGTTCAGTATAAGTGGGGAGTAGGTCAAGGCACAATCCTCAAATAGAACTAACCATTATAGTGTCACCAACGGTTATGGCGCACAGCCGCTGCCACCGACCGTGTAGAACAAGAACAGAATTACCTTCGCTAAGCGCAGCCCCTGTTAGAGGGAAGATATCCTTCCAAGAGAGTTACCAGAGGCTCCGCCATCACCCGCAATGCTGCACCGGACTGTTCGGAGGGGGTTACGCTCCCTGGCCTCCTCGTCTCAGATTCGGGCACCCAACACCTTAGGGCCTCTCGGACTCCTCCACCCCTGCGGAATCCAGTCGAAGGTACTGGGCCCCGGGCCTTCTCAGCAGTACCTCACCCCAGGCTGAAGGTGCCTGGGATGGACTCCATCTCCCGCTCCGGCCAGGTCAAGGGCACCTGGGCCCGGAACTCCAGCATGCCAGCACCCAAGCTGAAGGTGCCTGGGTGCGGCTCTCACCTCCGACGACTGACCCCACGTTGAGGGCGTCTGTTCCCTTTATCTCCTCGTCTCAGCAGGTCAAGCAGGTTCCCCGCCCCGCCGTACCGCTACCGAAACAGGACAAAAAGGGCACAGCACTGCAGTGATGGTTCAACCCCGGCTCAGGGCAACAGCGCCACCCACAGGCCGCAGGGAACTGCACACCACTGGAGTCCTCCACGAATAAAAATGGTCCCAAATTCCCTAACAATCAGTGCATCTGAGTCATACTACCACCCAGATGCTCCCCCTAAATTTAAATACCTGCTACAGCTCGTTTACACCAGCCACTTCATTGTAACACAATAGTTAGTGTGCGATGCTCCAATACTGGTGCATCGCACTGTTTATTTTTTTCTTTTATTGTCACACAGTGACATTCTACTGGCCAGTGTGCAGTCACCTGAACTGCCTTGGAAGAAGAACTGCATGCAGTACCTTTTTTCAGCGCACAGCTCCCGCTCTCCTCCGCACCGCAGTGGTGTGAACCGCCACACTGGAGTCAAGGCATTTTGCCTTAACTTGCATGGGAGGTGTGTTGGGACTGATCTGGAATAGCCACCCAACCCACCACTCCTGCTGTGGATGGACCCTAAAAGAGGTCAACTTGATGTAAATAAATAAATAAATAATAATCTTTTACAAATCCTATTTCTGCTTGGTAATTATATAACTACATGGGGGCAGCAATATTTACTCATTACATACAGTATGTAGACTTTGCCTCCTGCTTTTAAGTGCTATACAATAGTTGCACTTCACTGCTCCCTCTCACAATGCCTGTCTATAGGTCTGTGAAGCCAATTAAAGTAATGGCCTTTCTGTGTGACCTCAACAGTTTTTAAGCAAGGAAGACAAAGGACTACAATATAATACTGAGCTACCTCTAGTTGCTAATGTACACATTTCTAAAATTAATACAATAAGTATGGGAGAGCAAGCACGTAAAAATGTGTATGTCACATCAAACGCAACTCTGTCAAAGAATATAAAAAAAATATCCTGTAAATGAAGAGATTTAATACTTTTCTGTGCTGTGCCCATTACTCAAATCTTCACTCTCTTGCAGAACAAAGCCACCTTATGGCTGCCAGCAATAAATTATTACCTGATTCTACTCAGGCCAGAGTTAAACTCCTTTTTATGAGAACTCAAAGCAAAACACAGAATTCAATAATAAAAATGCTATGTAAAGAGCTGTTTTATATGGATTCATAGTTTGAAAGAAAAAAAAAATCAAGCTCCATAAAGTTTTGGTCCTCTAGTAGTCACTGAAGCCCTGCCTCAATCTATAATCTACTCTGTGCTGCACGGTAGCCATTAGTCACAACTCACAGGGTACTTTGATGAAGCTGTGAACCCATTCCATCAACTTCCTTTGCCGTGAAAGCATCTACAGGATTCATTGCAATTATTTCTGC
Organism: Rana muscosa; assembly: GCA_029206835.1. Taxonomy (NCBI): domain Eukaryota; kingdom Metazoa; phylum Chordata; class Amphibia; order Anura; family Ranidae; genus Rana; species Rana muscosa. The sequence goes on along the minus strand of CM055122.1, from coordinate 992,518,136 downwards.
TGCCAGTTGCCTGACATAAAAGGGTTTCAGTAGAAGCTAGGGAGTTCAATAATCCCTCTTTGTAGATAGTATGTTATTAACACTCACTAACGCTTTCAGGTGGACTATCAAAATATAAAATTATTGATGATAAAACAGCCATCAGAATCCCCCCAGAAGGTTGAAAATACTTTACATTCTCCCTTACAAGTAGAAAGCACAATTTATAATGTGACAGCCCAAAACAGACATCTGATTTAGATGTTTCTGTTTTATGTGCCATCTTGAGGTTCTTCACCAGTGATATATAATTTTGTAGGATTTTAATGACAGAGTCTGCAGAGTTATTTGAAATATGAAATTGTATTCTCTTTATTCAGGTATTATACCGCTCCCTGCAAAACAGGCACAGTCAGACTGTCCTAAGGATGGCCATGGTCTGGATACTTTCCTTCCTTCTCTACAGTCCTGCTATTCTTTTATGGGACAGTATTGTTGGCTACACATACAATTCTGAGGGCCTATGTATTGCTGGATTCCATTACACATGGTACTTTTTGCTGGTGGCATCATCAATTGGTTTTGCCCTTCCATTTTTAAGTATTTCATTTTTTAATTTAAGTATCTACTGGAATATTTCTAAACGCAGCAGGAAGAAGCGACAATCTTCTGTTTTGTTTTCAGGAGTAAAAGGGGACAACAGCAACCCACATATAGTAGCAACCAATGCAGTTCTGTCTTCTGCCCAATCAGCTATAGAAGGTGACTATAAACCACATCTAAAGAGAAAGGCTAACATCTCTATTCCTTTTAGACAAAGCTGTGGAAGAAAAAACTTGGCTACTATACATAATGATCGTGCTCGTATAAGGGAAAAACAGCTAATTATTAAACTATCCAAAGACAAGCAAGTTGCCAAATCACTAGCTGTTCTGGTTTGCATATTCGCTGTATGTTGGGCCCCCTACACATTTCTCAATAGTATCCGTGCAGCATGCCATGGCTACTGCATTGATTACTATTGGTATGAGATTGCTTTTTGGCTTCTGTGGATGAATTCAGCTATTAACCCAGTTCTCTACCCGCTGTGCCATAAACAGTTTAGAAAGGCCTTTCTCAAAGTTTTTATACACATTTGCTTCAGGAAAACTGAAGGGTAAGACACATAATGAGGAAAAGGAATGGAAACTAGGTGGGTGTGAATTACTGTCAGACACAAACTATGACTAAGATCAAAGACAACAAAAGTTCTTTCATTTACAAGTTCAAGAGACAGATGAACTGGCTGTACTGACCCATGAAGTAAATACCCAGGTGAAGGTTGGATGGATACTGCGTGTGAAAAATAAATAAATATTTTTTTGTTTTCAACTAACTTTTTTTTTTTTTTACTTTGAAAAGTGAGGAGCTATATGAGCCTTTCTAAATTTGCATAGGTGTCATGTCTAACCTTTTACTTATACTGTTGTGGATAAGTTCAAGCTCACTGAAACACATTTGATGGGTCAATGGGACACAAATTTCCCCAACAGGAATGCAGGTGGCAGCTGAAAGTTGTCAATTAATAAGATTTTTTTAACACACAGCATAGGTATACCTAGTATTACACCTCAAAACACTAAGGGTCCTTTCACACGGGGCGGATCCGTGCAGATCCGCCCTGTGAAGCTCCGCTTGCTCAGCGGGGATCGCTCCGTTGATCCCCGCTGAGCCGACGGATGACTGGGCGGTCCCCGCACACTGTGCAGGGACCGCCCTGTCAGAGCGCCGCTCTCCCCTATGGGGAATCGGATGACGACGGACCGTAGAGTCCGTTGTCATCCGATCCGCTCCGCCGACGGAAGGAAAAATAGGGTTTTCCTCCGTCACACTTTGGCGGAGCGGACCGGATGTCAGCGGACATGTCTCCGCTGACATCCGTGCCTCCATAGGGGTACATGGAGGATCCGTTTCAGGTCCGCCTAAAAAACTGACAGGCGGACCTGAACGGACCTCCGTGTGAAAGAGCCCTTACTGCTACTCCTCTTGAGTATGGAGATACCACGTGTGTGATAGACACAGCAATTACAGATCACACCACAAGCGTATATATGGGTACATCTTCCCAGAACTGCGTTTGTCCCGCCTGGCTGTAAATCTACAGTGGCCCGGGTGGGAAGCGATTAAAGAGAGAGAGAGACAGAAGTCAAACTGCTTCTGCTGTGCTCTTTTAAAAAAAAAAAAAAAAAACATAATTCTTTATGAATCCTGTGTCATGGGTGCACCCTGTATATACATTTTTTTATAGAAAATGTAAAACCAAAAAATTGACCCAGCACCATTATAGTTTCTTTTTATATTAATTCACATAGGCTAAATCATTTACTGCATTTACAGCTTGCCAGCTTGCCATCAGGGGCAACTTGACATTCCATATACAGTACATGTTAAAATCAGCATTTTTTTTGCTATAAAATCACTTAGTACCCCCAAACATTATATATTTTCTGAAAAAGAGGCCCTGGAGAATAGAATGGTGGGTATTGCAATTTTTTATGTCACACAATATTTGAGCAATCGTTTCAGGGAAAAATACACCTAAATGGATTTTAGTGCACACAAACACAATATATTACCTTTTTTGGTAAAATATGAAAGATCATTCACAGTCCAGTAAACAGATACTAAACATGTCAAGATTTAGAATTTGCGAATGGCTGTGAAATGGGGACAAACTATGGTAACTAAAATTGTCCATAGGTGACCTTTTAAAAGCCTTTACAGTTTATCATTTTAAAGTTAAACATGGCACTAGAATTATTGCTCTCACTCTAACGTTCACAGTTATACCTCACATGTATGGTGCAACCACCGTTTGCATATGCATGCCGGACCTACTTGTGCATTTGCATTTCTTGCTGCATCCATGATCCTGGTATAACCACTTGCTGTCAAGGTGAACCTAAACCAACTTTAGGGTCTCTGCTCCGGCATCTGTGTCCCCCAGTGTATTCCACTGAGGGTGCAATTCAGACTGGGAGTCCACCCTAACTCCTTGTAATCCACAAAACAAATAGAGAAAGGCTGTCTTGGATGAGTTGCTTAAAATGTTACTAAACCCACAACAGTAAAATCAGTCTGTATATGCAGTAAAGCATGCTTGTTTTACTCACTTTGGAGGGGGTTAATCCCAGGGCTCGAGTCCTGCGTGAACGCGTGGGAACGGCGTCCCTGCACTTTCTTCACAGCAGGAACGCTGTTCCCTTTGCAGCCCCCGAGTGGTGAGCGCTGGGACCGATCTGATTCCGAGCGCCGCCGAATGTGGCCGAGTGTGGCCGAGTCCTGCCAACTCGCCGAGTGCTATAACAGCAGGCCCCGCCTTCTGGAGCCTGCGCAACGCCTATGATGGACGCCCCACTGGTCCAATGCCGCGACCGCGGGATGTGTGACGCCCAACATAGGCGCTGCAGACTCCAGAAGGCGGGAATTACAAATCGGCCGCTGGGCCACATCCCCGCTCAGCGCTCGGGCGGGCGGTTCTTCTCTCCTCTCTGGCTCTCCTCAGGCTCTCCTCCCCTCCAGGCTCCTTCTGACTGACTGCAGTAGTGCCTGCTGTGACACCGCTGAGCTGAGGTAGGTCAGACAGTGTAATGTGTATGTAAATGTCAGTGTATATAGGTCAGTGTAGGTAGGTCAGTGTAGGTCTGGTAGGTCAGTGTATATAGGTCACTACTGTCAGTGTAGGTGTGTCAGTGTATATAGGTCACTACCATCAGTGTAGGTAGGTCAGTGTAGGTAGGTCAGTGTATGTAGGTCAGTGTAGGTCAGGTAGGTCAGTGTATATAGGTCACTATCGTCAGTGTAGGTGTGTCAGTGTATATAGGTCACTACCGTCAGTGTAGGTGTGTCAGTGTATATAGGTCACTACCGTCAGTGTAGGTGTGTCAGTGTATATAGGTCACTACCTTCAGTGTAGGTGTGTCAGTGTATATAGGTCACTACCGTCAGTGTAGGTGTGTCAGTGTATATAGGTCAGTACCTTCAGTGTAGGTGTGTCAGTGTATATAGGTCACTATCGTCAGTGTAGGTGTGTCAGTGTATATAGGTCACTACCGTCAGTGTAGGTGTGTCAGTGTATATAGGTCACTACCGTCAGTGTAGTTTTTTTTTTTTTTTGGTGGGGGAGTGGATCTTGGGTGGGAGTTCCCACACTTTTTTCCCCAGGACTTGACCCCTGGTTAATCCTCTGCATTGTGTAAAAAGGCTGTTTGATCTTGTATGCACAGATCCTTCTCTTCTTCCACTGACTCCAGAACAGGTTCGGATAAGACAGAGTTACTGGAGTCAGGCTGCACATGCTCAGTTTAGTGTGTATTGCTAGAGAGCTTTTTTTTTCTCTTGAGAAGGTGCGTGTGATCAGGAAAGGTCCAATCCAGACAGGGGTCCTGGATCCTGATAGGACAGCTCAGTGCAGTACGAAAACTCTTCCTACAAGCTTTAACTAAGAACAGATAGAAGTCACAAGCTTGCTATATACTGCTGAGGAGAAAAGCTATTAAGAAGTTTTTATTTACTAAAATAATTGCGTTTCCATGTTCTGTGTACTGTGGGAGACCAGATATAGTGAATTCAGGGTCCTGAGTTTAGTAACACTTTAGGAAAAATTCCCTCAAATTCCCTTTTCTTTGTTAGGGATTGTGTTTTTTTTTTTTTTGGGCTTGTGTTTGAAGTAGTTTAGTGTCCACTGGATTCGTCTTTGTTTATGCTGTCTATTTTTATCTTTCTGTCAAATAAATGTAAAATAATGGTGCTGACAAGGAGACAAGGAGGACGCCACTCCAGGTGAATTGATTAGGCATATTAGACTCCACATATTCGCTACCGTGAAACCGACATTGAAGAAAGAAATAACTGCACACCATCCCTAAGCCTGAGTCCATTTATTGTATTATTTCAAAGTGACCCACACCGAATAGTAGCAGGTAGAGTTAATTGACGCGTTTCAAACAAGAATACCGTGCTTATTCATAAACCAGGGAAGCTATACTGGTACTTCTTAAATAGTTCCTCCCACACCTGACCCAGGTGTTGGGCGGTACCAGTAATAGCTCCCCCCTGCCTTTAGGCCCCTTTCACACTAGGGCGTCGTCGGTAAAGCGCCACTATTTTACGATTTACTGTCGTATTTGCGGAGGTATTCGCTTTTAACCCCCTCTAGCGGCCGAAAAAGGGTTAAAACCACCCGCAAAGCGCCACTGCAGCGGCACTTTGCCGGCGGTATAGCCGCGCTGCCCATTCATTTCAATGGGCAGGAGCGGTGGAGGAGCGGTATACACACCGCCCCTTCACCGCTCCAAAGATGCTGCTAGCAGGACTTTTTTTAGCATCCTGCCAGCGCACCGCTCCAGTGTGAAAGCCCTCAGGGCTTTCACATTGGAGAGACAGAAGCGGCTCTTTCAGGGCACTTTGCAGGCGCTATTTTTAGCTTTATAGTGCCTGCAAAGTGCCTCAGTGTGAAAGTAGTGAATAATTGCAATCATTTACACAAATAAGAATATCCAAATGGTCCATAAAAGAATATCCTACTTGATAAGAGAGAAAAAGTTCCAAACAAATAAAACAAAACAAACAGAACAGAAGTATACAAAACAAAAACGAAAACTGGAGACTAAAAAATGTAACAAAAATGAAGAGCATAAGACCCCATTCACACAGGGGCGACTCGTCAGGCGTCTCAGCCGCCTGACGAGTCGTGTCCCATTCTGTACAATGGAACCGTTCTAATAGGAGCGACAGAAGTCGCTCCGACTTAGAAAAAGGTTCCTGTACTACTTCAAGACGACTTCAAGGCGACTTCCATTGACTTCAATACAGAAGTCATTTTGGAAGTCTGCTTTGAAGTCGTCTTGAGATCGCCCAACACAGTCGCGGCACAAGTCGTGCCGCCCCTGTGTGAATGGGCTCTGAAGAAAATAATAATTCAAATAAATAAATCAAAAAATCAACAAACCAATCAAATAAAATATAAATACAGGTATATGGTAGAAAAGAAAGAAGAGAAAATAAAGAAAGAAAGGAAATACACAGATAAATGAAGTAATAATGCAAATCATTATAAAGCCTAAGACATATGGACTGTATTGAATAATGAATATTATAGCTCATAGATGTATAAGGATTGCAGATAAAATCTGAATAGTCACATATGCACACGACAATAATAAAATCAATTTACCCCATAAAAATATGGGTAAATTTCCACAACTTCCCAACCACATCTGTCACAACAACTAAGCATTATGAGGAAGAGGTGCCAAGAAGAGGATGGTGGGCTCAAACATGGCCCCAAAAGAGGGGGTCATGTGTTCTGCCAGTGCCCAAGGGGGGTGTCTCCAAAGCTACTCATAAAAGTGGCTGACATCCCATTCAAAGTTGAGACTGTGTGGGGTGCGAGTCTGGAGATGGAAAATCTAGTACACCTCTCTCCAGTACAGTACCCGGAAAGCATCCCCCCCATCTTTGGAACCCTAATCCTGTCAATCACGTGGACCTGCATTAATGACTTATCTCCCCCAGTTCTACTGTCAGTCAGAAGGAATTTGACATCAGTGCTTTTTACAATTGTAACTTCAGTTATATGGTATCACCTGTAGTTCTTGCCACGTCCAGTAAGTGGGGAGAACTATGAGGCGTTTGCGAAACAGGTTCTATGAACACATATACAGTGTAGATAAGAACAAATTTACTAATGTATCTAAGCAATTCAACTTGTGTCATTGGGGGAGATAAGTCATAGATAAGTCATAGATGCAGATCCAGGTGATCGACAGGATTATGGTTCTAAAGGGGGGGGGCTGCTTTCCGGCTACTGTACCAGAGAAAGGTGTACTGGATTTTCCATCTCCAGACTTTTCTCTTATCAAGTAGCATTATCTTTTACGGAGCATTTGGATATTCTTATTTGTATAAATGGTTGCAATTATTCACTATTTGTATGGGTTAATTGTTCACTTCTGACAAATGCTTTTATACAAACAGTAAAGGCAGGGGGAGCTATTACTGGTACCACCCGACACCTGGGTCAGGTGTGGGAGGAACTATTTAAAAAGTACCAGTATAGCTTCCCTGGGTTATGATTAAGCACAGTGTTCTTGTGTGAAACACGTCAACCAACTCTACCTGCTACTGTTCAGTGTGTGTCACTTTGGAATAATACATTAAATGGACTCAGGTTAAGGCATGATGTGCAGCCATTTCTTTCTTTAAAATAATGGTGATGATTTAGAGAAGTTTTTTGGCACAGGTAATGGATACTAGAAGGAAACTTCCACAGAAGCTTGGTAAAATGTCTAAAAAAAATCTCTCATCGCCCTCCTCTCTATGTTGCAGGGCTCGATAGCCTCCCAGAAACGATGTCTCTTCCATTTCTTTTTGTCTGCGGCCCGGCAGCTTATTCCGCTTTTCTGGAAAACCACCACAACTCCTCTATTGTTCCTTTGTGTTTCCACAGTGAACGATATTATGAGAATGGAGGAGATGCTGGCGCTTGACTATAATACCTACGATAAACATAAGGTCCTTTGGTCTGTTTGGCTGCACTTTTCCTTGTCTGATACTCTGGCTGACATGCTCCCTGCCCCCCCCCCCCCGAGTTCAGCTCAACCTCTGCCTTGATTTTTTCTCCATGTATGCTGATGATCCTCATAAGTTACGTCACTGTCTTATCTAGTCCATACTTTCTCAGCAGATTCCCTTTCTTTTTTTCCCCCTCCTTCTCTCCCAATCTTTTCTTTTCTTACTTTCTTACTTTTTTTTCTTTTCCTTCTCTCCCCCCAGAATATTCATTATTCGATATACTATGTATTTATCTATGTTTATGCTGATTTATGGCACGGGCACCGCTGTAGGCGATAGCCATTTGGCCTGCTCGCTGCCACTTTACTTTACTTGATATATCATTCATGTCATTGTTTCGCTGTTTATGATATCAATAAAAAAAAATTCAACCCTAAAAAAAAAATCTCTAAATTTTCACAGAATGTTTTGGGTACAGAAAAACTCTCAATTTTGCTCATCTCTAAAGATGATAGTAGCTTAATAAAATGTACACAACCTCCTCAGGCATCGGTGATGCAAGATACACCAAAACATATTAGTAACAGCCTGGTTTCTTGAGAGGGAAGTACCTCTCTCACCCCTAGCACCTGCCCATTACAGTAATGCAAAAAGAAATGCCAAGACAACTACCCTCATTCCTGGCCATAAGGATAAGAAAGTCACCAACCGAGTCAAAATGTAGCCTCAGTCTACCTAATCCTGCATGAATCCACAGCCAGTTGGGACCAGTAATCTGTAGGTCGGAGGATGGATAGAGTTGGCATGTGAGCAGGTTAGTACCTGTTCAAGATCCTTTGGCCAGACATGACACTAATCCTAATTGGCCTACTTGAGATAATGCGTCCAGCCCTACCAGACAACCACAAACAGCTGGAAGCTGGAAGCTGGGGTTGCATTTGTTAAGTTCTATGTATTGTAATTTTAAGAAAATGGTATGATATTTCAGCTTTTAGAGATAGTAGGAGGAGTCGGATCAGGAAGTTTGTGTGATTAATAAATATAAATAAAGACAATCTGTTTGCACTGGGGACCCACACACTTGTCAACTAGCAAATTTCACAAATATGGTAAATCTGTAGAGCACAGCACCACCAAGAATAAAAAAAAAACTGATAAGAAAAGGAAAGAAATGTTCCAAGGGTGCAGAAATAACAACATTAAAAGTGGAACACGCTAACAACGTTATTGAATAAAGAAAAACAGAAGGAAATAAAACAAAGTTCCACATGCATGTGCTATAGTTAATATAAAGACCTTTAAGAATGCTGGAGCACCCTCCTAAACGGAATAGAATTAGCAAGTACTTAAAATGGCTGTAAACCCTTACACATACCCAGTGAAGTGACTGGCCTCAGGTGATACATAGAGATTAAACAAATCCTCCTATTTAATTTGTGCTTGTTTATCTGCAGGAACAGAGCTGAAGTTGTCAATCAGCTGAAGCTCTCTCCCCTGTCACCTTTTTATCTTTTAATGTCAGGAAAATGTATCAGAAGTGAATCATGCTAATAGCAGAGGAACAAGGCAGCAGACAGAAATTACATGGTATGGGGGTCCTTGTACTGCCCTGGGGGACATGTATCAATGCAATTTTTTTTTTTTTAAAGATCGTTTTAAAATCAAAAAGTAAAAAATATATATTTTTTTCAAAATTGTCAGTCTTTTTTTGTTTATAGCGCAAAAAATAAAAACCGCAGAGGTGATCAAATACCACCAAAAGAAATCTCTATTTGTGGGAAAAAAAGGACATCAATTTTATTTGGGTACAGCATACAATACAATACGGCAATACAATACAAATGCAGGCAATAGAAGAATGTTACAAAAACGGCTTGGGAGTCCCCTCCCAATCCATACCAGGCACTTTGGGTCTGGTATGGATTTTAAGGAGAACCCCACATGGAAAAAAATAAATAAAATGGCGTTGGGCCCCCCAAAATCCATACCAGACCCTTATCCAAGCATGCAGCCCATCAGGTCAGGAAAGGGGGGACGAACGAGCGTCCTGAACCATACCAGGCCACATGCCCTCAAAAGAAAGCTCTAGTTATGGGAAAAAAGGACATCAATTTTATTTCGGTACAGCGTCACACGTCTGCGCAATTGTCAGTTAAAGCGACGCAGTGCCATATCGCAAAAAATGGCCTTGTAAGGAAGTGGGTAAAACCTTCCGGGGCTGAAGTAGTTAATGATGCTTAAAGTGAAACAATAAAAATGAAAAAATCCTTTAAATATAGTGCCTGGTGGGTCCCCTTAGTCTGCCTGTAAAGTGGCACATCTGTACAGTAGATAGAAATTACTGCATAACTGCAGCAAATCTGACATTTCTAAAGAAAAATAAATGAATAAAATTAAATTTAAATTGCCAGCAAAACAATACCAATGCCGGCAATAGAAGAATGTTAAAAAAAAAACATGGGGCGTGGTGGTCTCCTCCGAATCCATACCAGGCTCTTCCAGGTCTGGTTTGGATTTTAACGTAAATTTTTTTAAAAAGTGGCGTGCCCCCCCCAAAAAATCCGTACAAGACCCTTATCCGAGCATGCAGCCCAGCAGGTGAGGAAGGGGGGGGGGACGAGCGAGCGTCCTGAACCATACCAGGCCACATCCCCTCAAAATAAGGGGGTGCTTTAGGGGAAGGGCCTCTTCCTGACAACTCTGGATGATGGTTGTAGGGGTCTGTCGGCAGGGGGCCCCCAGATCTCGGCAACTCCCATGTGAATGAGTATGGGGTACATAGTACCCCTACACATTCACCACAAAAGTGTAAAATAAATTAAAAACAGGAGGCAGTTTTTGACAATTCCTTTGTTAAAAATAAAAAACAATATCCACTGATATAGATCTACCATCAATCATGACGCCGCCACACCGCCAGATCCGAAAGAGGAAGAAAAACAAAAACGCTCCACCGTGAACTAAGGCAAATCACTGAATGCCTGGCTGGCGGTGCCACCAGGTGATGTCGCCAGGTGGCTCCGCCCCTTACCTATATAAAAAATGTCAAACGGCAAGCCAGGCATTCTGTGGTTTGCCTTAGTTGACGGCGGAGCATTTTTTTCTTTACTCATTCACCTGAGGGGGGGGGATATAAATATGAGGACCCCCTTATTAACCACTTCTCTACTGTGCACGAAAACCCCCTTCCTGCCCAAGCCATTTTTCAGCTTTCAGCGCTGTCACACTTTGAATGACAATTGCGTGGTCGTGCGACATGGCTCCCAAACAAAATTTGTGTCCTTTTTTTCCCACAAATAGAGCTTTCTTTTGGTGGTATTTGATCACCTCTGCGGTTTTTATTTTTTGCGCTATAAACAAAAGAAGAGCGTCCAGTTTGGAAAAAAAACACTATTTTTTTACTTTTTGCTATAATAAATACCCATTTTTTTTTTTTTAAATAAAATTTTCCTCAGTTTAGGCCGATACGTATTCTTCTACATATTTTTGGTAAAAAAAAAAAATCGCAATAAGCGTGTATTGATTGGTTTGCGCAAAAGTTATAGCGTCTACAAAATAGGGGATAGATTTATAGCATTTTTATTTTTTTATTAGTAATGGCGGCGATCTGCGATTTTTTATTGTGACTGCGATATTGCGGCGGACACATCGGACACTTTTGACACATTTTTGGGACCATTCACATTTATACAGCGATCCCTGCTATAAAAATGCATTGATTACTGTATAAATGTGATTGGCAGGGAAGGGGTTAACCACTAGGGGGCGGGAAGGGGTTAAATATGTTCCCTCAAAGTGTTCTTACTGTGGGGGGAGGGGACTGACTGGGGGAGGTGACCGATGGTTGTCCCTATGTACAAGGGACACACCATCGGTCCCCTCTCCCTCACAGGACGTGGATCTCTGTGTTTACACACAGAGATCCACTTTCCTGCTCGTTTCCCGGGCAATCGCGGGTGCCCGGCGGCAATCGCGGCCGCCGGGCACGCGCACCGGGGCCTTGTGAATGCGGCGCGCGCGCCTCCTAGCTCGTTTTAAAGGGAGGACGTCACATGACGTCCTCCCACTGACAGTGGGCGGGGGACAAGTGGTTAAAGGGGGGGACCCTACACAGTTTTTTCTTTAAATTTTGGCATGTGGTTCCCCTTTATATCCAAACCAGATCCAGTTTTTTTTCACTTTTTTATTGACGGTAATGTTTTTTTTTTTCAGCAATCAGCAGGGAAGCCCGGCTCCTTAACAACCAGCTATTCACTTCGCTATGCAAAGCTTTGCCCAATCAGGGCTTAGAATGCACTGTGCAGCGTGCAGTGCATTGCAGGGCATTCAGCGGGTGAACACCTGCCGAACGCCCTGAAAATTTGGGTGTTTACCAAACAAGCGAACAGGCGATGTTCAGGTCGAACTTTTGCTCGGGCCAAACTGTTGGCCCAACTCTAGTTGCGATCACTTTAAGGAAAACCTGTGCTAAGACAAATATGAAGGCCCCCACTGATGACTTCTTGAAAATACTAGTTTCCTGGTTGCCACTTTGATATCTTTTTTTCACCACTTTCTGGGATTTTGGAAATTTTGTGTTCACTTTTATTTCACAGGTTGCATACTGTTTCTGAGTCAGTGAGTTAAGATTAAAGTCAGTGGATCAGTGAAACGACAAAGCAGCTAGCTTGTCTGGAAGCAGATCAACGGTGGCAGCTTATGCATGCCTCTAAAAGAATGTTCCCTTTAGGGTTTGTGTCAACAGATTTTGTTTGCATCAGAGAGGTCCTAGGTGTAGGAGGAACAGCGATTGGTCTTTAAGTGTCATTTCACACTGGGGCAGCTTCAAAGTCGCCTGACTCTGAAGCTGCCATGTACAGCGGAACTTCTGCACGGCTATCAAACTACTTCTGTAATAGAAGTAAATGCAAGTCGGTCCGAAGTTGCCCCCAAAATGTACAGGAACCTGTTTCTAAGTCGGAGGGACTTGAGTTGCTCCGATTAGAACAGTTCCATTGCACTGCATGGAGCGTGACTTGTCAGGTGGTTAAGTCGCCTGACAGGTCGCCTCAGTGTAAACCGAGTCTAATACAAGGGGGCTTCTGCATACAAGCAGTGTTTCACACTGGATTATTGCACACAAGTGAAAGAAATGCACAAAGCACACCATGATACAAGGAAGAATACACAGCCCTCTGCATCTGAAATTGTTCCACCAGATATTTTATACCCCAGTCAAACTACAAACTACAAAGGCTTAATACAGCTTAATTTCAACCACCCTGGGGCTACCTAATGTATACAAGCCTAAGCCACAAGACAGTCTTCTATGTATTCTGTATTTTCAATATGCCAAAATCTTACTGTACTTTTCAGCATAACAGAAAGACCCACACCAACCCTTCTTGGCTTTCTGGAAACAGTTAGTAAACTCAAGCCTCCCATTATACAAGTTCACATATGAGACGAGGGATATGCCACAAACATTTGGGGCCTTTGGATTAATTCCACACAGGCATTTGATGATGCACAGATTTATTAATATTAGTAGTAGTTTGTACTCACTGTACATGCTATATGTTACCTGTACAGTGGAAGTAGTTCATGTAACCCCCAAAAGAAACAGTCATTGTTTTTTCTCTTTTGTATTTTTGTTGTGATGCATTACAGAAAACCAATAAAAAATACACATGCCTCTTGAATTTGAACCATATTCAGCTTTCAACCCTACTCAAGACAGTACCAGATAGGTATTCTCTACCATAAATAAGCAGATATGTCAGAAATACTTCACAGATAATACACATCATTAGAGTAAGTGCCATGAAAAATATTTGTTAAGAGTACCTTCATCCTGTATTCATTAATAGAGAATCAATTTTTTGAGGCTATCATGGTCTTTAATGGTACTGTATAAGGACTTCAAACACATGGGTAGATATAAAAAAAATATATATATTTATTACAACAACTTTAAAAAACACATATAAAAGACAAATTGTGTTGCAAAAAGTATTTCTACAGAAAAGAGAATAATAATTATAACAACAGCATAATAAAAGAGAACAATATATGCATGATTACAAAGGCTGTATAAGATCTTAACCACAATGTGGCTACATGCGTGGCGCCATAGTAAACGTCTGTCCTGGCAAATATGGGAGCGACAGTATCTCCCAAATTGAGACAACCCTCACATTTTTGAAAATATTTTATTATATCTTTTCATGTGACAACACTGAAGAAATTACACTTTGCTACAATGTAAAGTAGTGAATATACAGCTTGTATAACCATGTAAATTTGCTGTCCCCTCAAAATAGCTCAACACACAGCCATTAATGTCTAAACCGCTGTCAACAAAAGTGAGTACACCCCTAAGTGAAAATGTCTAAATTGGGCCCAAACTGTCAATGTTTTGTGTGGCCACCTCTATTTTCCAGCACTGCCTTAACCCTCTTGGGCATGGAGTTCACCAGAGCTTCACAGGTTGCCACTGGAGTCCTCTTCCACTCCTCCATGACGATATCACGGATCTGGTGAATGTTAGAGACCTTGTGCTCCTCCACCTTCCGTTTGAGGATGCCCCACAGATGCTCAATAGGGATTAGGTCTGGAGACATGGAGACATGCTTGGCCAGTCCATCACCTTTACCCTCAGCTTCTTTAGCAAGGCAGCTGTCGTCTTGGAGGTGTGTTTGGGGTTGCTATCATGTTGGAATATTGCCCTGCGGCCCAGTCTCCGAAGGGAGGGGATCATGCTCTGCTTCAGTATGTCACAGTACATGTTGGCATTCATGGTTCCCTCAATAAACTGTAGCTCCTCAGTGCCGGCAGCACTCATGCAGCCCCAGACCACGACACTCCCACCACCTTGCTTGACTGTAGGCAAGACACACTTGTCTTTGTACTCCTCACCTGGTTGCTGCCACACACGCTTGACACCATGTGAACCAAATACATTTATCTTGGTCTCATCAGACCACAGGACATGGTTCTAGTAATCCATGTCATTAGTCTGCTTGTCTTCAGCAAACTGTTTGTGGGCTTTCTTGTGCATCATATTTAGAAGAGGCTTCCTTCTCGGGTGACAGTGTCAGGAAAGGCTTCACCCGCTGGTGGTGCTGCTGGTCCTTTGGACTGCAGTGCTAGTGTCTGCCAGCAGGTGTCCTCCTGCAGCCAATACCTCTGTTGGAGGATCTCACCTGCTGGTGGTAACACACGATACATGGACTGCAGTACCGGCATCCACCAGCGGGGGTATTCTGGCAGTGTGGGACAGGCAGCACTTCCTGTGGTCAGCTGTGACCTGAAGCCTGATTACAAGACTTCTTTATATACCCGGCAAGTGCAAACACTCGTTGCCCTGGTATCTCTCTCCCTGACCTAGGACCTGTGACCCTGTCTTGAGCCTGTATCCGACCCAATCCCTAACCTGCACCCTGCTCGACCCGATCCCTACCTGGAACCTGCATCCTGCTTTACCCGATCCTACCTGTTCCCTACCTTGTGCCCATCCTACAGCTTTCCCTTCTGTTACCCAGATCCCTGCTCTGCAGCCTATCCATCCGTCCCCTCCCTGTTCCTGCTTCCTTCCATCCATACCCATCTGCTTGATTCCCTTGTGTATGACCTCGGCCTGGCTTCCACTATGATTCTGGTATTTCCCATACTTGTATATACTGTTTGTAGTCACTGTTGATTTATTTGCACTGCGTTCTATTGGTTGTTGTATGTTGGTCACTCACCATAATAAATTATATGTTTTCACCTACACCCGTTTCCTTTTATGAGGTCACACAGTCTGGTCAATTAACAATCCTTGACAGACAGCCATGCAGACCAATTTGATGCAGTGTGTGGTGTATGGTCTGAACACTGACAGGCTGACCCCCCCACCCCTTCAAACTCTGCAGCAATGCTGGCAGCACTCATACGTCTATTTCCCAAAGACAACCTGTGGATATGACGCTCAGCATGTGCACTCAACTTCTTTGGTCGACCATGGCAAGGCCTGTTCTGAGTAAAACCTGTTAAACCACTGTATGGTCTTGGCCACCATGCTGCAGCTCAGTTTCAGGGTCTTGGCAATCTTCTTATAACCTAGGTCATCTTTATGTAGAGCAACAATTCTTTTTTCAGATCCTCAGAGAGTTCTTTGCTATGAGGTGCCATGTTGAACTTCTAGTGAAGAGTATGAGAGAGTGAGAGCGATAACACCACATTTAACATACCTGCTCCCCATTCACACCTGAGACTTTGTAACACTAACGAGTGACATGACACTGAGTAGGGAAAATGGCTAATTGGACCCAATTTGGACAAAATATAATACAGGGAACTAGGAAAGATGGTCTAAGGAGGTGGAGATATTTGTGTTAAGTCACACACCGTACAAATAGATTGTGGTATCTTGGCTAGAAGTGGTCCTGTGGATATATATACTTCTTAATAGATATAACAAAAATCACTGGGGTAGACGTGGGGCTCAATATAGCCCTATCTGGGTACCTATAGAGACCATTAAATTATTTTTTGCAAAAGAAAAAATCTACAGCTCTTTAACACTGTTCCTTGATCACCTGTTAAGTTTTGGCACCCCCCTTTGGTGGATTCATTTCATCTCTGTTTACTCAAGGTGAATAGACATATACCTTATAGTTATAAAGTATTATACATCTGTAGATTTTGTCTAGATTATTATTCTCTTTTCTGTAGAAATACATTTTTGTGCTCGCTCTCTAAAGACTCCTGAAGAAGCAGAACCTTCTCCATGAAACATGCAGAGAAGAATCTGTACATATGTTATGTGATAGGTTTTAAAGTGTCAGCCTTTTGCCATCACTGTATTATTATATTGTAATAATAAATATAAGGAATGAGGAGGGCATGCCATTGCGGCCGGGAGTGCCTTAGAAGGATGGCTTCTTGGGAGTGGTAATTATTACTCCTTGTTCCTGTACCCCTAAACTTAATGAACAGTTTACCCTTGCAGTGCAGTGGGATTCCACTACAAGGGTACATTTTGGCAAATTCCTAGAGGTGGGTCATACCAAAGATAGAGATTATTTTTGTGACAAGAGATAATGGAAAATACTTCTAGCAGATTAGCAGATAAAATGTTCCACAGCACAAGGGAATATGTAAATCCTTCAGGGAAAGTGTAAAGACTCTCATGGGTTAAACGTAGTAAAACACACAAAAAAAAAACTCTTGTTGCCCTTTTATAGCTTTTTACATTTTATTTTAATACAACATCAACCAACTGATTTTGCTATCAATATTTTACATAAACTTTTAGTGATCATTGTGATGTAATAATTCATGATATTTTGTGCTGTATAGTATATGTGTGAGCTAAATAATAATCAGCCAGGGCTGCAGATGGAGGGGGGGGGGGGCTCCTCCCACATGGTAATTTCCTATAAATTAGCACCTTGCTGTACTTTAAGGATCAAGGCATTTTCAAATGACTCACATAAGGCTAAAGTGTGTGCTATCAAGGCTGCAACAGACAAAATCTACTTATGCATCGAATTGCTCTTGTTCACTCAGTTTAGGATGTCAGTATTATACCTTACTGGGAACGTCACAAATGTTTTTGGAACGAACATGTCATTTGTAGTTGATGAATTGGGAGTATTTGGCTCACAAAACATGATGATTCTGATAACTGTACTCATTATCTTTTTAATTCTCCTGACCATCCTGGGTAACAGTCTTGTTATTGTAGCTTTTATTGAAGACAAACGACTTCGAAACAGGAGCAATTTTTTTATTCTCAATTTAGCCATCTGTGATTTTGTCATTGGTGAGTCACTAATCCCTTTCAATAATTAAAAATATAGAATAAAATATTGAAGATACAAAATAACTGCTTTGTTAAATGAATTATTTTTATTCTGTGTTACACTGAAGAATACAATAAAAAAAATGTTTTTTTTTTTTTTTATTTCATGATGGGTATGTGGGATGAATACGGACGACTGGAATGCAAGTAGTAAGGATTTTGTTGATATATTGTTTTACGATAATAAGGTTTTTGAAGATTGACCAGGTTTCTGTAATTTAAATAATAAGTATATATAGACATATAATGTAACAGTATCCTGGGTAAATGTTGAAATTTTTTGTACTAAGAAAATATATAATAAAGATAGATTGAAAACAAAAAAACAAACAAAAAAAAAGAATACAATAAAATTAAAGTGATAATAATATTGTATGTGTGGTTATGTGGCATGGGGCCTTTCCACCAATAAGTACGTACATTTTGTTATACTGCATTACATTTATTATACAAATTATTGTTTTAAAATGTTGGTGATGTTCTATTTTAAAAATAAAAGGGTTTTAATTGGAGCTGTCACACTTTTTATGCTGTAAAATGTACTGTCTGCAGCTTAGAGCATTTTTGACATATTTTGGTATGTGTTTTTTTCATTGATGTGTGTTTTTAACCTGTATTAATGTGCATTTTTGTTGCATTTTCCCTCAGGTATTTTACTTTTCATTGTCTAAAAAAATAATCTCTGCCAGCTTTTTAAATGGTTTACTGCCTAAAATGCAGTGTAATGTACTTTGAATGCATTTTATTGCTATACTGTGATAGCATTTATTTGTAGAACGTGCCGAGGCTGCATTTTCTGCAACACTATGCTCTGCAGTAGAGAGACATAAACACTTCATTAGTTCATTGACACAATTACCTAATGTATGTAATCCTCTAAGGTGTTTACTGGGCTATATTGATGATGATAGTATATCCGAGAATACACGAACATTTCTGAGAATAGTATTGTTTTATGCTAAAAAAGCAATAACCTTCCATTGGAAGTCTCCATCCTTGCCCACTATTGCCTTCTGGCTCACAAATATTAACCATGCTGTATCATTATACAAACTGACATATGAGGCTAGAGGGTGTCCGAAAAAATTCAGGAAGGTTTGGGGCTACTGGGTTGATTCTGAGAGCACCGTCTCTCCTGCTCCTTAAAAATGTGACTGAATATTGTCTTCCTGATATATGCCAATTGTTTACCAGCTTTCTAAAAGACATTTTTGCACTGTACTGGATTGGGCGATGTTCGCTCCACGAGTGTCTGTTTGTTGTCTATTGTATGTCTTGTTTTGAAAAAAAAACCTTATAAAAATTTACCTTTAAAAAAGAGAGACATAAACAGGGAAAAGGGATTGGGGGAGAGGCGCCAAGCTGCCAATAGTGTAGCCAACGCTGTATCCTGGCCTAGGCCAACAAGGCCCAGGCCTAGGGCAGCACTTTGCAGGGGGCACCACGGAAAGAGTACCCGCCGGCTTGTACACTGTTAGTGTAGCGCCAGTCTTATGGGGTGGACTGGGCTTAGAGGAAAATTAGTCTAGCGCCCCATAAAGCTGCTTCTAATTTTGACTGTCTTATCATCCTGGACCACAAACCTTCCTCACTGTGCTATGCTTTCTGCTGCACCATTGGCATAGGTATATCTTCTTAGTCCTCTCCATTAAAATTATCAGAAATTTGTGCTTAAAGTAGAACTATGAGCAACACTTTTTTTTTCATTTTGGATAGAATAAGGGAGGGTTATAGCCCCTGTCAGTTTATTTTTTACCATCCCTGTCCCATTGCAGAGATTTTCCTTCACTTCCTGCCCCATAGCCAAACAGGAAGTGAGAGGAAATATATGAAAATTAAGGGAATCCATTGCCCCCCCCCCCAGGCCCTCAGAACTAGTGTCCCCACTGGAAAATTTCAGGGTGGGTCTTAAACAGAAAAGGGTGTGGCATTGACAGGAAGGGGTGGGTCATATTTAAATTAGGGGGTGCATACGTTTAGTCAGGCCTAGGGCAGCACAAAACCTAAATACACTACTGAGTGTAGCAGGTTTTATTAGTAGAAAAAGTTAAAATACAAAGCTTATGCACTCAGAGACATTGCATTGAAACAAGCTTCAGGTAAAAGTAATCTGTTCCCAATCCAATCCACACCAGAGCCACTGACAGGAGCACAGTAAAGCCGGGGCAGGATTCCAAGCAAGCAAGCTGTCACGGAAGACTCGATCTGTCAAGGAGCTGTCAACCATCCAGGGTGCTGTGACCAATCAGAACGTGTTTCTATTTAAAATATTTGCATTACCTTTACAATATCACCTTAATTCCTTATTTCTGGTTATGATACTGATTCTCTGGTTTCAATGCTTTATGAGTTACTGAGCAAGAGCACAGATCTGCAGCTCTGTCATCACTCTGATATCACTTGCTGCATTCTTGTTTTAGGTTTGTGACTCAAAAGTATTGAAGCCAAACCAAAGATTGTGAGGCCTCTAAATTTTTCAGAAGGTCAGTGGCAGCATCTGTTGTCCATTCCTGATAGGTTTCCTTTATTCGGAGCCCATAGAAATACCTGGTACTTCTGGGAATGGGAAAGCATGTGATCTTCTCTACTTCTCCCCAGAATGCAGTGCTTGGCCTTGAGTGGCCAATCACTAGGCCCAAACATTGACATGTTGAGAAGGGGAGGAAGTTATTAGCCCCATGTAAGCTTCAACACTGACCGACACGGAGCTTAGAAAGGGAAAAGCCCATTTGGGCTTTTAAGAGAGCCTGAATAGGTAAGGTAACAGATTCCCTTTAAGTAGTGCTGGAATTCATAAGTATGGTACATTATTCGTAAAGTTTGTATTACATTATTCGTAAAGTTTGTATTACATTATTCGTAAAGTTTGTAT
Source organism: Rana muscosa (assembly GCA_029206835.1). Taxonomy (NCBI): domain Eukaryota; kingdom Metazoa; phylum Chordata; class Amphibia; order Anura; family Ranidae; genus Rana; species Rana muscosa. The sequence continues at coordinate 992,497,902 of CM055122.1, read as the reverse complement.
TGACTTGAGAAAAGAATATGCAAGTCAGTCTATACAACGTAGCTTTTCTCTTTTGTATCCTTCAAAGGGGCCATCTGCATTCCACTTTATGTACCATATGTCTTCACTGGCAAGTGGATACTTGGGAAATTCTTATGTAAACTCTGGCTCATTATTGACAACCTCATGTGTACAGCTTCAGCATTTAATGTCGTTCTTATTAGTTATGATCGGTTTCTGGCGGTCACAATGGCTGTAAGTATTTCACAAGGTGGCTTATGTTATCATTATTCTAGAATTTATTGTATATATATATCTATATCTATAGATATAGATATATATAATTTTACATGTGTGAAATTAATAAGAACCCTCCCTATACTTACATGCAGCAATACTTTTAAATCAAAAGACCCAACTAAGAAAATGATTACTATACTGGGACCCAAAAAAGAGTTATTACCAAAATATCATTCATACAAAGACAAATAACAATGGCTGAATAATAAAAAACAAACACACAAACAGGAAATGCATTTGTTAAAAAAAACAACCCTGCAAGACAATGGCATAATGTGCTAGTATGCATTGCATACTAGCACATTATGACATACTCCCCTTGGAACAAAGCCCTCCTGCACTGTAAAGTCATCGCTGAGAGGGCTTATATGTTCCCCCAGTCTGTCTTCTGGGTTCGTGAGTTCCAGCTATGTGATTGGCTGGAGCCGCGATGATGTCATTTCCAAAGGTTCCGGCACAAAGCTCTGAAGTTCCAGCACAAAGCTCTGAAGTTCTGGCATGGTATGCCGGACCTTTAGAGCGCATGCGCCAGTGATGTCAGTGGCAGTATTCAGGGTGAATATCTCCTAAACGGTGTACGTTTAGGCTTACCTGTAGGTAAAGATGACCAAGCAGGGTTTAAAGAGGAACTGCAGTCTGCTCACAAAATATGTAATAAAAACATCTTTGCCATTCTGAAGCTTCCCTCCAACCACTTTGCATATTATTTTATATATACTGTGATTCTGTACTTGCCAAATATGCTGCAGAAATCTCTCTCCACTGAGTCTGACTGCAACCATTTTAACTGTGGGCAGCTGAAGCTGCTGCCTGTTCACTTCCTGGATTTACACAGACACACAAAAAGGCACACCTCCAGCTCTGCAGCGCTCACTCTCTCTCTCTCTCTCTCTCTAATGACTAGGCAAGAAACAGGAAGTGGGCTGTATAAGGTATTTACTGACAGAAAAAAAAAGGTTTTACTATCCAAAGGTAAAACAACAAGAGCAGAAGATTTAATAGATGTGTAGCAATACCCCCGCAGGGGCCGCTGGTTTAATATTTGGGCCTGCCGTTACCTTACTGCTCACCACGTCCATCTAGGGGTCTTCCTTGAAGAGTTGTCAAATAAATGTCTGCACCAAACACAAAAGCCCTGTACACACGATCCGATGGACTTTTTTCATCGGACAAACCGATCGTGTATGGGCCCCATCGGTCTTTTTTCCATCGGTGTTAAAAAATAGAACATGTTTTAAATTTATCCGATGGAAAAAAAAACGATAGCAAATTACCATCGTCTGTGGGGAACTCCATCGGATAAAAAACCCACGTATGCTCAGAAGCATAGAACTTCATTTTTCTTGGCTCGTCGGAGTGTTTTACGTCACAGCGTTTGGAACGGTCGGTTTTTTGACTGATGGTGTGTAGGCAAGACTGATGGAAGTCAGCTTCATCGGATTTCCGATGGAAAAATCCATCAGTTTAAAATCCATAGGAAATCCGATCGTGTATACAGGGCTTTAGTCTCTTTTTCTCAAGAGTTTATTTAAAGAACTTCAGACAAAGGGATGGAGGGTTGGGGGAGATTCAGGTACCTTAGGTTTTGCGGATCACAGGTACTTTCCTTAATCCAGAGAACTAATAACTTCCACACTGGATCTAGCATCCACCGGATAGGCCTCTCTCACTGACCTAGCAGCCGGTGCGAAGCTCGTTCAAAAAGTCTCTGCCACAGACTTGTGTAACACACACTTGGTAAAGTTCCGAAAGACAACACACAGCGCCAGGATCTTTCAGCCAGGCCGGCAGCACTGTGAGGTAGATTTTCGATCCGGATGCGTCCTCCAATTGAGTCCTCAATTGCTCGGTCCCTTCCCGCAGGCAAGGCGACACAGGACCATCTCTGGATCAGTAGGCCCCAGCAACTTCAAGGCCTACTCTCAGTAATGGAGCCTCGGGGGGCCCGCATGCCCCGAGGCATAAAACTGCTAACATATCCCTGAGGCCAGGAGGGCCATCAGGGCAGGATCGGAAGACCCCGCCAAAACGGTGTCTGCCCCTTATGTACCCTCTCCCAGAATGCACAGCCAAATGCATGCAATGACCAAACCCACTGAGCTACTTCTGGGCAAGAGGTACCCAATACATCCAGCCAGCTGCAGTTCCAACCTCGATCTGTGGTGACAACGACCCCCAGAGGAAGGTGGAAGATGTGCAACTCAGCTGAACTGGAACAGAGACCAATAATTTGGTATAATTATTCTGAGTTGAACTATAACTCAGACAACTAAATTTACACTAGTGCCTACCCAATAGGAGCAGGGCGCTACAGATGGAAAGTTTAAATTAATTAATAGTAAAACCTTTAAATTAAGACATAGATTAGATTTGTGAGTATCATTCCAATGTAAATGCTCATACATATTCAAAACTTAAACATAACACTGGGCAGATATAAAAGACATACATGAATGCAGTTCTTTATTTCTAATACATCCCCAAAAAATATTTTTCATGAAGCATTGTCAGTCCCTGAATGTGACCTGATATGAGCCTCTTGCAGTTCCTGTACAACAGAGCTCAGATGCAGCCTGTGTAATCCCCCCGATGCAGCCTGTGTAATCCCCCCGGCCTTGCATACACTCTTGTGTCCCATATGTGTCTTTGCTCCCAGTCATAATTAGTGTGCTATAATAGTTGCCACAGATTTAACACTTGGAGAAACTAGGCTAGACAGTTAAGTGGCAATCCATCCCAAACATGTCCCATGCAAGCAGCAATAATATAGTGAATGGCAGTCTCCAACACAGGCTACAAAACATGAAAATTAAATGACAGATTTAATTAAAAAAAACATTTTCTGTAGTAGATTAAATTAAGATCATAATTTAATAAAAATAGGTAACACAAATCATACATTGTACTAAACATTGTTTAGAGTGTAAGAAAATATCTCTGAAAGCTAGGAATATTACAAGCACATTTTTTTATTGTATTTGTTGTGCAGAGTAAACCTGGAATGTTGCTATTCAGAGCAAGGTAACTGGCTCTCTTGATAGCTCTCCTACTTTTTTTATGTATATCCCATGCTTCCATACCTCCCAGTTTACTTACCGGAGTTCTAAGTGCAAAGCCCTTTAATGGCACTTGAATAGGCAAAGTGAAGTAATTACTTTAAAGTGTATTTCCACTTTTGCAACCAAATTTGGATAACACGTACTGTTTACTTGTTACATTTTCCCAGTTACATAAAATAATCTACTAACAAAAAAATAAATCAACAAATTACAGCTTACCCTTTTTATATACCGCATTCTGGACCATCCAGTAAGGGAAATCCTAGGTAATTTTCTTTTTTTTTTAATGAATGAGCTAGGCAACTGCGTTTTCCATAGTTAACCCTGTCTAAATTGTGCATTATCAATTATACCTAGATTTGAACACCGTCTGTTCTAAAAAAGGGTTAAAGGTGTAGAGGCAGGGCTTCTTGCATTGCATGTTAATGAGGACAGACCTGGGACAGGCACAATCTAATATTGTTCCTTGCAGTCAGCCATGACACCACCTCTTGAGAAACATCTAAAAGGTAGAAAATACTTTAAAAAAAATTAGACAAGCTGTGTGAATAGGAACACATACCAAACGTATAGTGTGGTTTTCTCAAATTTGACTGCAAATGTAGAAATACACTATAAGTGCATTCTGTGTCTGTACTTTATTTTTATCTTTGAACACTGTACACTTTTTGCTAGTCATCATGTCAGTAATGAATGTTTATTATGTTTTCCCACCTAATGTCTACATTTATAAAATACTTAAACCACCTTTCTTTATCCACGTGTCCAGGTCATGTATCGCTCTCAGCAGTACCGTCATTGTAAGACAGTGCTTACAATGGCTACGGTATGGATACTGTCCTCTCTTCTATACAGTCCAGCTATTCTGTTCTGGGAATACTTACACAGTGACAGCTACTTTTCTGAAGACCTCTGCTTGCCTGCCTACTATTATAACTGGCACTTTCTTTTGGCAGCTTCTTCTTTTGATTTTATACTTCCTTTGTTAGGAATTTCATTTTTCAACCTGGGCCTTTATTGGAACATCAGGACAAGGAGTAGATCAAAACTTTGGACTGCCATACATCCAAGTTTTTCTAATGGAGAAGAAATGCACCAAATACCATACATAATACCAGCAAAGCTTATCCCTAATGGGGCAAGTAACATACAAGAGACAGAAATAAATGTGGTCAGGGCATATTCACCTCAAATGCTAAAAAAACACTTTTCCAAAAAGACAAAGACCCGGTTAGAAAATGTCCAAGGACAAACAAGCCAAATGCGAATTGTGAAGTTATCTCAGGATAAAAAGATTGCCAAATCTCTCTTTGTTTTAGTCTGTGTTTTTTGTATTTGCTGGGCTCCTTATTCCCTCCTTATGACAACTCGTGCTGCCTGCCGTGATTATTGTATTGCCTCTTATTGGTATGACATTACGTTTTGGTTATTGTGGATTAATTCCTCGGTAAACCCTATCCTCTATCCATTATGCCATGAAAGTTTTCGGAGAGCATTTACCAAAATTATTTACAAGTATGTAAGGAACGCCTAATCATTTTTGGCAGGAAAATATAACATAGTAATGGGTTGGATGGGATTTTTCTTTCATGGTCGAGGAGGATAATTTAATACTGCTATAAAATAAATAAATACAATTATATATAGAGCAATCCAAAATACTATTGCATAAACTGAAATAGCTATACTGGATTTAAGAACAATAGGCCTGATCTGTGTGATTCTACTAAGAGATAAAGTTCCTTTTCCTCAGCTACCAATCAGATCTAGATCTGAGCTGAAAGTATGAATCTAAATGGTAGCTTTAGAGTTAGTAAGAAATATGAAGAATGCAACCGAGATGATTTACTAAAGGAGTAGAAAATGTTCTCTTAAGCCCTGTACACACGATCGGATAACCTATGGATTTTCGTCCGATGGATTTGTCCATCGGAAATCCGATGAAACTGTTTTTCATCAGTCTTGCCCACACACCATCAGTCAAAAAACCGACCGTTCCAAACGCGGTGACGTAAAACACTCCGATGAGCCGAGAAAAATGAAGTTTAATGCTTATGAGCATGCGTCGACTTGATTCTGAGCATGCGTGGGTTTTTGATCCGATGGACTTGCCCATAGACGATCGGAGTTTTCGATCGTTTTTTTATCCATCGGAAAAATGTAAAACATGTTCTATTTTTTAAAACCGATGGAAAAAAGACCGATGGGTCCCATACACGATCGGTTGGTCTGATGAAAACCATCCATCGGACGGTTTTCATCAGTCAAACCGATCGTGTGTACAAGGCTTTAGCTTTTTGAACATGGTAAAGTTTTATTCCCTTCAATCATCTAGTCAAATGCACTAAAGCTCCTATTTTTTTAAAATTTTACATGTGATTAGATGTTTATAGCTTAAGTACAGGGACGTGCGGTGAGGTCAGCGGCTGGTGAGGCACTGGCTAGTATCAGAGCCAGATACACACAGGTTACATACGCCGTGATCGTTAGAGCGAGAGCAATAATTCTAGAACTAGATCTCCTCTTTAACTCTAAACATGTAACCTGTAAAAAAAATTCAAGCGTCTCCTATGGAGATTTATAAGTACTGAAGTTTGGCGCCATTCCACAAGTGTGAGCAATTTTAACCACTTAAGAACTGGGCCTATTTTTCAAACAATTAAAATATATTTTTTTGCTAGAAAATTACTCAGAACCCCCAAACATTATATATATCATTTTTCTAACACCCTAGAGAATAAAATTACAGTTGTTGCAATACTTTCATTCACACCGTATTTACGCAGCGGTCTTACAAGTGCACTTTTTTGGGAAAAAATACCCTTTTTTTAATTAAAAAATAAGGCAACAGTAAAGTTAGCCAAATTTTTTTTTTTATATTGTGAAAGATGATGTTACGCCGAGTAAATTGATACCCAACATGCCACGCTTCAAAATTGCGCCCGCTTGTGGAATGGCGACAAACTTTTACCCTTAAAAATCTCCATAGACGACATTTAAAACATTCTACAGGTTGCATGTTTTGAGTTACAGAGAAGATCTAGGGCTAGAATTATTAATCTTGCTCTAATAATCATGGTGATACTTCACATGTGTGGTTTGAACACCGTTTTGAGCTAGCTGCTGCCATAACAATGATATTCCACTTCAAAGAGCCGCCGTATAATGACGGCGGGCGGTCCGTAAGTGGTTAAAGTGTGACATTTTAGGTATCTATTTACTCGGTGTAACATCATCTTTCACATTATACAAAAAAATCGGGCTAACGTTAGTGTTGTTTCTTTTTTTTTTTATTCATGAAAAAAAATTGTTGAAAAAAATTGCTGTGCAAATACTGTGTGACATAAAAAGTTGCAACAATCACCATTTTATTCCATAGGGTGTACAATATATATAATGTTTAGGGGTCCTGAGTAATTTTCTAGCAAAAAAATTATGATTTTTACATGTAGGAGAGAAGTGTCAGAATTGGCCTGGGTGGCAAAGGGTTAATTACCATAAGTAAGTAATATACAAAGAATTATTATGTATTGTTTTTAAGGTAATTTACTATATTTTCAAAATCTGTACACAAGCAGGTGGTTTAACAGACAAATTACTGATTTATCTATTATGTTATAACATATTATTTAGCTGTTATGTTATAATATATAGCATAAAATATACGAATTAGTTTGAATATAACAGTACCTTTTCAGCAGGCAGCAGATTCTCATTCTCCCTCTTAAGGCCCCTTTCACACTGGAGCGGTGGGGGCGTCGACGGTAAAGCGCCGCTATTTCTAGCGGCGATTTACCATCGTATTTGCGGGGTATTCGACTGCTAGCGGGGCGCTTTGAACCCCGCTACCGGCCGAAAAAAGGGTTAAAATCACCCGCAAAGCACCCCTGCAGAGACCCTTTGCTGGCGGTATGACCGCGCTACCCATTGATTTCAATGGGCAGGAGCGGTAAACACACCGCTCCTTCACCGCTCGAAAGATGCTGCTAGCAGGACTTTTTTTACCGTCCTGCTAGCGCAACGCTCCAGTGTGAAAGCCCTCGGGGCTTTCACACTGGAGAAACAGCAGCGGCTGTTTCAGGGTGCTTTGCAGGTGCTATTTTTAGCGTTATAGCCCCTGCAAAGCGCCCCAGTGTGAAAGGGTACTTACTGTGTTAGAAAAACATGGGATTGTGGGTAAATCTTATACACATAAATCCCCATGTTTTTTCCTTGTAGTTATGAGGACTGGGCTGGCAGGGAGCATTTGTCTTTTAGACACATGCCTCTTCTATGACACTGCATTTTTATTGGACAGCTGGGACCAATGGTACTTTACCATTGGTCCAAGACTTCAAGCTGTTTATTAAGCTCAGTGCCTCTGACAAGAAGTGAGGAGAGGCACTGTGAGCTCATCCTCTCAGTCTGCTGCAAACAGAGTGTGTCAGCTTGTATTTAAAGTGGCCGCTCTGTATTTAGTTTCTGACAGGCTGCGCAAGGAGCCCTATATCTCTGGAACCATAGGTCGTAGGAGCCCCAAATTTACCAGTAGTGGGGTAGCACTTAGGCTACATACCCCCAAATTTGGGGTCTCTATGACCCCAGGTCACCGAGCTACGAAACTCATAGCTCGATTTTTTGTTTTTAAGTTTATGGCAGCTGAGGCCCTGCCTCACCTGACTGCAAGTCCCTGCTTAAGTAAACATGATCTACTTCATTAGTAAATCAGCCCCACTGTTTCTATTATTATTCATCAGAGATCTAAAGAACTATATATTGTATAACTATAGCTCCTTCTTTGGATTGGTTTGTTTCCTTCTATTATTTTCTATGCCTTTACTACTCTGTTGGATGCCTTTTACAGACACCCGGGCTCAATTATTTTATTATAATGTTAAATAACCCATGAAAATTACTGTAAGTTTTGTGCTGTACTTTACCTTTCTTTGTAAAAAGGTGAATAAAATATTCAAAATAAAACAATTGATGTCTAGCATTAACATCACTGGATTGAAGATCACACTGGAACAACTTTACAAATGTGTTTCTACTTTGATGAAGAGGAAACCTGATGACTATTTTTTTATATAATGTATGTGCATATGACCAGATAAATTTGTATACAGTAATCTTGCATGGCAAAGGGACCTATATCAAAATAAGCTTTTCACATATTAACCACATGGCCCCATTACAGTTACATGGTTAAATACCTTCTTATAATACTTGTGATTGCTGCAGAAAGCACTGCTTTGGGATCCAACAGTGACCAGTCATATAAGTAAATACCTAGCTACTGATCACATGATATGAGTTAAAGGAGAGATAATGTTGCAGATGATTTTCATTGTCCAAGTGGGCTGTATTATCTTTGCAATACTCTTAGCTGGTTGCTCATGTTGTAGGATCTCTAAAAATGTGAGTTGAGTTGCAGTGAGAGGAAAACCAGCAAATGATTTTCCTGGTGCCTCCATGGCAGCATACCTGTGATAGAGCTCCGCCTCGACTCCTCCTTCAGGACTAGTGAATAGCATAAATTAAAGGCATAGCCCCTCCCCCAACATTCTCCTTTTTTTCCTCATACCTTCTTGTGCTGGTGAAGAGTAGCAGTATGTCCATACCTCTGCAGTCGGCAGCGTCCGCCGGGTTTAGCCTTTCCCGTGCGCAGTCCCTGTTCTTGGGCCGCTCACAGCGCTGATAAGACTGGGAACCCCTCTGTGGATCTGTTGGGGTCATTTCGCAGAGTTTCCTCACAGGAACGCAGTCTGCTATCACATCCATGATGAATGCAGTGGAAGTCGCAAAAGGATCAGCTCCATCTTCCCAGGCTGGTGGTTTCCATTTTTTATTCCAGGCATTTGTGTTTTTCCCCTTTCTTTTCCTCTCTTCCCCTCCCCCTCCCCTTTCCTTTGCTTGTTAGGCTCCTTCAAATGATTGTTATCTTACTTTTTTGTTCCTTTAAAACTGTGCAACTGGATAGGGCAGGTGTCTCTCTGTGCAACAACATTGTGGTGCTTTTTTCCGGGTTTGGGGGCTACAGGTGCTCTGTACGTCCCGCCAGGTAGGAGAGTGTCACAGCGCAGCGTCCTCGCCGCCGTCTGCGCATGCGCGATTCGGGAGTGATACAGAGCCGTAGTCTCTCGGCTCTCTGTACTGGGCGACGCTGGATCTTCTGCGATTGCGCATGCACAGACGCTTGGTTCAGTGGCGGCCATCTTGGATTCTGGAAAGAAGGCTAGATTTGCCCTTTTTTTCAATCAATTCCAAATGGTGGTTTATGGGATTAGCCCACGCACCTTGAGCCTAATTAGGTTCAGATTCAGGGATGGCTGTCAGTCTCCTCAGCTGTGCCCTGCTAGGTCTCTCTGATGCTGCTTTGTGGTAGGTACTTTTTATTTTCTCAAAAAAAAAATGTTGCCGATCAGAAATGTTTATGTTAAAAAAAAAAAAAGAAAGATAACAATATAAAAATGTTTATGTTTAAAAAATAAAATAAAAAATAAAAACAGATGACGATATAAAAATGTTTATTTAAAAAAAAAAAAAAAAAGTGACGCCAAAAACTCCTGATTCTTTTCCCTTTCTTACTATATTTCTGGAGCTGATTCTTGTGCCCAACTCCGCAATGAGTCATTCATCTCGCAGCAAAGATCCTCACACTTCTATTAGGTATGTGACCAACTATACGTGAGTATTAAAAAAAAAAAGTGCGCTCACTGGTCTAGCGTGAGTTCCTTACACCATAGCCACCCACTCCAAGGGGTCCCGCTCATCAGGGCGTAGGTCCCATTCTTCACGTCGTAGATCAGAGAGGTCAAGATCCAGAGGACGTGATCGACCCCCCTCTCCTAGGACCTATAGGAAGAAGAGATGCTGGATATGTGGGGCTACACCGCTACCAGACAGAGTGGTCTGTAAGGACTGTTTTACGGACTATGCGTCCAACCGCGAGCTAGAAAATCAGCACGCTGTAGATCTGCTCAAGCGAACAATGAAGGACTCCTTCTCTGAGCTTTTGGCTTCGGTCCCCGCTCAACCACTTCAGCAGATATCCCAGGTTCAGGATATAGAACCTAATCTCCCTGGTCCGTCAGCAGTCAGTACACCTCTGCCGCCGTCAGGCCGACCAGCTAGAGATTCACCACCTGAAGACTCTTCAGGGGACTCTTGAGAAGAGTCAGAACCTTCTGGCTTCAGTCTCTCCTTGGTAAAGCCATTCATCCAGGCAGTCAAAACTGCAATCGCCTGGAAAGACGCAGAATAGCCTCCCCAAGAGTCTACAAGCTACTTCCCATTCCTCAAAAGGAAGCAGGTTCTTTTCCCGTTGATGGGCAAGATTAGTCAAGTCATTCAGAAGGAATGGTCAAAGACTGATAAAAAAAATAATAATTTTGGGGTCTGTTCAATAAACTATATACCCCTTACCAGAGTCGGGAACGCAGTCACCGAACTCCATGCCAGTGGTAGACGCGTCCGTGGTGCGACTCGCAAAAAAACTTACTCTACCAATGGAGGATTCCACTTCCTTCAAAGACCCTCTAGACAGGCGAATCGACCTGGAGCTGAAGAGGAGCTACTTAGCCGCGGAAGCAGCATGTAAGCCAGCTATTTCCCTCACGTCAGTATCAAATGCCATAAGATCTTGGACAGATAATATTGAGATGGCTTTGCATCAGGATGTCCCCATGGAGGATATAATTAAGGCCTTAGAAGAGCTTAGATTGTCGGCAGACTTTGTCTGCGTAGCGGCCATTGACACGATCAGGTGCTCGGCAAGATCCATGTTGCATTCAGTGATGGCGAAGAGGGCCTTGTGGCTGAAACCCTGGATGGCTGACTTATCCTCCAAACAAAATGGGTGCAAAATCCCGTTTGATGGGAAAGCACTATTCGGAGACAAAATGGGTAAAGCTATCTCCAGGCTGTCAGGAGGGAAGTCTGGTATGCTTCCACAGGACAGAAGTAGGCGAAGATTCAGAGGTGGTTCCTCTAGGTTCCGCCAGTCAAACCCAAGGGATTTTAGGCAGTCAAGACAGCCCAGAGACAACAAAAGACCTTGGAAAGGTACTCGGGGATCCTTTTTGAACAGGAAGATGAAAGCCCTTCCGGCTCCACAGGAGCAGAAGCAGTCTTTTTGACGCCAGAGGAACCCAGGCACTCCCGGTGGGAGCCAGGCTAAAGTTTTTTTACCCTAGTCTGGGCCACCTGCTGCCACAACCCCTGGGTTCTGTCAACAATTCAATGGGGGCACTTTTGGAATTTTTCTCACCCTCCACCTCGGAACTCTTTCAAAGGAACAGAGATTCCATCCTCTCCACTGAAGGCTCAAGCTCTGAAAAACTTCCTAACGTCACTCCAGCTTCAGGGGGCGGCTGTTCCGGCTCCCTTGGCAGAGCGCTTCGCAGGCTTATACTCCACCCTATTTCTGGTCCCAAAGAGGACAGGGGGGTGGAGGCCTGTGATAGACCTAAAGAGGCTCAACAGGTATATCCGCCCCGAAAGCTTCAAAATGGAGTCCCTGCAGATGATTATTCAGGCAGTCCAGCCATCAGATTGGATGATTTTGGTCGATCTGCAGGATGCGTACCTACATGTTCCAATTCTACCTGCATTTCAAAAATACCTGAGATTTGCAGTGGGACGGACCCACCTACAGTTTCAAGCCCTGCCTTTCGGTCTGTGCACCTCTCCCAGGGTGTTCACCAAGATACTAATATCTGCTTTAGTTCCCCTGTGGGAGAGGGGCTTGAGGATATACCACTACTTGGACGACATCCTACTCCTAGCAAGCAATCCGGATCAGTTGGTATGTCACCGGGACATTCTTCTACAGTCCCTAAAAGAGCTACGGTGGCTGGTGAATTCCGACAAGAGTCAACTAATGCCAACACAGCAGATAATCTATGCACAATGTTCGATACTCAGGAGAGGACAGTGTCATTACCACCGCCGAAGGCAAGGATTGTCATCCAGAGAATGATCAAAGTCATCCAGAGCCCGTATCTGACGGCTTCACAATGCCTGAGCTTCATTGGCACAATGTCTTCCTGTATACCCATGGTTCCTTGGGCACATTGGCACTTGAGGTATTTCCAGACTGGTTTCTTGGCACAGTGGAAGAAACAACGACTATCTCAGACGATCCTGCTGATGGGAAAAATACGCAGGAGCCTTCACTGGTGGACAGTTCCGGAAAACCTCTCCAAGCCTCATCACCTGGGCTCCCTTCCTTGGATCACAATTACTTCCGATGCAAGCAGACAGGGCTGGGGAGCCCATTGTGGGCAAACCAGAATACAGGGGAGATGGGCATGCACCACCCAGGGAGTGGTATCCAACATCTTGGAGATGAGGGCAGCCTTCTTGGCACTGACCTCTTTGGCACCCCACATCAGAGGCCAAAGAATACTCCTACGCCTAGACAACAGAGCAGCTGTCACTTATCTGCAGAAGCAGGGAGGCACTCGCAGCAGGTCACTCCTCAAGGAGGTAGAGCCGATCATGCTCTGGGCGGAGCAGAACCTCCTGGACCTCAGAGCGATGTATCTGCCAGGCAGGTTGAACACGGAAGCAGACACTTTATCCAGAAACTTCCTGGACAATGAGTGGGCTCTCCACCCCCATGTCTTCCTACAGATTGCCAACATATGGGATCCCCCTCAGGTAGATCTGTTCACCTCCCCGAAGAACGCCAAGCTGGACAGGTTCTTCTCTCGGCTGCCGCATCCACAAGTCGAGGCAGTGGATGCCCTGTCATGTCCCTGGAGGTTCACCACGGCATATGCCTTTCCTCCCAGGCCATTAATATTCAAATTCCTCCTGAGGCTCCTCAGGGAGCCAGTCCAGGTGGTGGCAGTACTTCCGTATTGTGCCTCAGTGTGGGCTCTCCAATCAAGATCCCTCCTTTCCCTCAACTTCTGTCGCAGAGCAGTCTAGTTCATCCAAACCCTCAGAAGTTGAATCTTCGAATCTGGAGGTTGAGAGGCGAAGGTTCGAGTCCCTAGGGTGTTCTCCAGGAGTCATATCAACCCTTCTAAAAGCTAGGAAGCCAGCAACTAATGCCATATATTCAAGAATATGGGACAAGTTCTTGTCGTTTGTTTCCGAAAATGGATTTCATCCAATCCTTCCTTCTACATCTCATGTTCTAGGATTCCTTCAGACAGGACTTGATCTAGGACTTGGTCTGAGCTCTCTCAAAGTGCAGGTAGCAGTAATCTCTGCTGCAACAAATAAGAGATGGGCGGAGGATCCTTCAGTAGTCACTTTCCTCAGAGGTATATTGAAGATTCGCCCTCCTGTCAGACGATCATTTCCTAAGTGGGATCTGTCCCTAGTCCTGGAAGTTCTATCTGACCATCCCTTTGCTCCAGTGGAACAAGTAACAATATGGAACCTGACACTAAAGGCGTCTTTCCTGCTAGCCATTACATCTGGCAGAAGAATCTCGGAACTTCACTCTTTAGGGATAGGTGACGACCACATCTCCTTCTTCACAGAGTGGAACTTCGTCCCTTTCGGGGGTTCACACCAAAGGTTGCTACTCCAAGCCACCTGTTGGAACCCTGGGCACTACCAGTGTTTACAGACATGGATTCAGAGTCTTGTCACGAACTGGATGTATCCAGAGTGCTCAGGGCCTACCTAGAAGCCACCGGCCCCTTCATAAATTCTGAGAGACTTTTCATCGTACCGTTCGGTAAATACAGGGGCAAAGAAGCTTCCATCAGAACTCTGGCATCTTGGGTTGTAAAGTTAATCCAGAAGGCCTACAGGGTGAAGAATATGGAGCCTCCATCCCGAGTGAATGCTCATTCTACAAGGGCAGTCTCAGCTTCCTGGGCAGCAAGGGCTAATGTTTCGTTGGAGACAGTGTGCGGGGCCGCCACCTGGTCTTCTCACCATACGTTCCTCAGACACTACCATATTGATCCAGGAGCGCTCACGACTGTTGAGTTTGGAAGGAGGGCAGTTCAGGCTGCTATGTCCTCTTATAATTAAACATTTATTGTTAAGCAATTATCCCACCCATGTCAGCTAGTTAGTTATCACAGGTATGCTGCCATGGAGGCACCAGGAAAACGGAAAATTGTATCATACTTACCAGTAATTTTACTTTCCTGGTGCCTATCCATGGCAGCATACGCTCCCACCCTCGGTATTCTATATTACAGAGAATGTTGGGGGAGGGGCTATGCCTTTAATTTATGCTATTCACTAGTCCTGAAGGAGGAGTCGAGGCGGAGCTCTATCACAGGTATGCTGCCATGGATAGGCACCAGGAAAGGAAAATTACTGGTAAGTATGATACAATTTTCCGTTTTGCTGCTGGAAGCAGGGCAACAGCTCAGCAACCATGTGACTTTTTCGCCCAAGGCTCATCAAGTGAAGTACAGCACCTCAGTGCTTCAGGTGTTGTATGTAGAATTACAGCATGCTTTTATTACAGTCCTGCTGCCAGGGACTGGGAGTTGAACAACACAAATAAATTGAAAGGGAAGTAAGCACACACTAGTTTTATCTTTGCAAAAGTGTTTATGTCTACCTAGTTGGCTGTGAAAGATACATACTACTTAAGGCACTGACTGCTGTTTTACACATTGGCAATAACATGGATCCGGGTGCGCAATGAAAAGTGTAGAGACATGTGGTCATGCAGCTTTATACTAGTTTTTATGGAGAAGTAATGGCAGGTTGGTATATTTCACTGAGGTATAGTGTGCTCCATGAGCTGTGGAGCTGCAGCCTACATGTACAGCAGATAAACTGGTGATGCCTGTGTAGCGACCTCACCCCTCTCACCCCTTCTCATTCACGGCTTGTTTGTCTCGTCTAGGGGTTAGTACTGGGGGGAGGGATGAGATACACCAGTGTTTCTCAACTCCAGTCCTCAAGGCGCCCCAACAGGTCATGTTTTCAGGATTTCCCTCCGATGAAACAGCTGTGGTAATTACAAGGCAGTGAAACTGATCAAATCACCTGTGCAAAATAATGGAAAGCCTGAAAACATGACCTGTTGGGGCGCCTCGAGGACTGGAGTTGAGAAACACTGAGATACACCACTGCCCATGTCCTCTAGAAAGACTGGAGGTGAAGGCCAGAACTATCGGGCTTTGTGTGTATGTCCCAGAGTCAAATCCTTTACTGAATGACCCCCTTTACTTCCAGTAACTAAAGTTCCACACACTGAAAACGGTCCAACTCATATTTACTCTTCTCAACAAATAGTCATTCAGCACAGACAGGTTGGGACCCAACGAACAGTTCAGTATTTGTAGGGAGTAGGTCGAGGCACAATCCTTTTTTAGAGCTAACCACTGTGGTGTCAACAATGGCGAATAGTCATATTGAATAGAACATGGATTACCTTCGCTAACGTAGCCCCTATCAGAGGGAAGACATCCGTCCAAGACAGTTACCAGAGGCCTCTCTGTCACCAGCAATGCTGCGCTGGACTCTCCGGAGAAGTTCCGCTCACTGGCCTCCTCGTCTCAGACACGGGCACCCAAGGAGTTAGGGCCCCCTCGGATTCCTCCACCCTCGTGGAACTCAGTCGAAGGTACTGAGCTCCAGGCTTCCGCCATAGTACCTCACCCCAGGCTAAAGGTGCCTGAGATGGACTCCATCTCCCGCTCCGGCCAGGTCGAGGGCACCTGGGCCCGGAACTCCGGAACGCCAGCACCCAGGCTGAAGGTGCCTGGGTGCGGCCGCGTCCTCCGACTCCGAACTCTGAACCCCAAGGTCAGGGCATCCGCCCCTTTTATCTCCTCTCCCTTTGCGTCACAGCAGGTTCCCCGCCCCGCTGTACCAGCGCCAGGAAAGGACAAAAAGGGATGCAGTCTTGCAGTGAGTGTTCAGCTCCGGCCCAGGGCGACAGTGCCACCTGCAGGCCGCAGGGAATCTCACACCACCAGAGTCCTCCAAGAACCACAAAAGGGTCTCAGATTCCTTAACAATCAATGCATCTGGGTTACACTACCACCCAGATGCCTCCCCTAAATTCAAATACCCGCTACACCTGTAAACCTAGATTTAAGTGCCTCTTCATCACTGCTGGAGGACATGCAAGCCTAGTCCAAAGCAGATTTATGGGAATATTAGGAGGAATGTGCACATACTGTGGTTTGATAGTGTTTTTGCCACAAGGTAACCACAGTGGTGTTATGACTATTCTTCTCCACTCTCCTCTTATATTCACTGCTGTTCATCCAGATCTTAACCATTTCCTTACTGTCAATGCCTCCATCACCCAACTCCAAAGCTGAGATGATGAGATTAAGTTTTGGGATGAGGTGCTCTCAACTACCTTCATCCCTCTCACACCTTATTTAATCCATTAATGTCATGAATGGCACCATACTAACACTGACAGTACCACATGCAGTGACTTTTCCAATTACAACAGTTTCCCTTGCAGGTCTTCTTTTCATGCTCATTGTCAGGGTATTTATACTGAAGTATTAAATAGGGATGAGCCGAAAACCCCCCTGTTCGATTCGCAGCAGAACATGCGAACAGGCAAAAAATTAGTTTGAACACGCAAACACTGTTAAAGTCTATGGGTCACGAACGTGAATAATCATAAGTGCTAATTTTAAAGGTTAATATGCAAGTTATTGTCATAAAAAGTATTTGGGGACCTGGGTCCTGCCCCAGGGGAAATGTATCAATGCAAAAAAAAACGTTTTAAAAACTGCAGTTTTTTTCGGGAGCAGTGATTTTAATAATGCTTAAAGTGAAACATTAAAAGTGAAATATTCCTTTAAATTTATTACCTGGGGGGTGTCTATAGTATGCCAGTAAATTAGTGCATTTTCCACTTCTTTAGAACAGTCCCTGCACAAAATGGCATTTCGAAAGGAAAAAAAGTCATTTAAAACTACTCGCGGCTTTAATGAATTGTCGGGTTCCGGCAATACAGATAAAAGTCATTGAAAAAAATGGCATGGGTTCCCCCCCCCCAGTCCATTACCAGGCCCTTTGGGTCTGGTATGAATATTAAGGGGAACCCCGAACCCAAAAAAATAAAAATGCGTGGGGTCCCCCCCAAATTCCATTCCAGGCCCTTCAGGTCTGGTATGGATATTAACTGGAACCCTGCGCCAAATTTAAAAAACAAATGGAGTGGGGTTCCCCCCAAAAATCCATACCAGACCCTTATCTGAGCATGCAACCTGGCAGGCCGCAGGAAAAGAGGGGGGATGAGAGAGCGCCCCCCCTCCTGAACCGTAGCAGGCCACATGCCCTCAACATGGGGAGGATGTCCCCATGTTGATGGGGACAAGGGCCTCATCCCCACAACCCTTGCCCGGTGGTTGTGGGGTCTGCGGGCGGAGGGCTTATCGGAATATGGAAGACCCCTTTAACAAAGGGGACCCCCGGATCCTGCCCCCCATGTGAATTGGCAACGGGGTACATTGTACCCCTACCATTTCACCCAAAAAAGTGACAAAAATGGTAAAAAAAACACACACACAGCTTGGGACAACTTTAATAAAAAAGAAACCCCTGTTGTGCCAGAGGGGTTGGGGTCACCCTTGACGCCACGGGGAAACCGTCGGAAACCCCTGTTGCGTCAGAAGGGGGCGGGGTCACCCGCACACGTCACGTGTGGCCCCGCCCTCAGCTATTTAAGAGCTGCCACGGCGATTCTCATGTCATTCGGCGGGCGTCTCCCATGGAGGCGGAATCGAAGGTGGCAGCGTGTATCGTCGGGTCGTGGAAGGATTACAATGCTGGAATTTTTTTTTTATTTTTTTTATTAAAGGACAAGTTGTGTGTCTGTTTTTTTTACCACTTTTGTCACTTTTTTGGGTGAAATGGTAGGGGTACAATGTACCCCATTACCAATTCACATGAGGGGGCCGGAATCTGGGGGTCCCCTTTGTTAAAGGCGGCTTACAGATTCCGATAAGCTCCCCGCTTGCAGACCCCCACAACCACCAGGCAAGGATTGTGGGGATGAGACCCTTGTCCCCATCAACATGGGGACATCCTCCCCATGTTGAGGGCATGTGGCCTGGTACGGTTCAGGAGGGGGGGCACTCTCTCGTCCCCCTCTTTTCCTGCGGCCTGCCAGGTTGCGTGCTCCGATAAGGGTCTGGTATGGATTTTTGGGGGGAACCCCACACCATTTTTTTACATTTTGGCGCGGGGTTCCCCTTAAAATCCATACCAGACCTGAAAAAAAAGTGAAAAAAAATCCTTTAAATATCGTACCTGGTGGGTGTCTAAAGTATGCCTGCGAAGTGGCATGTGTTTTAGAACTGTCCCTGCACAAAATGACATTTTTAAAGGAAAAAAAGTCATTTAAAACTGCTTGCGGCTTTAATGTAATGTTTGGTCCCGGCAAAATGGATGGAAATCATTGAGAAAATGGCATGGGTACCCCCCACCCCCCTCCCCCAGCCCACTACCAGCCCCTTTGGGTCTTGTATGGATATTAAGGGTAACCCGGCACCCAAATTAAAAAAAGGCCCTACCGTATATACTCTGAACAGCAATATACAGGCGATGCAAACAAGACAGGGACTGTAGGTTTGTTCTTAAGTAGAATATGTTTGTAATTTGGAACAGGTACATTTTTTAAGTGTAGCTCAAGCCAAAAAATCTACTTTTAAGCTTTTTGGAAAACATAGGTAAGGGTTATCACCCTGTAACATTTGTTTTGCTGTCTGTGCACCTGTTCAGAACATTTCTGTCCCAATGACAAATGGTTTTAGAAAATGTTGGGTTTTTATTGAAACAAGGATTGGTGATAAAGCATCAGTGGAGAGGAGACACCTTTTTCCCATATTAAATCTTACAGGAGAGAATTTCCCTTCCTAGGGGTAGATTTCCTCTCACTTCCTGTTGTCTCCCTCCATTTGCAAGTAGGAGTCGTTTGAAAGTCGGATGTTTGAAAGTAGGGGCCTGCCGTATATACTCTGCAGAAATTTGGCCCTTAGGTGTTGGTGTTGCCACAACACTGTAAGCCCTCAAATTTTCTCTTGGTGGGCGCTGGAACATCCTGCTGTGAACTATTATATCAAGAATTGTAATTACATGCCATTGTTGTACAGTGGTAGGAAAAATTGGGCCTTTGGTGGTGGTGCTGGTGCCACAACACTGTAAGTCCTCACAGTTACTCTTGGTGGGTGCAGGAATGGGCCCAGCTGTGAAATATTAGATCAAGAATTGTAATTACATGCCCTTGTTGAATAGGGGCAGAAAAATTGGGCTTTTGGTGGTGGTGGTGGTGGTGGTGGTGTTGCCACAACACTGTAAGCCCTCACAGTTACTCTTGGTGGGCGCAGGAATGGGCCCTGCTGTGAATTATTAGATCAATAATTGAATTACATGCCCCTGTTGAACAGAGGCAGAAAAATTGGGCCTTAGGCACTGGTGCCACAACACTGCAACCCATCACAGATACTGTACTTGGAGCACAGCAATGAGCCCTGCTGCAAAGTATTGCATCAAAAATTGTAATTACATACCCCTGTTAAACAGGGGCAGAAAAATTGGGCCTTAGGCACTGGTGCTGGTGCCACAACACTGCAACCCCTCACAGATACTGTATTTAGAGCGCAGAAATTAGCCCTGCTGCAAAGCATTGCATTAAAAATTGTAAATACACGCCCCTGTTAAACAGGGGCTGAAAAATTGGGCCTTAGCCACTGGTGGCGGTGCCCAGACCAAAAATGTTCTTTCAAGCTATCAGCATGATCATTGAGGAGGAAGAGGATAGTCACTCAGCATAACAGGATAGTCACTCAGCATTAGCATAGGCAGTCTTGAAGGGATCTGATATTTTAAAAAAAAATACACGGTTACATCAGCATCAGGTGCTTGGTAGCTGGTGGTGATCCAAGACTTATTCATTTTTATGAAGGTCAGTCGAACGACCGAGTCGGTGGACAGGCGCACCCTGTGATCGGTTACAAAGCCTCCAGCAGCACTGAATGTGCGTTCCGAAAGAACGCTGGATGCAGGACAGGCCAGTAGCTCAATTGCATACTGTGCAAGTTCTGGCCAGTGATCCATCCTCAAGACCCAGTAACCCAGAGGATTTTCGGTGGGAAAGGTGTCCAAGTCTGATCTTGCCCCTAGGTATTCCTGCACCATGTAAACCAGACGCTGGCGATGGTTGCTGGAACCGATCATACCTTGGGGCTGCGTACTAAAAAATTGTCTGAACGCATCGGTCAGACGGCCACCTTCTCCACCGCTCCTTCTTTGACTGACCGAAGCCTCAGCAACACGTTGTCCAGGACCAGGAATTTGTAACCTCCCAGTCTCTGGGAACGCGTTGCACAGACCTTTCTGCAAGGCCTCCCGAAGATGCTTCATTCTCTGCTCCCTCTGCGATGGCAAGATAAGGTCCGCAACCTTACCCTTGTAACGTGGATCAAGGAGGGTTGCCAGCCAGTAATGATCCCTCTCCTTGATCACACGAATACGAGGATCCTTCCACAGGCTTTGCAGGATCAGGGAGGCCATGCAGCGTAGGTTTTCTGAGGCATTCGGTGCGGAGTCCTCTGGGTCACTGAGGACGACATGATCCGCAGCCACCTCCTCCCAGCCACGTACAAGTCCACGGGTGTCTTGGGACTGTAATTGATCCCTTGAAGACTGCTGCTGATGCTGAGTGATAGTCTCCACCTCCATGCTGACACAATCCTCCTCCTCCTCCTCCTCTTCCTGTGTGATAGCCGGGCCAGCAGGAACACTGTCTGGATAAAGGGGGCCTTGAGAGGTAAGGAAGTCCTCCTCTTCCTGCCTCTGTTCTGCCTCAAGTGCCCTGTCCATTATTCCACGCAGCGTGTGCTCCAACAGGTGGACAAGAGGGACAGTGTCACTGATGCATGCACTGTCACTGCTCACCATCCTCGTGGCCTCCTCAAATGGTGCCAGGACAGTGCATGCATCCCTGATCATGGCCCACTGGCGTGGGGAAAAAATCCAAACTCCCCTGACCCTGTCCTGGTGCAATATTGCAACAGATGCTCATTGATGGCCCTCTGCTGCGTGTACAGCCGCTGCAGCATGGCCAACGTAGAGTTCCACTTGGTGGGCATGACACAGATTAGGCGGTTCTTGGGCAGGTTGTAATCCTTTTGCAGGTCAGCCAGCCGAGCACTGGCATTATATGACCGGCGGAAATGCCCACAGAATTTCCTGCTTCAGGACCTCCTGCAAACCCGGGTACCTGCCCAAGAACCGCTGCACCACCAAGTTAAGGATGTAAGCCAAAAAGGGCACATGGGTCAGTTGTCCCTGTCGGAGGGCGGAGAGGAGGTTGGTGCCATTTTCGGAAACCACCTTTCCTGGCTTAAGCTGGCGTGGCGTCAACCACCTTTGAGCCTGCCCCTGCAGAGCTGACAGAATCTCTGCCTCAGTGTGGCTCCTGTCCTCAAAGCACACCAGCTCAAGCACCGCATGGCATCTTTTTGCCTGCGTACTTGAATAGCCACTTGACCGCCTACGGAGCACGGCTGGTTTCCGAGGACAAAGCACAGGTAGAGGCCATGGAGGAAGAAGAAGAGGAGGGGGTGGAGGAGAGAGGTGTGTCAGAATCACCAGTAGTAAAATTTTGGAGGCGTAGTGGCAGAACAACCTCCAACACTACTGCACCTTGTCCTGCATCCTTCCCAGCTGCCAGCAGTCACCCAATGCGCCGTGAAAGATAAGTAACGTCCATGTCCATGCCTGCTGGACCATGAGTCAGCGGTAATATGCACCTTACCGCTGACCGCCCTGTCCAGCGAGGCCAAGACATTGCCTTCCACATGCCGGTAGAGAGGCGGAATCGCCTTCCGTGAGAAAAAGTGTCGTTTGGGAACCTGCCACTGAGGAACCGCACATTCCACAAACTCACGGAAGGGGGCAGAGTCTACCAACTGAAAAGGCAGCAGTTGAAGTGCTAGCAATTTAGCTAAGCTAGCCTTCAACCACTGGGCATGTGGATGGCTGGGAGCGAACTTCTTTTGGCGGTGCAGCAGCTGGGGCAGGGAAATTTGCCTGGTACAATCGGACGTCGGTGTACCGATAGCAGATTGCCCAGAGATTTCAGAGAGGACTGAAGGTATAGTGGGGTTGGAGATCCCAGCTGATGAGGAGCAAGGAGAGGTCCGCATTGTTCTTTGGTGTGGGTCTTTTAAGTAAGCTTGCCAACAAACTGCATGGCAGGTCGACATATGTCTGGTCAAGCACATGGTGCCCAAGCGGCTGATGTTTTGGCCACGCGAGATACACTTTAGACATATGTTGCAAATGGCAACGGTGCGATCTGCTGCACACATCTGAAAAAGGGCCCACACCAAAGATCTTTTGGAATAACGCGCAGAGACAGCAGCGCCCTGCACATGCGGAGCTCTGCGGTGTGATGCAGTCGGTGTGCTGCCCTTAAGATGGCCCCTGGAGGGCATCCTGCCTCGTTGGAGATGTTCCTCCTCCTCCTCCTCCTCCTCTCTCCTATCAGGCACCCATGTGGAGTCAGTGACCTCATCATCCCCTCCCTCCTCATCACTGGAGCAAATCTGGCAGTATGCTGCAGCTGGGGGAACATGACTGCCAGATAGCTGTCCTTGTTGGGCACCCCCTCTCTCTGGGCTCACGTTTCTACCCCCTCTCTCTGGGCTCACGTTACTGCCTTCCCCCAGCTGGGTTCCATCATCGGAGCCTTCAAAACGCTGGGCATCCTCCTGGAGCATGTACCCAACACTGTGGTCAAACAGTTCGGGGGACTCCTCAGGAGGACATGGTGGGGCTAGGGAAGGAGTAACTGATGCCATTGAGCCGAGGGAAGAGGCCGCTTTGGCAGCTGCTTTGCCAGACAAAGTACCCTGAGCCTGGGTGAGAGAGGATGAGGAGGAGGAGGACGGCTTGGTCATCCACTCTACAAAGTCTTGGGCATGTTGCGGCTCGAATTTGGCGTGAACGGCCCATAATGTTTGCAATTCGGCGAACAGCTGATGTTCGAGTCGAACGTGCGTTCGTCTCGAACACAAAGCTCATCCCTAGTGGTGGTGGTGGTGGTGCTGGTGCCACAACACTGTAAGTCCTCACAGTTACTCTTGGTGGGTGCTGGAACGGGCCCTGCTGTGAAATATTATATCAAGAATTGTAATTACATGCCCCTGTTAACCAGGGGCAGAAAAAATGGGCCTTTGGTGGTGGTGGTGGTGTTCCCACAACACTGTAAGCCCTCACAGTTACTCTTGGTGGGCTCAGGAATGGGCCCTGCTGTGAAATATTAGATCAAAAATTGTAATTACACGCCCCTGTTAAAGAGGGGCAGAAAAACTGGGCCTTAGGCACTGGTGCTGGTGCCACAACACTGCAACCCCTCACAGATACTCTAGTTGGAGCGCAAGAATAAGCCCTGCTGCAAAGTATTACAGCAAAAATTGTAATTACACGCCTCTGTTAAACAGGGGCAGAAAAATTGGGCCTTAGGCACTGGTGCTGGTACCACAACACTGCAACCCCTCACAGATACTCTAGTTGGAGCACAGGAATGAGCCCTGCTGCAAAGTATTACAGCAAAATTTTGAATTACACGCCCCTGTTAAACAGGGGCAGAAAAATTGGGCCTTAGGCACTGGTGCTGGTGCCACAACACTGCAACCCCTCAAAGATACTCTAGTTGGAGCACAGGAATGAGCCCTGCTGCAAAGTATTGCAGCAAAAATTGTAATGACATGCCCCTGTTAAATAGGGGCAGAAAAATTGGGCCTTAGGCACTGGTACTGGTGCCACAACACTGCAATTCCTCACAAATACTGTAGTTGGAGCACAGCAATGAGCCCTGCTGCAAAGCATTGCATTAAAAATTGTAAATACACGCCCCTGTTAAACAGGGGCAGAAAAATTGGGCCTTAGGCACTGGTGCCACAACACTGCAACCCCTCACAGATAGGGATGAGCCGAACACCCCCTGTTCGGTTTGCACCAGAACCTGCGAACAGACCTAAAGTTTGCGTGAACTTTAGAACCCTTTTAAATACAATGGACTCCAACGTTCGAAATCTAAAGTGCGAATTATAAAGGCTAATATGCATGTATCAATGCAAAAAAAACGTTTTAAAAACTGCAGTTTTTTCGGGAGCAGTGATTTTAATAATGCATAAAGTGAAACAATAAAAAGTGAAATATTCCTTTAAATTTCGTACCTGGGGGTGTGTATAGTATGCCTGTAAAGCAGCACTTGTTCCCCTTGCTTAGAACTGTCCCTGCACAAAATGTCATTTCTGAAGGAAAAAAAGCCATTTAAAACCACTCGCGGCTATAATGAATTGTCGGCTCCCGGCAATACAGAGAAAAGTCATTGATAAAAAAAAAAAATGCGTGGGGGTCCCCCCAAATTCAATTACCAGGCCCTTCAGGTCTGGTATGGATATTAAGGGGAACCCTGCATCAAATTAAAAAAAAAATACGTGGGGTTCCCCCCAAATATCCATACTAGACCCTTCAGGTCTGGTATGGATTTTAAGGGGAACTCCACCCCAAATAAAAAAAAAGGCCCAAAAAAATGGCCCCAAAAATCCATACCAGATCCTTTATCTGAGCACGCAACCTGGCAGACCGCAGGAAAAGAGGGGGGGACGAGAGAGCGCCCCCCCTCCTAAACCGTACCAGGCCACATGCCCTCAAGGGCAGGATGTCCCCATGTTGATGGGGACAAGGGCCTCATCCCCACAACCCTTGCCGGTGGTTGTGGGGGTCTGCGGGCAGGAGGCTTATTGGAATCTGGAAGACCCCTTTAACAAAGGGGGCCCCCAGATCCCGGCCCCCCCTATGTGAATTGGTAAGGTGTACATTGTACCCCTACCATTTCACGAAGAAAGTGTAAAAAAAATGTAAAAAAAACACACAGACCCCTTGGAAAAGTCCTTTATTAAAAAAAAAAATACATTCCAGTATTGTAATCCAATGTCCCGCGGCGATCCGATGTCCAGCGCTGCAGTCTCCACTCGAAACGTCATTGGCTGAGCGGACCTACACTGCGGAGGAAGTTCCCTATCAGGTCTGCTCAGCCAATGATGTAGGCGGGGTCTGAGGTACGAGGGGGCGAGGGCACCCTCGTAGCTCAGACGCCGCCTACGTCTTGGCTGAGTGGACCTGATGGGGAACTTCCTCTTCAGTGTAAAAAAAATTAATAGACCCGCCCCTTCTCACGTTCCCCATCAGGTCCGCTCCTGATGGGGAACGTGAGAAGGGGCGGGTCTATTCATTTTTTTACACTGAAGAGGAAGTTCCCCATGAGGTCCGCTTAGCCAATGACGTAGGCGAGGTCTGAGATACGAGGGCGCCCCCTCGTACCTCAGACCCCCCTAAGTCATTGGCTAAGCGGACCTGATGGGGAACTTCCTCCGCAGTGTAGGTCCGCTCAGCCAATGACGTTTCGAGTGGAGACTGCAGCGCTGGACATCGGATCGCCGCGGGACATTGGATTACATCGCTGGAATTTGTTTTTTATTTCATTTTTTTTATTTTTAATAAAGGACTTTTCCAAGGTGTCTGTGTGTTTTTTTTACATTTTTTTTACACTTTCTTTGTGAAATGATATGGGTACCTTGTACCCCTTACCAATTCACATAGGGGGGGCCGGGATCTGGGGGTCCCCTTTGCTAAAGGGGTCTTCCAGATTCCGATAAGTCCCCTGCCCGCAGACCCCCACAATCACCGGGCAAGGGTTGTGGGGGTTAAGGCCCTTGTCCCCATCAACATGGGGACATCCTCCCCATGTTGAGGGCATGTGGCCTGGTACGGTTCAGGAGGGGGAGGGCGCTCTCTCGTCCCGCCTCTTTTCCTGCGGCCTGCCAGGTTGCGTGCTCGGATAAAGGGTCTGGTATGGTTTTTTGGGGGAACTCCATGCCATTTTTTTTAAATTTGGGGTGGAGTTCCCCTTAAAATCCATACCAGGCCTGAAGGGCCTGGTATGGATATTTGGGGGGAACCCTACGCAGTTTTTTAAAAATTTGTGGCAGGGTTATTTTTTATCAATGACTTTTCTATGTATTGCCGGAAGCCAACAATTCATTATAGCCGCGAGTGAGTTTTAAATTACTTTTTTTCCTTCAGAAATGACACTTTGTGCAGGGACAGTTCTAAGCACGGGAAACAAGCGCGACTTTACAGGCATACTATACACACACCCCAGGTATGAAAATTTAAAGGAATATTTTACTTTCATTGTTTCACTTTAAGCATTATTAAAATCACTGCTCCCGAAAAAACTGCAGTTTTTAAAACTTTTTTGCATTGATACATGTCCCCTGGGGCAGGACCCGGGTCCCCAAACACTTTTTATGACAATAACTTGCATATAAGCCTTTAAAATTAGCACTTTAGATTTCTTCCATAGACTTTTACAGGGTGTTCTGCGGCTTTTCGAATTTGCCGCGAACACCCCAAATTGTTCGCTGTTCAGCGAACATGCGAACAGGCAATGTTCAAGTCGAACATGAGTTCGAATTGAACTTGAAGCTCATCCCTACTCACAGATACTGTAGTTGGAGTGCAGCAATGAGCCCTGCTGCAAAGCATTGCATTAACATTTTTAAATACACGCTCCTGTTAAACAGGGGCAGAAAAATTGGGCCTTAGCCACTGGTGGCGGTGCCCAGAACCAAAAATGTTCTTACAAGCTATCAATGTGAACATTGAGGAGGAAGAGGATAGTCACTCAGCATAACAGGATAGTCACTCAGCATAGGCAGTCTTGAAGGGATCTCACATTCAAAAAAAAATTATTCGGTTACATCAGCATCAGGTGCTTGGTAGCTGGTGATCCAAGACTGATTCATTTTTATGAAGGTCAGCCGATCGACCGAGTCAGTGGACAGGCACACCCTGTGATCGGTTACAAAGTCTCCAGCAGCACTGAATGTGCGTTCCGAAAGAATGCTGTATGCAGGACAGGCCAGTAGCTCAATTGCATACTGTGCAAGCTATGGCCAGTGATCCATCCTCAAGACTCAGTAACCCAGAGGATTTTCAGTGGGAAAGGTGTCCAAGTCTGATCTTGCCCCTAGGTATTCCTGCATCATGTGAATCAGACGCTGGCGATGGTTGCTTGGGGCTGCGGACTAAAAAATTATCTGAACGCATCGTCAGACGGACATCTTCTCCACCGCTCATTCTGTGACAGACCGAAGCCTCAGCAACACGTTGTCCAGGACCAGGAATTTGTAACCTCCCAGGCTCTGGAAACGCATTGCACAAACCTTTCTGCAAGGCCTCCCGAAGATGTTTCATCCTCTGCTCCCTCTGCGACGGCTGGATAAGGTCCGCAACCTTACCCTTGTAACGTGGATCAAGGGGGGTTGCCAGCCAGTAATGATCCCTCTCCTTGATACCACGAATACGAGGATCCTTTCGCAGGCTTTGCAGGATCAGGGAGGCCATGCAGCGTAGGTTTGCTGAGGCATTCGGTCCGGAGTTCTCTGGGTCACTGAGGACGACATGATCCGCAGCCACCTCCTCCCAGCCACGTACAAGTACATGGGTTTCTTGGGACTGTAAATGATCCCTTGAAGACTGCTGCTGATGCTGAGTGCTAGGCTCCACCTCCATGCTGACACAATCCTCCTCCTCGTTCTCTTCCTGTGTGATCGGCAGGCCAGCAAGAACACTGTCTGGATAAAGGGGGCATTGAGAGGTAAGGAAGTCCTCCTCTTCCTGCCTCTGTTCTGCCTCAAGTGCCCTGTCCATTATTCCACACAGTGTGTGCTCCAACAGGTGTACAAGAGGGACAGAGTCACTGATGCATGCACTGTCTCTGCTCACCATCCTCGTGGCCTCCTCAAATGATGACAGGACAGTGCATGCATCCCTGATCATGACCCACTGGCATGGCAAAAAAACCCGAAGCTCCCCTGACCCTGTCCTGGTGCCATAGTCACACAGGTACTCATTGATGGCCCTCTGCTGCGTGTTCAGCTGCTGCAGCATGGCCAACGTTGAGTTCCACCTAGTGGGCATGTCACAGATTAGGCGGTTCTTGGGCAGGTTGTATTCCTTTTGGAGGTCAGCCAGCTGAGCACTGGCATTATATGACCGGTGGAAATGCACACAGACTTTCCTGGCCTGCCTCAGGACATCCTGTAAGCCCGGGTACCTACCCAAGAAACGCTGCACCACCAGGTTAAGGACGTGAGCCAAACAGGGCACATGGGTCAGCTGTCCCTGTCGGAGGGCAGAGAGGAGGTTGGTGCCATTGTCGCAAACCACCATTCCTGGCTTAAGCTGGCGTGGCGTCAACCACCTCTGAGACTGCCCCTGCAGAGCTGACAGAATCTCTGCCCCAGTATGGCTCCTTTCCTCCAAGCACACCAGCTCAAGCACCGCATGGCATCTTTTTGCCTGCATACAGGCGTAGCCCCTTGAACGCCTACGGAGCACCGCTGGTTCTGAGGACAAATCAGCACAGGAAGAGGCCCTGGAGGAAGAAGAAGAGGTGGGGGTGGAGGAGAGAGGTGTGTCAGCAGAATCACCACTAGTAGCATTTTGGAGGCGTGGTGGCGGGACAACCTCCAACACTACTGCACCCTGTTCTGCATCCTTCCCAGCTGCCAGCAGAGTCACCCAGTGGGCCATGAAAGATAGGTAATGTCCCTGTCCATGCCTGCTGGACCATGAGTCAGCGGTAATATGCACCTTACTGCTGACCGCCCTGTCCAGCGAGGCCAAGACATTGCCATCCACATGCCGGTAGAGTGCCAGTATCGCCTTCCATGAAAAAAAGTGGCGTTTGGGAACCTGCCACTGAGGTACCACACATTCCACAAACTCACGGAAGGGGGCAGAGTCTACCAACTGAAAAGGCAGCAGTTGAAGTGCTAGCAATTTAGCCAAGCTAGCATTCAACCGCTGTGCATGTGGATGGCTGGGAGAGAATTTCTTTTGGCGAGGCAGCAGCTGGGGCAGGGAAATTTGCCTGGTACAATCGGACGTTGGTGTACCGATAGCAGATTGCCCGCAAGTACTTGGCAGTGACACACCTAATTCTACACCTTCATTCCTCTCAGTGCAGGTTTCTGAGTGGACTGAAGGTATAGTGGGGTTGGAGATCCCAGCTGATGAGGAGCAAGGAGAGGTCCGCTTTGTTCTTTGGTGTGGGTCTTTTATGTACGCTTTCCAACGGACTGCATGGCAGGTCGACATATGTCTGGTCAAGCATGTGGTGCCCAAGCAGCTGATGTTTTGGCCACGCGAGATACGCTTCAGACATATGTTGCAAATAGCAACGGTACGATCTGCTGCACACGTCTCAAAAAAGGCCCACACCAAAGAACTTTTGGAATAACACGCAGAGACAGCAGCTCTCCCTGCACACGCGGAGCTCTGCAGTGTGATGCAGTCGGTTGGCTGCCCTTAAGCTGGCCCCTGGAGGTCATCCTGCCTCATTGGAGATGTGCCTCCTCCTCCTCTCTCCTATCAGGCACCCACGGAGAGTCAGTGACCTCATCATCCCCTCCCTCTTCATCACTGGAGCAAACCTGGCCGTATGCTGCAGCTGGGGGAACATGACTGCCAGTTTGCTGTCCTTCTTGGGAACCCCCTCTCTCTGGGCTCACGTTACTGCCTTCCTCAAGCTGGGTACCATCATCGTAGCCTTCAAAACGCTGCGCATCTTCCTGCAGCATATACTCAACACTGTGGTCAAAAAGTTCGGGGGACTCCTCAGAACATGGTGGGGCTAGGGAAGGAGTGACTGATGCCATTGAGCCGAGGGAAGAGGCCGCTTTGGCAGCTGCTTTAGCAGACAAAGTACCCTGAGCCTGGGTGAGAGAGGAGGATGAGGACGGCTTGGTCATCCACTCTACTAACTCTTCGGCATGTTGCGGATCAACGCGGCCAGCTGCCGAAAAAAAGGACAAGCGTGCCCCACGGCCACGTGCTGATGAGGATGCACCGTGTCCACGACCAGCACTGTTGCCTCTAGACACAGAGCCTACTTGCCCTTTTATTGGCCTGTGAGTTTTTGCCTCTCCTTGTTGGTCTTCCAGACATACTGTATTTGATGTATTGGACTAGGTACACAAGGAATTGTCTGCAGTCAGCTTTACGTGCACAATGTGCCCAGTATACAGTACACTGACTTAATATACTTCAGGTTAGCTCAATCAACTGCCTGTATTATCAGTAATCGAAAAGCAATAGTCTGCAGTCAGCTTTATGTGCACACTGTGGCCAGTATACATAATTACATAGTTACATAGTTAGTCAGGTTGAAAAAAGACACAAGCCCATCCAGTTCACCCATAAAAAAAAAAAAAAAAAAAATATTGACTTAATACTGACTTAATATACTGCAGGTTAGCTCAATCAACTGCCTGTATTATCAGTAATAGAAAAGCAATAGTCTGCAGTCAGCTTTACGTGCACACTGTGGCCAGTATACAGTACACTGACTTAATATACTGCAGGTTAGCTCAATCAACTGCCTGTATTATCAGTAATAGAAAAGCAATAGCCTGCAGTCAGCTTTATGTGCACACTGTGGCCAGTATACAGTACACTGACTTAATATACTGCAGATTAGCTCAATCAACTGCCTGTATTATCAGTAATAGAAAAGGAATAGTCTGCAGTCAGCTTTACGTGCACACTGAGCCCAGTATACAGTACACTGACTTAATATACTGCAGGTTAGCTCAATCAACTGCCTGCCTATATTATTAGGAAGAGATCAGGGATGGTCTGCAGTCAGCTTTACCTGCACACTGAGCCAGGGGCGGATCCAGAGTCTTTTCTCGGGAGGGGCACTGACAAAAAATATGTTTTTTTTGTGGAAAATTTATCAGGGAAATGGCTGGTATCGGCGCTTCAATCATCCCGGCACCATGGTTGTTATGGTGTCAGGATGATTGAAGCGCATTATTTATATTATTACATTGTAATATAAAATTAAATAGTTCAATGCAGAATCAGTGGGAGCCCCGAGTGTGTCACTTGCCACCGTCGTCTGCAATTAGTGGGAGCCCTGAGCGTGTCACTTGCCACACATTGCGGATTGTCACTTGCCACGTCACCTGCCACATCTTGTGGATTGTCACTTGCCACACCTTGTGGATTGTCACTAGCCACACCTTGTGGATTGTCACTTGCCACATCACCTGCCACACCTTGCGGATTGTCACTAGCCACACCTTGTGGATTGTCACTTGCCACTCACCTGCCACACCTTGCGGATTGTCACTAGCCACACCTTGCAGATTGTCACTTGCCACGTCACCTGCCACACCTTGCGGATTGTCACTAGCCACACCTTGCGGATTGTCACTTGCCACTCACCTGCCACACCTTGCTGATTGTCACTTGCCTGCCACCAGATGCAGATTGTCATTTGCCACGTCACCTGACACAATTTGCGGATTGTCACTAACTTGCCTGCTAAGGTGCCTGCTCTCTCACTCTCACCTGCGCTGCCAACACACTGAACAGCACGGTCTGCCCACGAACCGCGCCGCCCGTCCACAAACCGCGCCGCAAGCGGAGCCGCCCGCTTTCTTACCCGTCTGTGGAGCCGCACACTATCGCACCTGCCTGCAGAGCGGGCCAGCGTGACTCACTGACGTCACTCATTGCTAGACGCCAAGCGGCCCAGGCGTTAGCAACGAGTGCACGACTTTCCCCGTGGTGACAGAGGGGGGCGGAGCCACCGGGTGGTAGCGGACCAAGTGGAGAACTGAAGCGTCGCACAGCGGGAACCTCCAATTCAAACGGAGCGGCCGGAGAAGAAAGAAGAAGGGAAGACGCCGGAGCAAGATGCGGACGAGAACACCGAAGGAAGAAGGAAGATGAAGAGGAAGATGAAGATGGAGGAAGAAACCCGAATGGAGAAAAGGAGAAGATGGAAGAAGAAGAAGATGGAAGAAGAAGGAAGAAGAAGATGGAAGAAAGGAAAATACATTAATAAAGGAATTGTCAAAAACTGGCTCTTGTCATTTTTTAAATTTTTGTCACTTTCTTTGTGAAATGGTAGGGGTACATTTGTACCCCATTACCATTTCACACAGGGGGGGGGGCTGGGATCTGGGGGTCCCCTTTGTTAAAGGGGTCTTCCAGATTCCGATAAGCCCCCCGCCCGCAGACCCCCACAACCACCGGGCAAGGGTTGTGGGGATGAGGCCCTTGTCCCCATCAACATGGGGACATCCTCCCCATGTTGAGGGCATGTGCCCTGGTACGGTTCAGGAGGGAGGGGGGCGCTCTCGTACCCCCCTCTTCCCCTGCGGCCGGCCAGGTTATGTGCTCGGATAAGGGTCTGGTGTGGATTTTTGGGGGGACTCCACGCCATTTTTTTTTTAAATTTGGGGTGGAGTTCCCCTTAAAATCCATGCCAGATCTGAAGGGCCGGGTATGGATATTTGGGGGGAACCCCACGTCATTTTTTAAAAAAATTTGCAGCGGGGTTCCCCTTAATATCCATTCCAGACCTGAAGGGCCTGGTTATGGAATTTGGGGGACCCCCACGCATTTTTTTTTTGGTTAGCAAAGACTTTCAATGACTTTTATCTGTATTGACGGGAACCAGCAATTCATTACAGCCGCAAGGACTTTTAAATGACTATTATTTTACTTTAGAAATGTCATTTTGCTCTTGAACTGTTATAAACATGGAAAACATGTGCTACTTTACAGGCATACTATAGACACCCCCCCGGTATGATATTTAGGGCCAGTTCACACCGGATGCAGTGCAGTGCGTTTTTTTGATGCCTGAAAAACGCAAAGAAAGTTGATCACATTAATGCCAATGGCATAGTTCACACCACTGCAGTCCGTTCCAGTGCATTTCAGAAAGCAAAAAAATAATTGGTCATGCTGCATTTTTTAGGTACAAAACTGTACTGGACCCCAGTAAAACACATCAAAAACACAACGGAACATACCAAAAATGCACTCGAAAGCACCGCAATGCACCTAAATGCACCAAAGACGCACTGCAACACACTTTTCCTAAGTGAAAAGAGGGGGAAAAAAACACTGGACTGCATCAAAAACGCCTCAAAAATGCACTGGAATGCAGAAAAGCACCTGGAACGCATCCAGACTGCGTTTCTATGGTCTGAACTAGGGCCAGTTCACACCATAGAAACACAATCCGGATGCGTTCCAGGTGCGTTTCTGCATGCACGTTTTTAACCACTTAACGACCGCCCACTGTAAATATACGTCAGCAGAATGGCACCGACAGGCAGAATCACGTACATATACGTGATTGCCTTTGTATAGTTGGGGGGTCCGATCGGACCCCCCTTCTTTACAGTGAGCGGTCGTTTTACCTTCGGGAGCGATCCGGCATGAGGGGACGGCCGTTCGATTCTGGCCACCCCCTCTCGATCGCTCCCGGCGAATGAGAGAGCTTCCCCTGCCTGCCAGGAAGGAGGAAGTGATGTCATCTCTCCTGGGGCGCTCACATATACCGAGCGCCGTACAGGAGAAGATGCAAGGTTAGTACACA
This sequence comes from Rana muscosa, assembly GCA_029206835.1. Lineage (NCBI taxonomy): Eukaryota > Metazoa > Chordata > Amphibia > Anura > Ranidae > Rana > Rana muscosa. The sequence goes on along the minus strand of CM055122.1, from coordinate 992,464,128 downwards.
AAACAGCACACTGACACCAGGACACATAGGCACATAAATCGCCCCCCCAGGCCCCCCCAGACACCCCCAGATCACCCCCCAGCCCCCCCAGCCCCCAGTCACAGTGTCACTGATTGCAGTGACCATTTATTTAGTGATCACTGCAATCAGTGACATTTGTGACTGTAAAAGTGTCACTACATTTAGTTTTAGGTCCAGTGTAGCCCCCTAACCCCCCCTAATAAAGGTTTAACCCCCTGATCACCCCCCAGATAACCCTTTCACCCCCTATCACCACTGTCACTAAGCAATCATTTTTCTGATCGATTTCTTAGCGTCGGTGATGCTGATCGGTAGCCAGTAATTTTTTTTAGGTTCGCCGCAGGTTTTTATAGCGTCGGGTACCCCCATATATTACCTAATGAAGGTTTAACCCCCTTGATCGCCCCCCAGGTAACCCTTTCACCCCCTATCACCACTGTCACTAAGTTATAATTTTTCTGATCGATGTCTTAGCGTCGGCGATGCTGATCGGTAGCCAGTAATTTTTTTTAGGTTCGCCGCAGGTTTTTATAGCGTCGGGTACCCCCATATATTACGTAATAAAGGTTTAACCCCCTTGATCACCCCCCAGGTAACCCTTTCACCCCCTAGCACCGCCGTGGCTATGCAATCATTTTTCTGATCGATGTCTTAGCGTCGGTGATGCTGATCGGTAGCCAGTAATGTTTTTTAGGTTCGCCGCAGGTTTTTATAGCGTCGGGTACCCCCATATATTACCTAATAAAGGTTTAACCCCCTTGATCGCCCCCCAGGTAACCCTTTCACCCCTGTCACCACTGTCACTAAGCGATAATTTTTCTGATCGATGTCTTAGCGTCGGCGATACTGATCGGTAGCCAGTAATTTTTTTTAGGTTCGCCGCAGGTTTTTATAGCGTCGGGTACCCCCATATATTACCTAATAAAGGTGTAACCCCCTTGATCACCCCCCAGGTAACCCTTTCACCCCCTAGCACCGCCGTCACTATGCGATCATTTTTCTGATCGATGTCTTAGCGTCGGTGATGTTGATCGGTAGCCAGTAATTTTTTTTAGGTTCGCCGCAGGTTTTTATAGCGTCAGGTACCCCCATATATTATCTAATAAAGGTTTAACCCCCTGATCGCCCCCCAGGTAACCCTTTCACCCCCTATCACCACTGTCGCTAAGCAATCGTTTTTATGATCGTTGTCTTAGTGTCGGTGATGCCGATAGGTAGCCAGTAATTTTCTTTTAGGTTCGCCGTCAGGTTTTTATATAGCGTCAGGTACCCCCATATATTACCTAATAAAGGTTTTAACCCCCTAATTGCCCCTAGTTAACCCTTTCACCAGTGATCATCATATAAATGTTACGGGTGACGCTGGTTAGTTAGTTTGCTTTTTATAGTGTCAGGGCACCCGCCGTATATATAACCCAATAAAGGTTTAACCCCCTGATCGCCCGGCGGGTGATATCAGTTAGGTTTTGGCGTCAGAGAGGGTCTGCGTCACACCCCAGGCAGCGTCAGGTTAGTGCCAGTAGCGCTAACACCCACACGTGAAGCATACACCCCCCTTAGTGGTATAGTATCTGATCAGCTCAATATCTAATCTGATCAGATCTATACTAGCGTCCCCAGCAGTTTAGGGTTCCCAAAAACGCACTGTTAGTGGGATCAGCCCAGATACCTGCTAGCACCTGCGTTTTGCCCCTCCGTCCATCCCAGGCCACCGAAGTGCAGTATCGATCGATCACTGTCACTTACAAAACACAACACACATAACTGCAGCGTTCGCAGAGACAGGCCTGATCCCTGCGACTCCAGTGCTGTAGGAGATGATTTCACCACCACAGTTAAAAAAAAAGCATATATGCCGAAGCATGGGGGCAGCAGGGGCGGAGGAGCGGAGGAGCGATTTTGCTCCTAATGCCGCGTATATACGGTCGAAATTCCGACGGAGGCTTGCCCGTGGAAAAGTCTGACCATGTGTACGCGGCATAACTTTTGCGAGAAGATGCCCCCATGCTTCGGCATATATAAATGGTGCGTGTATGCCCATCATTAGAAGTGGGTGGATGAAGGGCGGTATTCTAATGGTGGGCATACCCACGATCAATCTCTTTTTTTTCGTTCAGCCAACAGGCTGCATGAAAAAAAAGATTACAATACATGTCCAACAAGGACCAGCAACGTACTGGTATGTTGCTGGACTTTGAATGTTTATACCAGAATGATGCCTGCGGGTTTAGGTATCATCTTGGTATCATTCTTTTCAGCCAGCGGCCGGCTTTCATGTAAAAGCAATCCTAGTGGCTAATTAGCCTCTGGACTGCTTTTACAAGCAGTGGGAGGGAATGTCCCCCCCGGATATAAAAAGCGCCATTGGGAAATTGGGAAAGCATTTTATCACACCGATCTTGGTGTGGTCAGATGCTTTGAGGGCAGAGGAAAGATCTAGGGTCCAATAGACCCCAGTTTTTTCAAAAAAGAGTACCTGTCATTACCTATTGCTATCATAGGGGATATTTACATTCCCTGAGATAACAATAAAAGTGATAAAAATAAATAAATATGGAAGCAACAGTTTAAAAATAAAATAAAAAAGCAAAATTAATAATAAAAAAAAAAAAAAAAAAAAAGCACCCCTGTCCTGCCCTGCTCTTGCCCAATGGTGAACGCAAGCGTCGGTCTGGCGTCATATGTAAACAGCAATTGCACCATGCATGTGAGGTATCACCGCGAAGGTCAGATCGAGGGCAGTAATTTTAGCAGTAGACCTCCTCTGTAAATCTAACGGGGTAACCTGTAAATGCTTTTAAAGACTTTTAAAAATGTATGTAGTTTGTCGCCAATGCGCGTTTGTGCGAAATTTTAAAGCATGTCGTGTTTGGTATCTATGTACTCGGCCTAAGATCATCTTTTTTATTTCATCAAACATTTGGGCAATATAGTGTGTTTTAGTGCATTAGAATTAAAAAAAGTGTATTTTTTCCCAAAAAAATGCGTTTGAAAAATCGCTGCGCAAATACTGTGTAGAAAAAAAAATGCAACACCCACCATTTTATTCTGTAGGGCCTTTGCTATAAAAATATATATAATGTTTGGGGGTTCAACATAATTTTCTTGCAAAAAAAATATGTTTTCATGTAAACAAAAAGTGTCAAAAAGGGCTTTGTCTTCAAGTGGTTAGAAGAGTGGATGTAAGCTTCCTAATGTTGTGTATAAAATGCCAGAACAGTTCAAAACCCCCCCAAATGACCCCATTTTGGAAAGTAGACACCCCAAGCTATATACTGAGAGGCATGTCGAGTCCATGGAATATTTTATATGTTGACACAAGTTGCGGAAAAAATAAAAAAATTTTTTTTTTTTTTGCACAAAGTTGTCACTAAATGATATATTGCTCAAACATGCCATGGGCATATGTGGAATTACACCCCAAAATACATTCTGTTGCTTCTCCTGAGTACGGGGATACCACATGTGTGAGACTTTTTGGGAGCCTAGCCGCGTACGGGACCCCAAAAACCAAGCACCGCCTTCAGGCTTTCTAAGGGTGTCAATTTTTGATTTCACTTCTCACTGCCTATCACAGTTTCGGAGGCCATGGAATGCCCAGATGGCACAAAACCCCCCCAAATGACCCCATTTTGGAAAGTAGACACCCCAAGCTATTTGCTGAGAGGTATTGTGAGTATTTTGCAGATCTCGCTTTTTGTCACAAAGTTTTGAAATTTGAAAAAAAAAAGAAAAAAAAAAATGTTCTTTCTTCATTTTCAAAAACAAATGAGAGCTGTAAAATACTCACCATGCCTCTCAGCAAACAGCTTGGGGTGTCTACTTTCCAAAATGGGGTCATTTGGGGGGGTTTTGTGCTATTTTGGCATTTTATGGCCTTCAAAACTGTGATAGGTAGTGAGGAGTGAAATCAAAAATTTGCGCCCTTAGAAATCCTGAAGGCGGTGCTTGGTTTCCGGGGTCCCGTACGTGGCTAGGCTCCTAAAAAGTCCCACACATGTGGTATCCCCATACTCAGGAGAAGCAGCAGAATGTATTTTGGGGTGCAATTCGACATATAACCATGGCATGTGTGAGCAATATATCATTTAGTGACAACTTTTTGTAATTTTTTTTTTTTTTTGTCATTATTCAATCACTTGGGACAAAAAAAAAATATTCAATGGGCTCAACATGCCTCTCAGCAATTTCCTTGGGGTGTCTACTTTCTAAAATGGGGTCATTTGGGGGGGTTTTGTACTGCCCTGTCATTTTAGCACCTCAAGAAATGAGATAGGCAGTCATAAATTAAAAGCTGTGTAAATTCCAGAAAATGTACCCTAGTTTGTAAACGCTATAACTTTTGCGCAAACCGATAAATATACGCTTATTGACATTTTTTTTACTAAAGACATGTGGCTGAATACATTTTGGCCTAAATGTATGACTAAAATTGAGTTTATTCGATTTTTCTTATAACAAAAAGTAGAAAATATCATTTTTTTTCAAAATTTTCGGTCTTTTTCCGTTTATATCGCAAAAAATAAAAATCGCAGAGGCAATCAAATACCATTTTAAGAAAGCTCTATTTGTGGGAAGAAAAGGACGCAAATTTCGTTTGGGTACAACATTGCATGTCCGCACAATTTACAGTTAAAGCAGCGCAGTGCAAAATTCTGAATTCACCTCTGGTCCTCTAGCTACCAAATGGTCCGGGGCTTAAGTGGTTAATGCGTTCCAGTGCATTTTTGGTAAGTTTTTGATGCAGTCCAGTGCTTTTTTTTCACCCCTATTTTTTATTAACCATAGATAAGGACAAGTGTGTTCCAGTGCGTTTTTGGTGCATTTAGGTGTGTTCTTGTGCGTTCCAGTGCGTTTATGATGCGTTTTGATGCGTTCCAGTACAGTCCAGTGCAGGTAAAATGCAGCATGTTCTACTTTTTTGGTGGAACTGGAATGCACTGGAACAAACACTGCCATTTAGAACCATATAACCAACTTTCCATGCATTTTGGATGCATAAAAAACGCAATGGACTGCATGTGGTGTGAAATGGCCCTTAAGCAATTTGGCATATTTAAAGGCACTTCTCCTTGTTTTGTTTTTGGTGTTTTCCAAATTGGTGACATTGATATATGTCCCTTAGGGTGGGACCTGGGCCCCCATTTTAAGGCCAATAACTAGAAGATAAGCCAGCCAAGTGGGGACTAGCAAAATTAACAAGTCAGTTCCCATAGACTGCAATGGGATTTGTTGGTGGGGGGGGGGTGATTGTCCCATCTCTAATTTTGTAGCATGCTGGATGATGTGCTTAATTTTGGATGGGGGGAGGGGGGGGTTATTTTTTGCTAGCTGCATTGGTGTTGTTCTGCACATGCCCAGCCAGTTATTTTTTTTTGGCGTGCTTTTTGTGTGTGAACAGCGCTTGGATATTTCTGGGCATGCTCACTCAGAGAGTGTTTTTATGGGTTAGAAATGGAAGGACATCCTTAACAGGTGTGCCCACTTTGAATATCAGTCTCTACATTGGAAGAACTTGCATTTTGGGTGTTTCATGGACTGTGCATGTGTTTTCAATTGCCTCATTAGCACACAAACATATGTTATATAAAGCTCACAGAGCATTCGGTCGCTTGCCTTGAGAAGAGGCAAGTGTGTGGGTGGCAAAATGTACATGTTGGTGTCCTTATCGAGTTTGTAACACATGTATTTTAATTGTTATGTCTTTGCAAAACAGGTGATTGGTTAACTTTTGTGGGGGGGTTTTTTTGTGTGGGGAAAATGTTCCCCTGAAATAATTCTGATGTTGTTAATGTGTGTTGTTTGTTCACTTTGATTTAATTGTCTGCTGCATTTTTTTGGCCAAAAATTGCTCAAGATGTTGAGTCTATAACTGTTTCAAATTGACCATGTTTTTTATTTTGCCTTCCCTTTTGTTTTGTTGACCAATAAAATTAGATGCAAAGTTTTGATGTTTGTGTTGTGTTTTCTTTGCAACAAATGTGACAGCTGATTGGCATGTCAAAACAAAACAGGTGTGATTTGTCTAATCTGGTGCCTTCATGGTAGTATATGCATGTATTGTATTGTGTGCTGCCATGGAAAGTCACCAGGAAATGAAAAATACAGAGCGGTAAGTATTCAATTTTCCTTTTTTTACTGCAGTGGTTCTCAGCCTCAGTCCTCAGTACCCCCCAACAGGACATGTTTTGTGAATTTAGCTTATCGAGAATTGCTGTCCAAAAATCAAAACCATTGACTGTGATTTAAAGCACATGTGCAAGATGAAGGAAAACCTGCAAACATGGCCTGTTGGGGGTACTTGAGAAGCACTGATTTAGAGCACTGCACTTAAAAATAGCTCAAGGCCATACAATTCTAATTGTGGGCATTTTGGGGGAAACAAAGTAACCGTTAGAACCCCTGCGTGTGTTTTTTTTTTAGATATTTTTTTTTTTGTAGTTTGGCCTTTGTCTCCTTTTCTTAACATTGGCTTCACTTCCTGTCACACAGCTAAACAGGAAGTGAAGGTAAAACCCTACCAATGGCTTTTCTTGGGGACACACAGATCAATCTAACTAGTGTCCCCATTAAGCAAATTGCACTCTAGCACTTTGTTGTGTACACCCCAAATCATTGGGTAGTTTGGGGTTTAGTAAAGACAAATCCACTCTGCAGTAAAAGTGTAGCTGCTGAAAATCTGAGGGAAAGTACTGGTGATTGGATGTTCCAATCATGTAAAAGCAAAAATGGTGTATTCTTTTGGCTTGCATGTCCCCCGCAGATATACAGCAAGTGCACTTGTAGTGCAAAGTAGATTTGCTTTTAGTAAATAAACCCCACAGTCCAAACTACCTAATAAATTGTGGTGTACCCTGCAATATGCTCGAGTGCAATGTGCATAATGGGGAAAGTATTTAGACTGACCTATGTGTCCCCAAGGAAAGACATTGTTAGGGATTTTCCCTCACTTCCTGTGTGGCGATGTGACAGGAAGTGAATTATTTGGAAGGATAAAGTGGCCAAATTATTTCGTTTAACTTTTCAAAGACACATTCCTAAGTTGAATTGTGATGCATGTCAATGGCCCATTTAGACCCTCTTTAATCACTTGAGATCAGCGCTATAACTGATCGATGGCCACAGCATGGTCCTCAATTGTCGGGAGTCCGTCAATAAACGTCCTCCCCTTTGCGCGCGCTGTGGTCACAGAGTCACTGAGACTCGGGTGATGACAGATCCGAGTAAGGGGCCGATCCCTGCCCTTTACCATGTGATCAGCTGTCAGCAAATGACAGCTGATCACGTGATGTAAACAAAAGCTGGGTAATGGTTTTTGTTTTCTCCTTGTGCTGACAACGTGAGCATAAAAAAAAGGCAATCACCGGCTTATGTGCAAGGGACATCGGGCCCGAAGAGGAAGAGGCAATTCTGCATCATCTGTGACAATTAGTAGCCCCTGCCAGTGCCACCTATCAATGCCCACCACTGGTGCCAATCGGTGGCACCTAGCAGTGCTGCCTATCAGTGTCCATCACTGCCAACTATCATTGCCACCTAGCAGTGCCACTTCTCACTGCCCACCAGTGCCAAATAGCAATGCCACCTCTCAGTGCCCACCCTTGCCACCTTATCGGTGCCCATCAGTGCAGTCTCATCAGTGTACATCAATGAAGAAGAAAAATTACCTTTTTTAAAAATATTAACCAGTTTCCTATAGCCCTCCGTCAAATGACATCCTTGGCTTTGGGCGGTGACATCTGAATGATGCCTGCAGTTTCAGGCATCATTCAGATATCATTCTTTTCAGCCAGCGATTCTGTGCACAATAAAAATGATCATAGTGGCAGTTCCGCCGCTTGATCGTTATTATAGGCGGGGGAGGGGACGTCCCCCCCCTCTTGCCGCCATCCGGTGCTTCTCCGGGCTCTCCCGTGCCATCTGGGGCTCGGAGAACGATTTGGAGATGACTGGTGACCAGATGGTCATCAGTCATCTCTATGACCGTCGGAGGCGCGGGCATGACGTTATGACATCACGCCGTGTTCCCGTATGTTAACCAAGCCGTGATCTCGGCTGTCAGCATGAGATTGGTGATTTTTTTGGAACAATATCATGTTTTCCAGCCTGGAGGAGAGATGCAGGGTCTTATTGACCCTGCATCTCTCCATAAAGAGGACCTGTCAAGCACATTCCTATTACAAGGGATGTTTACATTCCTTGTAATAGGAATAAAAGTGATCCCAAAAAAAAAAAAAAAGAGTAAGAAATACAAAAAAGTAAAAAAACAAAAAAAATTAAAAATAAGAAAAAACGCCCATGTCCCCGGTAGCTCGCGCTCAGAAGCGAACACACACGTAAGTCCCGCCCACATATGTAAATGCCGTTCAAACCACACATGTGAGTTATTGCTGCGTGCGTTAGAACGAGTGCAACAATTCTAGCACTAGACCTCCTCTGTAATGGCAAAATGGTAACGTGTAAAAAAATTTAAGCATCGCCTAGGGAGATTTTTAATTACTGAAGTTTGGTGTCATGCCATGTGTGTGCGCAATTTTAAAGTGTGACGTGTTAGGTATCTATTTACTCAGCATAACAACATCTTTCACATTATGCCAAAAAATTGGCCGTAACTCTACTGTTTTGTAATATTTTTAGCAAACAAAAGGCGTTTGAAAATTTAGTGCGCAAATATCGAGCGAGATAAAAATTTGCAATGACCGCCATCTCATTTCCTAGGGTGTCTGCTCCAAAAACATATATAATGTTTGGTGTTTTGAAGTAATTTTATAGCCATAAATTTATGATTTTTACATGAAGGAGAGAAGTGCCAGAATAGGCCCAGTGCTGAACTGGGTAAAATATCCATTTATTTTATTTTTAAACTCGGTCTTTTGTATTTATAGAAAAAAAATAAAAAAAAAACACAAAGGTGATCAAATAGCACCAAAAGCAAGCTCTAATTGTGTGCCAACAAATAAAACATTTTCATTGGGTTACAGTGTTGTATGAGTGCGCAATTGTCATTAAAAGTGCATCAGCGCTGAAATGTGAAACTTGGTCTGGGCAGTGCGCAAGTGGTTAATATAAGGCTACATGCACACGGACGTTTTTCAAGCTGCTTGTTTGAGCGTTTTTTGCAGCTTAAAAACATCTCTCCATGTTAGCCTATGGCCTCATGGCCACCATGGCGTTTTGGAGCTGTAAATGGCATAAGCGTTTTTAGGCCCCATGTAGACGGGACGCTGGTGCAAAGTTTTCTGAACTAAGGTTGAAAGTGGCGTTTAGAAAGGCGCGCTTTGTGGCGTTTGCATGCCGTGTTTTACCACATTTGCGTGTATATGATAAGGAGCCGCCCTAAGCTCCAAAAACAGTATTATTTACGATTTTAGCTATTTAGTGAGACCAGAGTGATATGAGCAGCTGAGAGCAGCAGTTTAGTTGTATTTAGCGTGTCACTTGCCACATCACTTGCCACAAGTTGTGGATTGTCCACTTGCCACGTCACCTGCCCCAAGTTGTGGATTGTCCACAATGCAATGGAAGCAATTTCTTTTATATATATATATATATATATATATATATATATATATATTAGGGCTGTGGAAATTAACTATTAATTCCTCGATTAATCGATTAATTGTTTTAAACGATCAAAATTCTTTTGATCGATCAAAATTCTTTTGATTGGTACTCACCTCTCCCCCAGCTTCCGGGTCTTCAGGGAGATCCGGTGATGTCACGGACACCGGCGGGGCTTGCCGTGTCCATCTGAATGGCTCCTTTGCTGTGCCTTCATATCTGCATGCCGGCGGGACCTTACTATCTGCCACACTTCCCTCTATCAACCTGGGATTCTACAGCCATCCACTGGGAGTTGTGATAGTTCCCTTCACGGGACATCTACATGCCGACGGACTGATGTTAGCCCCTTCTCATCTGGATTCAGCAGTGGTATCGTTGTACACATTTTTATACCAGTATCATACTTGGCTACATGTTTTTATGACTGCTTTTGCTACCGTTCGGTATTACTTGCACCATTTTTACAGTTTATGTAGCTATATCGATTTTTATCTCCAGTGCAATATTTATTTTGTTACCTACTTGAAGACTATAAAAGTTTTAATGCTATTCCCATCGAGCGCTGCCTTTGTGTGTTTTTTGTATCCTGCTATCCATTTTTCCAGTGGTTGGTAGCTGCACTGGGAATCGGCCTGCAAGGAGATCAGCTAAAAGTAGTTGGATCTATATGCGTTATAATTAATCGAAATTAGTCGATTAATCGATTTAAAAAAAAAATCGATTAATCGAACACAAAATTTTTAATCAGTAACAGCTCAAATATATATATATATATATATATATATATATATATATATATATTATGGTTTTTCCTCATTTGCCATAAATTTGGAGTTTATCAATGTAAAAAAATAGGTCACCTTTAAAAACGGTTCTAAACTAAAATGCGGGTAAACGCTGGTACCGCGTCTGAAATGTGGAAATCTTTGGCGTCTGAAGGCATTTTGAGGGTTTGTGAAAAACGATTTTAAACGCAACTGCAGATTTTTTTTTGCCAGGACAAAAACAGTGTTTGGATGTAATAGAATTCAATGGACCCGCATCCAAAACGCAAGTACCGCAATTTTGCGGCAATTTTTTGTTTCACCTGTTTATAGCTGGTTGTTAAAGGAAATGTAAAAAAAAGAAAAAAACGGTTCAAAAAACAAAACCAAAAAAAGACAGTGTGGGGTCCCCCCCCCAGGTCCATACCAGGCCCTTGGGTCTAGTATGGATTCAAAGGGGACCCCCAAAAAAAATGGAAAAAAAAATGGCGTGGGGGTCCCCCCAGAATCCATACCAGGCCCTTCAGGTCTGGCATGTATTTTAAGGGGAACCCCGCGCCAAAAACAAAAAAAATTGCGTGGGGTCCCCTTAGAATACACACCAGACCCTTTATCCGAGCACTCAACCTGGCAGGCCACAGGGGAAAAGGGGGGGACGAGAGAGCGGCCCCCCTCCCTCCTGAACCATACCAGACCGCGTGCCCTCAACATGGGGGGTTTGGTGCTTCGGGGCAGGGGGGCGACCTGCGGCCCTCCCCACCCCAAAGCACCCTGCCCCCATGTTGATGGGGACAAGGGCCTCTTCCCGACAACCCTGGCTGTTGGTTGTCGGGGTCTGCGGGCGGGGGGCTTATTGGAATCCGGGAGCCCCCTTTAATAAGGGGGACCCCAGATACCTGCCCCCCACCCTATGTGAATGAGTATGGGGTACATCGTACCCCTACCCATTCACCTGGTGGCAAAATAAGTCAATAAAAAAAGACAACACAGGTTTGAAAAGTAATTTATTGGGCAGCTCCGGGGGTCTTTCTGCCAGGCCCCTGCTATCTTCTGCTAGCTCTTTTGCCAGCGGGGGTCCCGGGCTTCCTCGCCGTCTTCTTCCGACTTCGGGGGTCTCTTGTTCTGTTCTCCGGTTCTTCTCCGGTGTCTTCTCCACGATCTCCGGTTCTTTCTGCCTTCTGCCGGGCCCCGCTATCTTCTCGCAGCTCTTTTGCTAGCGGGGGCCGGTCTTCTACGTCGCCTTCTTCCTTCTTCTCTTCGCCCGATGTTGCCTCGCCGCTGTCCACCGCCGCAATGATCTGGCCGAGCAGCGTTGCCACTTTTATTGGCATGGGCGTGGTCACGACTTATGCCACCGCTGACCCCGCCCCCGTATGATGTCACAGTTCCGGGGAATGATGGGACTGTGATGTGAAACGGGGGCGGGGTCAGCGGTGGCATCATCCGGTGACCACGCCCCATGCCAATAAAAGTGGCACCGCTGCTCGGACAGATCATTGCAGCGGTGGACAGCGACGAGGCAACATCGGGCGAAGAGAAGAAGGAAGAAGGCGACAAAGAAGACCGGCCCCCGCTAGCAAAAGAGCTGCGAGAAGATAGCGGGGGCCCGGTAGAAAGAACCGGAGATCGTGGAGAAGGCGTCGGAGAGCGGGAGAACAACCGGAGAACAGAACAAGAGACCCCTGAAGTCGGAAGAAGACGGTGAGGAAGCCCGGGACCCCCGCTAGCAAAAGAGCTAGCAGAAGATAGCAGGGGCCCGGCAGAAAGACCCCCGGAGCTGCCCAATAAATTACTTTTCAAACCTGTGTTGTCTTTTTTTTATTGACTTATTTTGCCACCAGGTGAATGGGTAGGGGTACGATGTACCCCATACTCATTCACAAAGGGTGGGGGGCCGGCATCTGGGGCCCCCTTTTTAAAGGGGGTGCCCTGATTCCGAAAAGCCCCCCGCCCGCAGACCCGACAACCAACGGCCAGGGTTGTCTGGAAGAGGCCATTGTCCCCATCAACATGGGGGCAGGGTGCTTTGGGGTGGGGGGGCCGCAGGTCGCCCCCCTGCCCCGAAGCACCAAACCCCCCATGTTGAGGACATGCGGCCTGGTACGGTTCAGGAGGGAGGGGGGCCGCTCTCGTCCCCCCTTTTCCCCTGCGGCCTGCCAGGTTGCGTGATCGGATAAGGGTCTGGTTTGGATTTTGGGGGGACCCCCATGCCATTTTTCGGCTTAAGGGGGTTCACCTTAGAATCCAGACCAGACCTAAGGGCCTGGTATGCTCCTGAAGGGGAACCCATGCTGTTTTTTTCATTAAAATTTGGCCTGGAGTTCCCCTTCATGATTCATACCAAACATGGGACAGCGAGGCTGCCGAGGACCAGCGCGATGACATCGCGCTGGAGACATTCTCGGCCGGCTAGTCGCCTCTAGGACACGACTTGAGCGGCTGCTTCACGCTCAGGTCGTGTCCAGGTCGCCTCGCAGAGTCGCGCTGTCCCTGTGTCAGCCAGCACACGAGTCGCCCCGCAAGTCGGATCCGACTTCCCGGGCGACCTCTATTCAAATCAATGGGCTCCCATAGGGAACCATTCATTTTCAATAGAGCGCAGCTGACATTTCTATTTACTATAACAGTGCGCCGCTGCTTCCTGCGCCCAGTGAAGGAGTTATCCGGCGCACCAATTAAGGTTAGAACCAGCGCAGCGCAATGTTATTAGTAAATCAGCCCCTCTGACTCTCTCTCTATCTCTCTCAGACTCTCACACCGCTGCAACACACTATACAGTGTGGGGCGTGTACCTACTCCCCTGAGCCATGATTGGCCAAAGGCACCCTTCCTTTGGCCAATTTTGGCTCTCTGTGCTGACGGCGCTGTGATTGGCCAAGCATGCGGGTCATAGTGCATGCTTGGCCAATCATTAGCCATCAATGCACTGCAATGACGCAGTGAATTATGGGCCATGACGCGCCACTCGAATTTGGCGCGAACGGCCCATAATGTTTGAAATTCAGCGGACGTGCGAACAGCCAATGTTCGATTCGAAAATGAGTTTGACTTGAACACGATGCTCATCCCTAGCCGCGAGTAGTTTTAAATGACTTTTTTTCCTTTAGAAATGTCATTTTGTGCAGGGACTGTTATAAACACAGGAAACATGTGCTACTTTACAGGCATACTATAGAAACCCCCCAGGCACAAAGTTTAAAGGAATATTTCACTTTTATTGTTTCACTTTAAGCATTATTAAAATCACTGCTCCTGAAAAAACGGCCCTTTTTAAAACTTTTTTTTGCATTGATACATGTCCCCTGGGGCAGGACCCGGGTCCCCAAACACTTTTTATGACAATAACTTGCATATTAACCTTTAAAACTAGCACTTTTGATTTCTCTCATAGACTTTTAAAGGGTGTTCCACAGCTTTCGAATTTGCCGCGAACACCCCAAATTGTCAGCTTTTCGGCGAACAGGCGAACACCCGATGAACATCGGGTTTATCCCTAGTATTAAACTGTTATATTTTTGGAAATAAGCAATGATCTATAATTTAGGAGATTCCTACGTATTTCCACAAATCAACAATGTAACTCGAATTTGTTTATCTGTGCTAAATTGAAGACAGAAAGAAATACGATATTGTGCAAAATATATATATTTATTTACTAAAATCAGTGCAAAATAATATCAAAATATAATTGGTGATAAACACAGAATATAATTCCAAATATCACAAAGTATTAAAATACCAATGTCTTAAAGTGCTTTGTAAATTAGTAAGTGCTTTGTTAATGGTTAACAGGTTCTCTGTGGTTCCGTAGACTAAGAAAACAAAAAAAAAGTGTTGATTTTGACACATGACCTCTCTCAAACAAAACAGACCTTGTAAACTCAAACTTCTCTTAACGGTATATGGATAAATTTGTTATACCATATACAAACTTTGTAATTTAACCAAGACTTGTATTTAAGGTGAAGATAAATCACTGATGAATTTTACATTTAAGCATACAACACAACTAAAACATTGATAAGACTTTGAACTCAGCATTGTTGAGATATACCAAAACGTGTATTTCTCTTTATTACAGTTAGAAATAAAACAATTCCAATTCTATTACTACAAAGATTAAATGGTTTAGCTGTGTATATGTTCAAATAATTCAATTACCAATAGGCAGAAGAAAATTATACTTTACCAGAAATATAAGAGTCTTTTGTCTGAGAGATTTCAGCTGTGTATCCCAAGGGACCTTTATACCATTCCTTGATTTTTTTTTCATTCTCCTCTCGTCCTCTTTTCCTGTCAACCTTAGCCCTCCGTTCTCTCCGTTCTCCCTCACTGCTATGTGTCTACCACCTTTATCCTACCCAAAAATTGGGTGTGTATTAGCTTTTCACATAATCAATTACGTCAAATTATGTTTTGTTTACTATGTAACCATGGCACCATTATCTAGGGGGCCATATTGGACATTTGACATAGTTACCAAATAAGGGCAATGGTGTGTTAAAAATTACTCTGGAAACTTACTTAAAATGTCAAAATATCAATTCCAAATAACCTTTCACTTCAGCTTTGAAGAAAACTATAAATATAATGAACTGTCTATTATGTGTCAGACTTTGCTAGACTTTCTGACTCTTCATGGGATATATGGCTTTAAGAAATATCCACTAAATAACGTAGGACCCTATGCATTTCGTCCTAAAGGACTTCTACAGGGGTGAGTAGAAGTCCTTTAGGACGAAATGCATAGGGTCCTACGTTTGCTGCCTGTACTACTCCCTTATATACTTTTGTGATCACCCTGTACTAATCGCTGTATTTTTACAAAAAATTTTATTCTTTGTTATATTTTTAAAAAATACATTTCTATTTTTTGCTATACTGATCTACGGCATGTGGAGCTTTTTTCTTATTTTATCTACTTCCATGCATTTTTTATGTCGATAACCCCTGGAGGGGTATCCTTTTTTTGGGCATATATTATACCATTTCCTGAGATCCAACATCATGGATGCTGAGCCATTAAATCTGCTGCAGAAATGATCCCTGGAGTGTGATTCCTGGAGTGAACGGTCGAATTGTATCATCAGGAGACAAACACCAGGAGAAGCTACAAGACCACCGCTCTTACTTCGCTGATTTGACCCACCCCTAATCGTTGTTTGGGTCCACGTTTTACAGTAAGAGTACCCATCTTCTTTATTATTACCAGATCTTGTGCTCCCGGTGTTCTCCTCATCTCCCTCCCTTCAGGATTGGTCCCCCCTTCCCTTGGATACCTCCGTCTTATCCATTTATAGACACCTGTATATGGACTCCTTCATTGGAGCCAGAGGAATCTTTGTTTTTATTCCATATTCTTCAGGAGATCTCTGCATTGATTCATCATAAGACATGCTCTTCAGTAAACTTGTGGGCTGCTTTTGAATTGATTTCTCTTATTTAGTGGATAACACACTTCACATATATTTTGATTATGTATGTTTATGATATTTTCAGTGGAATGCTTTAGTTACATCCACCCTTACATGTGTTTATTTACTATTTACACACGTTATCACTTGTTTAATATTTATTTATGATCTGTAATCATTAGCGCTGCACTTTTTTATTCTCACATTAACTCTGTACACCATGGTGCTCTGCTGTTGTTCAGAGACATTTAGCAACATTTTTTTAAAATACATCCACAAATGGATAAATAGGGTCCTAAGCAAACTGAGATAAGAAACAATTTTTCAATAAGAAGTATCGCATTATATAAATAAGCCAGGGTTATAATTCTGATCTAAAGTTGAACAGAATGAAAAACCTGGAGGGAAAAGTGTCAACAGTAATCCACCTCACGTAGATTGTCTCATCTACTGTGAACTCTGATTGAAGAAGGTCAGGTCATTCATCCATGATAGGGATTATCATTCCAGCATTTCCACTGTTGATAAAAATTGTGATTGTAATTACATCTGTAGCATCTGCCTAACATAGGATGCTAGGTAAATTTAGCTTTTGTTTTCTTCTGTAATTAGGGAAGAGGTGATTGTTTAGCCTTGTCTGCTCATGGTTTCACAGGCTGGGAGTTTGATTGCTTCCCCCTGCCTCTGGAAGAAGCTACCAGATTATAGGGCAGGAGATTCAAATGATCAGCCTGAATATTTATCAGGTTCCAGCCAGTCCATGGGAAGAAGTGCCCAGAAGAAGGCTAGAATGGTGATAAATAGTCTGAAGCACTTGAGAGTTCCTTCTCCCAGGAGGGTTCCATAGCCAGGTGGGCTGCTGTCCTCAAGCAGCCCATGGGCTGTACAGCTGCTCCAGAGGCCTCAGAGATGTCAGGCTAAGGGCCTGCATTGACTTTGATTGGAGCCAATTGCAGAAGCTCATCACAGAGGATATGGTCTTGAGAGTTGCTGGTTCACCCACTGGACTGTATCCTGAGGAAGCTCAAAGGTGACAGCTGTCCTGGGGAATTGTGATTAAATACAAGAAACTAATCCCTGTGACTGGGTAGTGTTTTGGAAACAGCATTGGGTACCAGCAGTTGTGGATCAGCGCAAGGTAACCAGATGCCAAAAGACTTGCCTCATGGTCTTCAGCTGTGAGACCTTAGATTGTTCAAGAACCACTATTACTCAAGGAGCACAAGGAGAAAAACCTCTAAACATTAGGTGTTGAGCATTGTGCAGTATCCTATGCCACAATCCCCTCTCCTGGCAAAGTTTCTATCAGCAATAAATGTAAAAAAGGCATCCCCTATACCAGAGGTAGACAACCTTTAAGAGATGGAGATCTACCAGATCAAAATTGAAGAGATCAAAAATCACAATCAAAAGATAAAAAAAAAAAAATGACCTAACAAGTCCCCAATAAAAATTTAAGACAGAATGAAGAAAACCTAGAAAAACCTACTAAAACAAATGTCACTGTAAAAATATTAATTTAACCTACCTTAAAATTTAGCTTCGGTGAGAAACCCGGGATTCACCTTTATTCACATTTTTTTCATGCCTGGGGAGTTGGTCACCCCCACAAGTCTAATGCCGAAGTTCATCATGAAAACAGAACATCTGGTACTGCGGGCTGATTTTCTTGACTAGTTTCAGGCCTGGCTATCTGCTCTGATTTCTGGCCAGTGTAAGTAGTATGTAGGGTAGCATACAGAGGTCAGTAGTAGGTAGGGCAGCGTATAGAGGTCAGTAGTAAGTAGGGCAGCATACAGAGGTCAGTAGGATGTAGGGCAGTGTACAGAGGTCAGTAATAGGTCAGGCAGCATATATAGGTCAGTAGTAGGTAGGGCAGCATACAGAAGTCAGTAGGATGTAGGGCAGGGTACAGAGGTCAGTAGGGTGTAGTGTAGCGTACAGAGGTCAGTAGTATGTAGTGCAGTGTGCAGAGGTCAGTAGTGGGTAGGACAGCGTACAGAGGTCACTAGGATGTAGGGAAACGTACAGAGGTCACTAGGATGTAGGGCAGGGTACAGAGGTCAGTAGGGTGTAGCATAGCGTACAGAGGTCAGTGGGGTGTAGGGCAGTGAACAGAGATCATTAGGGTGTAGGGCAGTGTACAGAGACCAGTAGAGTGTAGGGCAGCTTACAGGGGTCAGTAGGATGTAGGGCAGGGTACAGAGGTCAGTAGGGTGTAGCATAGTGTACAGAGGTCAGTAGGATGTAAGGCATTGTACAGAGGTCAGTAATAGTTAGGGCAGCATACAGAGGTCAGTAGTAGGTAGGGCAGCATACAGAGGTCAGTAGGATGTAGGGCAGGGTACAGAGGTCAGAAGGGCGTAGTGTAGCGTACAGAGGTCAGTAGGATTTATTGCAGTGTGCAGAGGTCAGTAGTAGGTAGGGGCAGAGTACAGAGGTCACTAGGATGTAGGGCAGCGTACAGAGGTCAGTAGGGTGTAGTGTAGAGTACAGAGGTCAGTAGGGTGTAGGGCAGCATACAGGAATCAGTAGATTGTAGGACAGGGTACAGAGGTCAGTAGGGTGTAGCATAGCATACAGAGGTCAGTGGGGTGTAGTTCAGTGTACAGAGGTCAGTACGGTGTAGGGCAGTGTTCAGGGATGAGTAGATTGTAGGGCAGGGTACAGAGGTCAGTAGGGTGTAGCATAGCGTACATAGGTCAGCAGGGTGTAGGGCAATGTACAGAGGTCAGTAGGGTGTAGGGCAGTGTACAGAGACCAGTAGAGTGTAGGGCAGCTTACAGGGGTCAGTAGTAGGTAGGGCAGTGTACAGAGGTCAGTAGGATGTAGGGCAGGGTACAGAGGTTAGTAGGGTGTAGCATATCGTACAAAGGTCAGTAGGATGTAAGGCAGTGTACAGAGGTCAGTAATAGGTAGGGCAGCATACAGAGGTCAGTAGTAGGTAGGGCAGTGTATAGAGGTCAGTAATAGGTAGGGCAGCATACAGAGGTCAGCAGTCTGCAGACATACTTTTTCTTGCTTTGTTGCATTAGCCAATCACTGTCCTCCAAGATCAATCCAGACCCAACCAAAATGGCTACCCCCTGCACTGGAGACACTCCATTGACGAGCAATGCAAACTGGTTTCCTAAAGATGTCTGCTCCACTTCTGCTTCAACTAATATTTAGTTTAACTGTGCAGAATAATAATACAGCAGCAACAAAGGATGTAGTGCCACAGCAGTTATCAGCTACAGTCCAGGTTACAGTATTATATGATGACTTTATGTTATTGGGCTACTGCTGACTTGAATTTTATCTTAACCAATTGCGGAATGCCCCATGCACATATACTGCGGCAGGGTGGCCACCCTGTGCCAGATTATATGTGATCTGACACTTCCGGGTCTGGGGCACGCGTTAATCAGCAGGTCCGGTAGACCCACCGATTGTTCGGAAGACAGGCGGACCGCCACTCTGTGAGAGGGGAATGTACTGATACTGTGTTTCTGCTACCTTCCTCCAGTCAAAGCACCCCCCCCACACAGTTAGCAAGCACTCCCTAGGAACACATTTAACCCTTTGATCGAACCTTGTGTGCAATCCAAAGCAGCAGGGTAAGGAACCAGCGAAACCAAATATGACGTCAGTGGAGAGCAGACATGCAGCTTCTATGCATTTCGTGTTACACACATCTTCAGGAAACTTCATAACATTTATAACTTTTGCGCAAACCAATCAATATACGCTTATTGGGATTTTTTTACCGAAAATATGTAGCAGAATACATATTGGCCTAAACTGATGAAGAAATTCGATTTTTTGGCCCTATTTTTTTGTTTATAGCGTAAAAAATAAAGACCGCAGAGGTGATCAAATACCACCAAAAGAAAGCTCTATTTGTGTGAAAAAAAGGACAAACATTTTATTTGGGTACAGCGTCGCACGACCGCACAATTAAAGTAACAGAGTTCCTTATCCCATAAAATGGCCTGGTCATGGAGGTGGGTAAACCTTCCGGAGCTGAAGTGATTAAATACATTTTACCTTTACATATTTGTCAATATACTTCTGTCCACATTCATTTATAGTAATCAAAACATAAACGTGCAGAATAATATAATTGAATATTAAATATAATATTGTAATTGCACATATTCAAATTATGTATTTCTCTATTTTTAAACAGTAGGAAATTTTGTAAATAACATGTAAATAGTTAAAAACAAGAATTATGTGGTTGCCTAATTTTAAGAAATTTATAGAGAAAATTATTGCTTTCCCAAGTTAAAATTATGGGCTAGAAGCTTAAAGTGCCCCTGAGACATCATTTAACTGCTTACTCCTCCATCTCTCAAAGTGACTTTTTTCATTTATTTATACCCAGGATGCTTATTCCCATAGCAAATCAGTTATTACTGTTAATTTGTTTATAAAGCAATCAGCAGTGACAGGGCACAGAAAAGAACAGGAAACACAGTCCCTTGTGCTGAACATTTATATCCAATTACACCACATCTCTCATGTGCCATTATTGTATTCAATCATTCAATGATTTTTTTTCTTTGATTTGGCCAAATTTGTCATGCTTTTATAAAATGCATAGCTATATGTTTAGGCAGAATACATTTTGCTTTTGCATATTTTTTATTATGTAAAGGTTCAAACAGATTTCATATTTACAAATTCCAGATGGCAGATAGTGTCAGATATTTACCAGACTAACCTTACAGCACATATGTGCCCAGACTATAGACAATAACGTTTTTTTTTTTTTGTTTTTTTTTAAGTTTTCTCTAAAGTTTTACAATGAATGAATTAAAAAGAGAAGGTAATAAAATATAACATTAAGCAGACCAACAACATAGGCTTTACAACATACAAATGTCATTATTATTACAGTGATATTAGTCACAGAGTTGACAGTCAAGTGCATGGATGAGTTGGGAGAGCAGGGATGGCCTGATTTATTAGGTGAATAAGGGGTTGAGGGTTGTTTAAAATGGACCTTCAGTCATGTTTTCAAATTTCCATCTATTAAATCTTCTGCCCTTGTTGTTTTAACTTTGGATAGTATTTTTTTTTTCTGCCAGTAAATACCTTATACAACCCACTTCCTGTTACTTGTCTGGTAATTAGCCTAGGCTCATGACATCATGCACAGCTCTCTCTCTCTCTCTCACTCTCATGAGCATTTGCCAGGAAGGGAGGAGGGATGAGTCATAGGAGGGCCAATGAGAGCTGCAGAGCTGGAGGTGTGCCTCTGTGTAAATCCAGGAAGTGGAACAGACAATAGCTTCAGCTGCCCACAGTTAAAATGGCTGAATCCAGACTTAGTGGAGGGAGATTTTTGCAGTATATTTGGCAAGTACAGAATCACAGTATATATAAAATAATATGCAAAGTGGTTGGCGGGAAGCTTCAGAATGGCAAAGATGTTTTTATTACAAATTATGTGAGCAGACTGCAGTTCCTCTTTAAGTTTGGTGTAGTTCCAAGGAGAATGGATATTAACCACTAGTCCCCCGCCCACTGTCAATTGACTGCAGGCGGAGGACACTCTCGTTCTGGGAGGACGTCATATGACGTCCTCCCTTTAAAATGAGCTAGGAGGCGCGCGCCGCGTTCCCAAGGCCCCAATGCGCGTGCCCGGCGGCCGCGATTGCCGCCGGGCACCCGCGATTGCCCGGGAAACGAGCAGGAAAGTGGATCTCTGTGTGTAAACACAGAGATCCACATCCTGTGAGGGAGAGGGGACCGATGGTGTGTCCCTTGTACATAGGGACAACCATCGGTCACCTCCCCCAGTCAGTCCCCTCCCCCCACAGTAAGAACACATTAAGGGAACATATTTAACCCCTTCCCGCCCCCTAGTGGTTAACCCCTTCCCTGCCAATCACATTTATACAGTAATCAATGCATTTTTATAGCAGGGATCGCTGTATAAATGTGAATGGTCCCAAAAATGTGTCAAAAGTGTCCGATGTGTCCGCCGCAATATCGCAGTCACAATAAAAATCGCAGATCGCCGCCATTACTAATAATAAAAAAAAAATGCTATAAATCTATCCCCTATTTTGTAGACGCTATAACTTTTGCGCAAACCAATCAATACGCGCTTATTGCGATTTTTTTTTTTACCAAAAATATGTAGAAGAATACGTATCGGCCTAAACTGAGGAAAATTTTATAAAAAAAAAAAAAATGGGTATTTATTATAGCAAAAAGTAAAAAATAGTGGTTTTTTTCCAAACTCGTCGCTCTTCCTTTGTTTATAGCACAAAAAATAAAAACCGCAGAGGTGATCAAATACCACCAAAAGAAAGCTCTATTTGTGGGAAAAAAAGAACGCAAATTTCGTTTGGGAGCCACGTCGCACGACCGCGCAATTGTCATTCAAAGTGTGACAGCGCTGAAAGCTGAAAAATGGATTGGGCAGGAAGGGGGTTTTCGTGCACAGTAGGGAAGTGGTTAACATGGTTTTAAAGCTTTTTTTTATTTTTTATAACAAACTTGTTATACTTACCTGCTCCGTGCAATGGTTTTCAGGGTCTCTTTTATAAATTTTTGCAGATTATACACAATGTCTGCAGTTACAGAGGTAAGAGAGAACTTGTTTAATGTGCTTTTAATGTGGTTGTACACCCTGTACAACCACTTTTACCTGCAGGTAAGCTTATATTAAGGCTTACCTGTAGGTGCTGGAAATATCTCCTAAACCTCCACGGTTTAGGAGATATTTACAATAAAACCATGCACCGATGTCTACGACGCATGCGCCAATGTCTACAGCGCATGCGCACTTTAGAAAGGGCAGATTGTAACGTTTCCAAAGGGATCATGCCGTGACTTGGGGCTCCCACGCACATGTGCAGACTGAAGATGACCCAACATGGGCGGTTTGTGAAGTATGGTCATGGGGCTCCAGGTGGGTCAGCCCAGTGGAGATCGCTGGATCAAGATTGAAGGTGAGTCCCTCTTGGGAAGGTCAAAGCCCAACTGGCCAAATGCTGTAAAAATTACTACAAACACTGCAGCAAGAGCATAGAGGGAACTCACTTCCAAAACATACAACTCACAAGTCAAAGATGCCAAAGGAGAAAGTTTATACTAACCAAAAGACGTGCATTTTTTTTGCGAATACAAATTCAAACACATTTTTGATTATTGGGAGATTCGGATGTATCCGAATCTCTGAATGAAATAGTAACGAATAGTAACAAATTTAGTTGAAATCCATTAAAATTCATTTTGTTTATTTGTTTTCTAATGAATTCCAACTTTTCAGAACAATTACAATTTGGATCGGTCGGAAAACGATCGATTAATTTGAATTCTGTGTGAAGAAATAGCTGGTTGTTAAGCAGTGGGTTGGGAAGCCGGCCGCCTGCATTCTTAACAATCATGATCATGCTCCGTCACCCCCCCCCCCTTCCTGACCTGCCAGGCTGCGTGCTTGGATAAGGGTCTGGTATGGATTTTGGGGGGGAACCCTACGCCATTTTTTTTTACATTTTTCTATTGCCGGGCATTTGCCAGCATTTTTTATCTTTATATTCATCTGTCAGGGGGTAAGCCCACTGACAGATGATGAGTCATGGTTGTTAAGGCCGCGGACGGCCAGCTTCCCGGCCCACTGCTTAACAACCAGCTATTTCTTCACACAGAATTTGAATCGGTTGCTCGTTTTTCTACCAATCCAAATTCTAATCGTTCTGAAAAGTTGGAATTCATAGAAAATTAATACATTAAACAAATTTTAACGAAAACTAAATGAATTCCGAAACCAAACTAAACGAATTCCATAACAAAATGAAATTAGCAACATAATGAATCTATCCAAAATAAAACTAAACAAATGTTTCCGTTCTGCACATGTTAATAACCAACAAGATACTGCCCATGCATTCTCCACCTGTTAGGGATTCAGTTGCTTCTAACCAGCCAGGCAGGTTAAAGTTCAATGCAGGAAAAAGACTTCAGTTATCCCCACAGGCCTGGAGACATCGATTAATGACACAGGAGGCAGCTTTTGCAATGTGCCCAAATGATGTCTAGTTTAATCAGCTTAACACCTCTGTATTTATGTTGGTCTAGGGGACAAAAGTGGGGATTGGAGGAGTTACAGTAAAGAAACAAATTCAGGTTAATAATTTCCTATTAGCTAGTACGTGTTACAAGTTCAGGTAATATTTCGCTGATGTAATATAAGACAAATTCTTACATCATTGTGAATTTTACCATAAGGACAGTTTTATATATACATGCTATATTGACACATGTGTTTGAGAACGCTTAGCTTATCTAAAACAAACATAAGCCAAGGCAAAATCTATATGTAGCGGGGTCCTCAATTTAGTGGGGTACACTTGGGGAGTAGTGTGACCCAAGTGTGTAATTATGTTAGGGTTCAGACCCCTTTTTTCTTATTCGTGGAGGATTGGGTGGTGTAATATTCTCTTCGACCAGTAGGTGTCAGTGTACCTACTGGCTCGGGGTAGAATCACTACCGCAGTGCTACCCTTCTTTGTCTCTTCCGAGAGATGGTACGGGCGGGGCGGGGAACCCGCCGTGGTATCGACGGGAGGAGATAAAAAGGGGGAGACGCCCTCGCCACGGGGTCTTCTTCGGGGATCATCTCTTCACGCACCCAGGCACCTTCAGCCTGGGTGCGGGCGGTTCAAGGTTCCGGCCTAGGCGCCCTAGGCCTGGTCGGGATGAAGATGGAGTCCATCCCAGGCACCTTCAGCCTGGGATGAGGTACTATTGAGGAGGCCTGGGACCCGGTGACTCCGACTGGGTCCCGCGAGGGTGGAGTTGCTCCAGGGCGCCCCTTGCGAGGGGACCCGCATCTGAGGTGAGGAGGCTGGGGAGGTCACTCATTCAAAGACCCGGTGTAGTGTCAACCCGGTGACGGATGGGCCTTCAGTAACTCCCTTGGAGGACATCTTCCCCTGATAGAGGCCCGCAGTGCAACGGAGGTATTCATGTCGAGACCCCTACAGCCCTTGGTCATAGTATAGGGGGTGTAGGGACCCAGATCAGTATAGTGCCTCGACCTGCTCATTCCACCGTATCATGCCATCGCATTGCCCTGTAACTGAAGATACGAAATAAATCTAACCGTTGGATTGTGATCGGTGTATGGACTCTGTTAATGGGAGCAAAGGGAGGTTTCTGCACGACAGACTCGGTACATGTTCAGGACACCGGCCCGAGGAAACATTAGGTATTGGCCTTCACCTCGCCTGCAAGTAGTGGGGAGGACATGGGCCGTAGCGCACCCTCACCCCTGTCGCGTGACATACCCCTAGGCTAAAGAGGACGGGGTGAGGGGGTGGCCGCTACACGTGGGGGCTCGTCCGGGATGTCGTGTGTCTTGGCGATGGAACTGAGAGCGTCTGTGTTTGAACTTTGCTGCCCGGAGGAGTTCCGAGCGGGTCGGCCATGTGATTGGCAAGAGTGCATCCCTGCTCGGAGT
This sequence comes from Rana muscosa, assembly GCA_029206835.1. Classification (NCBI taxonomy): domain Eukaryota; kingdom Metazoa; phylum Chordata; class Amphibia; order Anura; family Ranidae; genus Rana; species Rana muscosa. The sequence continues at coordinate 992,438,902 of CM055122.1, read as the reverse complement.
TGTGGACATGACCCTAAGTCGGGAAAGGCCCACGCAGAGGAGCGTAGAAAGGGAAAGGTCCAGCCGTGTGAAGTACTACATGTGGGGACTGTTAATGCACTGCGCCACGAGGCACCCCATGACTGTACAATTCGTGGGCGGAGGCTGGCGGAAGCCCGCGAAAACGTACAAGTTGTGGGAGGAGTCTGGCCACGTGTGGAGAAACACGTGGAGACTCCGGCGCGTGGTCAGCGCGTGATGGAACAGCAAGTGGTCGGGATGGCCTCAAGCTCCCCGTGGATACTGGTACCTTACCCCACGAAGATGACTGCATTTGCTGCTCCCCTGACAGACACGGGGATAAGACTTAGGCCCCGAGGACAGTTGGCTCTGTATTCATGCAGAGACACGGAGGCTCTCGGTGTGATCTGTCCCGGATGCTCGGGACTGGTGGTCCAACTAAAGCCATTCGGGCGATGTGAGGCCTGCAAGGAATTCCTTTTTGAGGTTGAACCATACACGGAAAGGCCCCGGGCCCTACGCCTCAACTGCATCACAGGAACCGCCACTCCGGAGGGAGAGATCCAGGCCTCTGCGGAGGTCCCCGTACGCGCTGACCAGGGCGAAGTGACTGCCCAACCAGAGATTGAGAGAGAAAAATCCGAAGACACTGCTTCGGTCACCACAGACTCCCTGCTACCACCCCCGAAGAGGAAGATAGGCCTGGTGCAGGCCTCCTGTGGTCGTGGTCGAGCTTCACCCCGCCGCTTGCCTGGCCTGGATGGCGCCGGTAGAGAAGAGAGTCCCGGACATCCCAGTTCTTCAGTAGGTCCAGGTGAGCTAGGGGCTGGGACTGCGGTGTTGGTTGGAGGTGTCGGGAGTTCACAGTCGGTGGAGCCCGAAAGGGAGGGTAGCCTTCCGTCTACTAGAGACTACCTTCCCGCCGAGATGTATGACACCTCCGACTTAGAGTCGTTGTCAGACTGTGGGGATGACGGGGAAATAGACGAGCTGTTTCAACGGAAGGGCTGGGACAGACGCCCGCTACCTGTGCTGAGTAAACCACAGGATTCCCCCATGTCCATAGAAGATAATACGCTCCGGGCGCAGACCCCGGAGTTTCAGAGGAAATCTAACCCTTTGACCAACTTTCCTCACTCAACTACATCATCCGCTTTGATGGTGAGGACGCAGCGTGCTTCGTTGCGGGCACCAAAGACCAAGCAACCTGAGATGGTGAAGGTACCTCGGCACCCGGAGGCCATCGTACAGCCAGGAGAAGGTGAGCGAGATGTGATGCCGCCTCTAGCCAGATTGCAGAGACTTTTCTCCCAGAGAGTCGCCCGTGAATATGGGTGGGAGTACCCCTACTTGCCCCGGGACTTATTGTATGAAGTTGAGGTCCTGCGACCAAGGTGGTATGACGAGTTTGTATGGGAAAAGCTTAAAGTACCCCATGCCAGGCGATACCTGTCATGTTCGCCGCCTGTGTCTAAAAAGTTCAAGGACTGCAGAGCTGATTGGAGACTTGGGCGCCATATTCATGCTGATAAGGTGCTCATCTGTAGGAAAGAAGGAGAGGATGTCGAGTACTCAGTGGAAGTGTTTGACGGGCACCTGAAGCCTCTGTTTCTGCCGGATCCAAGGTTCTACTTATAGGAGGAGTGAGCTCCTATCTTGTTGCTGTTGAAACTTTCTGGATGAGACATTCCCAGACGCCTAGAACTGTGCCCTACTTTTGTTTTGATTTGGGCTTTTCTTTTACTCACTGGAGACTTGGGAGCTGTTGTGTTTTTTTTCTCCCTTTTCTTCATGTGCCAAAGGCAGAGACTTTTGGGGTAGAGTCAGAGTAGGAAAGCAGGAAAAATGAAGATCTCACCAAGTGTCATTACTGCGGCTCTGTCACCAGGTGGCAGTGTTGCGCAACGAATGTTTGAAAATTTTACATATGCATTACTTACTTATTGGAGTGAGCGGGTCTCTCGGCTGACGGACCCACTCATGCCAAGTTAACACAGAGTGTTAGGATGTGTTTTTTTTTGTTGTTTCCCTTCTGCAGGAGATTCATTGGTCAAGACTACTGAGAGTGGGGTGGTTCTTAGACAGCGATGGGAGGGATTGTACATGTGCACAGAACAGATGTTTTATACAAATGTTTATCGTTTTATATTTCCCTTTTCCTTTTGAGCAGGTCTTGGCACATTTAGTATCCAGAAATTTGAGGGATAGCCTCTGGGGCCCACTTCATGTCACCACTCTTCGGGAGACATGGGTGTGCACCTGACGCTGGGGACCAGCGTCAAACCACAGGGGGGAGTGTGTAGCGGGGTCCTGAATTTAGTGGGGTACACTTGGGGAGTAGTGTGACCCAAGTGTGTAATTATGTTAGGGTTCAGACCCCTTTTTTCTTATTCGTGGAGGATTGGGTGGTGTAATATTCTCTTCGACCAGTAGGTGTCAGTGTACCTACTGGCTCGGGGTAGAATCACTACCGCAGTGCTACCCTTCTTTGTCTCTTCCGAGAGATGGTACGGGCGGGGCGGGGAACCCGCCGTGGTATCGACGGGAGGAGATAAAAAGGGGGAGACGCCCTCGCCACGGGGTCTTCTTCGGGGATCATCTCTTCACGCACCCAGGCACCTTCAGCCTGGGTGCGGGCGGTTCAAGGTTCCGGCCTAGGCGCCCTAGGCCTGGTCGGGATGAAGATGGAGTCCATCCCAGGCACCTTCAGCCTGGGTGCGGGCGGTTCAAGGTTCCGGCCTAGGCGCCCTAGGCCTGGTCGGGATGAAGATGGAGTCCATCCCAGGCACCTTCAGCCTGGGATGAGGTACTATTGAGGAGGCCTGGGACCCGGTGACTCCGACTGGGTCCCGCGAGGGTGGAGTTGCTCCAGGGCGCCCCTTGCGAGGGGACCCGCATCTGAGGTGAGGAGGCTGGGGAGGTCACTCGTTCGAAGACCCGGTGTAGTGTCAACCCGGTGACGGATGGGCCTTCAGTAACTCCCTTGGAGGACATCTTCCCCTGATAGAGGCCCGCAGCGCAACGGAGGTATTCATGTCGAGACCCCTACAGCCCTTGGTCATAGTATAGGGGGTGTAGGGACCCAGATCAGTATAGTGCCTCGACCTGCTCATTCCACCGTATCATGCCATCGCATTGCCCTGTAACTGAAGATACGAAATAAATCTAACCGTTGGGTTGTGATCGGTGTATGGACTCTGTTAATGGGAGCAAAGGGAGGTTTCTGCACGACAGACTCGGTACATGTTCAGGACACCGGCCCGAGGAAACATTAGGTATTGGCCTTCACCTCGCCTGCAAGTAGTGGGGAGGACATGGGCCGTAGCGCTCCCTCACCCCTGTCGCGTGACATACCCCTAGGCTAAAGAGGACGGGGTGAGGGGGTGGCCGCTACATATACATACATGAATAACTAGGTGAAAGGTGTCTACAGAAAATAAGAAACAGAAACTTGTGAATTCTTTAAAACCTTTTCTTTAACCCATGACATGGCGTCCTGAACTCAAAATGGAGGTTGTCATGCTATGTTCCCTTACACCACCTACTATCAGTCTCTTTATAACCTACATCTTCTAAATCCCAGAAAGCAGTTGGCTCACATTAAAAACATTCATACTTACTGTATCTCAATAATCTCCCCCTACCTAAACTTAAACCAATTAATCAAGATAAACTGTAGTCTCTCAGAGGCAAAGCCTGATGGCTTCACCTTGATTTAAAAAACTTCCAACAAAATCTGACCCTCGATATTTATAAAAGCCTTAGTTCTCTTAAGTCTTTTATGCTTCCCAGAGAGATCTCCTGAGAGTCAGCTGGGTGGGCTGGTGAAGAGTCAGTCGATGGACTGGTGTAGAGAGGCAGCCAGGAGGGCTAGTAAAGGGGCAGCTACAGCCAGGTGGGTTTGCAGTGCCTGAAGAGGTGGTGCTGGGATCAGTGGCCACTTAGGAGAAGTTACATGCTGTTTTACTGCATCTGAGCTACACTTAAAGAGTAGCTCCACTTTTGTTGAGAAAAAAGAAACATTCCACGCTAGGTGATCTATGTACATTACAAGGATTTTGACAAACTTTGTTGCAGATTCCTACTTTTTGTTATTCTGAAGAATTCCCGGGGGGTTTGTATGTGCCCATGTGTGAGTCTCTCCCAAGTGAGTCTAATGGGAGTGGTTTCCTAATTATCAACCAGCTGCTACACCTGCAAAGCTCTAATGAGGAAAATCGCAGGGCCTGCATTCCCTTTAGATGTGATTATCTATTGGGAGTATCTCACCAAAAATGACATTTTTGTTACAGGGGATGCCTGAAATCTGACTTGTATCTTATTGTAGACTTCTGGGAAAATCAGTGAGCAAATCACACAAGCAGGAAATTACATTTCTGGGGGGTGTTCTGTATACAGATCACTTCCAGGTAGCCATATTGCATTGCATTTCACAGAAAATTACAGAGCTGCAGATTGAAAAGGAAAGGTCGTTTTTAATAACATTCAATTACAATATGACTTGTGTCGCAATTGTATATGCTATATTATTTTTTTTATTTGCAATTTTTTTCCCATGAAAGTGGAGTTGACGGGGCCACTTTTTGCGTTTAGGCACTGCGTCGTTTTAACTGACAATTGCGCGGCCGTGTGATGTTGCACCCAAACAAAATTGATGTCCTTTTTTTCCCACAAATAGAGCTTTCTTTTGGTGGTATTTGATCAGCTCTGAGGTTTTTATTTTTTGCGCTATAAACAAAAGAAGAGCGTCAATTTTGAAAAAAAAATATCTTTTACTTCTTGCTATAGTAAATATCCCAATTTAGGCTTAGTTTAGGCCGATATGTATTCTTCTACATATTTTTGGTAAAAAAAAATCGCAATAAGCTTATATTGATTGGTTTGCGCAAAAGTTATAGCGTCTACAAACGATGGAAAAGATTTATGGCATTTAGATGGAGTTTTTATTATAATTTTTTTTACTAGTAATGGCGGTGATTAGCGGTATTGCAACGTTGCGGTGGATAGGTCGAACACTTCTGACACATTTTTGGGACAATTGACATTTACAGAGCGATCAGTGCTATAAATATGCACTGATTACTATGTAAATGTCACTGGCAGGGAAGGGGTTAACACTAGGGGCCGATCAAGGGGTTAACTGTGTTCCCTATGTGTGTGTTCTTACTGTGGGGGATGGGACTAACTAGGAGAGATGCCAGATCGTTGTTTCTACTTTGTAGAAACACACAATATGTCTTCTCTCCTCTGACAGCACAGGGATTTGTGTGTTTACACACACAAACCCCATGCTGAAACTCGTGCACGCGATCGCGCCCGCCGGCCACTCGCATCGAGTCCCTGAGCCCTCGAGCCTGCGCCCTCTGGTGGCTCTCCTGGGCAAAGCCATATATGTATGGGATTTTGCCCAGGAGAGTTATTCTTCCACAGTATATCTGCGTGAGCTGATCGAGAACCGGTTAGGGGCTGCAAGTTCCTGCCTGTAATGGGATGTTGCTGATTGACAAGGAGTCTGTCAGATCCCTCAAGAGCGATTCAGCCGAAGCTGGCAAGTGTGTGCAGGAGGAAAGTGAAGAGGAGACTGTATATAGATGTATACAGGAAGTTGTCCCTGAAGTTTTATGACGTCAAGTGGGCATCCCATAACCCCTATCCCTATCCAAGTTGTTAACCCCTAATAAATACCAAAAACAAAGCAACGGACTGTTTTATGACTCTGTGTGCCTGTGCAGATTCGGTGTGCCTGGCTGTGCAGGGGTAGGGGATCCTTTTAATCTGCAGCTCTATTGTGGGGTGTGCAACACATTGTTAAAATTCAGGTATATTATACATTTTACTTACATTCTATAACATCCACACCCATATAGTAATTGCATTTAAGATGGGTAAATTGCTGAATTCTACAAGGATGATATGCACTGATAAGTATCGTAATAAGTGCAATTAGATGCCAGAAAAACAAGGCCAGCTGCTGCAAGGATTCATTCCCCAAGTAGTTACAATTATAATTGCATAAAACTATATTGCAGAATATAATTTTATCTCCATAAGAATATTGACTAATCAGTATTGTTACTCTGATTTCAAGTGATGTAATGCTAAAAACAGTATCAGAAAGAGGGAGAGGAAAAGGAGTGAGGTGTTTGCATACTTCCCAACTTTTTGAGTTTGGAACAGGGGACACCTATTAACAAAAGTATGCAGGCACAATACACCCCCCCGCCATGCCCCCTTAACCACTTAAGCCCCGGACCATTTGGTAGCTAAAGGACCAGAGGTGAATTCAGAATTTTGCACTGCGCTGCCTTAACTGTAAATTGTGCGGACATGCAATGTTGTACCCAAACGAAATTTGCGTCCTTTTCTTCCCACAAATAGAGCTTTCTTTTAATGGTATTTGATTGCCTCTGCGATTATTATTTTTTGCGATATAAACGGAAAAAGACCGAAAATTTTGAAAAAAAATGATATTTTCTACTTTTTGTTATAAGAAAAATCAAATAAACTCAATTTTAGTCATACATTTAGGCCAAAATGTATTCAGCCACATGTCTTTAGTAAAAAAATGTCAATAAGCGTATATTTATTGGTTTGCGCAAAAGTTATAGCGTTTACAAACTAGGGTACATTTTCTGGAATTTACACAGCTTTTAATTTATGACTGCCTATCTCATTTCTTGAGGTGCTAAAGTGGCAGGGCAGTACAAAACCCCCCCAAATGACCCCATTTTAGAAAGTAGACACCCCAAGGAAATTGCTGAGAGGCATGTTGAGCCCATTGAATATTTTTTTTTTGTCCCAAGTGATTGAATAATGACAAAAAAAAAAAAAAATTACAAAAAGTTGTCACTAAATGATATATTGCTCACACATGCCATGGTTATATGTGGAATTGCACCCCAAAATACATTCTGCTGCTTCTCCTGAGTACGGGGATACCACATGTGTGGGACTTTTTAGGAGCCTAGCCACGTACAGGACCCCGGAAACCAAGCACCGCCTTCAGGATTTCTAAGGGCGCAAATTTTTGATTTCACTCCTCACTACCTATCACAGTTTTGAAGGCCATAAAATGCCAAAATAGCACAAAACCCCCACAAATGACCCCATTTTAGAAAGTAGACACCCCAAGGAAATTGCTGAGAGGCCTGTTGAGCCCATTGAATATTTTTTTTTTGTCCCAAGTGATTGAATAATGACAAAAAAAAAAAAAAAAATACAAAAAGTTGTCACTAAATGATATATTGCTCACACATGCCATGGTTATATGTGGAATTGCACCCCAAAATACATTCTGCTGCTTCTCCTGAGTACGGGGATACCACATGTGTGGGACTTTTTAGGAGCCTAGCCACGTACGGGACCCCGGAAACCAAGCACCGCCTTCAGGATTTCTAAGGGCGCAAATTTTTGATTTCACTCCTCACTACCTATCACAGTTTTGAAGGCCATAAAATGCCAAAATAGCACAAAACCCCCCCAAATGACCCCATTTTGGAAAGTAGACACCCCAAGCTGTTTGCTGAGAGGCATGGTGAGTATTTTACAGCTCTCATTTGTTTTTGAAAATGAAGAAAGAACATTTTTTTTTTTATTTTTTTTTTCAATTTTCAAAACTTTGTGACAAAAAGCGAGATCTGCAAAATACTCACAATACCTCTCAGCAAATAGCTTGGGGTGTCTACTTTCCAAAATGGGGTCATTTGGGGGGTTTTGTGCCATCTGGGCATTCCATGGCCTCCGAAACTGTGATAGGCAGTGAGAAGTGAAATCAAAAATTGACACCCTTAGCAAGCCTGAAGGCGGTGATTGGATTTTGGGGTCCCGTACGCGGCTAGGCTCCCAAAAAGTCTCACACATGCGGTATCCCCGTATTCATGAGAAGCAACAGAATGTATTTTGGGGTGTAATTCCACATATGCCCATGGCATGTTTGAGCAATATATCATTTAGTGACAACTTTGTGCAAAAAAAAAATATATATATTTTTTCCGCAACTTGTGTCAGCATATAAAATATTCCATGGACTCGACATGCCTCTCAGTATATAGCTTGGGGTGTCTACTTTCCAAAATGGGGTCATTTGGGGGGGTTTGAACTGTTCTGGCATTTTATACACAACATTAGGAAGCTTACATCCACTCTTCTAACCACTTGAAGACAAAGCCCTTTTTGACACTTTTTGTTTACATAACATTATATATATTTTTAAAGCAAAGGCCCTACAGAATAAAATGGTGGGTGTTGCATTTTTTTTTTCTACACAGTATTTGCGCAGCGATTTTTCAAACGCATTTTTTGAGGAAAAAATACACTCTTTTTAATTTTAATGCACTAAAACACACTATATTGCCCAAATGTTTGATGAAATAAAAAAGATGATCTTAGGCCGAGTACATAGATACCAAACACGACATGCTTTAAAATTTCGCACAAACGCGCATTGGCGACAAACTACATACATTTTTAAAAGCCTTTAAAAGCATTTACAGGTTACCCCGTTAGATTTACAGAGGAGATCTACTGCTAAAATTACTGCCCTCGATCTGACCTTCGCGGTGATACCTCACATGCATGGTGCAATTGCTGTTTACATATGACGCCAGACCGACGCTTGCGTTCGCCATTGGGCAAGAGCAGGGCAGGACAGGGGTGCTTTTTTTTTTTTTTTTTTTTTATTATTAATTTTGCTTTTTTATTTTATTTTTAAACTGTTGCTTCCATATTTTTTTTTTTTATCACTTTTATTGTTATCTCAGGGAATGTAAATATCCCCTATGATAGCAATAGGTAGTGACAGGTACTCTTTTTTGAAAAAACTGGAGTCTATTGGACCCTAGATCTTTCCTCTGCCCTCAAAGCATCTGACCACACCAAGATCGGTGTGATAAAATGCTTTCCCAATTTCCCAATGGCGCTTTTTATATCCGGGGGGGGACATTCCCTCCCACTGCTTGTAAAAGCAGTCCAGAGGCTAATTAGCCACTAGGATTGCTTTTACATGAAAGCCAGCCGCTGGCTGAAAAGAATGATACCAAGATGATACCTAAACCCGCAGGCATCATTCTGGTATAAACATTCAAAGTCCAGCAACATACCAGTACGTTGCTGGTCCTTGTTGGACATGTATTGTAATCTTTTTTTTCATGCAGCCTGTTGGCTGAACGAAAAAAAAAGATTGATCGGTGGGTATGCCCACCATTAGAATACCGCCCTTCATCCACCCACTTCTAATGATGGGCATACATGCACCATTTATATATGCCGAAGCATGGGGGCATCTTCTCGCAAAAGTTATGCCGCGTACACATGGTCAGACTTTTCCACGGGCAAGCCTCCGTCGGAATTTCGACCGTATGTACGCGGCATTAGGAGCAAAATTGCTCCTCCGCTCCTGCTGCCCCAATGCTTTGGCATATATGCTTTTTTTTTAACTGTGGTGGTGAAATCACCTCCTACAGCACTGGAGTCGCAGGGATCAGGCCTGTCTCTGCGAACGCTGCAGTTATGTGTGTTGTGTTTTGCAAGTGACAGTGATCGATCGATACTGCACTTGGGTGGCCTGGGCTGGACGGAGGGGCAAAACGCAGGTGCTAGCAGGTATCTGGGCTGATCCCGCTAACACTGCGTTTTTGGGAACCCTAAACTGCTGGGGACGCTAGTATAGATCTGATCAGATCAGATATTGAGCTGATCAGATACTATACCACTAAGGGGGGTGTATGCTTCACGCGTGGGTGTTAGCGCTACTGGCACTAACCTGACGCTGCCTGGGGTGTGACTCAGACCCTCTCTGACGCTAAAACCTAATTGATATCACCCGCCGGGCGATCAGGGGGTTAAACCTTTATTGGGTTATATACGGTGGTTGCCCTGACACTATAAAAAGCAAACTAACTAACCAGCGTCACCCGTAACACTTATATGATGATCACTGGTGAAAGGGTTAACTAGGGGCAATTAGGGGGTTAAAACCTTTATTAGGTAATATATGGGGGTACCTGACGCTATATAAAAACCTGACGGCGAACCCAAAAAAAAATTACTGGCTACCTATCGGCATCACCGACACTAAGACAATGATCATAAAAACGATCGCTTAGCGACAGTGGTGATAGCGGGTGAAAGGGTTACCTGGGGGGCGATCAGGGGGTTAAACCTTTATTAGATAATATATGGGGGTACCTGACGCTATAAAAACCTGCGGCGAACCTAAAAAAAATTACTGGCTACCGATCAGCATCACCGACGCTAAGACATCGATCAGAAAAATGATCACATAGCGACGGCGGTGCTAGGGGGTGAAAGGGTTACCTGGGGGTGATCAAGGGGGTTAAACCTTTATTAGGTAATATATGGGGGTACCCGACGCTATAAAAACCTGCGGCGAACCTAAAAAAAATTACTGGCTACCGATCAGCATCGCCGACGCTAAGACATCGATCAGAAAAATTATCGCTTAGTGACAGTGGTGATAGGGGGTGAAAGGGTTACCTGGGGGGCGATCAAGGGGGTTAAACCTTTATTAGGTAATATATGGGGGTACCCGACGCTATAAAAACCTGCTGCGAACCTAAAAAAAATTACTGGCTACCGATCAGCATCACCGACGCTAAGACAGCGATCAGAAAAATTATCGCTTAGCGACGGCGGTGCTAGGGGGTGAAAGGGTTATCTGGGGGGTGATCAGGGGGTTAAACCTTTATTAGGGGGGGTTAGGGGGCTACACTGGACCTAAAACTAAATGTAGTGACACTTTTACAGTCACAAATGTCACTGATTGCAGTGATCACTAAATAAATGGTCACTGCAATCAGTGACACTGTGACTGGGGGCTGGGGGGTGATCTGGGGGGTGATCTGGGGGGGTCTGGGGGGGCCTGGGGGGGCGATTTATGTGCCTATGTGTCCTGGTGTCAGTGTAGTGTTGTGTGCACTAACCTGGCATCTTCTCCTGTACGGCGCTCGGTATATGTGAGCGCCGCAGGAGAGATGACATCACTTCCTCCTGCCTGGCCGGCAGGGGAAGCTCTCTCATTCGCCGGGAGCGATCGAGAGGGGGTGGCCGGAATCGAACGGCTGTCCCCTCATGCCGGATCGCTCCCGAAGGTAAAACGACCAATCACTGTAAAGAAGGGGGGTCCGATCGGACCCCCCAACTATACAAAGGCAATCACGTATATGTACGTGATTCTGCCTGTCGGTGCCATTCTGCCGACGTATATTTACAGTGGGCGGTCGTTAAGTGGTTAAAGGAGAATTGTAAAAAAAAAAAAGATTAGTTAAACCCATAAGGTTTTTTCTTTACCACTATGTAGCGGCGTCTCCTTTAAGACTCATTGGACTACCTTTCCCAGAACCCCCCCTTGGCACCCAGGGTGCAGTGTTGTCACCACAGAGACTCATGGGTGGAGCTATATAAGGAGGAGGCGAGGCTAAGCTCGGGCTCTTTGGGACACGAGACTTCAGTGGAGAGATCTTCCTGTGCGGATCCGCTGTGTGCAAGGCCTGAAGCCTGGGGCCTTGCGCCGCTACCCAAAGAGCCTTCCACCCCATTGCAAGCCTGGGTGGCATCTGACTTGGTCATCCTCAACCGCTGCTGAGCCGGAGACCCAACCGCTGCAGACGCTGTGTGTGGAGACACAGCAGGTGGAAGTCCCCGGACTGGGATCGCGTCCGGAGGGGTGAGCGAGCACCTGCTCAATCCATATACTTTACACTATTGTTAGGCCTACAGACTGCCGTGGCCCACCAGTTCATATTTGAGTCCTCACTGGAGATCCATAGCAGAACTGAGCCAAACGGATCTCTAGTGAAGTGTTCCGTGTTGGTACTTTTACCCTTTTGGATTACAAATGTGTTCCTGAAATGTGCACCACCATTTAAAGACTTGCATGCGAAGAATTCATCCCCTAGAGACTGAGTTATAGGGTCAGGCCTGACCGGGTATTAGAGTTTAGTAGCTGCGCCGCAGGGCGCTTAGTTAACGGTCGCCCCACGTGGCACGCCATTACTGTGTTCCATTAATGCGTAGTGTATCATTTGCTGCAGGGCTCTGCTAGAAGCACATGTTATCTGTTTTACTGTTGATTTATCTTAAATAAGCGAGCGTAAACCCATTATTCTTTTACTATTTGTATTGGTGTCTGAATTTTCCATAGAGCCTAAGATATATTACCCTAGACTAACTGTGCCAGAGTGGGTCGAGTAAATTGCCGGGGGTTGGCGGAGCTGTCTTCAGGGCCCAAAAACGAATACTGCGGCCCTCTTAGCTGAGGGTATCGCTACACGTGGGGGTTCTCGTCCGGGATCCTGATACAGCAGGTGAACGCCAGAAGTGCCGGCATGGACCCCATGGACCCGCAAGCAGTAGAAGTGTGGTGCAAAGCCTCTAGGGCAGAGCCAAACCACTCGATAGTCATCAGCCTCCCAGGGGAGGAATGGTCGACTGAGACGGTAGAGGAGTTAATGAAGTCAGTGTCCCCAGATCACACACCGTGGGTGACGGAGATAAAGTCAGACCCAGACATCTCATATCAGTATGCACTAGTGGAGTACTGGGACGGGATGCCAGAGGCTTGCAAGCGCAAGTGTGTGCGGACGCCAGACAACAGAACCTATAGGTTGGCGCACGCAGTAACTGTAAAGAAGGAACCATCACCAACGGGATCACCGCAGGCTGCGGCCCGTACCCCACCTGAGAGAGGAGACAGGGTGACGCCTCCGGTGGCGCCTGCACCTGTCACTGCTATATCACCAGAACTGATAAATGCAATAGGGGATCTGCTAACCAAGTGTCAGAAGACAAGTACGGTGCATGTAGAGACTAGCTACCGGAGACTAAAGACATTCTCAGGGAAGCTCCCTGTCCCTGCAGGGGAGGAAGACTTCGATGCTTGGGTGGAACAGGCATTACAAGCAGTGGAGGCATGGGAGGTGCCTGAAGCGCAGAAGAGGCAACGAGTGATAGAAAGCCTTAAAGGCGCAGCAGCAGAAGCAGTGAAAAGTTTCCGTTTGGGAATACAGACTGCACGGCTCAAGACTGTCTAGCCATGCTACAGGAAGAGTTCGGTCAGTTAGAAAAGGTGACAGAGATGGTCTACCAATTTGAACATACTTTCCAACAGCCGAATGAAAAGCTTTCAGAGTATGTCAGAAGACTGAACAGGTTGCTGTGTAAGATTGTCTTGAAGAAGGGAATGATGCCCCAAGATACAGATGCGGCAAGGATGAAGCAAGTCTTAAAGGGAGCGTTGCGCTCGGATCCAGTCTGGTTGCACCTGAAAACCTCGGAAGGAGGAACGTCACTGACTTACTCTGATTTGATAAAAATCATCAGAGATGAAGAGGCACTGCAGAAGGATCAGCAAATGATAAAGACAAGTCATGCTCCTACACCAGTGATAGTCAACTGTTCCTGAAATGTGCACCACCATTTAAAGACTTGCATGCAAAGAATTCATCCCCTAGAGACTGAGTTATAGGGTCAGGCCTGACCGAGTATTAGAGTTTAGTAGCTGCGCCACAGGGCGCTTAGTTAACGGTCGCCCCACGTGGCATGCCATTACTGTGTTCCATTAATGCATAGTGTATCATTTGCTGCAGGGCTCTGCTAGAAGCACATGTTATCTGTTTTACTGTTGCTTTATCTTAAATAAGTAAGAGTAAACTCATTATTCTTTTACTATTTGTATTGGTCACTGAATTTTCCATAGAGCCTAAGATATATTACCCTAGACTAACTGTGCCAGAGTGGGTCGAGTAAATTGCCGGGGGTTGGCGGAGCTGTCTTCAGGGCCCAAAAACTAATACTGCGGCCCTCTTAGCTGAGGGTATCGCTACAACTACTATTCCTTTACTCTGGCTTTTGAAACTTACAAATGCAGCAATTTAGAAATTGGATAAAAGGTTTAGTACTGTAAAACACTTTTTGATAGATAAGTATAGGGATGAGCCGAACACCCCCGGGTTCGGTTCGCACCAGAACCTGCGAACGGAAAGTTTGTGCAAACTTTAGAACCCTATTAAAATCAATGGACTCGAACGTTCAAAATCAAAAGTGCTAATTATAAAGGCTAATGTGCAAGTAATTGTCCTAAAAAGGGTTTGGGGACCCAGGTCCTGCCTCAGGGGACATGTATCAATGCAAAAAATAGGTTTTAAAAACAGCCGTTTTTTTGGGAGCAGTGATTTTAATGATGCTTAAAGTGAAAAAAAAGTGAAATATTCCTTTAAATATCGTACCTGGGGGGTGTCTAAAGTATGCCTGTGAAGTGGCACGTGTTTCCCATGTTTAGAACTGTCCCTGCACAAAATGACATTTCTAAAGGAAAAAAAGTCATTTAAAACTGTTTGCGGCTATAATGTAATGTCTGGTCCCGGCAATATGGATGAAAATCATTGAGAAAAATGGCATAGGTACCCCCCCACCCCCCCCCCTGTATGGATATAAAGGGGAACCCTGCACAATTAAAAAAAGGCCCTATATACTCTGAACAGCAGCAGTATACAGGCGGTGCAAACAAGACAGGGACTGTAGGTTTGTTCTTAAGTAGAATCTGTTTGTAATTTGGAACAAGTAAATTTTTTAAGTGTAGCTCCAGCCCAAAAATCTATTTTTAAGCTTTTTGGCAAACATAGGGAAGGGTTATCACCCCTGTAACATCTTTTTTGCTGTCTGTGCACCTGTTCAGAACATTTCACCTCACTTTCCGTCCCAATGACAAATGTTTTTTGAAAAAAAAAAAAATTCTATTGAAACAAGGATTGTTGATAAAGCATCAGTGGAGAGGAGAAACCTTTTCCCCATATTAACTCTTACGGGAGAGAATTTCCCTTCCTAGGGGTAGATTTCCTCTCACTTCCTGTTGTCTCCTTCCGTTTGCAAGTAGGAGTCGTTTGTAAGTTGGATGTTTGAAAGTAGGGGCTTGCTGTATATACTCTGCAGAAATTTGGCCCTTAGGTGTTGGTGTTGCCACAACACTGTAAGCCCTCACAGTTATTCTTGGTGGGCGCTGGAACGCCCTGCTGTGAACTATTATATCAAGAATTGTAATTACATGCCATTGTTGAACAGTGGTGGAAAAATTGGGCCTTTGGTGGTGGTGCTGGTGCTGGTGCCACAACACTGTAAGTCCTCACAGTTACTCTTGGTGGGCGCAGGAATGGGCCCAGCTGTGAAATATTAGATCAAGAATTGTAATTACATGCCCCTGTTGAACAGGGGCAGAAAAATTAGGCATTTGGTGGTGGTGGTGGTGGTGGTGTTGCCACAACACTGTAAGCCCTCACAGTTACTCTTGGTGGGTGCAGGAATGGGCCCAGCTGTGAAATATTAGATCAAGAATTGTAATTACATGCCCCTGTTGAACAGGGGCAGAAAAATTGGGCCTTTGGTGCTGGTGGTGGTGGTGTTACCACAACACTGTAAGCCCTCACAGTTACTCTTGGTGGGCGCAGGAATGGGCCCTACTGTGAATTATTAGGTCAAGAAATGTAATTACATGCCCCTATTGAACAGGGGCATAAAAATTGGGCCTTAGGCACTGGTGCCAAAACACTGCAACCCCTCACAGATACTGTACTTGGAGCGCAGCAATGAGCCCTGCTGCAAAGTATTGCATCAAAAAAATTGTAATTACATGCCCCTGTTAAACAAGGGCAGAAAAATTGGGCCTTAGGCACTGGTGCCACAACACTGCAACCGCTCACAGATACTGTACTTGGAGCGCAGCAATGAGCCCTGCTGCAAAGTATTGCATCAAAAATTGTAATTACACGCCCCTGTTAAACAGGGGCATAAAAATTGGACTTAGGCACTGGTGCTGGTGCCACAACACTGCAACCCCTCACAGATACTCTATTAGGAGCGCAGGAATGAGCCCTGCTGCAAAGTATTGCATCAAAAATTGTATTTACACGCCCCTGTTAAACAGGGGCTGAAAAATTGGGCCTTAGGCACTGGTGCTGGTGCCACAACACTGCAACCCCTCACAGATACTGTAGTTGGAGCGCAGCAATGAGCCCTGCTGCAAACTATTGCATCAAAAACTGTAAATACACGCCCCTGTTAAACAGGGGCTGAAAAATTGGGCCTTAGCCACTGGTGGCGGTGCCCATAACCAAAAATGTTCTTACAAGCTATCAGCATGATCATTGGGGAGGAAGAGGATAGTCACTCAGCATCAGCATAGGCAGTCTTCAAGGGATCTGACATTTAAATAAAAAAATTCGATTACATCAGCATCAGGTGCTTGGTAGCTGGTGGTGATCCAAGACTGATTCATTTTTATAAAGGTCAGTCGATCGACCGAGTCGATGGACAGGCGTACCCTGTGATTGGTTACAAAGCCTCCAGCAGCACTGAATTTACGTTCCGAAAGAATGCTGGATGCAGGACAGGCCAGTAGCTCAATTGCATACTGTGCAAGCTCTGGCCAGTGATCCATCCTCAAGACCCAATAACCCAGAGGATTTTCAGTGGGAAAGGTGTCCAAGTCTGATCTTGCCCCTAGGTATTCCTGCACCATGTGAATCAGACGCTGGCGATGGTTGCTGGAACCGATCATACCTTGGGGCTGCGGACTAAAAAATTGTCTGAACGCATCGGTCAGACGGCCACCTTCTCCACCGCTCCTTCTTTGACTGACCGAAGCCTCAGCAACATGTTGTCCAGGACTAGGGATGAGCTTGCGGTTCGAGTCGAACGCATGTTCGACTCGAATATTGGCTGTTCGCCTGTTCGGCGAAACCAGAACTTTGTGGGCCATTCGCACCAAATTCGTGTGGCGCAAACGGGCCACAATGCACTGTGCCATCGCAGTGCATTGCTGGCTGATGATTGGCCAAGCATGCACTGTGACCCCGCATGCTTGGCCAATCACAGCGCCGGCAGCGAGGAGAGCCATAATTGGCCACAGGCAGGATGCCTGTGACCAATTATAGTTCAAGGGGTTTAGTACACACCCCACACTATATAAAGCCGCCAGCGCGGCGGCCTTGTGTAGTATGTTGGCGTGCAGGGATTGAGCAGGATAGGCAGGGACAGTGTCAGTGTCATCTTTGCAAAACCTAGCGCAGTTACAGTGTGTTGGTGTGCAGGGAGAGAGCAGAATAGGCAGGGACAGTGTCAGTGTCATCTTTGCTAAACCTAGCGCAGTTACAGTGTATTGGCGTGCAGGGAGAGAGCAGGATAGGCAGGGACAGTGTCAGTGTCATCTTTGCTTGTTAACCTGCAGCAGTTACAGTGAGTGTAGTGTGCCTCCTGCACAGTATACACCTGAAGCTACCCCTTATTGCTGGTGTTGTTCTGTTGTGTAACACAGGCAGGCATCTGCAGCAGTTACAGTGGGTGTAGGTGCCTCCTGCACAGTATACACCTGAAGCTACCCCTTATTGCTGGTGTTGTTCTGTTGTGTAACAGGCATCTGCAAGAAGTTACGGTGTAGTTTGCCTCCTGCACAGTATACACCTGAAGCCACCCCTTATTGCTGGTGTCGATCTGTTGTGTAACACAAGCATCTGCAAGCAGTTACAGTGGGTGTAGTGTGCCTCCTGCACAGTATACACCTGAAGCTACTCCTTATTGCTGGTGTTGTTCTGTTTTGTAACACAGACAGGCATCTGCAGCAGTTACAGTGGGTGTAGGTGCCTCCTGCACAGTATACACCTGAAGCTACCCCCTATTGCTGGTGTTGTTCTGTTGTGTAACACAGGCAGTCATCTGCAGCAGTTACAGTGGGTGTAGGTGCCTCCTGCACAGTATACACCTGAAGCTACCCCTTATTGCTGGTGTTGTTCTGTTGTGTAACACAAACAGGCATCTGCAGCAGTTACAGTGGGTGTAGTGTGCCTCCTGCACAGTATACACCTGAAGCTACCCCTTATTGCTGGTGTTGTTCTGTTGTGTAACAGGCATCTGCAAGCAGTTACGGTGTAGTATGCCTCCTGCACAGTATACACCTGAAGCTACCCCTTATTGCTGGTGTTGTTCTATTGTGTAACACAGACAGGCATCTGCAGCAATTACAGTGGGTGTAGGTGCCTCCTGCACAGTATACACCTGAAGCTACCCCTTATTGCTGGTGTTGTTCTGTTGTGTAACACAGACAGGCATCTGCAGCAGTTACAGTGGGTGTAGGTGCCTCCTGCACAGTATACACCTGAAGCTACCCCTTATTGCTGGTGTTGTTCTGTTGTGTAACACAGACAGGCATCTGCAGCAGTTACAGTGGGTGTAGGTGCCTCCTGCACAGTATACACCTGAAGCTACCCCTTATTGCTGGTGTTGTTCTGTTGTGTAACACAGACAGGCATCTGCAGCAGTTACAGTGGGTGTAGGTGCCTCCTGCACAGTATACACCTGAAGCTACCCCTTATTGCTGGTGTTGTTCTGTTGTGTAACACAGACAGGCATCTGCAGCAGTTACAGTAGGTGTAGGTGCCTCCTGCACAGTATACACCTGAAGCTACCCCTTATTGCTGGTGTTGTTCTGTTGTGTAACAGGCATATGCAAGCAGTTACAGTGTAGTGTGCCTCCTGCACAGTATACACCTGAAGCTACCCCTTATTGCCGGTGTTGGTCTGTTGTGTAACAGGCATCTGCAAGCAATTACGGTGTAGTGTGCCTCCTGCACAGTATACACCTGAAGCTACCCCTTATTGCTGGTGTTGTTCTGTTGTGTAACACAGACATCTGCAAGCAGTTACAGTGGGTGTAGTGTGCCTCCTGCACAGTATACACCTGAAGCTACCCCTTATTGCTGGTGTTGTTCTGTTTTGTAACACAAGCATCTGCAAGCAGTTACAGTGGGTGTAGTGTGCCTCCTGCACAGTATACACCTGAAGCTACCCCTTATTGCTGGTGTTCTGTTGTGTAACACAGACAGGCATCTGCAGCAGTTACAGTGGGTATAGGTGCCTCCTGCACAGTATACACCTGAAGCTACCACTTATTGCTAGTGTTGTTCTGTTGTGTAACACAGGCAGGCATCTACAGCAGTTACAGTGGTTGTAGGTGCCCCCTGCACAGTATGCACCTGAAGCTACCCCTTATTGCTGGTTTTCCCATCTCCCTGCAGTCCATTAGTATGTCTGGAAGGCCAACAAGGAGAGACAGACAGTCACAAGCCAATAAAAGAGGGCAAGCAGGCTCTGTGTCTAGGGGCAACAGTGCTGGTCGTGGACACGGTGCATCGTCATCAGCACGTGGCCATAGGACACGCTTGTCCTTATTTTCGGCAGCTGGACATGTTGAGCCGCATCATGCTGAAGACTTGGTAGAGTGGATGACCCAGGCTCAGGGTACTGGCAAAGCAGCTGCCAACGTGTCCTCTTCCCTCGTATCAATGTCATCAGTCACTCCTTCTCTAGACTCACCATGTCCTCCTGAGGAGTCCCCCGAACTGTTTGAGCACAGTGTTGGGTACATGCTCCAGGAGGATGCCCAGCGTTTTGAAGGCTCTGATGATGATACCCAGCTAGAGGAAGGCAGTAGCGTGAGCGCAGAGAGAGGGGATGCTCAAGAAGGACAGCAATCTGGCAGTCATGTTCCACCAGCTGCAGCATACTGCCAGGTTTGCTCCAGTGATCCAGAATGAGGGGATGATGAGGTCGCTGAGTCCACATGGGTGCCTGATAGGAGAGAGGAGGAGGAGGAGGCACATCTTCAACGAGGCAGGATGCCCTCCGGGGGCCAGCTTAAGGGCAGCACACCGACTGAATCACACCGCAGAGCTCCGCCTGTGCAGGGCGCTGCCTCTGTGCGTTATTCCAAAAGTTCTTTGGTGTGGGCCTTTTTTGATTCGAGTGCATCAGATCGCACCGCTGCTATTTGCAACATATGTCTCAAGCGTATCTTGCGTGGCCAAAACATCAGCCGCTTGGGCACCACATGCTTGACCAGACATATGTTGACCTGCCATGCAGCTCGTTGGCAAGCGTACCTTAAAGACCCACACCAAAGAACAAAGCGGACCTCTCCTTGCTCCTCATCAGCTGGGATCTCCAACCCCACTATACCTTCAATCCTCTCTGAAACCTGCACTGAGAGGAATGAAGGTGTAGAATTAGGTGTGTCTCAGCCAAGTAGTTGCGGGCACTCTGCTAGCAGTACACCGACGTCCGATTGTAGCAGGCAAATTTCCCTGCCCCAGCTGCTGGACCATCGAAAGAAGTTCACTCACAGCCATCCACATGCCCAGCGGTTGAATGCTAGCTTGGCTAAATTGCTAGTACTTCAACTGCTGCCTTTTCAGTTGGTAGACTCGGCCCCCTTCCGTGAGTTTGTGCAATGTGCGGTTCCTCAGTGGCAGGTTCCCAAACGCCACTTTTTCTCACGGAAGGTGATTCCAGCTCTCTACCGGCATGTGGAAGGCAATGTCCATGCCTCGCTGGACAGGGCGGTCAGCGGTAAGGTGCATATTACCACTGATTCATGGTCCAGCAGGCATGGACAGGGACGTTACCTATCTTTCATGGCCCATTGGGTCACTCTTTTGGCCGCTGCGAAGGATGCAGGACAAGGTGCAGTAGTGTTGGAGGTTGTTCCGCCACCACGCCTCCAAAATGCTGCTATTGGTTGTGACACACCGCTCTCCTCCACCCCCTCCTCTTCTTCTTCCTCCATGGCCTCTTCCTGTGCTTTGTCCTCGGAACCAGCGGTGCTCCGTAGGCATTCAAGGGGCTACGCAAGTAAGCAGGCAAAAAGATGCCATGCCGTGCTTGCGCTGGTGTGTTTGGGGGACAGGAGCCACACTGGGGCAGAGGTTCTGTCAGCTCTGCAGGGACAGGCCGAGAGGTGGTTGATGCCACGCCAGCTTAAGCCAGGAATGGTGGTTTGCGACAATGGCACCAACCTCCTCTCCGCCCTCCAACAGGGACAACTGACCCATGTGCCCTGTGTGGCTCACGTCCTTAACCTGGTGGTGCAGCGGTTCTTGGGCAGGTACCCGGGCTTACAGGATGTCCTGAGGCAGGCCAGGAAAGTCTGTGCGCATTTCCACCGATCATATAATGCCAGTGCTCGGCTGGCTGAGCTGCAAAAGGAGTTGAACCTGCCCAAGAACCGCCTTATATGTGACATGCCCACCAGGTGGAACTCAACGTTGGCCATGCTGCAGCGGCTGCACACGCAGCAGAGGGCCATCAATGAGTACCTGTGCGACTACGGCACCAGGACAGGGTCAGGGGAGCTTGTTTTTTTTTTCACCACGCCAGTGGGGCATGATCAGGGATGCATGCACTGTCCTGGCACCATTTGAGGAGGCCACGAGGATGGAGCATACGCTGCATGGAATAATGGACAGGGCACTTGAGGCAGAACAGAGGCAGGAAGAGGAGGACTTCCTTGCCTCTCAAGGCCCCCTTTATCCAGACAG
Source organism: Rana muscosa (assembly GCA_029206835.1). Classification (NCBI taxonomy): domain Eukaryota; kingdom Metazoa; phylum Chordata; class Amphibia; order Anura; family Ranidae; genus Rana; species Rana muscosa. The sequence continues at coordinate 992,417,525 of CM055122.1, read as the reverse complement.
TGTTGCTTCTGTCCCACCCATCACACAGGAAGAGGACGAGGAGGAGGATTGTGTCAGCATGGAGGTGGAGCCTGGCACTCAGCATCAGCAGCAGCAGTCTTTTAGGGATTATTTACAGTCCCAAGAAACCCGTGGACTTGTACGTGGCTGGGAGGAGGTGGCTGCGGATCATGTCGTCCTTAGTGACCCAGAGGACTCCGGACCGAATGCCTCAGCTAACCTACGCTGCATGGCCTCCCTGATCCTGCAAAGCCTGCGGAAGTATCCTCGTATTCTTCTGATCAAGGAGAGGGACCATTACTGGCTGGCCACTCTATTTGATCCACGGTACAAGGGTAAGGTTGCGGACCTTATCTTGCCGTCACAGTCTAATACTTTGCAACAGGGCTCATTGCTGCACTCTAAGTACAGTATCTGTGAGGGGTTGCAGTGTTGTGACACCAGCACCAGTGCCTAAGGCCCAATTTTTCTGCCCCTGGGCATGTAATAACAATTCTTGATCTAATATTTCACAGCTGGGCCCAATCCTGAGCCCACCAAGAGTAACTGTGAGGACTTACAGTCTTGTGGCACCAGCACCACCGCCACCACCAATGTCCCAATTTTTAAGCCCCTGTTCAACAGGGGCATGCAATTACAATTCTTGATCTAATAATTCACAGCAGGGCCCATTCATGCGCCCACCAAGAGTAACTGTCAGCACCACCACCAAAGGCCCACTTTTTCCTACTACTGTTCAACAATGGCATGTAATTACAATTCCTGATATAATAGGTGACAGCAGGGCTTTCCAGCGCCCACCAAGAGTAACTGTGAGGGATTACAGTGTTGTGGCAACACCAACACCTAAGGGGCAAATTTCTGCAGAGTATATACGGCAGGCCCCTACTTTCAAACATCCAACTTACAAACGACTCCTACTTGCAAACGGAAGGAGACAACAGGAAGTGAGAGGAAATCTACCACTAGGAAGGGAAATTCTCTCCTGTAAGAGTTAATATGGGAAAGAGGTGTCTCCTGTCTACTGATGCTTTATCACCAATCCTTGTTTCAATAAAAACCCCAAATTTTCCAAAAACATTTGTCATTCGGACGGAAAGTGAGGTGAAATGTTCTGAACAGGTGTTAACCCTTCCCTATGTACTCCAAAAAGCTTAAAAATAGATTTTTTGGCTAGAGCTACACTTAAAAAATGTACCTGTTCCAAATTACAAACAGATTCTACTTAAGAACAAACCTACAGTCCGTGTTTTGTTTGCACCGCCTGTATACTGCTGTTCAGAGTATATAGGGATTTTTTTTATTTTGGGTGCGGGGCTCCCCTTAATATCCATACAAGACCCAAAGGGGCTGGTAATGGGCTGGGGTAGGGGGGGGGGGTGATGGGGTAGCCATGCCATTTTTCTCAATGATTTTCATCCATATTGCCGGGACCAGACATTAAATTAAAGCCGCAAGCAGTTTTAAATGGCTTTTTTTCCTTTAGAAATGTCATTTTGTGCAGGGACAGTTCTAAACATGGGAAACACGTGCCACTTCACAGGCATACTTTAGACACCCCCCAGGTACGATTTTTTTTTTTTTCACTTTATGCCTCATTAAAATCAATGCTCCCGAATAAAAGGACTGTTTTTAAAACTTATTTTTGCATTGATACATGTCCCCGGGGCAGGACCCGGGTCCCCAAACCCCTTTTAGGACAATAACATGCATATAAGTCGTTATAATTAGGACTTTAGATTTCGAACGTTCGCGTCCATTGTATTTAATAGGGTTCTAAAGTTTGCGCGAACTTTCGGTCCATTCGCAGGTTCTATGCTTCATCCTCTGCTCCCTCTGCGACGGCAAGATAAGGTCCGCAACCTTACCCTTGTAACGTGGATCAAGGAGGGTTACCAGCCAGTAATGATCCCTCTCCTTGATCGCACGAATACGAGGATCCTTCCGCAGGCTTTGCAGGATCAGGGAGGCCATGCAGTGTAGGTTTGCTGAGGCATTTGGTCCGGAGTCCTCTGGGTCACTCAGGACAACATGATCCACAGCCACCTCCTCCCAGCCACGTACAAGCCCATGGGTGTCTTGGGACTGTAATTGATCCCTTGAAGACTGCTGCTGATGCTGAGTGCTAGGCTCCACCTCCATGCTGAATCAATCCTCCCCCTCCTCCTCCTCCTCCTCCTCCTCTTCCTGTGTGATAGCCGGGCCAGCATGAACACTGTCTGGATAAAGGGGGCCTTGAGAGGTGAGGAAGTCCTCCTCTTCCTGCCTCTGTTCTGCCTCAAGTGCCCTGTCCATTATTCCACGCAGCGTGTGCTCCAACAGGAGGACAAGAGGGACTGTGTCACTGATGCATGCACTGTCACTGCTCACCATCCTCGTGGCCTCCTCAAATGGTGCCAGGACAGTGCATGCATCCCTGATCATGGCCCACTGGCATGGGGAAAAAAATCCAAGCTCCCCTGACCCTGTCCTGGTGCCATATTGCAACAGATACTCATTGATGGCCCTCTGCTGCATGTGCAGCGGCTGCAGCATGGCCAACATAGAGTTCCACCTGGTGGGCATGTCACAGATTAGGCGGTTTTTTGGGCAGGTTGAATTCTTTTTGCAGGTCAGCCAGCCGAGCACTGGCATTATATGACAGGCGGAAATGCCCACAGAGTTTCCTGGCCTGCTTCAGGACCTTCTGTAAGCCCAGGTACCTGCCCAAGAACCGCTGCACCACCAAGTTAAGGACGTGAGCCAAATAGGGCACATGGGTCAGGTGTCCCTGTCGGAGGGCGGAGAGGAGGTTGGTGCCATTGTCGGAAACCACCATTCCTGGATTAAGCTGGCGTGGTGTCAACCACCTCTGAGCCTGCCCCTGCAGAGCTGACAGAATCTCTGCTCCAGTGTGGCTCCTGTCCCCCAAGCACACCAGCTCAAGCACCACATGGCATCTTTTTGCCTGTGTACTTGCGTAGCCCCTTGAATGCCTACGGAGCACCGCTGGTTCCGAGGAAAAAATCACAGGAAGAGGCCATGGAGGAAGAAGAAGAGGAGGGGGTGGAGGAGAGAGGTGTGTCAGAATCACCAGTAGTAGCATTTTGGAGGCGTGGTGGCGGAACAACCTCCAACACTACTGCACCTTGTCCTGCATCCTTCCCAGCTGCCAGTCACCCAATGCGCCGTGAAAGATAAGTAACGTCCCTGTCCATGCCTGCTGGACCATGAGTCAGCGGAAATATGCACCTTACCACTGACCGCCGTGTCCAGCGAGGCCAAGACATTGCCTTCCACATGCCGGTAGAAGGCCGGAATCGCCTTCCATGAGAAAAAGTGGTGTTTGGGAACCTGCCACTGAGGAACCGCACATTCCACAAACTCACAGAAGGGGGCAGAGTCTACCAACTGAAAAGGCAGCAGTTGAAGTGCTAGAAATTTAGCCAAGTTGCATTCAACCGAGGGATATGTGGATGGCTGGGAGCGAACTTCTTTCGGCGGTGCAGCAGCTGGGGCAGGGAAATTTGCCTGCTACAATCTGACGTCGGTGTACCAATAGCAGATTGCCCGCAAGTACTTGGCTGTGACACACCTAATTCTACACCTTCATTCCTCTCAGTGCAGGTTTCAGAGAGGACTGAAGGTATAGTGGGGTTGGAGATTCCAGCTGATGAGGAGCAAGGAGAGGTCCACTTTGTTCTTTGGTGTGGGTCTTCTATGTATGCTTGCCAACGAACTGCATGGCAGGTCGACATATGTCTGATCAAGAACGTGGTGCCCAAGAGGCTGATGTTTTGGCCACGCAAGATACGCTTAAGACATATGTTGCACATGGTAACATTGCGATCTGCTGCACACGTCTGAAAAAAGGCCCACACCAAAGAACTTTTGAAATAACACGCAGAGACAGCAGCGCCTTGCACATGCGGAGCTCTGCGGTGTGATGCAGTCGGTGTGCTGCCCTTAAGCTGGCCCCTGGAGGGCATCCTGCTTCGCTGGAGATGTGCCTCCTCCTCCTCCTCCTCCTCCTCTCTCCTATCAGGCACCCACGTGGAGTCAGTGACCTCATCATTCTCTCCCTCCTCATCACTGGAGCAAATCTGGCAGTATGCTGCAGCTGGGGGAACATGACTGCCAGATAGCTGTCCTTGTTGGGCACCCCCTCTCTCTGGGCTCACGTCACTACCTTCCTCTAGCTGGGTACCAGCATTGGAGCCTTCAAAACACTGGGCATCCTCCTGGAGCATGTACCCAACACTGTGGTCAAACAGTTCGGGGGACTTCTCAGGAGGACATGGTGGGGCTAGGACATTGAGCCGAGGGTAGAGGCTGCTTTGGCAGCTGCTTTGCCAGACAAAGTACCCTGAGCCTGGGTGAGAGAGGATAAGGAGGATGAGGACGGCTTGGTCATCCACTCTACCAAGTCTTGGGCATGTTGCGGCTCAACATGGACAGCTGCCGAAAAGAAGGACAAGCGTGTCCCACGGCCACGTGCTGATGAGGATGCACCGTGTTCACGACCAGCACTGTTGCCTCTAGACACAGAGCCTGCTTGCCCTATTTTATTGCCTCGTTACTGTCTGCCTATCCTTGTTTGCCCTGCAGTGAGATGTAGCTGCACAAAGGTGGGATGTATATATATATATATATATATATGTATATATATATATATATATATATATATATATATATATATTGTGAGGGGGTTAGCTCGGCAGCGGGTGTGTGTGACCCCCGGGATGGGCTCCCCACACAAAAACAGGCCCAGCAAACGGAGGTTGTGGTTTTCAAAATCAAAAAAAGGTGCGGTTTATTTTCTATTTACAGTGACAAAACACAGCAAAGCCAAAAGAAACATAAACAAAATAAATCCTGGTCAACTTGACCTCTGACTAAACATACAGGTTTCCTAACTAACAACTGGGATCAGCCTAGTGCTGTCCTAGTCCCTAAGTCCCTGGTTTTAAATGTCCAAGCAAATAGCCACACAGGCTTTGTCTCACCGCACAGGGGTTCACTCTCCCTAGACAGTCCACACAGGTCTGGGTCCAGGCATGAGCTAACATCTAATGAAGCTGGGAGTTCTTATAGAGGCCTAAATGAGCTGACAAGCTTCAGCTGGTCTCATCAACTCCCTGTCTGCACGACGCCCCACACTCTCCCTAGAGGTATGAGTCATCCATGAGCCCACTAGCCTCAGCTGGGCTTATACAACTCTCCACCTAGTTGTATAAGTCGGCGTAAAGCCTGAATCTGGGCGAAATATATCTACCCCCCTGGATGCAACCAGGTGACTTTACCTTCCTGCTGTCACATACCCCCCCTCTTGTTTTAACCTCGGGGTTGGAACACCAGCAATCAGGCATTCATGTACTCGAGACAAAGCATCCACATTCCCCATTTGAACGCCAGGGCGATGCTTTACTGTGAAGTTGAATTCCTGGAGGGCCAGGAACCACCTATTCACTCTTCTATTTGTTTCCTTGTTTTGAGCCATCCACTTTAACGGAGCGTGATCCGTAACCATGTCAAAGTGCCTACCTAGCAGGTAGTACCGAAGGGAATCTAGAGCCCACTTCACCGCTAAACACTCCTTTTCAACGGTGGCGTAATTTACCTCATGGGACTTCAACTTCCTGCTGAGGTAAATGACTGGGTGCTCTTCCCCGTTCCAGACCTGGGACAATACTGCTCCTAACCCCACATCTGACGCATCACTTTGTACGACAAAGTCTTTAGAGAAGTCGGGTGAGTACAACACTGGCTGGCTACATAAGGCTTGTTTCAAGAATTGGAATGCTGCCTCAGCCTCGGGGGTCCATTTAATCATGACCGACCCTTTCCCCTTCGTTAGGTTGGTTAGGGGCACAGCCTTAGAAGCAAAGTGGGGAATGAATCGCCGATAATACCCAGCGATTCCCAGAAAGGCTCGTACCTGCTTCTTGCTGTTGGGACGTGGCCAACTCTGGATGGCCTCGACTTTGTTGAGTTGGGGTTTTATTACTCCCCTCCCAATGGTGTACCCAAGATATTTGGCCTCCTCCTGCCCAATGGTACACTTCTTGGGGTTAGCCGTAAACCCCGCTTCCCGAACAGAGTCCAGGACTGCTTGCACTTTTGGCAGATGTGAGGCCCAATCTGTGCTATGGACAATTACGTCATCCAGGTAAGCCGCAGCATACTTCCGATGGGGCCTCAGCATCTGGTCCATTTTCCGCTGGAATGTGGCCGGCGCATTCTGTAACCCGAACGGCATTCTTTTATATTGGAACGCCCCGTCTGGGGTTACAAATGCGGTTTTCTCTTTGGCCAATTTGGCCAGGGGGATTTGCCAATACCCTTTTGTGAGGTCAAGAGTCGTCATGTATCGGGCTGTTCCCAGCCGGTCGATCAACTCATCTATACGTGGCATGGGGTAGGTGTCAAATTTTGTAACTTTGTTCAACTGACGAAAATCGTTACAAAATCGCCAGCTCCCATCCGGTTTAGGCACCAACACAATGGGACTAGACCAATCACTTTGGGACTCCTCTATCACCCCTAAGTTCAGCATTTTCTGTACTTCCTCCCGTATTGCCTCCCGTCGGGCCTCTGGGATCCGATAGGGTTTTAACTTCACCCTTTCACCGGGCGGGGTAATGATGTCATGCTCTACCCCAGATGTTTGTCCCGGCAGCTCAGAGAATACCTCCTTGTTGCGAAGCACAAACTCCTTAACCTCCTGTTGTTGGGGTTGTGACAAGGTGGCTGCTATTCCAACCTCAGGAATCACGCAACCAGTTTGAGCTGGTGACCAAGTGTCTGCGACTAGGGACTCTCTATCCCTCCAGGCTTTCAACAGATTAACGTGATAGATCTGTTCGGGCTTTCGCCTTCCTGGTTGTCTGACCTTGTAATTCACTTCGCTCACTTTTTCTATTATCTCGTAGGGGCCTTGCCATTTGGCAAGGAATTTACTTTCAACCGTAGGGACAAGTACCAGTATCCTATCCCCCGGGGAAAAGGTACGGGTCTTGGCTCCACGGTTGTACACTCTCTGCTGTGCTAACTGCGCTTGGGCCAAATGTTCCTTCACGATGGGCATTACCTGTGCAATTCGGTCTTGCATCAGGGCGACATGCTCAATCACACTCCTGTGGGGAGAACTCTCACTTTCCCAAGTTTCCTTGGCAATATCCAACAGCCCTCTTGGGTGTCTCCCATACAGTAACTCAAAGGGGGAGAATCCCATAGAGGATTGGGGCACCTCCCTAATAGCAAACATCAGATAAGGAAGTAGACAGTCCCAATCCTTTCCATCTCTATCCACCACTTTCTTCAACATTTGTTTTAGGGTTTTGTTGAATCTTTCAACCAGCCCATCGGTTTGGGGGTGATACACAGATGTACGTAATTGCGTCAGTTTGAACAATTTACACAGCTCCTTCATAACCCGGGACATAAAGGGTGTACCTTGGTCCGTAAGCAGTTCTTTACAAATACCCACCCGGCTAAACACAAGAGATAGCTCTTTGGCTATGGTTTTGGCCGAGGTATTTCGGAGAGGGATCGCTTCTGGATAATGGGTGGCATAGTCCATTATAACTAATATGTACTGGTGCCCCCTAGCGGACTTGATTATAGGACCTACCAAATCCATGGCGATCCTCTCAAACGGGACCTCAATGATGGGTAGAGGGACCAGCGGGCTACGGAAATGTGGCATCGGGGCCGACCTCTGACACACGGGGCAGGAGGAACAATAATTTTCTATGTCCTTCATCACCCCCGGCCAATAGAATCTCTGTAATACCCTCTCTCGGGTTTTCTCTGTCCCCAGATGACCTCCAAGAATGTGCCCATGGGCCAACTCCAACACCAACTTCCTGTAAGGTTTGGGCACCACAAGCTGCTCAACGGTTTCTTCTGCCCTTTTTGCCACCCGATACAGTAGGTCCTTCTCTACGCTGAAGTATGGGTAAGTGCAGGTATTATCTGGGTTCACTAACTCGCCATCTATTTTCACTACGTTTTCCCGTGCCTTTATTAGGGCGGGGTCTTTCAACTGTTCTGTGGCAAAGTTTTCCCTGTGAACCTCAAGATCAGAAAACTCCACAGACGGTAGGTTTTCGTCTGAGGAGGTGGGCTCCTCTCCAGTTTCTTGAGTCTCCCCTGCCAATACTGATAAGGGAAATTCCGGAGAGTCCTCACCACTCTCAGGGGAGTTCTGGCTATCACATTCCTGGTACATAGGGGCACCAGTGGGGGGCTCAGGATCATCCCACAGTTCCCAGAACTTCGGAAAATCCCTTCCCACAATGGCGTCATGCGGTAACTGAGATACTAAGCCCACTGGATGAGAGAGGGTACCTTTGGGGGTCTCGAAACACACTGTAGTCACTGGATACTCTCGGGTGTCCCCATGCACACAAATAACAGCTACCTTGCTATTCCCAGAGACCTCTGTTTTAACTAACTCAGCCTTTATCAGGGTCACAAATGTTTCTCAGTTCCTCGAATGGCAGTGCATGCGACTGTCGCACACAGCGACTGACGTCTGCCCGTCAGAAAGTCACACTGCATGGGTTCCTCCACAACCGGGCAATTGGCTGCAATATGTCCCGCTTGCCGGCAGCGGTAGCAAACGATCCTTCTTGCCGCCTCTTGAGCCGCTGATTTCCCAGGCTGTTCTCGCCAAACTTGGGGTAGAGCTCCCACCCTCTCACTCTCTCCACCCTCACCCCTTGGAATCCTCTTATCCGCCCCTGGGGATGGTCTGGTCTTAGGGTGGAAAGTCCGAGTGTCTCTGGAAGAGGCCGTCAGGTTCTCTGTAGCCAAGTATTTCTCCACACGATCCACAAGACCATTGGCCGTCTCTGGGTCTCCATGGCTTACCCACTTTTGGATGGCAGTAGGAAGAGCTCTCAAAAACCGATCCATTACAACACGTTCCACAATCTTTGGTGCGGACAAAGTCTCTGGCTGTAGCCACTTTCTGCTCAGGTGAATGAGATCATACATTTGAGACCTGGGGGGTTTTCCAAGCTGGAAAGTCCAGTTATGCACACGCTGAGCCCGGACAGCCTGGGTGACACCCAGCCTTGCCAATATTTCAGCTTTTAGCATCACATAGTCTTTTGCTTGGTCAGGCTCTAGGTCATAGTAAGCCTTCTGCGATTCACCAGTTAACAGAGGAGCCACCAGTCCAGCCCACTGCTCCTCAGGCCACTTTTCTCTTTCAGCAGTCCTTTCAAATGTGGTCAAAAATACCTCTGGATCATCCTCTCCAGTCATTTTTGTCAATAAACGACTCACCCCAAAGGACGCGGTATTAGTGGGACGGCTTTCCTCACTGGTCTGCGGACGTTGCTGCATTACTGCTTCCATTTGTTGTAGTCTCTGCTCTTGCTTCTGTAACAGGTCTATGAAGCGGGCCTCAGATTGCTGCTGGGCTTGTTGCTGAGCTTCCAGACTCTGTTGGTGAGCTTGCTGCTGGGCTGCAAGGCTCTGTTGATGAGCTTGCTGCTGGGCTGCGAAGTTCTGTTGTTGAGCTGCAAGGCTCTGTTGATGAGCTGCAAGGCTCTTTTGCAAACCTGCATTTGTCTGCTGTTGATTGGCATTTGCTAGAGCCAGCTGCTTCAGTATCTCCTCCATGCTGGCTTAAAAAAAAACTGCCACTGGTTCTCCACCAACTGTGAGGGGGTTAGCTCGGCAGCGGGTGTGTGTGACCCCCGGGATGGGCTCCCCACACAAAAACAGGCCCAGCAAACGGAGGTTGTGGTTTTCAAAATCAAAAAAAGGTGCGGTTTATTTTCTATTTACAGTGACAAAACACAGCAAAGCCAAAAGAAACATAAACAAAATAAATCCTGGTCAACTTGACCTCTGACTAAACATACAGGTTTCCTAACTAACAACTGGGATCAGCCTAGTGCTGTCCTAGTCCCTAAGTCCCTGGTTTTAAATGTCCAAGCAAATAGCCACACAGGCTTTGTCTCACCGCACAGGGGTTCACTCTCCCTAGACAGTCCACACAGGTCTGGGTCCAGGCATGAGCTAACATCTAATGAAGCTGGGAGTTCTTATAGAGGCCTAAATGAGCTGACAAGCTTCAGCTGGTCTCATCAACTCCCTGTCTGCACGACGCCCCACACTCTCCCTAGAGGTATGAGTCATCCATGAGCCCACTAGCCTCAGCTGGGCTTATACAACTCTCCACCTAGTTGTATAAGTCGGCGTAAAGCCTGAATCTGGGCGAAATATATCTACATCTGGATGCAACCAGGTGACTTTACCTTCCTGCTGTCACAATATATATATATCTATACTGATTATAATGCAGCTATTAGAATCAACTGCTTGCTGTGGTATTAGCATGAGAAAAGCAGCAATTGTCTTCAGCTAGTTTTAGGCGCACACTGTGCAAAGGACACAGTACACTAACTGAAAATACTTGCAGCTCTCTGCCTGTGGTTTTATTATGAGAACACCACCAATTGTATTCAGGTTCCTTTAAGTGAACGCTGTGCAAAGGACAGAAGTACAATAAATAAAAAAGGGATTTTTATAACAGCTTACCTGTAAAATCCTTTTCTTGGAGTACATCACGGGACACAGAGCGACTTAGTCATTACTAATGGGTTATATAGTTTACCTTCAGGTGTTGGCACTGGCCAATTCCAAACCGGAAGTACCCTCCCCTATATAAGCCCCTCCCACCCGGGAGCACCTCAGTTTTGTAGCCAAGCAATAAGTGTCCCAAAAAGAGGGGTGGGAGCTCTGTGTCCCGTGATGTACTCCAAGAAAAGGATTTTACAGGTAAGCTGTTATAAAAATCCCTTTTTCTTTTTCGTACATCACGGGACACAGAGCGACTTAGTCATTACTAATGGGACGTCCCAAAGCAATGCCAAATGAGGGGGGGGTACATAAGCTGGGCGCCATCAGGCATGAGGATCTTTTGCGGCCTGCAACACACTGCGCCCAAAGGCGACATCCTCCTGACTTCTAACGTCTACCTGATAGAATCTAGTAAACGTGTGTACCGAAGACCATGTTGCGGCCTTACATACTTGAGCCAGGGAGGCCTGGTGATGCACTGCCCATGAAGTTCCAACCGCTCTTGTGGAGTGCGCCCTAACTTTGAACGGAGGCGGTCTCTTTCTCAAGCCATAGGCTTGTATTATGACCTGTCGAATCCACTTGGCTAAAGTAGATTTTGATGCTGCCTGACCCCTTCTGGGGCCTTCCGGCAGAACAAACAAAGAATCCGTTCTGCGAATCTGAGCAGTGGCTTTTAGATAAGCTTTAACTGCTCTTACCACATCCAAAGAATGTAATAACTTTTCCTCTACTGAGCTAGGTTTGGGGAAAAAAGAAGGAAGAACCACATCTTGGTTCAAATGAAACCTCGATACCACCTTAGGAAGAAAGGCTGGATGAGGACGTAATACTACTCTGTCCTTATGGACAACCAGATATGGCTCCTTACAGGACATAGCTGCTAATTCCGACACTCTTTTAGCCGAACAAATGGCTACTAAGAAAACCAATTTCCTGGTGAGAAGAACCAAGGAAATGTGTTGTAATGGTTCAAACGGTTGTTTCTGTAGAACCGACAGCACCAGGTTTAAGTCCCAAGGACATATGGGAATACTAACCGGAGGGCTAATACGCATCACTCCTTGTATAAAGGCTTTGACTAGTGAATGCGAAGCCAAGGGCCTTTGAAAAAATATTGACAAGGCCGAAATCTGACCCTTGATAGTACTCAAGGCCAGCTTCCTATCTACAGCCCACTGTAGGAAGTCCAGAATCCTCCCTATCATGTACTTACGTGGATGCCATTTCTTGGTCTCACACCACGTAATGTACGCTTTCCAGATCCTATAATAGATCTGCCTGGATACCGGTTTCCTGGCATTGATCATGGTAGATACCACAGAATTAGAGAGCCCTCTCTTTTTCAGAATGTGGGCCTCAATAGCCAGGCCGTCAAACCTAGGGCTGGTAAGGAAGGGTGGTATATCGGTCCTTGCGACAGCAGGTCCGGACGAAGTGGGAGGGTCCACGGACTCCTCACTGACATTTTTACAATCTCCGCGTACCATGCCCTTCGGGGCCACGCTGGAGCCACCAGAATCACTGGTTTCTTTTCTACCCTGATTCTGCGGAGTAATCGCGGTAACAATTGTGGCGGTGGGAATGCATATATCAGCTTGAACCGATCCCAAGGGAACACTAGGGCATCCGAGCCGCAAGCTAGGGGATCCCTTGTGCGAGACACAAACCTGTCCACCTTTGCGTTGAATCTGGATGCTAGCAGATCTACATCCGGTGTTCCCCACCGCTGGCATATTGCCTGGAAAACCTCGGGGTGAAGAGACCATTCCCCCGGGCATAATTGTTGGCGACTTAGAAAGTCCGCTCTCCAATTTTCCACTCCTGGGATGAAAACCGCGGATATGGCTGGGACATATCTTTCTGCCCACTCCAGGATGCAATATGCTTCCTTCTGGGCTGCACGACTTTTGGTGCCACCCTGATGATTGATATATGCCACTGCCGTGGCATTGTCTGATTGAATTCTGACAGGGGACCCCTGGAGTTTGGATGTCCATGCTACTAGGGCATACCGGGCTGCTCGTATCTCTAAGAGATTGATGGGCAGGGCCTTTTCTGCTTCTGACCACCTGCCCTGGAGACCATTGCTCCAGCACTGCCCCCCAGCCGATGAGGCTGGCATCTGTAGTGACCACCTTCCAAGAAACCGGACTGAAGGGTTTCCCTCTTTCCAGATTCTGGGGCACCAACCACCAATGGAGGCTCTTGCGAACGGAAGGGGACAGGGAGATTGGTAAGTCTAAAGCCTGAACTTTTTTGTTCCAGGCTGACAGTATGGCCCTTTGCAAATTCCTTGAATGGAATTGACCGTAGGGTACCGCTTCGAATGAAGCCACCATCTTTCCCAGCAGCCTCATGCAGAGACGTATGGATGGTTTTCTTTTTGTACCCACTAAGTGGGTCAAATTTCTTAAAGACGACACCTTCTCTGGAGGTAAGAAAATCTTTCTCTGATTTGAATCCAGCCTTAGCCCTAAGTATTCCAGACTTTTGACTGGTCTTAGAGCTGACTTGTCCCGGTTGATAATCCAACCGTGATATTCCAGATACTCGATTGTCTTGTGAATAGCTACTTCCAGCTTTTCCACTGAGTGGTCTATTAGTAGCAGGTCGTCTAGATATGCCATTATCGTTACACCCTGTGTTCTTAGATTGGCCAATAATGGGGCCAGAATTTTTGTGAACACTCGTGGTGCTGTGGCCAGACCGAAAGGTAAGGCTCTGAACTGAAAATGGCGCCCTTCTACTGCAAAGCGTAGAAATTTCTGATGGGCCGGAAAGATGGGAATATGCAGATAAGCATCCCTTATGTCGATCGAGACTAGCCATTCCTGCCCTTGTAGGGCGGTGGCCACTGATCGGATCGACTCCATCCGAAAGGTCCTGATATTTAGGAACTTGTTTAGCCCTTTTAGATTTAATATGGGCCTCACGTCCCCATTTGGTCTGGGGACTGTGAAAAGGTTCGAGTAAAACCCGAATCCGCTTTCTTCCAGGGGAACCTTCATGATTACCCCTTGGAGCAATAGTTGTTCTAGTGCCAGAAGGAGGGATCCTCTCTTTTGGGGATCTCTTGGCACGTTTGACCTCATAAATTGGGCAGGAGGAGTGCCTTTTAACTCCAGCTTGTATCCCAGACTTACTGCGGAGAGCACCCATCTGTCTCTGATGGTGTCCCGCCAGGTCTCTGTGAACAACTGAAGTCTTCCCCCCACCCGATTGAGCGGGGGCAATACTTCATGCCTTAGGGGGAGGTTTTGTACCTCTCTTGATCCAGGGCTTCTTGTTACCCTGTGATTGTCCCTGATTTCTGCCCCCTGAATTTGACCGCGGAGGCCGTCGGAACTGCTTCCCAGCCGATGTGCCCGGGACTGGAGAGGTAGGCCTCTTAAAAGAAGGACTTCTACCCTTGTTCTTAACCGGTAAGAGTGAACTTTTACCGGCAGAAATTTTCTGGATATATTTGTCCAGATCTTCTCCAAATAAGCGTTCTCCATGAAATGGGAAGCTAACCAGCAGTTTTTTACAGGGAGCTTCAGCAGACCAGTTTTTGAGCCACAGAAGCCTACGCATATGTACTATAGACAGCGTAAAGCGGGAGGCCTGTTGGATTGTATCCTTTATGGCGTCCACCGCAAAACACAAGGCTCTAGGCAGGTCAGCTAGGGCATGAGCCTGCTGATCTGGTAAGTCCCTTAAGACTTGTTTCAACTGATCTTTCACTGCTTGGCAGACTCCAATCGCTGCTACCGCAGGTTGTGTCACCATACTTGCTGTAGAGAAAGCAGATTTTAGTAAAGACTCCAATTTTTTATCTATTGGGTCTTTGAACATTGGAACATTATCTACTGGACATGTCAGTGATTTGTTAACAGAAGAGATGGCTGCGTCCACTATAGGGACCCTCCATTTTCTTATGGACTTATCCTCCATGGGATAGATCACCGGAAATCTCTTGGGGGGAGCAAATATTTTATCAGGATGCTCCCAATCCTGGTAAATAAGCCCTTCTAATAAAGGGTGGATTGGGAAGGAACAGACCGCCTGGGGAGCTTTTAGCGACCCCAGCGAGGAAACCGTAGTGGATGGTGGTTCCGCCAGAGGCATTTTAAATGCTGATCGGACCATGTTAGTCAGAGACTGAACCCATAATCTTTCAGCCTGAGAAGCTGAGAAAAGGTTCTTCCACTGTTGATTCCTCTATAAGTGAATCAACCTCATCCTGATCCCCTTCAGGTAGGTCGATCTCTGTGTGGGGCTGTTCCTCCACTAACAGGCACTCTGAAGGAGGAGACGGAGATCGGACGCGCTTTTCCTGTGACAGGGAAGCAGCGATCAATGCTGTTAATCTCTCTTCCAATCCTCCCAGAGTTGAGGATAAAACCTCCTCTGTTATATATACAGGAGCAGGTGGACTGGGGACAGCCGCAGCACCAGGCATTCCTGCGGGGTTTCTACGGCTACTGACCTCTGCATTCTCAGGGGAGATTGGTGCAGTGCAAGCATGCCCAATATCCTCAGAGCCCGATGGAGACCCCTTTGGCTTCCTGGAAGATCTATTTCCGGAGCGTCTGGACGACATATCCTTTAAGCACAAAGCTGAGGTATTCCCGTCGTCATACACCAATTTTTGCTGGTAATAGTCTAACACAGGTGCTGCTATATACCAGCTGGTGTCCACTAAAGTGCCTTTCTATGGGGATGCCTGCATCAACCGCCTCTGTGTGCCACTGTTTGTTGCTAGCTCTGTTTGCATGCAGCTGACACTTGTACTGTGTCTTTTACCATGCTGGGACGCCCGCACATGCGCAGAAGCGCCGCGGCGCGCATCGAGCGTCATCCACCCGCCCCGCCCCTTTTTTTTCATAGGAGGCGCGTGCACGCGCCCGCGCGCGCGCCCGTGCGCCAATGGCGCCCTTTTCGAAAACCAACAGAGGACTAGGAGCCAGGGCCCTTTTTGCCGGAGGGCCTGTGCGGTGGATGAACGCAGCAACAGGGCAGAGGAAGTGGATTCCCTCAGAGAAACTTACCAGCTGCCTGGATCTTTTGAGTTGAGAAAACCAAAGATCCACATTTACAAGAAAAATGGACTACAGCGGCCTCTAGTGGTTTAACACAGGTACCGCGGTCCCTGTTTTTTTTTTTTCTTGACTACTATTAAAATTTTACATTTTCAGTAGATATAGGCAAACACAGATATTTAGCGGGAATACCGTTAGGTAACAGACAGAAAGACAAATTAGGCTTGGGGGTCCCCCAATAGAACCAAGTTCCTGAGGGCCCCCACTTACCTGATCCCCGCCGCAGGACTTTGTTTGGTCCACAAAAGTCCAAACTTCACCTATCACGGCAGGCATTGTAATTAAACCTTCAGGGACCGGGTTCCCAAGGATTCCACTCCCCTGGACCTGTATAGCACCCTGCACAGACAGCGTCTTGGTCGTGGGTATGACCAGAGCTCTGGATCCCAGGGTCCAGCCCTCCTAAGAGAAGCATTACAGGCAAAACCTTGCTCTTCTGCTGCAAGGCCCGGGTACCGACCGTTTAGCTATGAAGCTTTTTTTGGTGGGATCCGGAACAGCTTACTAAGGCCCAAAAGAACCTGTACGCAAGCCCAGTGAAAACACATGTTACTCTTTGGCCAACACCTTAGACACTGGCAAAAAACTGAGGTGCTCCCGGGTGGGAGGGGCTTATATAGGGGAGGGTACTTCCGGTTTGGAATTGGCCAGTGCCAACACCTGAAGGTAAACTATATAACCCATTAGTAATGACTAAGTCGCTCTGTGTCCCGTGATGTACGAAAAAGAAATTAATACAGCTCCCTGATTGTGGTTTTATTATGAGAACACCACTAATTGTATTCAGGTAAGCTTTATGTGAACGCTATGCAAAGGACACAGTACACTAAGTGAAACACTGCAGCTAGCACAATCACCTGCCTGCCTGTCACAGTATAGAGAATAACAGGAACAGATCTAGCTAAACTGAATACAGTGTATAAATATATATATAACACCAAGGATGCATATATATCCTCTACACACTGTAACTGCAGCTAACTGACTGGCCTGCCTGCTCTATCTAACTCAAATCAAAATACACTGTCTCTCTCTCTCCATCTGTATTTTAACCAACACCACTACACACACTACACAAGGCCGACTTCCAGGCCGCCTTATATAGTGTGGGGCGTGTACTAAATCCCCTGAGGCATAATTGGCCAAAGCCACCCTGGCTTTGGCCAATTATGGCTCTCCGTTTTTTGCGCGCTGTGATTGGCCAAAGCATGCGGGTCATAGTGCATGCTTGGCCAACCATCAGCCAGCAATGCACTGCGATGCCGCAGTGAATTATGGGCCATGATGCGCCACTCGAATTTGGCGCGAACGGTCCATAATGTTTGCAATTCGGCGAACAGCTGAACAGCCGATGTTCGAGTCGAACATGGGTTCGACTCGAACTCGAAGCTCATCCCTAGATAAGTAGTTCATGTTATATACAACTACATGGATCAGACCAAAATGAGGGACAAATGAGGAGGAAAGAGGTACTTTGTTCCAAATCAGGAACAGTCCCTCAAAATCAGGGACAGTTGGGAGGTGTGTGTTTGTGATTGCAGGATAACACTGTATTTGGTATAGATTGAACATAGTTTTGAGAAGAGTATCTGACTCCGATGAGGATGTTAAAGCCCAAATAGTCCTTCTTCGTTTATTTAATGCAATTCCACCATACTGCATTGCTGCATTACAAAAGTAATAAATATACTTGCAAATTTTGTTTAAAGTACCCTGTGTTGGCAGCATGCTGGAGAGTCAGATCACAGCCCTAACATACAACACAGCGGCTCAAGTCCCAAACTATTTAATACGCCCCCTGGACATTGCTCCAATTAACAGCTGTCAAAGTCCTTCAGCAATGTTGTTAGAGCAATTGAAACAGTGCGCAGGGTGGTGTACTGGAAACTAAAGACCCAGATCAATGTATTGTGTGTGAGACCAGAGGTCAGACAGCATGTTGCCAGCACAGGGTATTTTAACGCTTGCTGTCTCATATAAAAACAAAAAGACAAACGTATTACTGTATACTGTATGTAGTCTAACTGCATTACAGTATTACATGTGTAGGGATCTGCTACCCTCCACTGTCTGCAGCTATAAATGACTGTACATTCCTGCAACTAGAAAATGTGTGCACTTTCAGTCCCTGGGTTGTTGCCTTTGAAACCCCAGGAGGAGGTAGTGGAGAGTGAGAGAAAGTCTTTGCACTTAGCAAAGGTTCTGGTTTTCTTATTTACCTACAATTTTAGTGCAATATCCTGTTTGGGGAAAGCCATTTCTTATAACCCCTCCCTCCAAAAAAAGATGGCTTCACATGCAAAAGACTTAATTGGGCTTTAAAAACATTTGGGCAATTGAGTTGTTTTATATATAATTTGATGTATGTTTTTTGTTAAATTGGACTATGAATATTAATGGTACCTTTTAAGGCCTAGACCACCAAATCAGCTGAATTATTTTTTGCAGGACTCCATGTATGAATATTTACATTAGTAAAAGGAAATGGTCATCCAGATTTCAATTTATGTTCCAGAAATCATGAATGATGACCTACAGTACTGTGCAAAAGTTTTAGGCAGGTGTGAAGAAATGCTGTAACGTAAGAATGCTTTCAAAAATATATATTTTAAGTGTTTATTTTTAGCAATTTACAAAATGCAAAGAGAGTGAACAGAAGAAAAATCGAAATGAATATATGGTGCGACTACCCTTTGGCTTCAAACCAGCATCAGTTCTTACTTATTCCCCGTACACACGATCGTGGAATTTCCGAGGAAAAAAGTCAGACGGAATTTTTTCAGTGGATATTCCGACCCCATCTGACTTTTTCAGTCGGAAATTCCGACGGAGTTAAAAACAGAACATGTTCTCTTTTTTTCCGACGGAAAAAATTGTTCTTCTGTATGGGGCTCAGACGGAGAAAAAAACAATGCATGTTTAGAATCAAGTCGACGCATGCTCGGAAGCATTGAACATCATTTTTCTCGGCTCGTCATAGTGTTGTACGTCACCGCGTTCCTGACGGTCAGATTTTGGTGTGACAGTGTGAATGCAAGACAGCTTGAATTCCATTGGAAAAACCCGTCGGAGTTTATTCCGACGCAAATTCCGATCGTGTGTACAAGGCATTACACTTGCACCATTTGTAGACTTGCACAAAGTCAAGGATTTTGTAGAGTCAATAACCAGGAATAACCAATTATACCAAGCGAGGGCTAATGATCATCAATTTCATATGAAGGTTGAACTGAAGGTTAACAGAAACAACTGTGTAGAAAGTAATACTGAATGAGGAACAGCCAAACTCTGCTACTAAGGTGAGGTTTTGGAAGACAGTTTCTTGTCACAGCTCATACATCTTGGCAAGACTGAGCACACAAGGAAGTTATAATGCATTAGCAAGGTCTCTCCCAGGCAAAGCAGACTGGGGTTTCAAGATGTGCTGTTCAAGCTTTTTAGGCCTTATGTACACTGCTGCTGGTAAACAAATGTTTAGGAGCAGTAGGACATTTTTTCAGCTGCCCCTGAACCAGGCCCGGACTGGGACAAAAAATAGGCCAAGGCATTTTAGACTGAGCAGCCGGGGGGGGGGG
This sequence comes from Rana muscosa, assembly GCA_029206835.1. Taxonomy (NCBI): domain Eukaryota; kingdom Metazoa; phylum Chordata; class Amphibia; order Anura; family Ranidae; genus Rana; species Rana muscosa. Next base: position 992,398,285 of record CM055122.1, on the reverse strand, counting down.
GGGGTGCGGCGGTGGCGCTTTATGGCGCCGGTTAATGATGGTACCTCTGGACCCCTTTACATTACACAGCACCCTAGACCCCTTTACATTACGCAGCACCTTGCACCTCTGGACCCCTTTACATTACACAGCACCCTGGACCACTTTACATTACATAGCACCGCACCTCCGGACACTTTTACATTACACAGCACCCTGCAGCTACAGGGCGCAGTCTCCCACCATGTTCCTGGGCCAGTACACCCGCCATGATTCTGCAATTTTCCCTGGCAAACAAGTGAAACATTTTGCCATACTCAGGGAGGCTAAGGCTCAGGCTGGTAACCATTGCACATTTCAACATAGCAAAAGCATTTAACATTTAATCAGACCATTTTACAATATCAGACATTTCAGAGAGGGTTGCTTGTCTCAATATATTGTCATAGAAAGAACAGTCAGGTATCCATTGGCGGCAGTAACTAATCATACCAAGAAAGGTGAGCAAGTCTTTCTTTGTGAGTGGGTGGGGCATTCCCACAAGAGCCGCAGCTCTTTTGTGACTGACTTTCCTCTCTCCGTGAGACAGCACAAACCCTAGGTATTCAACCTCCTGTTTACACCATTGTAACTTTTTCTTAGACACTTTGTGACCACATATGTGCAACAATTTCAGTAAGGATAGGCTATCAGCTCGGCAGTCCTCCTCTGAAGAACCACAAATTAAGAGATCATCAACATACTGCAAGAGTACAGAACCATGAGGGGCAGTCCAAGGCCTGAGGGTGGCTTGAAACGCTATAGAATAGCCCACAGGTGAGTCTTTATATCCCTGGGGCAGTCTACACCAGGTAAATTGCAGATTGTGTTGGTCAATTGACATAGTAAAAGCAAAGAGTGGCCGTGTCCCCTCGTCTACAAGGACGGAGAAAAAAGCATTCTTTAAATCAATCACAGTAAAACATTTGGCTGTTGCTGGAATGGAGGATAGGAGTGATGCAACATCAGGTACAATGGGTGCTATTGGGACTATGAGATCATTTATGCCCCTCAAGTCCTGTACAAACCTGAAAGAGCCATCCGGCTTCTTTGCATGATTAATATTTTACAGACACAGTTTTTCACACAAGATTCTGAAGGAAGGGGCACCTTACTCCTTGCTCTCACAGAACCCCGAGGGTGGGGGCTCGTATCGCTGTGTGGGGATACGAGCAAGCTTCTTTCACTTTCCTGATGGGCTTATTACGTTAGTTATACCAAATCTGTCAGTAATATTAGTAATAAGAGATCCTCCCGCTGCTCCGTTATACTCCCCTTCCCCATCACCCGACTCTTCCTCTGTATCTTTTACTGTGGATGAAACTACGGCTATACTGTCTGCCTGTTGCTGAGGTGGCTGGGGAGCAGGGTTAGTAGGATTTTGTGGAGGTGGTGCCTGTCTTTGGAGAGCAGGATTTGAAGGGTTAACAGGGTTAGGATTGTCAGTCCGTGTAACATGGTAACCCGCCAGCAAATCCAAGTCCTCAGAACTCAGACTTGGGTATAAACCATTCGGGGCAGTGAGAGTTGTAGTAACATTATAGGGCGGGTGCGGGTAACAGCAAAGCTTCCATGGTTTAGAGATTTCTCTAACTCATGTTTCTTCTCTGATGCACAGTCTTTATCCTGTAGTTTAGGCGATTTTGTCTTTTTGTGTGTCCTATCATACCAATAGGGGGCATGTGTTAACCAATTTTCCCCTCCTTTCGCATATAGTCTTTATCCCATTGGGGATCAGGACCATAATATGGCCATGCGTCTCTGTCATTTAGACAGAGGCCCTTTATCATATCCATATGAAAGGGGTCACTTGCACCCTCCCGGGGAAAAGGATTACAACTGCCTATGCGTTCTGTCCATCCCGCTATATTATCCAACCAAGGGTTAAGTAGGTAATAATCTGTTCCACAGACTCTAGCCACAAAATCTTTAAGGTTTTCACCTACATCAGGTAACGGTATTTGTATTTTAGTCTGTGATTTACCCATTATTCTATACCATAGGCAGAGAACTTTAGGAAAACAGAACAGTCTACAGTGCTCTACATAAAACAGAACAGTGTACAGTGCTCTACTGCCACCTAGCGGTTAGACTTTCCAAAACATGAACCTTGTCACACATTAACTCATTGTCTTCAAGAGAGTGAAGAAAACAAACTTGGAACAATTTCAAGAGTCTTAGGACAAATAATAAATATACAATCGTCTGTATGGACCTGCTGCCTTGCTTCAGATAAACTTAAGCCTTCTATAAATTTAACTTAACAATGCACATTAATTCTTAGTATTTCCACATATGGCTTACCCTTTTTAAAATAAGGACTTTTACCCAAATTTTTGTATCTGTAACCTCGGGGTACAATACTAATTAAGTATTCTCTTTGGCATCTGAAGCAAAATAGCAGTCCACATACACACTCGGGACGGCTCATACAGCACGTTAGCCTTGAAGCAGTTAAACAATCACACATAACAGTTCACACAGCTCGGTAGCCTTGAAGCAGCCAGACAATCACACATAGTTTACACAACACACCGATCATCAGTCTCTTGTTCTGTCCCAAACAGAACTAAAACTCTAGAGTATGCTTGTAAAATTCCTAAGGTCACCACCAAAACCTTCAAAGGTTACCAAAAACCTTTTCAAGTGTTACCAAAACACTATTTATAGGACCGGTCAATTTCAGTATACTTATGAGAGGTTCTATAATCTAACAGAAATTCTCTATAGGGTTGGAAGCTACATGCAGACTTCCTGGCAAGCCAATATCATTCAATAAGAATAAAATCCACTTACTGAGGAGTCAGTTTCTTTAAAGGTAGACTTCCATCCCGGAACGAGCTCCCAGTGCTGTAACGGTTAATCCTGTGTCTAGGGTATGTTCCCGTTAACCTTTCAAACCTCAGATCGATATGTTATGCAGATCAGATATATATGATGAGTCAATATTCATTGAACAAATAATGCTGTAACGCTTGAGGCAATGTTACTATAAAGTTTGGTGTGGATCACAGCTTAGGAGGTATATATGATATACTTAACAGTTAACTATAAGTAGGCAGAAATCAGAAGGGAGACTCAGATAATTTGGGAATACTAGTGGTTTTATTTAGTTTGGTACTACACAGTCATAACATGGATTTCCAGAGGAAACTTAGGTGAAGTAGCAGTACACAGGATAATAGGTTATAGTATACGGAGGAATACTTGCTGTGAGAGGACTGGGGCTCTGTCCAGCCCAAAAGCTGGAAGTTGGAGGGGCTCTGACCGGCCCAATAGTGAGGAGGAAGCCGGGCTCTATCTGGCCCAATAGTGAGATGGAAGTCGGGGCTCTATCTGGCCCAATAGTGAGATGGAAGTCGGGGCTCTATCCGGCCCAATAGTGAGATTGAAGTAGGGGCTCTATCTGGCTCCATAGTGGGATGGAAGTAGGGGCTCTACCCAGCCCAATAGTGAGATGGAATTCTTCGGGGCTCTATCCGGCCCAATAGTGATATGGAAGTAGGGGCTCTATCCGGCCCAATAGTGAGATGGAACTAGGGGCTCTATCCGGCCCAATAGTGAGATGGAAGTCAGGGCTCTATCCAGCCCAATAGTGGGATGGAAGTCGGGGCTCTATCTGGCCTAATAGTGAGATGGAAATCGGGGCTCTATCCGGCCCAATAGTGAGATGGAAGTAGGGGCTCTATCCGGCCCAATAGTGAGGAAAGACGGTCGTCAGCTGCTGGAGCTATTTACCTGGTGTCAGGTTCCTAGCACGAACACCAAGCAAAGGGTGTCGGCTGTTTAAGTAGGGAGGAGAGGTGGAGCCGGGTGATGTCGCTGTGAGTCATCGGACTGTGACGGAGTTGGTTGAGATCTCGGAGCCCCGGTGGAGAGATAAGAATATTACAGGAGTCTTGGTGGAGAGATAAGGACATTACAAATGCACGCACTCAATGCTAAGTTCAAAGGAAAATGGCTGTATTTGATTTGTGCTTTTGCAGTTTTATATCAAATTCTATTCAGACAAGATATGGTTAAAAAGGCATGCACAGTACATACAACTTTTTCATAAGGCAGTGATAACTAGTTTAGAACAAACAGTCTTTGTCCTTTGTTCTGTGAGGAACAAACTTATAGATAACAGAATGTGTGAGAACAGTCCTGTACTAGAAACTAAATTGATACATTACTTGTGGGAAACCAAAGGAATATTCTTCTACATGCTGATGTGAAATGAAAGCTGTGAAACTAAAGGAATACTCTATACATGAATACTAAAATGGCTGACAGAATACAAAATGGATGCTTAGCATAACCTTTCACTGTTTACACCTTCTTTACTGTATGTATTTTTGGATGCCACTTAGTGTTACCATATATAAATGATTTATTACTATACAACAATAGCAGTAGAGTGTTGTATCCTGTTGACCATGAGTAGTTGGAACGTAAAAATGATATTGCAGAAGGTTTGCCATGGAAAAGCTTCTGAAATATTAACCTCCCAGGGGAGAGACCCGTGTAACCTTGGTGGTCACCTACCACCCACAGCTAAAGATTATGTGCAAAATCATAAAATAACTCCAACCAATACTGCATAAAGATCTACAAGGTCTACAAGAGATACTGTATACCTGGACCCTCCCCTCGTATCTTTTAGGTAGCTACCCAACCTAAAGCAAGTGATTGTTCATGGCACCTTAAAAATCCATCTGAGAATGGCACATCTCCTGACTGGAATGTTTTCGGATACCACAGTTGCATCATGTACACAGGGTTTAGGGAAACATTTTCCTGCTGGTCCTCCAATGAGGTATACTGTATATGATTATATCTGTGCAATGGCCCACCACAGATTCCTATTTGGGTGAAACAGGACAGACACTGTTCAGGTGAACTACAGCACCATATATTTACTATTAACAACAGCAGGATTGAGCTTGCCATGGCAGAACATTTCTGCATATCTTACCATAATATTGAGGACCTGAGGATCACAGTTCTGGTTGGGAACTTCAGAGGGAGAGGAAAGAATGGGAAAATAAGTTTATACAGAAATTCAACACACTACACCAGCCTTTTATACAAAAATGTAACACACAACACCTGCCTTTCTCAAGAAACATATTTCCCTGTAACACCCACAAGGTAATGGAATGTGCAAGAGGTTCAACTGTGCCCTGTTCCAGATATTAAGGGGCCTAGCCCAGAAAAAGCAAGGGGGTGGTACCTACTACTTGGCTGAAGTGGTCTAGAAGTAAAAGCATACAGAAAACATGGCAGCAGGTCACTCAGCTTACTACATTATGTTTGGCCGTACCCTCAGGGGACCAACTAATCCTATGGGCGCTTGTCCCCACTGAGGAGCTGGGGGACACATTGACATCATGGATTTGAATGTGTAAGTGACATCTGTCGGAGGTGCAGGTCTTTATGAAAGACTGTCTGATCAATATTCCTATCGCACATGTTCCTGGCAGATACAGTATGGCTCAGAAAATGATGGGTGCTGCAACGATTATCAGTTGGGTCCTGGAAACATCAAACAAGCGTACATATTCGCCAGCACACCATGGATCCACAACTTCCATCCAAAAGTTTTTAATGAAAGAGATCACATCACAAAGGAAAGTGCAACGTTTCGGAGCCGCGCAGGGCCCCTTCGTCAGCCATGTGATAACGAAGGGGCCTTGCGCGGCTGCGAAACGTTGCACTTTCCTTTGTGATGCAATCTCTTTAATTAAAAACTTTTGGACAGAAGTTGTCGATCCATGGTGTGCTGGCAAATATGTACGCATTTATGAAAGACTGATCTTGGGTAAAACAAGAAGAGTAAGATCCTCCACATGCCAACTTTCAACCCTAGAACAGGGTTCACGTCTGACACAAGGGTGAACATTAACAATGCAAGTTACAAGGCATGTTACAGACCCCATGGGAAGAAACTCCGTAGCCTGTTGCATAATCTTGCACCAACCATTTTAAGGTATGCTGGCCTGTGACATCCAGCAGGGAGGCACACAAGATAATCCAAGGAGCCTACAGTTGTCACGAATGCCACGTCTTCCCCAACGCAGTTGGTCAGACAGTATAGCTGGCTACAGTGCACTTCACCTATAGCAGCCCCCTTTCCCTTAAGACAAGCAGGCCTACCGGTACTTGGCTGCCCCCAGGACTTTATACACAATGCTATAGTGCCTGGCCACCATGCCTGGGCAGATGCTAACTGAGCAAAGCAAACAGGTACTTGCAGTTTAGCAGATAGCGTGGTTCAAAGACAGTTCAGGTAAAGGCAGGCTGAGTTCAGGCGATAATCCAGTATCCGTTCCAGGTAAAAAGGCAGGCTGAGTTCAGGGGATAATCCAGTCCAATCCGGGTCATGCACAGGGGATCCAACAGCAAGCAAGGCAGACTAATAGGAGGCTTGATCTAGAACAATGCAGGTAAGTCTGTCTCTATCACAAGCAAGGGATAGAGTGTTCTGTTTGCTTATATCAGGTGACTGAGCAGATCAATCACCTAACAGGTGAACACAGACAGGGAGGAAAAACAACAGCCAACACCCGGGTGCTGGAATGAGGAACAGGGGCACTAAGTGATCATGACATTGCCCCCCTCTGAGGACCAGTTGGACATCCAGCACATGACCATCAGATTGGGCAGAGGTCCGTGTATTCACAAGGTCCTGCTGGTTAGCAAGGAACGTGTCACAGGGGTCAAGCCGGACAGCTGAAACACAAGCGGGGTGCAGAGAGCCCTGAAAAAAGGATTGAAAGCCCCACCTGGTCGAATGAGGCAGTTTATCTAAAGGGTGGATTGAACCTCTTAGACTGGTTAGAGAAGTATGGTGAGGCCAGGTTATAGAAAGTCCTGAATAAGAAAAAGCAGGAAGTTCAATGGGCATGGGCTGGACTGGCATACTTGATGCAGTGGCTGACTGAGCCGCATCACCAGGTGTAGCGACTGTCTGAATCGCATCAGCAGAAAGTCCAGAATAGGAAGAAGCAGGAAGCTCAATGAGCATGGGCTGGACTGGCATAAATGATGCAGTGGCTGACAGGGCCGTATCATCAGGTGTAGCAACTGTCTGAATCGCATTACCAGAAAGTCCAGAATAGGAAGAAGTAGGAAGCTCAACGGGCATTGGCTGGACTGGCATAACTGATGCAGTGGCCGACTGAGCCGCATCGGCAGGCATAACTACTATCTGAATCGCAACACCAGATATAGCGACCGTCTGAATCGCATCACCAGGTGCAGAAACAGTCTGAATTGCATCACCAGGCATAGCGACTATCTGAATCGCATCACTAGGCGTAGTGACTGTCTGAATCATATCACCAGGCATAGCGACTGTCTGAATCGCATCACCAGGTGTAGCGACTGTCTGAATCGCATCACCAGGTTTAGCGACAGTGGAACTTGTGGACAAGTTAGCCCAGCTGTGCGTCCAAGGGAGTTTAGCGACAGGCAAAGGTAGGGGTAATCCAGGGGGCTTGACTTCTGAGGATTTAGAGGAAGTTTCCAAACAGGGCTCAAGGCTACGAGACAACGGACAAACCCAGTTTCTAGGAGGAGAGGGTTCAGGCTGTGGCAATTGGCTGGAGAAGTGGCCTGTATAGAATTCAATAGACTTGTCAGCGTCTTTTGCTATAACAGAGTCATATAAAGGTACATGGTTATGTAGTCACATTTGGAAATGTTGGCATGAGCAGGATCTGAATAGGACTGGAAAAAAGGCACATGACTTGTACTGGCCACACAAAAGTTATACACGGGCAAGTGGTCAGCGATTTTAATGCAATTCTGGATGTCGGTCTGGGACCAGGACCCAATCTCTTCTGCAGCCCAGTCTATGTGCGGGTTATGCAGTTTAAGCCAGGGATACCCTAAGATAAGGGGATAAGCAGGAGATGAGATCACGTAGAAGCTGATTGTCTCATTATGTGATTCCCTAATGGTCAGGGCAATGGGTACCGTTCACGAGGTCACCAGGCCCATGGACAAAGGAGAGTTATCAACGGCTTGAACTGAGAAAGGTTTGTGCACCTTAGTCACCGAAATCTGTAGACGGTGTGCTAGGTCCCTGTCAATGAAATTGTCAGCAGCACCAGAATCAATGAAAACAGAGAGGTGGTGAGAAATCAGAACTAAGTTGTGCAGGAACAAATAAGCCATCTCTGAGGGAAACAGACACAGTATGATCTATAGAAGCAGACCCCACCCACACTAGACTTTTGGCGTTACTCAGCTTATTATGACAGCTAGCGACACAGTGGCCGAGGTTGCCACAGTATAGGCAGAGTCCCTGAGATCTCCTTCTAGCCTTTTCCCCAAAGGATAAATAGGTAGCGCCAATTTGCATGGGCTCATCCTCCTGGAGAGGTTGACAGGGCTCAGGAAATGAAGAAAAGGTGGACAGCATACTGGGGGGCAAAGAAACAAACCTCTCTGTACGCATTTCCCATAAACGCCTGTCAATGCAGATAGCTACTTGCATGGCTTCATTCAATGACTTTTGCTCAGGGTAGTGAACTAAGGAGTCTTTGACGGAGTCTGATAAGCCTAACCTGAACTGGCTTTTTAGAGCTGGGTCATTCCACCCTGAGTCAGGTGCCCAGTGGCGGAAATCAAAACAGTATTGTTCAGTGGTGCGTTTATCCTGACGTAATGACCTAAGGTTAGCTTCAGCTAAATGGATCATCATATAGTAAACCTAAGGCTTTGAAAAAGGCTTCAACTGACTCTCTGACTGGGTCATCTGTGGGGAGACTAAACACCCAAGACTGGAGATCCCCCTGCAACCATGTAATGTTCAGGCTGACTGGCTGTGCTTCAGAGCCAAAGGAGTGTGGCTTAAGCTTAAAGTATAGCATACAACTGTTTTTTAAGTTAGAAAACATATGGGGGTCACCAGAAAAACGGTCAGGCGGGTTAACTTTGGGCTCTGGCTTCTGTGTTAATGCTGAAGGTGCGTTTACACGTACAGAAAGTTCCTAGACTTGGCGTGTCAGTTTGCAGTTCATCAGCAAATAAGCGAGCCTGTGCAGAGTCCATCTGCACAGAAAATTTGTTAAAGGCTCGTGATAATGTCATGAAGGTCACGTCTACCCCAAAGCAGGTGGTCAGACACTATAGCTGGATACTGTGCGCTTCACCTATAGCAGCCCCCTTTCTCTTAAGACAAGCAGGCCTACCGATACTTTGTTGCCCCCAGGACTTTATACACAATGCTATAGTGCCTGGCCACCACGCCTGGGCAGTTGCGAACTGAGCAAAGCAAACAGGTACCTTCAGTTTAGCAGAGAGCGTGGTTCAAAGACAGTTTAGGTAAAGGCAGTTACCTGGCTGAAGTGGTCTGGAAGTAAAAGCATACAGAAAACATGGCAGCAGGTCACTCAGCTTACTACATTATGTTTGGCCGTACCCTCAGCGGACCAACTAATCCTATGGGCGCTTGTCCCCACTGAGGAGCTGGGGGACACATTGACATCATGGATTTGAATGTGTAAGTGTCAGAAACCATGAATCAGACCGAGTCAGAAGTACAGTTGTTTAATAATAATAATAAAAAGGTAAAACGAGTAAGCGTAGTCAAACATAGCCAGAGTTCAGTAACCGGATCGGGTAGTCGACCAAGCCAATGTCAGAGAGATAAAGGTAGTAGTCCAACAAGCAGGATCAGGAGCCAGAAGTAACGCCAGCCGAGCAAGTACACAACAGGAACGCAGGAGAAATTCTCTGTGATGTTGACAAAGGCGAAGGCAGAGATGAAGTGAGCTGGAAGGCTTTAAGTAGGCAGGACTGACGAGCAGATCATCAACAGGTGAGTCACTGTGGACAGAAAGGAGCTGGCAATTAGCCGACAGCTGAGCGGCCAGCTCAGAGAAGGAAGGGCTGAGCCCAGCCCTGACAGTACCCCCTACTCAACGACCCCTCCCCCTCGGAGGACCACCAGGTTTGAGGGGAAAACGTCTATGGAAATCACGGAGGAGGACAGGGGCATGTACGTCTGAGGATGAGACCCAAGAGCGTTCCTCCGGACCGTAACCCTTCCAATGCACCAGGTACTTTATGCGCCCACGGAACCTACGGAGTCAACAATGGACTGTACTTCATACTCCTCATGGTTCTCAACCTGTATAGTGTGAGGACGTGGCACCGGGGTGGTAAAACGGTTGCAGTTTAAAGGTTTCAATAAGGAGACATGAATCACATAAGAGATTCACATACTGGAAGGAAGGTCCAAAGCGTAAGCCACTGGGTTTATCCTGCAAAGGATACGGAAAAGCCCAATAAACCAAGGTGCGAACTTCAGAGAAGGAACACGAAGTCGGAGGTTGCGAGATGACAGCCAGACCCTGTCCCCAACCTGGTAGGAAGGCGCACGCAGGCGTCTGCGGTCAGCATGGAGTCTGTAACTATCGTTAGCATGTCGCAATGCCTCCTGGACTTGTGCCCAAAGTGGAACGAAGACCACGGAAATGCTCCTCTAACGAAGGAATACTCTGAGAAACAAACGAGTCAGGCAACATGGAAGGTTGGAAACCATAGTTTGCCATAAACGGGGAAAAACAGGAAGCAGAAATCAAGGCGCTATTGTGAGCAAACTCCGCCCACGGTAAGAGGTCCGACCAGTTGTTATGATGGTCAGAATTATAGCAATGTAGGAATTGCTCCAAAGACTGATTGGCTCGTTCTGCGGACCCATTAGACTGCGGGTGATACGCAGAGGAGAAAGCAAGCTGAATTCCCAACTGTGCACAAAAGGCTCACCAGAACCGGGACACAAACGGACTTCCCCTGTCTGAGACAATGACCTTGGGTAGGCCATGTAATCAAAAGATCTCCCGAGCAAAAATGGAAGCCAGTTCCTAAGAAGTAGGCAACTTCTTAAGTGGAATACAGTGAGCCATTTTCGAGAACCAGTCAACCACCATAAGGATAACTGTGTTGCCCTGGAAGTTGGGTAACTCCACAATAAAATCCATAGACAGGTGGGTCCAGGGCCTCTCTCCATTGGGTATGGGTTGTAGGAGGCCCACTGGAAGGTGTCGTGGAGTCTTACTCTGAGCACACACGGAACAGGCAGCTACGAAGGCGGTTACATCAGCACGTAGACTAGGCCACCAGAATTGTTGGGAAATTGCCCAAAAGAGTTGATTTTTCCCAGGGTGTCCAGCAGCCTTGGGAGAATGGTAAGTCTAGAGCACGGCAGTATGGAGACTCTTGGGAAGAAAGCAGCGGTCACAAGGTTTCTCAGGAGGGGCATCGACCTGAGCAGCAAGAATTTTGTCTCCCAAAGGAGAAGTGAGACTGGTGCGAATCATAGCCAGAACACAATCAGGAGGAATCACAGGAACCGGAACCGACTCCATCTTGGAAGTTGAGGAAAATTGTCGTGACAAGGTGTCAGCCCTTACATTCTTAGTACTGGGTAAGAATGAGTCAATGTAATTAAAACTCGACAAGAAAAGAGCCCATCACGCCCTTCTGGGAGAGAGGCGCTTAGCCTCAGACAAAAATGTGAGATTCTTTTGGTCAGTAAGAATGAGAACTGGCACAGTGGTACCTTCGAGGAGATGTCTCAATTCTTTCAGGGCTAAAATGATCGCCAACAGCTCTCTGTCACCAATCTCGTAATTGCACTCCGCAGGTGACAATTTCTTGGAAAAGTAGCCACACGGATGCATAGCGCTGTCAGAGCTAGGACGTTGAGACAGAAAGGCGCCAACTTCAGTCTCAGAAGCATCAACTTCAAGGATAAAAGGCAACATAGGATCAGGATGTGCCAACACAGGAGCAGAAACAAAGGCAGCCTTAAGACTCTCAAAAGCCTTAATGGACTCTGGAGACCAACTCTGTGGGTTACCGTCCTTTCTGGTCATATCAGTCAGGGGCTTGACCAGAGACGAGAAGTTACGAATAAACTTCCGATAATAGTTGGCAAAGCAAAGAAAGCGCTGCAGAGGATGTAAACCTGCGGGTCAAGGCCACTGTAGGACATCCAACAAAATATCAGAAATGCCTCCTTACGGTGCCTCTGATCCTAGCGCTCAAAGATAAAGGAAGGTAAGATAACCTGCAGAGTAGCAGCTATTATACAATGATACAATAATGGAAGAAGATGTTTAATTAAACAGAATAAAACATTAACAGCGCTAAAAGGAATCTGTGATCCCAATGGTGATATTCATACATATCCTGCAGTAAAGGGTGACATGAAATCTTTAAAGTCCCATAAGTTCAGTACAGACACCAAACAGCGGTGGGCAATACTAAAAAAAATCCAAAATTCAAAATAAGCCAAAAGAACTCAGCAACTAAGTCCCCAAAGAAGTGAGAAAAATCTATATATAATCCTTCACATTCAATAGTCTCTTTAACTGAATAACAGCAGCAATGGATGGCAGGCTTTAACGGCTTGATCTCAACTATCAATAGATAGAGCACTAATCCAAAATTCCGTCATGAACGCTGATAAGTTCCATTAGAAAATCTACTCACCGGACGACAGATAAGTCAGGCCAATAAGATCCTCTCTGGATGCACCGTCAGTTCCCCTCAGGACACCCGATGGCTCCGGTCAGTAAATGGATGTGTGCAGCAATGCGGACATGCAAGTAAACAAGGGAAAGCTCCACATAGCATAAAACCCTATTATTGATAATAATAAACCCCTGCATACAAGGAATGCTTACTCGATAAAAACTTGATAAAAACGTATCACATGGAATGTTGCACCAACTCACTACAGTAAGAGATTTCTCAAACGTCCAAACTATGGGTGAGTCCCGGGTAGACGCTCACTCCTGTGAAAACGATAGGTCGCGTGGTCACTGTAGGACAGCAGAAAGTTTCTCTGGGTCCATCAAAAACCCAGCCGTGGAAATTATATTACCCAGGAATTTGACCTGTTCACGATAGAATTCACACTTCTCCAGTTTACAATAGAGATTGTTCTCTATTGTACAATATTGTTCTATTGTTCTATTGTTCTCTATTGTACAATAGAGATTGTTCTCATCTGTGTGGTGGCTCTCCAGGGACTTGGAAAATATGAGAATATCATCAAGATAAACCAAAAGGCATTACGAGATACTCATAATGACCTGTTCTGGTATTAAACGCAGTTTTCCACTCGTTGCCCTCCTTAATCCTGATGAGATTGTATGCCGCTCTCAAATCAAGCTTCGTGAAAACTGTTGCTCCCTTGAGGCAGTCAAATAACTCCTTAATCAACGGGATCGGAAAGGCATTCCTAATGGTAATGCAATGCAAGGTCTCAGTTCACCACTTTTCTTCTTCACAAAAAAGAAGCCAGCACCAGCAGGAGACGAGGATTTGCAGATGAAACCTCGAGAAAGTGCATCTGCAACATACTCCTCCATGGCCTTATCCTCCAAGAACGACAAAGGGTAAACCCGGCCACGAGGGGGTATGGCACCAGGTTGAAGGTCAATTGCACAATCATACGACCGGTGTTGAGGCAAAGTACCGGCTTGACCTTTGTCAAAGACATCGCTAAAATCACGGTTCTCCTCCAGCAGGGAGGAGAGTGAAGAGGTGCACAGGACCTTGGCTGCCTTCTGGAAGCATCTCTTACTGCATTGTGGTGACCAGGACAGAACCTCAGCACGGAGCCAATCAAAAGAGGGGTTGTGCCTCTGTAACCAAGGATAACCAATAACCAGCGGAAACTTAGGTGAGGAAATAACTTGGAATTGGATTATCTCATGGTGAAGAGCCCCTACGGCCATGGACAACAGAACAGTCTCATGAGTCACATGGGCAGGCTGTAGAGGTCTCCCATCAAGTGCCTTAATGGCAAGTGGAGTGTCACACAGCTGCAGCGGAATTGAGTGCTTCTGTCAGGAATCAGATGTGATCAGAACTATGTGGACTGCAACAGAGGAAACCGCAAACAGAAATAGGTGAAAGTAAATCACTTGCTTGCTGGGCACATATACCCCCTTCCTGCCCAGGCGAAATTTCAGCTTTCAGCACTGTCATGCTTTGAATGACAATTGCGCGGTCGTGCGACGTGGTTCCCAAACAAAATTGACGTCCTTCTTTTCCCACAAATAGAGCTTTCTTTTGGTGGTATTTGATCACCTCTGCGGTTTTTATTTTTTGCGCTATAAAAGACCAGCAATTTTGAAAAAAAACCACAATATTTTTTACTTTTTGCTATAATAAATATCCCAATTTAAAAAAAAAAAAGAAATTCTCAGTTTAGGCCGATACGTATTCTTCTACATATTTTTGGTAAAAAAAAATCGCAATAAGCGTATAGTGATTCGTTTGCGCAAAAGTTATAGCGTCTACAAAATAGGGGTTAGAATTATGACATTTTTTTCAAATTATTTTTTTTTTACTAGTAATGACGGCTATCTGCGATTTTTGTACGATATTACGGCGGACACATCGGACACTTTTGACACATTTTTAGGACCATTCACATTTATACAGCGAACAGTGCTATAAAAAATGCACTGATTACTGTATAAATGTGACTGTCAGGGAAGGGGTTAACACTAGGGGGCGATCAAGGGGTTAAATGTGTTCCCTGGGAGTGATTCTTACTGTGGGGGGAGGGGATTGACTGGGGGAGGTGACCGATGGTTGTCCCTATGTACAAGGGACACACCATCAGTCTCCTCTCCCTGACAGGACGTGGATCTGTGTGTTTACACACACACATCCACGGTCCTGGCTCTGTAACTACCGATCGCGGGTGCCTGGCGGATATCGCGGCCGCCAGGCACGCGCATCGGCACCTGAGTGACGCAGCGGGCGCGTGCCCCCCAGCGGCGCGCGGCCCGAGGCCATCAATAGACGGCCTCCCGGCATTGTAGAGCCACCTTGTGGCCGTCAAACTACAATGGCCTGGATATGAAGTGGTTAAGGTAAATATATATAAATGCTACATATGCTGTTTGGTTACTGTCATATATTTAGGAAATAAATATTGCGCTAGTCTCAAAACAAAAAATAATAACCCACCCAACCCCACCCCGCACAGTGTGCTGCTTCTATTTTGATATTTCAGTTATGGGGTGGGGTTGGAGAGGGCACCTGAAAGTGAAACTGTAGCAGAAAAAGTTCTGGTTCTCTACCCTGCTAGAGAAGGCTGTGCTGTATGGCAGAGCTGTAAAAATCTCAGGACTGTATGAACAGAAATACAAATCCTTGGCAGTTGGTCGATTGAGTTGAAGCTCTCTCCTTATGTGCGATTGCTATTCTGGGAAGAACTTTCCCCGGATTCAAGGTGGTTTCTGTCCTATCTGATGTCTGTGGAGATCGTGTTCGAGTCCTGAGTCTGCTTCCAAGTCGGGAAACCTGCCGGGAAGTTTTCGTCTGAGATTCGTGTGATCCAGCCTACAGACAAGCAGAAGGGAATTACCACTGAGTCTTTTCAACGCCTTTTTGATCTGCCTTGACCCGCAGATCCATCTGTTCCGGTAAGGATATTCTACCTCTCTTCACCTTCAGAAGTTGTGATGACCCATATTGTTTCACGTGTGGCTTCAAATATCACTTGTTTTTATTACGGATACGTTTATGGACATTCTGTGGACTCACTTTATTGTTGTTGTTTTTTATCCACATTTATTATCACTTTGAGACCAATTCTTTGGCCTCTTTTTCATTGCTAGCGCTACATCTCTATTCCCATACATTTAATACTAGTCATATTTTATGTAGCAGCTTCACCATTTATTATTTTTTGTTTTGAGACTAGCGCAATATTTATTTCCTAAATATATATAAATGTGAATACACCACCAATACAACAAGTGAACAAACCAAACAACCAAACAGTGACAGTAACCAACCAGCATATGTAGCAAAAGGGGGAACCAGAATCGTAGTCAAGCTAGGCCAGGATCATTAACAGGAGATCAGCAGATGGGGGGGCAGGAGTAGACAGACAGGGACAAGAAGGAAGCAATCAGGCTGCAGAACAAGAATCCAGGGATGCAGGAACAGATACAACAGGTTCAGGATACAGAAAACAGGAATCAGGGTTCAGGTAAACAGGCTGCAGGTCAGGGCATGAGGACGATACCAGGGCAGTGTGTGTGTGCACTTGCCAGGTATTTATACTATTAAATGCTAACAAGCTCAGGTGACCCCTGATTGCAGAAGGTAAAATCTCCACCACACTGCCAGGATCCATCTGCTGGTGGATGCCAGTACTGCGGCCCAAAGATGACATAACATCAGCAGGTAGAAGCTCCCCTGACAGTTCCAAACTGCCAGGAGACACCTGCTGGTGGACCCCAGTACTGCACGCCAAATGATAGATATTACCAGCGGATGGAACCTTTCCTTACAGTACCCCCCCTCGGAGGAGCGACCTCCAGGCGCTCCAACTAGCCATTGCTGGGGAAAGTCCATGGCGTCAAGCCTGGCAGGGGACAAAGTCACATCAGGTTGGGCATGAGGAAGGTCCATGGCTTTAAACCGGGCAAGGTGCAGTTGAGCTGAGCAGCGGGTACAGACACATCAGGCTGGGCAAAAAGTACGTCAGGCTGGGTAGCAGGCACAGGAACCTCAAGCTGAGTAGCAGGTACAGGTACATCAAGCTGGGAAGCAGGCAAATCAAGCTGGGCAGCAGGTATGGGTACATCAAGCTGGGCAGCAGGTACGGACACATCAAGCTGGGCAGCAGGAACAGGCACATCAAGCTGGGCAGCAAGCATGGGCACATCAAGCTGGGCAGCAGACACATCAAGCTGGGCAGCAGGAACGGGCACACCAAGCTGGGCAGCTTCGCCTACTGTCAGAAACCATGAATCAGACCGAGACAGAAGTACAGTTAAATCACACTTGTTTAATAATAATAATAAAAAGGTAAACAGACTAAGCATAGTCAAACAGAGTTCAGTAACCAGATCGGGTAGTCGGCCAAGCCAATGTCAGAGAGCCAGAGTTAAAGGTAGTAGTCCAACAAGCATAATCAGGAGCCAGAAGGAACGCTAGCCGACCAAGTCCACAACAGGAATGCAGGAGAAAGTGTCTGTGATGTTGACAAAGGCGAAGGCAGAGATGAAGTGAGCTGGAAGGCTTTAAGTAGGTAGGACTGACGAGCAGATCGTCAACAGGTGAGTCACTGTGGAGAGAAAGGAGCTGGCAATTAGCCGACAGCTGAGCAGCCAGCTCAGAGAAGGAAGGGCTGAGCCCAGCCCTGACAGTAAGTGACATCTGTCGGAGGTGCAGGTCTTTATGAAAGACTGACTGATCAATATTCCTATTGCGCATGTTCCTGGCAGATATGGCTCATAAAATGGTGGGTGCTGCAACGATTACCAGTTGGGTCCTGGAAACATCAAACAAGCGTACATATTCGCCAGCACACAATGGATCGGCAACTTCCGTCCAAAAGTTTTTAATGAAAGAGATCACATCACAAAGGAAAGTGCAACTTTTCGGAGGTCACGTCTACCCCAACGCAGGTGGTCAGACACTATAGCTGGCTACTGTGCGCTTCACCTATAGCAGCCCCCTTTCCCTTAAGACAAGCAGGCCTACTGGTACTTGGAAAAATTGGGGTGGGAGGGACAAGGGAGTCCCAGAAAAGAAAATTAAGGCAGGTCAACTACGGCTTGTGGTACAAAAATATGTATAAAAGGCTTTATTTGGGGTAGGGGTACATATACATTAAATTTAAGGTACATGTGAGGGATACAGTGTGTCCGAATCAACACAGTGCAGCTCACTATACCTAACCATCTAAGTAAAAAAATATATGCTGCAGCAAATAGACATTAAAAATGCAGAGCACTCTGACAGGTACCAAAAATGACAAAGTCCATTTATCCAGAGGAAGAGGGAGTCACAACTATAGCGGTCCTGAAAAATAGCTGTAAAATGAATATGGGATCTCGTGTGTTATTGGAATTGAAACAGGGCACATATGCACATCCCCTGTATTGATGTTGTGCATAGATAGAGATAGTCTGTTTGCAAAAAATGCTCATGGAATCTATGAGACAGATATAGTCCAGAATTCAAATGCACAGATCCACTAATCACTGTAGATAATCAAAACAGCATTTCAAACATATACACTTCAGCGATAGAGGCCACATGTTGCTGTAATTCAGTGTTCCAAACACAGAATGTGTTACACTCATGGAGCATGCATAGCGCCTAGAGAGACATTAAATGTCACTGAAAATTCACTTTGACCAGTACAAATGAACTGAACACACTTTGTGGTCAGGCTACACAGTCTCATCAAGCCTCCATTATACAGATGAAAGAGCAGGCATGTGGGAGAGAGGTATTACAAATAGGGAATGGCGGGGGGTTTAGCCAATTGGGCTCTCACCAGATCCTTGCAGGGTATGCTCCTTCCGAAGGACAGTATAAGTCTCTGTCAGGTCACTGCTCGGCTTGTAGGTGGCTGTGTGGCGACTCCAGGCTCACTTCAGGGCGGCAGCACGCCGCTGAACTCTCCAGTGAGTTTTCCAGGAGGAGACACAATGCTTTATACACAATGCTATAGTGCCTGGCCATCACGCCTGGACAGATGCTAACTGCAGTTTAGCAGATAGCGTGGTTCAAAGACAGTTCAGGTAAAGGCAGACTGAGTTCAGGCGATAATCCAGTATCCGTTCCAGGTAAAAAGGCAGGCTGAGTTCAGGGGATAATCCAGTCCAATCCGGGTCATACACAGGGGATCCAACAGCAAGCAAGGCAGACTAATAGGAGGCTTGATCTAGAACAATGCAGGTAAGTCTGTAGCCTCGTACACACGGCCGAGATTCTCGTCAGGAAAAACCCGTTGTTTTTCCTGACGAGAATCTTGACAAGAAACTTGTCCCAGCCGAGTGTACACACGTACGATTCAAAAGAACCGCCGTTCTTTTGAATGGCACGCACGCGGTGACGTCATCGACTACCACGAGCGTGCACTCATCACATTTGATGCCGTCACCGCCATCTTGCTACACCCTATGCCTATGGCTAGGAAGCTACCGCGCATGCGTCAAAGTCACTTCGAGCATGCGCGGGTTTCCACGGCGACAGGTAAGTGTACACACGCTCGGGTTTCTCGTCGAGAAACAGGCCGACGAGATTCTCGATGAGAAAAAAGACCACAGGTCGTCTTTTTTCTGGTCGGGGAATCTGGGCAGTTTTCTCGATGAGAAAACTGAAACCCACGTACACACAGCCGGTTTTCTCGGCAAGAAAACTCTCCCGGCAGTTTTCTTGTCGCTTTTTGCCGAGAAAATCGGTCGTGTGTACGCGACCTGTCTCTATCACAAGCAAGGGATAGAGTGTTCGGTTTGCTTATATCAGGTGAATGAGCAGATCAATCACCTAACAGGTGAACACAGACAGGGAGGAAAAACAACAGCCAACACCCGGGTGCTAGAATGAGGAACAGGGGCACTAAGTGATCATGACAACAGTACATTGCAAGCTGCTCAAAGGAGTAGGAGATCACATCACTTCATCTGTGTAACGGGTCCCCAAATATCAAGGGGATTAATGCCGTTTACGATGTTCCCTCTCCTAGACACACATCCACTCGCTACCGATATCCACAGCTAAACGACCCTTTCCTATAGGACCCGACCCCTCTGGAAGAAGACGAGACGCACTCTGTCTCTTCTGTAGTAGGAATCACTTTATTATTGACAAACATTGTAACTTTATAGACAATTCAGGGCACATGATTTAACATGAACAAGGGCCCAGCTCCACCCACACATCCCAAAACTCAACACCTCATCCTGACGTCTGCTAGGCTTCAAAAGATCCCAACACAATAGAATATACGATCTCCAATACACATCTTCCCACAAAGGGTTGGCAGCCAGTCTGTCTGGCGACAACAGGTTCTAAACCCTTTACATCTTAAATCCCTTTGTATTGTAAATCCCAGTCTGCCTTTACAATACACACAAGTATAGGGTTAATTACTTCTATTCACACCAGACCTTCCCAAGTCATACTGAACAATAGAAATGCAAAACAACTTAATTCCTCACAGCAATGATACTTAACCCCCACATACAGTATACATCCAATCTATATACAATGTATATACAGCCTTGAATATGGCTATCATAGACCATATTGGGGTTTTCATTCACCCTGTGCCCCTAATAGAGACACAGGGTGATTGACACATAAGAGCCATTGGGGAAGCTGGCGCAAGGGTATTTCATACTTCCTAAGCGATTCTGAGTCCCCCGGGCCTTCCCGTTACAATCTGCATCAACATTTTCTTGTTTGCTGTGGGATTATTGATTCATATTTTTTAATGTCTACTGTACTTGTGTGCTTATATACGTATGATTTTTCAGTTGTTTGTGAAACCATACTTGAAGAAAACACTAATTGTTTTTGAAAGCTTGAAGCTCTAAATATTTAGCCAACTACATAAACAATTGAGTACTGTCCGTGATACTTTTTTATTTGCACTAACATACAATTTTTTAGGGCAAGATTTCGGGATATGCCTATTTCTTTAAGGTCCCAGTTAACCACATGAAAGGCATCTCTTACATTTTTACTTTACTATACATGAATAGTTAATCGTTACCAAAAGTTAATTGCTCTGCCATAGGGAAATCAGTTAAAAGGTACTTTCTATTTATTGTAAATGTACCAGTAAATTTAAATAGTAATTGCGTCTTGGGAGTTTCCTAGAAAAATAAAAACTGCTGTGAATAGGAATACAGGACAGACATTAGTTTTGCTGGTTACTGAAGGTGAATAGGAAGATGCTCTCTCGAACTCTACAGAACTTTATAGATTAGAACAGTATATAAAACTGCTTTATGTGGATTTTCATTGGTTAGGGTGTTAGAGAATGCAAACTCAGAACGCTAATTATCTGAACAATGGCACTCATGTAACTTTACTGATTCTTAATGTCACTGAAGATTTGGAAGTACAATTTGGACTTAACACGAAAACCATAGTTACAGTACTTTTCTTATCTTTATTCATTTTACTTACAATTTTCGGTAACATTCTGGTTATGTTAGCATTCATTGTAGACAAAAGGCTCAGAACGCAGAGTAATTTCTTCCTTCTCAACCTGGCCATTTGTGATTTTTTCATTGGTAAGTCTTCAAGGCATTATTTTAACACAGCATTGTTTGTCAGATCATTGTGCAAAGTAATGACTAAAGCTGGATACACACTGAACAACTTTTGTTGTTTGATTTACCAAAACCATGTAGTGCAAGGGCCAGGTCCTGCCTGATTGCATACAAACTGAAAGTGTTTAGGTGTGACCCCATATTATATGGTTTTGGGAAATATAAAGGAAAAAATCTAAAGAAAATTGTATAGTGTGTATGCAGCTTAAGTACAACTCTGTCTTAATGCAACACAATAGTCTTTATTATGTCAAATATCTTTAGCTCTGCCCCTGAGAGTCTACCATAAGAACCATCAGAGTTTGCTGACATCTGCATATGCTTTTTCAGCTGCAGATCAGGGATCACTGATTTACAGTAACCTTGGATATTATTTGAACATGCAGTGATGTGGATGTGGATAAGAAGGCCTGTCTCGCAGTCTCTGCTCTAATTCATCCCAAAGGTGTTCTATCAGGTTGAGGTCAGGACTCTGTGGTGTGGGGTTGTTTTTCAGGGCTTGGCCCCGTAGTTCGAGTGAAGGGAACTCTTAAGGCGTCAGCATACCAAGACATTTTGGACAATTTCATGCTCCCAACTTTGTGGAAACAGTTTGGGGGTGGCCCCTTCCTGTTCCTAACATGACTGACACACACATGACACCAGTGCACAAACAAGGTCCATAAAGACATGAATGAGTGTGTTTTGGGTGGAGGAACTTGACTGGCCTGCACAGAGTCCTGATCTCAACCTGATAGAACACCTTTGGGATGAATTAGAGCAGAGACTGTGAGCCAGGCCTTCTCTCGTCCACATCAGTGCCTAACCTCACAAATGTGCTTCTGGAAAAATGATCAAACATTTCCATAGACACACTCCTAAACCTTGTGGACAGCCTTCCCAGAAGAGTTAAAGCTGTTATAACTGCAAAGGGTGGGCCAACTCAATTTTGAACCCTACGGACTAAGACTGGGATGCCATTAAAGTTCATGTGTGTGTAAAGGCAGGCATCCCAACACTTTTGGTAACATAGTGTACCTTTTTTACAAGACATTTACATAAAACATCTACAAAAATATGGATTTAGCTATATAAAATACTAATGCATGATAGTAAAATTATGGAAAACGTATTGTGTTCTCTAAGCTTGCTGTTTACTGTTCCCCTTTATGCAATATCAAGTAACCTAACATGTAGAGCTGACTAATACTTACCTTAAAGCAGACGTGTAACTATAATCTTCAGGGCCCTTCTCTCCGAGCTTGGGTCCCTTTACTCCCATTGTGGGGCCCTTTATTATGGTCCCGCAATGGGAACCTTTCACATGTTCTGCAGCGGGCCCTCTTCCTGCCATCTTGGGTAGGGTTGCCATCATTTCTTTAAACCAAACCCGAACACTTTAGCAGCTCACGGCAAATTTTGTTTTTTACACTTAACATATATCTTGTGATTAATAACATCTCTAATTATACAGATTACATCAGAGTCTATACAGTTCCCCCTTTACATCTGAATCCACAGAGTTCCCCTTTACATCTGAATCCGCTAAGTTCCCCTTTACATCTGAATCTGCAGAGGTCCCCTCTACATCTGAATCTGCAGTTTCCCTTTACATCTGAACCCGCTGTCAGGAACATCCCAAAAGAGGGCAGGTGTGCATGTGTGCAAAAGAGGGTGTGCAAAAGAGGCAGGTGTGCAGGTGTGCAAAAGAAGGCAGGTGTGCATGCGCACAAATATTTGCCAGATGTGAACGCCTGTGCGCATGCGCGCGCATTAGCAGTTTTACAGTGGTGCCAAAATGGCCTATATAAGGACAGCAGCTGCACTAGTGCAATGCTGTCTGATCTGCAGCTTTCAGTGTGACCCTGTACCATTAAGGAGGGATGGCTCCTTCCAGGCTTACCTGTCCCCTACCTATCCATTATAAATGCATCTGCTTCCAAGATGGAGACTTTCAGTAGTTAGGGACTGCAGGAAACATGGTGCCTTAGCGGGGCCTGCAGCTTTGTATTTGCAAATGTGTGCAACTAAACCCCTGTTCTTAATGCATTCCTAATGCATATTGGTCACTGGCTGGTTGGTAAGTTTTAGCTTGGAAATCTCTTTATATTTGTTTGATCTGCAGCTTTACCTGAGTTCTGTTCCTGTGCCTGTATTGATTCCTGTATTGACCCAGCTTTCTTGACCACGCTTGCTTATCTCCAGTCCTGACCTTGGCTTGCCTAGACCTTGTTACTTGCTGTTCTACCTGATATCCTGTTGCCAACCTCTGCCTGCATACTGACTTTTTCTCTGCCTGCTGTTTATGCCATATTTGAGTATCTGTGACCGACCCGGCTTGTCTGACCCTGTTCCAGTCTTCTAGCTATCATGGTCTGTTCGGTGCCTGGTGATGCTCTCCTGCATCCACTGTATGTCTGCACCTGTCGTTCCCGCTGCCACCTGCTGCTCAATGATCCAGTCCAGTCTGGTGACTCATCGGGCTCACGTCTCTGCCGTCAACGGAGGATCTCGCAGGCACCCCTACCTCACTGCGCTCTCTCAACCACTGTCGCAACTCCAGTGGTTCCTGAGCCAGGGCTGTATGAGAGGTCTCCTTCTGCATATTAGGCTCTGCCACAAGGTACGTGACATCTGCAAATTTTCCCTTTACATCTTAATCTGTAAGATTCCCCTCTACATCTAAACTTGCAGAGTTCCCTTATGCGTCGTACACACGACCGGTTTTCCCGTTAGGAAAACTGCCATGACAGCTTTTGGCTGGGAAAACCGGCCGTGTGTATGCTGCATCGCAGTTTTCCCGACAGGAAAACTGCGGGAAAAAAAAAAGAGAACCAGCTCTCTTTTTTCCCGGTCGTCTGTATGCTTTCCTGAGGGGAAAAAAAATGTGCATGCTCGTAAAGAATTCGACGCATGCGCTGAAGCATAAAACGTCATTTTGTCGGCTCGTCTTAGTCTTTGACGTCACCGCGTTCTTGGCATTCAAAAGTTCAGCGGTCTTTTGTGTGACAGTGTGTATGCAAGGCAGGCTTGAGAGGAATCCCGTCGGGAAAATCGTCGTTTTTTTTCCTGCCAGGAAAACCGGTCGTGTGTACGAGGCATGACACTGTAAGGGGGACTCTGCAGACTCTGATGTGAAGGAGAACTCTGGGGACTTTAATTTAAGGGGGAACACTGAGAACTCTGATGTACAGAGGGAACTCTGATGAAAGGGGGGATGCTGCAGTTTCTGGTGACAGGGGAACTATGATAGAAGGGGGTCTCTGATAACCAGAGCCCCCACTTACATCAGAGTTCCCAGCATTTCCCTATAATCAAGCTTTACAGCTCCTAGTACCTCTTCAGGGTCTTCCTGACCATTGGTACCTTTTTGGTCCTCTTGACCATAAAACACATCCCAATGTTAATGCACAGATGCTGCACTTCAGCTCTGCAGCTTCCTTACAGCTTCCTAGCTGCTCTGTCCCTCATGGACTCTCTTTACAGCTTCCTAACTGCTCTGTCCCTCATGGACTCTCTCTTTGGCTTGGGCCTTGCTTTGTCCCGAACTGGACACCATGGTGCATACCAGCACCTCTCACGGCTCCCTTCACAAACTGACCCCCTTGGGAGGGTAGGGCTCTGAGCTCTAAATCTGGCTCTCATTTTAAGCCAGCACACACCTGTGCCATTAGTGTGCTTGCTTCCTACAATATCTGGCGTAAACCACCACCATTTTAAACAGTGGCATGGGCTCGACCTGCCACAATGCTTATTTGTTTCGAAATGTTCTTATTCACCCCTACGTGGCTGTGTTATGTCTGACTTTTGACCATCCAATGACTTCATTGGTATGCTGTGTGTATGGTTTTACTCATGTATGTGCCATATTGTTTTCCTTCCAATAACATTTTTGGTAAAAGAAAATAGGGGTTGTTAATACAATATCTACAGGTGATACTCGAAAAATTAGAAAATCGTGCAAAAGTTAATTTATTTCACTAATGCAACTTAAAAGGTGAAACTGATATATGAGATAGACTCATTACATGCAGGGCAAGATAGTTCAAGCCGTGATTTGTCATAACTGTGATGATTATGGCTTACAGCTCATGAAAACCCCAAATCCACAATCTCAGAAAATTCGAATATTACATGCAATCAATAAAACAAGGATTGTACATAGAACAATATCGGACCTCTGAAAAGTATAAGCATGCATATGTACTCAGTACTTGGTTTGGGCCCCTTTTGCAGCAATTACTGCCTCAATGCGGCGTGGCATGGAAGCTATCAGCCTGTGGAACTGCTGAGGTGTTATGGAAGACCAGAATGCTTCAATAGCGGCCTTCAGCTCTTCTGCATTGTTCGGTCTCATGTCTCTCATCTTTCTCTTGGCAATGCCCCATAGATTCTCTATGGGGTTCAGGTCAGGCGAGTTTGCTGGCCAATCAAGCACAGTAATCCCACGGTCATTGAACCAGGTTTTGGTGCTTTTGGCAGTGTGGGCAGGTGCCAAGTCCTGCTGGAAAATTAATTCAGCATCCCCATAGAGCTCGTCTGCGGAAGGAAGCATGAAGTGCTCCAAAATCTCCTGGTAGACGGTTGCGTTGACCCTGGACTTAATGAAGAACAGTGGACCAACACCAGCAGATGACATGGCTCCCCAAATCAACACAGACTGTGGAAACTTCACACTGGACTTCAAGCATCTTGCAGTGTGTGACTCTCCATTCTTCCTCCATACTCTGGGTCCTTGGTTTCCAAATGAGATGCAAAATTTGCTCTCATCAGAAAAGAGGACTTTGGACCACTGAGTAACAGACCAGGTCTGTTTTTCTTTAGCCCAGGTAAGACGTTTCTGACATTGTTTGTTGTTCAGGAGTGGCTTGACAAGAGGAATACGACATTTAAAGCCCATGTCCAGGATCCGTCTGTGTGGTGGCTCTTGATGCACTGACTCTAGCCTCAGTCCACTCCTTGTGAAAGTCCTCAACACTTTTGAATAGCCTTTTCCTGACAATCCTCTCCAGGCTGCGGTCATCCCTGCTGCTTGTGCACCTTTTTCTTCCACACTTTTCCCTTCCACATAACTTTCTATTAATGTGCTTTGATACAGCACTTTGGGAACATCCAACTTCTTTTGCAATTACCTTTTGAGGCTTTCCCTCCTTATGTAGGGTGTCAATGATGGTTTTCTGCACAACTGTCAGGTCAGCAGTCTTTCCCATAATTGTGATTCCTACTGAACCAGACTGAGAGACCATTTAATGTCTCAGGAACCCTTTGCAGGTGTTATGGCTTAATTAGCTGATTAGAGTGGGACACTTTGAGCCTAGAATATTGCACCTTTTCACAATATTCTAATTTTCTGAGATTGTGGATTTGGGGTTTTCATGACCTGTAAGCCATAATCACCACAATTATGACAAATCACGGCTTGAACTATCTTGCTTTGCATGTAATGAGTTTATCTCATATATTAGTTTCACCTTTTAAGTTGCATTAGTGAAATAAATGAACTTTTGCACGATATTCAAATTTACCTGCATCAACTTTGGCTCCTCGCAGGAAGAAAGAGGCACACCACACCACAAGCCCGTACCCTCCTATGTGAAGAAATTGAGCGGTGTTGTTGTTGGGTCTTCCACAGTTAGACAACCAGAATAAAGACAAGTCCTTGTCTCCCCACGGTAACTTGAATGTCCACACCAGCTGCACTCCAACGTAGAGGTTTATTTCTTATAAAACACAGTCTCTGACAGAAAAGGTTGGAGGGAGAACAGGACAGCTTAAGATGTGGATGAGGTCCAGGCAC
Organism: Rana muscosa; assembly: GCA_029206835.1. Lineage (NCBI taxonomy): Eukaryota > Metazoa > Chordata > Amphibia > Anura > Ranidae > Rana > Rana muscosa. The sequence continues at coordinate 992,371,375 of CM055122.1, read as the reverse complement.
AAACACTACACAATTCACTGCTCCGATTCTCAAGCAGACTCAGCCCATTTGGATAGTCTCCCTAACCTAGGACTAGCAGCCGAAATGATGCTCGAACTTTACCCCAAAGTCTCTGCCACAGACCTGGTGAACTTGGTCTCTGCCACAGACCTGGTGAACTTGGTCTCTGTTCAAGGAGAAGACATCCCTCCAGAGAGTTACCAGGACCCTTCCTTCACTGTGACTTCCGCACCAGTCCTTCGGAACGGTTCCTCCCCCGACCTCCTCATCTAGGATACGGGTCCCCTCGCAAGGCGGCACCCTGAGATTCCTCGATCCCCGATGGGCTCCAGCCGAACGTGCTGGGCCCAGACCTTTGTTGCAGTCCCAGGGCTGAAGGTGCCTGGGACCCTTGACGATGAACCGCAGACCCGCCACTGGGCTAAAGGTGCCCAGGGTGGACAGGAACGAGAACACCGAACAGGCAGCGTCTGCCCCTTTTATATCCTCTCCCAGCATGCCCAGCAGGTAGACCACACCCACTGTATGGTTGCCGAGAGGGGACACACAAGGCACAGCACTGTATCAGTGGTTCAACCCTGGCCTACCATGGCAGCGCCACCTGCAGGCCAAAGGGAACTGTACACCAATACTCCACCTGTGGACACAAATGGTTTCAAGAACTCTATCAATTAGGGTGTTTGGGCACAACTACCACCCAAACACTCCCCCTAAATTTAGCACCCGCTACACCTGTATATGACTATATATCTATTTATATGACTTAAGCAGAGGTTTAAGTTTAGAATACACTTCAAAGCGGAGTTTCAGGCTTTTTATGTTTATTTAAAGTCAGCAGCTACAAAAAGTGTAGCTGCTGACTTTTAATAAACAGACACTTACCTGTTCCACTGTCCAGCGATGCGGCCAAATGGAGCATCGCTCCTCTCCCCCTCCTCTCCACCAGCGCCTCCATTGCCACTCTGGGCACCCAGCCGTGACAGCTTTCGGCTTCACGGCCGGGCACGCACGGCGCATTCGCAATTCGCGCTGCGCACCCGGAGTGAACAGGCGATCTTCTTGGACCTGTCACGTGTCCCAGGAGATCCTCTAGAGGGAGGGGCCGCCTAAGGCTAGAGTAGGAGTCACCTAGGCGGTCCCTGGGCGGAAGGAGGAAGTGGGACAGGAAGTCCCACTCCTAACGAAGCCCCCACTACCCCCCCAAAAAAATTACATGCCAAATGTGGCATGTAAGGGGGCGAGGAGTGCTTAAAGTGGAAGTTCCACTTTTGGATGGAACTCCGCTTTAATTTTGCTTAAATTAGGAATTTAGATGACATTCATGCAGGAACGTACCTAGAACATTTGACACCCGGGGCGGATCTTATATCTGGCACCCCCCCTCACATTTAAAATGTAAAAACACGCACAAAAAAATTGTCATTGTAAAAATATGAATTTGGCCTACCTTAAAAGTGAACTGCAGCCCCTGCGCTGGGCTGCAGGGCTGGTGCAAGGATTTTTTTTCTCTACTCAGGTGAAAGTGCGATTTGCATTACAGTTGCTCCACCATAAATATTACATTATGCTCCACCATAAATATTACATTATGCTCACCACTAATATTACATTATGCTCCACCACTAATATTACATTATGCTCCACCCCTAATATTACCGTAGCACACCCCCGCAGGAGCTGCTGGTTTAGATTTGGGCCTTGCACGTTACCTTAACATTCGTTGTCTAGGGGTTGAGAGTCTACATTAACTTCAATGTCCACACAAGTTACGAATCCTTTTTCTTCAGGCTTTATTTTCCAAATAAACTTGTATAGGTAGAGGGATGGAGGATTAGGGGAAGGTTCAGGCACACACAGCAGATCACTGGGGAAAACTCCTAAGATATAAAGTCTCACTCACCACTCTCCTTCAAGTGGGTTTTGCTCACCCGGATAGGCCTAGCAGCTGGAATGATGCACGAACAGATATGAAAGTACAGTTTCTGCCACAGACCTTTTTGATGGTTATGTTGAACCGTTCAGTTATCCTCTGCCACAGGATTTTAGTACCTGAATATCCAGCCTTACAGTCTAAGAGCCTTTAAGCCAACCCGGCAGACTGTAAGGTTACTTTAGTTACGGTGCATCCCTCAATAAGGTCCCCAGGCCTTCCGCAAGATACCGGCCTTCCGCTCTGTTCTCTCCTGGAGAGGTCCTCCCCTGGTTTCCTCCATTGAGTGGCTTCCTCCCGCAGGACAGACAGCACAGGATCACCTTCAAGCGTAGGCCCCAGTCAAGACAACTGGGCCTACCTGGCATAGTTACAGTCTCGGACCAACGTCTCCCTGAGGCTTAATTCCCAGTAACACATGCCTCGAGCCAGGAGGGCCACAAGGCAAAGAAGAGCCCCTGAAAATGGCGTCTGCTCCTTAAGTTCCCTTCCCCAGCATGCTCAGCGTGTAGAACACTCCCACTGAACTGTTCCCGGGGAAAGACACCCAATGCACTTTGACCTGTTTGTCTTCCACATTGGCCTGGGGTGGTAACGCCACCTACAGGCAAACAGTGGGAAGTCCTTTCAAACACAGCCATAGCCGGAACAGAGGCTGATTTAGCCTTAATTATTTACAAAGTCTTAGCTAATACCAGCTCAGACACCCACTAAATTTAACATAGCGCCTGGTCATCAGGAGCAGGGTGCTACATTACATTATGCTCCACCACTAATATTACATTATGCCCACCACTAATATTACATTATGCTCCACCATAAATATTAAATTTTGCTCCACCACAAATATTACATTATGCTCCACCATAAATATTACATTATGCTCCACCACTAATATTACATTATGCTCCACCATAAATATTACATTATGCTCCACCACTAATATTACATTATGCTCCACCATTAGTGATGAGCCGAACACCCCCGGGTTCGGTTTGCACCAGAACCCGCGAACGGACCAAAAGTTCGCACAAACTTTAGAACCCTATTAAATACAATGGATGCGAACGTTCGAAATCTAAAGTGCTAATTATAACGACTATTATGCATGTTATTGTCCTAAAAGGGGTTTGGGAACCCGGGTTCTGCACCAGGGGACATGTATCAATGCAAAAAGAAGTTTTAAAAACGGCCGTTTTTCTGGAGCAGTCATTATAATGATGCATAAAGTGAAAAAAAAAAGTCAAATATTCCTTTAAATATCGTACCTGGGGGGTGTCTAAAGTATGCCTGTGAAGTGCCACGTGTTTCCCGTGTTTAGAACTGTCCCTGCACAAAATTACATTTCTAAAGGAAAAAAGCCATTTAAAACTGCTTGCGGCTTTAATGTAATGTCTGGTCCCGGTAATATGGATGAAAATCTTTAAGAAAAATGGCATAGCTACCCCATCACACACCCCCCTACCCCAGCCCATTACCAGCCCCTTTGGGTCTTGTATGGATATTAAGGGGAACCCCGCACACAAAATAAAAAAGGCCCTATATACTCTGAACAGCCGTATACAGGCGGTGCATACAAGACAGGGACTTTAGGTTTGTTCTTATGTAGAATCTGTTTGTAATTTTGAACAGGTACATTGTTTAAGTGTAGCTCCAGCCAAAAAATCTATTTTTAAGCTTTTTGGAAAACATAGGGAAGGGTTATCACCCCTGTAACATTTGTTTTGCTGTCTGTGCAGTGTGCACCTGTTCAGAACAGTTCATCTCACTTTCCGTCCTAATGACAAATGTTTTTTGAAAATTTGTGGTTTTTATTGAAACAAGAATTGGTGATAAAGCATCAGTGGAGAGGAGACACTTTTTTTCCCATATTAACTCTTACAGGAGAGAATTTGCCTTCCTAGGGGTAGATTTCCTCTCACTTCCTGTTGTATCCTTCCGTTTGCAAGGAGGAGTCGTTTGTAAGTTGGATGTTTGAAAGTAGGGGCCTGCCGTATATACTCAGCTGAAATTTGCCCCTTACATGTTGGTGTTGCCACAACACTGTGAGCCCTCACAGTTACTCTTGGTGGGCGCATGAATGGGCCCTTCTGTGAATTATTAGATCAAGAATTGTAATTGCATGCACAGGGGCTGAAAAATTGGGCCTTTGGTGGTGGTGGTGGTGGTGGTGTTGACACAACACTGTAAGGCCTCACAGTTAGTCTTGGTGGGCGCAGGAATGGGCCCTGCTGTGAATTATTAGATCAAGAATTGTAATTACATGCCCCTGTTAAACAGGGGCAGAAAAATTGGGCCTTAGGCACTGGTGCCACAACACTGCAACCCCTCACAGATACTGTACTTGGAGCACAGCAATGAGCCCTGTTGCAAAGTATTGCATCAAAAATTGTAATTACACGCCCCTGTTAAACAGGGGCTGAAAAATTGGGCCTTAGCCACTGGTGCTGGTGCCACAACACTGCAACCTCTCCCAGACACTCTAGTTGGAGTGCAGGAATGAGCCCTGCTGCAAAACATTGCATAAAAAATTGTAATTACATGCCCCTGTTAAACAGGGGCATAAAAATTGGGCCTTAGGCACTGGTGCCACAACACTGCAACCCCTCACAGCTACTGTACTTGGAGCACAGCAATGAGCCCTGTTGCAAAGTATTGCATCAAAAATTGTAATTACACGCCCCTGTTAAACAGGGGCTGAAAAATTGGGCCTTAGCCACTGGTGCTGGTGCCACGACACTGCAACCACTCTCAGATACTCTAGTTGGAGTGCAGGAATGAGCCCTGCTGCAAAGCATTGCATAAAAAATTGTAATAACACGCCCCTGTTAAACAGGGGCTGAAAAATTGGGCCTTAGCCACTGGTGGCGGCACCCAGAAACAAAAATGTTCTTCCAAGCTATCATCATCAATCGGATCATTGAGGAGGAGGAGGATAGTCAGTCAACATAACAGGACAGTCTCTCAGCATCAGCATCAGTCTTGAAGGGATGTGACATTTGAAAATAAATTAGTCTGTTATATCAGCTTCAGGTGTTTGGTAGCTGGTGGTGATCCAAGACTGGTTCATCTTTATGAAGGTCAGTCGATCAACAGAGTCGGTGGACAGGCGCACCCTGTGATCCGTGACAAATCCTCCAGCAGCACTGAATGTGCGTTCTGAAAGAACGCTGGATGCAGGACAGGCCAGTAGCTCAATTGCATACTGTGCAAGCTCTGGCCAGTGATCCATCCTCAAGACCCAGTAAGCCAGAGGATTTTCGGGGGAGAAGGTGTCCAAGTCTGACCTTGCCCCTAGATATCCCTGCACCATGTATATCAGACGCTGACGATGGTTGCTGGAACCGATCATACCTTGGGGCTGCGGACTAAAGAATTGTCTGAACGCATCGGTCAGACGGCCACCTTCCCCACCGCTCCTTCTTTGACTGACCGAAGCCTCAGCAACTCGTTGTCCAGGACCAGGAGTTTGTAACCTCCCAGTCTCTGGGAACGCGTTGCACAGACCTTTCTGCAAGGCCTCCCGGAGTTGTCTCATCCTCTGCTCCCTCTGCAACGGTAAGATAAGGTCCGCAACCTTACCCTTGTACCGTGGATCAAGGAGAGTGGCCAGCCAGTAATGGTCCCTCTCCTTGATCCGAAGAATACGAGGATCCTTCCACAGACTTTGCAGGATCAGGGAGGCCATGCAGCGTAGGTTAGCTGAGGCATTCGGTCCGGAGTCCTCTGGGTCACTAAGGACGACATGATCCGCAGCCACCTCCTCCCAGCCATGTACAAGTCCACTGGTTTCTTGGGACTGTAAATCATCCCTAAAAGACTGCTGCTGATGATGCTGAGTGCCAGGCTCCACCTCCATGCTGACACAAGAAGCTTGTCCCATGCTGGGACAGAAGGAACACTGTCTGGGTAAAGGGGGCCTTGAGAGGCAAGGAAGTCCTCCTCTTCCTGCCTCTGTTCTGCCTCAAGTGCCCTGTCCATTATTCCACGCAGCGTATGTTCCAACAGGTGGACAAGAGGTACAGTGTCACTGATGCATGCACTGTCACTGCTTACCATCCTCGTGGCCTCCTCAAATGGTGCCAGGACAGTGCATGCATCCCTGATCATGCCCCACTGGCGTGGTGAAAAAAACCCGAGCTCCCCTGACCCTGCCCTGGTGCCGTAGTCGCACAGGTACTCATTGATGGCCCTCTGCTGCGTGTGCAGCCGCTGCAGCATGGCCAACGTTGAGTTCCACCTGGTGGGCATGTCACATATAAGGCGGTTCTTGGGCAGGTTCAACTCCTTTTGCAGCTCAGCCAGGCAAGCACTGGCATTATAAGATCTGCGGAAATGCACACAGACTTTCCTGGCCTGCCTCAGGACATCCTGTAAGCCCGGGTACCTGCCCAAGAACCGCTGCACCACCAGGTTAAGGACGTGACCCACACAGGGCACATGGGTCAGTTGTCCCTGTCGGAGAGCGGAGAGGAGGTTGGTGCCATTGTCGCAAACTACCATTCCTGGCTTAAGCTGGCGTGGCGTCAACCACCTCTCGGCCTGCCCCTGCAGAGCAGACAGAACCTCTGCCCCAGTGTGGCTCCTGTCCCCAAACACACCAGCGCAAGCACGGCATTGCATCTTTTTGCTTGCGTACTTGCGTAGCCCCTTGAACGCCTACGGAGCACCGCTGGTTTCGAGGACAAAGCACAGGAAGAGGCCACGGAGGAAGAAGAAGAGGAGGGGGTGGAGGACAGAGGTGTGTCACAACCAGTAGTAGCATTTTGGAGGCGTGGCGGTGGAACAACCTCCAACACTACTGCACCTTGTCCTGCATCCTTCCCAGCTGCCAAAAGAGTGACCCAATGGGCCGTGAAAGAAAGGTAACGTCCCTGTCCATGCCTGCTGGACCATGAGTCAGCGGTAATATGCACCTTACCGCTGACCGCCCTGTCCAGCGAGGCCAAGACATTGCCTTCCACATGCCGGTAGAGAGCCGGAATCGCCTTCCGTGAGAAAAAGTGGCGTTTGGGAACCTGCCACTGAGGAACCGCACATTGCACAAACTCACGGAAGGGGGCCGAGTCTACCAACTGAAAAGGCAGCAGTTGAAGCGCTAGCAATTTAGCCAAGCTAGCATTCAACCACTGGACATGTGGATGGCTGGGAGTGAACTTCTTTCGACGGTCCAGCAGCTGGGGCAGGGAAATCTGCCTGCTAGAATCGGACGTCGGTGTACTGCTAGCAGAGTGCCCGCAAGTACTTGGCTGTGACACACCTAATTCTACACCTTCATTCCTCTCAGAGCAGGTTTCAGAGAGGACTGAAGGTATAGTGGGGTTGGAGATCCCAGCTGATGCGGTGCAAGAAGAGGTCAGCTTTGTTCTTTGGTGTGGGTCTTTAAGGTAGGCTTGCCAACGAGCTGCATGGCAGGTCAACATATGTCTGGTCAAGCATGTGGTGCCCAAGCGGGTGATGTTTTGGCCACGCGATATACGCTTGAGACATATGTTGCAAACAGCAGCTGTGCGATCTGATGCACTCGACTCAAAAAAGGCCCACACCAAAGAACTTTTTGAATAACGGGCAGAGGCAGCGCCCTGCACAGGCGGAGCTCTGCGGTGTGATTCCGTCGGTGTGCTGCCCTTACGCTGGCCCCCCGAGGGCATCCTGCCTCGTTGGAGATGTGCCTCCTCCTCATCCTCCTCCTCTTCCTCCTCCTCTCTCCTATTAGGCACCCACGTGGAGTCAGTGACCTCATCATCCCCTCCCTCCTCATCACTGGAGCCAATCTGGCAGTATGCTGCAGCTGCTGGAACATGACTGCCAGATTGGTGTCCTTCTTGAGCATCCCCTCTCTCTGCTCTCACGCTACTGCCTTCCTCTAGCTGGGTATCATCATCAGACCCTTCGAAACGCTGGGCATCCTCCTGGAGCATGTACCCAACACTGTGCTCAAACAGTTCGGGGGACTCCTTAGGAGGACATGGTTGGTCTAGGGAAGGAGTGACTGATGATGACATTGATACCAGGGAAGAGGACGCTTTGGCAGCTGCTTTGCCAGTACCCTGAGCCTGGGTGAGAGAGGATGAGGAGGATGAGGAGGGCTTGGTCATCCACTCTACCAAGTCTTCGGCATGATGCGGCTCAACACGTCCAGCTGCTGAAAAGAAGGAAAAGCATGTCCCATGGCCACGTGCTGATGGCGATGCACCGCGTCCACGACCAGCACTGTTGTCTCTAGACACAGAGCCTGCTTGCCCTCTTTTATTGGCTCCTGACTGTCTGCCTCTCCTTGTTTGCCTTCCAGACATTCTAATGGCCTGCAGGGAAATGGGAAAAGCAGCAATACAGGCTAAGTTCAGGTGTAATATGGTCAGGAGGCACACTCCGCCCGCTGTAAGTGCCGCAAAATCCTGTTGGTGTAACACACCAGGAAAAAGCAGCAATACAGGCTAAGTTAAGGTGTAATATGGTCAGGAGGCACACTCCGCCCGCTGTAAGTGCCGCAAAATCCTGTTGGTGTAACACACCAGGAAAAAGCAGCAATACAGGCTAAGTTAAGGTGTAATATGGTCAGGAGGCACACTCCGCCCGCTGTAAGTGCCGCAAAATCCTGTTGGTGTAACACACCAGGAAAAAGCAGCAATACAGGCTAAGTTAAGGTGTAATATGGTCAGGAGGCACACTCCGCCCGCTGTAAGTGCCGCAAAATCCTGTTGGTGTAACACACCAGGAAAAAGCAGCAATACAGGCTAAGTTAAGGTGTAATATGGTCAGGAGGCACACTCCGCCCGCTGTAAGTGCCGCAAAATCCTGTTGGTGTAACACACCAGGAAAAAGCAGCAATACGGGCTAACTTCAGGTGTATAATGTGCAGGAGGCTTAGCAACAATGACACTGTCCCCTGCCTATCCTTCTCTCTCCCTGCACACAAGGTTTATCAAAGTATATGACACTGACACTCTCCCTGCCTATCCTTCTCTCTCCCTGCACACAAGGTTTAGCAAAGAATATGACACTGACACTGTCCCCTGCCTATCCTTCTCTCTCCCTGCACACAAGGTTTATCAAAGTATATGACACTGACACTCTCCCTGCCTATCCTTCTCTCTCCCTACACACAAGGTTTAGCAAAGAATAGATTTGACAAGATTTGACACTGTCCCTGCCTATCCTTCACTTTCCCTGCTCCGGAACACACTACACGAGGCCGCCGCGCTGGCGGCCTTTTATAGTGTGGGGCGTGTACTAAACCCCCTCAGCTATAATTAGCCACAGGCATCCTGCCTGTGGCCAATCATTGGTCTCCTCGCTGCCGGCGCTGTGATTGGCCAAGCATGCAGGGTCACAGTGCATGCTTGGCCAATCACAGCGCCGGGATTACACTGCGATGGCGCAGTGTATTGTGGGCCGTTCGCGTCACTCGAATTTGGCGCGAACGGCCCAAATCGTTCGTTGTTCGCCGAACGCGCGAACAGCCGATGTTCGAGTCGAACCTATGTTCGACTCGAACACCGAGCTCATCCCTATCCACCATAAATATTACATTATGCTCCACCATAAATATTACATTATGCTCCACCACTAATATTACATTATGCTCCACCATAAATATTACATTATGCTCACCGCTAATATTACATTATGCTCACCACAAATATTACATTATGCTCCACCATAAATATTACATTATGTTCCACCACTAATAATACATTATTCTTCACCACAAATATTACATTATGCTCCAACATAAATATTACATTATGCTCCACCACTAATATTACATTATGCTCCACAAATAGCACAGCACACCTCCGTAACCCCTCAGCACAACTGTATACCCCCAGAACACCCCTGTTCGCCCCCCCAATACATCTCGATACCCCCAGAAACATCTTTGCACACCTTCACAGCCCCCAGCACACTTCCATTACCCCCACAATCCTCTGCACCCCTCATATGTATCCCCAAGTACACCACCGTAACCCCAGCAAACCTTTGTATCCCAGCACACCTCTGCACCCCCAGATACCTTTGTACTCCCCAGCAATGGTTTGTTACCCCCTGGATGCCTTGAACCCCCCCTCCAGCACACTTCTGTACCCCCTCGTACACCTCTGTACCCATAAGTCTCAGGACCCACAGCACATGTATTCCGACAAACACTCACACACACACACACACACTTACACACACACACATACACACACTTACACACACACTCACTCACACTCACTCACACACACTCACACACACACTCACTCACATTCACACTCACACACTCACACACTCACACACACTCACACACTGTGATGCCTGTAGTGGCCGAGGAACTCACAGTACAGCCAGTACCTGTCCCCATCAGACGCCCCTCCCCCTCCACTGAACTGCTGGACGGAGGTGTAAAAGGAGATGCCGGGCGGCACAGATCTTATCCATACACCGCTGTATAGCAGGCTTCAGTCATCTCCCGGCTTTCTGCCTGCCTCCCTGCATGCTGCTCGGTCACACTGAGAGAAGGAGCGAAGCTGGCAGCCCGCTCCATGGGGACTAATATTAACAAAAAAAAAATTTACTGCACGGTCTGCACCCCCCTCAATGTGTGGCACCTGGGGCGGACCGCACCCCGCCCCCCCTTGGTACGCCACTGCATTCATGCCAACCTGGGAGCCAATGAACACAGTAGAAAGTCCAAAAATGACCCATGCTTCATAGGGTTTTTTTTGCATTCCTCTGGGTTGTATATTTATGGGGAATTATATTTTCTATTGGTTGAACCAGATGGACTTTTTTCTCTTACGTCTGCCTTCTTTCACCCTGACTAATTATGTAACCTGATTCCCAGAGTTTGTGCAGTAATGATAATAATGAACAATACAGAACCGTGTTACTTTTCAGGTGCGTTCACATCCCCTTTGTACGTACCATATATGATGACAGGAAAATGGATGCTTGGAAAACATCTCTGCAAGTTGTGGCTTGTTGCTGATTATACAATGTGCGCGGCTTCAGCACTTAATGTGACCTTGATTAGTTATGACAGATTTATGTCTGTAAAAAAGGCTGTAAGTATACATTGTTTGTCAAGCTTTATCCATATGGACATAAAAATGAAAGTAATTGTGTGGTACCTTACTAAATAATATTTTAAAGTCCACTTCAATGGAGGATCCCATTATTCTCCATTGAGAAAAATATGTGAAGAGGAAGTAATATTTTCTTCTTTCTTCAATTTATTAGTAATATTTTTTCTAATGTAGTGTTAAAATATTTAACAATCTAATTAGAAAATCTATTTATTTATTTTTGTTAAAAAGGCAGTAGTGTAGTAGTGAATAGTAAGTAATCTGGTCTGACTGAAAAATGTGGGCGACTGAACTTTTCTCTTTGCCTTATTGAACAAGCTTCAAAATGTTCTAAAAGAACAGTTTACAGATTAGCAAAGAGAAACACCAACTTTATTAATGTAACATATACAATAGCCTTTCTCATAAAAAAAAACAATTCAACTTTCAGTTTGAATGAGCTAAATAAGTTCTACATGAATCAAAACAAAAGGTGTGCAAAGTCTTGTGCTTAAAGAGGTTGTACCCCTAAAAAAAAAAAAGAGATCCTGTTCCTTTAAAGCAGGTTAAACAGCATAGTGCTTGTGCTGATTAATCTGTCCCTTTCTTTGCTGTAAAAAAAAACTTGTTGATCCTGCTTGTTCCTGTGTCCCCCTACATAAAATGACCATGGTAACCATGGCTGCTGATCCATGATACTGTGGTCAGTTTACATGCCTCCATCATCACGCAGTCTCTCCTCTCTCCCTCCTCTTCCCCTACCTCCTGCCTGTCAGCTCCTGTGTATGAGAAATCTCCTCCCTGCCTGTCCCCTCCCCTCCTGCCGCTATTAGTAGCTTGCAGTAAAGTTAGAGTAGGATTACTGCCAGCCCCTCTGTTATACCAAGGTATACTACAAAGTGTAAATATTTGTAAAAAAATAATAAATACCTTCTTACAGACCACCTCTTTGCTGATCTCTCGCCGCTCTCCTCACCGATCTAAGGGCTACAGCAGAAGGGGCTGAGCAGACAGCACAGCGTTCACGTGACCGCCCGACTGATGTCAAAGGGGAATCTCAGCCCCTAGATCGAGGTGGAGAGCAGCGGGAGGTCACGTGACTGCACAGAGGCGATCTGAAATAAGGTATTTATTGGCATCATTTTAAACAGACACACACACTGTGTAGTATACCTTGGTATAACAGAGGTTCTGGCAGTAATCATACTCTGACTTTATAACCACTTTAACCACTTAAGCCCCGAACCATTTGGTAGGTAAAGGACCAGAGGTGAATTCAGAATTTTGTACTGCGCTGCTTTAACTGTAAATTGTGCGGACATGCAATGTTGTACCCAAACGAAATTTGCGTCCTTTTCTTCCCACAAATAGAGCTTTCTTTTAATGGTATTTGATTGCCTCTGCGATTTTAATTTTTTGCGATATAAACGGAAAAAGACCGAAAATTTCGAAAAAAAATGATATTTTCTACTTTTTGTTATAAGAAAAATCGAATAAACTCAATTTTAGTTATACATTTAGGCCAAAATGTATTCAGCCACATGTCTTTAGTGATGTCCCAAGTGATTGAATAATGACAAAAAAAAAATTACAAAAAGTTGTCACTAAATGATATATTGCTCACACATGCCATGGTTATATGTGGAATTGCACCCCAAAATACATTCTGCTGCTTCTCCTGAGTACGGGGATACCACATGTGTGGGACTTTTTAGGAGCCTAGCCACGTACGGGACCCCGGAAACCAAGCACCGCCTTCAGGATTTCTAAGGGGGCAAATTTTTGATTTCACTCCTCACTACCTATCACAGTTTTGAAGGCCATAAAATGCCAAAATAGCACAAAACCCCCCCAAATTACCCCATTTTAGAAAGTAGACACCCCAAGGAAATTGCTGAGAGGCCTGTTGAGCCCATTGAATATTTTTTTTTGTCCCAAGTGATTGAATAATGACAAAAAAAAAAATAAATTACAAAAAGTTGTCACTAAATGATATATTGCTCACACATGCCATGGTTATATGTGAAATTACACCCCAAAATACATTTTGCTGCTTCTCCTGAGTACGGGGATACCACATGTGTGGGACTTTTTAGGAGCCTAGCCGCGTACGGGACCCCGAAAACCAATCACCGCCTTCAGGATTTCTAGGCACAAATTTTTGATTTGACTCCTCACTACCTATCACAGTTTCGAAGGCCATAAAATGCCAAAATAGCACAAAACCCCCCAAATGACCCCATTTTGGAAAGTAGACACCCCAAGCTGTTTGCTGAGAGGCATGGTGAGTATTTTACAGCTCTCATTTGTTTTTGAAAATGAAGAAAGCAAATTTTTTTTTCTTTTTTTTTTTCAATTTTCAAAACTTTGTGACAAAAAGTGAGATCTGCAAAATACTCACAATACCTCTCAGCAAATAGCTTGGGGTGTCTACTTTCCAAAATGGGGTCATTTGGGGGGGGGGTTTGTGCCATCTGGGCATTCCATGGCCACCGAAACTGTGATAGGCAGTGAGAAGTGAAATCAAAAATTTACACCCTTAGAAAGCCTGAAGGCGGTGATTGGTTTTTGGGGTCCCGTACGCGGCTAGGCTCCCAAAAAGTCTCACACATGTGGTATCCCCGTACTCAGGAGAAGCAACAGAATGTATTTTGGGGTGTAATTCCACATATGCCCATGGCATGTTTGAGCAATATATCATTTAGTGACAACTTTGTGCAAAAAAAAAAAAGAAAATTTATTTATTCCGCAACTTGTGTCAACATATAAAATATTCCATGGACTCGACATGCCTCTCAGTATATAGCTTGGGGTGTCTACTTTCCAAAATGGGGTCATTTGGGGGGGTTTTGAACTGTTCTGGCATTTTATACACAACATTAGGAAGCTTACATCCACTCTTCTAACCACTTGAAGACAAAGCCCTTTTTGACACTTTTTGTTTACATGAAAACATATTTCTTTTTGCAGGAAAATTATGTTGAACCCCCAAACATTATTAATATTTTTAAAGCAAAGGCCCTACAGAATAAAATGGTGGGTGTTGCATTTTTTTTTCTACACAGTATTTGCGCAGCGATTTTTCAAACGCATTTTTTGGGGAAAAAATACACTTTTTTTAATTTGAATGCACTAAAACACACTATATTGCCCAAATGTTTGATGAAATAAAAAAGATGATCTTAGGCCGAGTACATAAATACCAAACACGACATGCTTTAAAATTTCGCACAAACGCGCATTGGCGACAAACTACATACATTTTTAAAAGCCTTTAAAAGCCTTTACAGGTTACCCCGTTAGATTTACAGAGGAGGTCTAGTGCTAAAATTACTGCCCTCGATCTGACCTTCGCGGTGATACCTCACATGCATGGTGCAATTGCTGTTTACATATGACGCCAGACCGACGCTTGCGTTCGCCATTGGGCAAGAGCAGGGCAGGACAGGGGTGCTTTTTTTTTTTTTTTTTTTTTATAATTAATTTTGCTTTTTTATTTTATTTTTAAATTGTTCCTTCCATATTTTTTTTTTTTTAATCATTTTTATTGTTATCTCAGGGAATGTAAATATCCCCTATGATAGCAATAGGTAGTGACAGGTACTCTTTTTTCGAAAAAACTGGGGTCTAGACCCTAGATCTTTCCTCTGCCCTCAAAGCATCTGACCACACCAAGATCGGTGTGATAAAATGCTTTCCCAATTTCCCAATGGCGCTTTTTATATCCGGGGGGGGACATTCCCTCCCACTGGTTGTAAAAGCAGTCCAGAGGCTAATTAGCCACTAGGATTGCTTTTACATGAAAGCCGGCCGCTGGCTGAAAAGAATGATACCAAGATGATACCTAAACCCGCAGGCATCAATCTGGTATAACCATTCAAAGTCCAGCAACATACCAGTACGTTGCTGGTCCTTGTTGGACATGTATTGTAATCTTTTTTTTTCATGCAGCCAGGTGGCTGAACGAAAAAAGAGATTGATCGATGGGTATGCCCACCATTAGAATACCGCCCTTCACCCACACACTTCTAATGATGGGCATACATGCACCATTTATATATGCCGAAGCATGGGGGCATCCTCCCGCAAAAAAGTTATGCCGCGTACACATGGTCGGACTTTTCCACGGGCAAGCCTCCGTCGGAATTTCGACCGTATGTACGCGGCATTAGGAGCAAAATCGCTCCTCTGCTCCTGCTGCCCCAATGTGGTGGTGAAATCACCTCCTACAGCACTGGAGTCGCAGGGATCAGGCCTGTCTCTGCGAACGCTGCAGTTATGTGTGTTGTGTTTTGTAAGTGACAGTGATCGATCGATACTGCACTTGGGTGGCCTGGGCTGGACGGAGGGGCAAAACACAGGTGCTAGCAGGTATGTGGGCTGATCCCGCTAACACAGCGTTTTTGGGAACCCTAAACTGCTGGGGACGCTAGTATAGATCTGATCAGATCAGATATTGATCTGTTCAGATACTATACCACTAAGGGAGTTGTATGCTTCACGCGTGGGTGTTAGCGTTACTGGCACTAACCTGACGCTGCCTGGGGTGTGACGCAGACCCTCTCTGACGCTAAAACCTAATTGATATCACCCGCCGGGCGATCAGGGGGTTAAACATTTATTGGGTTATATATGGCGGGTGCCCTGACACTATAAAAAGCAAACTAACTAACCAGCGTCACCCGTAACACTTATATGATGATCACTGGTGAAAGGGTTAACTAGGGGCAATTAGGGGGTTAAAACCTTTATTAGATAATATATGGGGGTACCTGACGCTATAAAAACCTGCGGCGAACCTAAAAAAAATTACTGGCTACCGATCTGCATCACCGACGCTAAGACAGCGATCAGAAAAATTATCGCTTAGCGACAGTGGTGATAGGGGGTGAAAGGGTTACTGTCACGTACCAAGTGTGACCAGAACTGTGCAGCTAGCAACAGAGGAACACCAAACACGTATAAGTGAAATATAAAGATTTATTAAAGATAAGTGAAATAATATATATATATATATAACCACCTCCAATACCACACAGTGCACAACAACCAATACCAAACAGAACCCACAATTAATAACAGTAACAGACAAATATGTACAAGTAATGGGGAAACCAGAATCATAAACAGGGCCAGGCAGAGGTCATACACAGGGGATCAGCAGATGGGGTAAGGATGGATCAGGACAGGGAGACAGGATCAAGCAGGGGGCAACCAGGCTGCAGAGCAGGGATCAGGGATTAGGACGGACACAACAGGTTCAGGATCAGGTTACAGGTTCAGGTTACAGGGATCAGGATACATGGATCAAGGTTCAAGCAGACAGGCTACAGGTCAGGGCACGAGGACGATACCAGGGCAGTGTGTGTATACACCTGCCGGGTATTTATAGGAATGCCTGATTAGCTTCAGGTCACACCTGATCGGAGGGAGGGCAGTCTGCTCCACACTGCCAGGATCCATCCGCTGGTGGAAACCAGTACTGCGTCCAAAAGATAATACAACACCAGCAGGGAAAGATTCTCCTGACAGTTACAAACTGCCAGGAGACACCTGCTGGTGGACCACAGTACTGCAAGATAAATAATAAATGCCACCAGCGGATGGAACCTTTCCTGACAGTTACCTGGGGGGCGATCAAGGGGGTTAAACCTTTATTAGATAATTTACGGGGGTACCTGAAACTATAAAAACCTGCGGCGAACCTAAAATAAATTACTGGCTACCGATCTGCATCACCGACACTAAGACAGCGATCAGAAAAATGATCGCTTAGCGACAGCGGTGATAGGGGTGAAAGGGTTACCTGGGGGGCGATCAAGGGGGTTAAACCTTTATTCGATAATTTATGGGGGTACCTGACGCTATAAAAACCTGCGGCAAACCTAAAAAAAAAATACTGGCTACAGATCTGCATCACCGACGCTAAGACAGCGATCAGAAAAATTATCGCTTAGCGACAGTGGTGATAGGGGGTGAAAGGGTTACCTGGGGGGCGATCAAGGGGGTTAAACCTTTATTAGATTATTTATGGGGGTACCTGACGCTATAAAAACCTGCGGCGAACCTAAAAAAAATTACTGGCTACCGATCTGCATCACCGACGCTAAGACAGCGATCAGAAAAATGATCGCTTAGCGACAGTGGTGATAGGGGGAGAAAGGGTTACCTGGGGGGCGATCAAGGGGGTTAAACCTTTATTAGATAATTTATGGGGGTACCTGACGCTATAAAAACCTGCGGCGAACCTAAAAAAAAAATACTGGCTACCGATCTGCATCACCGACGCTAAGACATCGATTAGAAAAATGATCGCTTAGCGACAGTGGTGATAGGGGGTGAAAGGGTTACCTGGGGGGCGATCAAGGGGGTTAAACCTTTATTAGATAATTTATGGGGGTACCTGACGCTATAAAAACCTGCGGCGAACCTAAAAAAATTACTGGGTACCGATCTGCATCACCGACGCTAAGACAGCGATCAGAAAAATGATCGCTTAGCGACGGCGGTGCTAGGGGTGAAAGGGTTATCTGGGGGGTGATCAAGGGGTTAAACCTTTATTAGGGGGG
Source organism: Rana muscosa (assembly GCA_029206835.1). Classification (NCBI taxonomy): domain Eukaryota; kingdom Metazoa; phylum Chordata; class Amphibia; order Anura; family Ranidae; genus Rana; species Rana muscosa. The sequence goes on along the minus strand of CM055122.1, from coordinate 992,353,826 downwards.
GTTAGGGGGCTACACTGGACCTAAAACTAAATGTAGTGACACTTTTACAGTCACAAATGTCACTGATTGCAGTGATCACTAAATAAATGGTCACTGCAATCAGTGACACTGTGACTGGGGGCTGGGGGGTGATCTGGGGGGGCTTGGGGGGCGATTTATGTGCCTATGTGTGCTGGTGTTAGTGTAGTGTTTGTGCACTAACCTGTGTGTCTTCTCTTGTACGGCGCTCGGTATATGTGAGCGCCGCACAGGAGATGACATCACTTCCTCCTGCTTCTTCTGTCTTTGTAAACATTACACAGACAGAGGGGGCATTTCCATTCGCCGGGAGCGATCGCGGGGGGGTGGCCGGAATCGAACGGCCGTCCCCTCATGTCGGATCGCTCCCCAACGAATTCCGACTGCTCACTGTACAGAAGGGGGTCCGATTGGACCCCCCAACTGTACAAAGGCATTCACGTACACTCTACGTGATTGTGCCTGTCGGTGCCATTGTACCGACGTATATATACAGTGAGCGGTCGTTAAGGGGTTAATTTACTTTTGAAAGCCACAGCCACAGAGTAGAAAAGTCTGACACCTGTCATGGTGGTGGACGATTGCTCTCTGTGTGGAAGCAGTTGTCTCAAGGTTGAGTTCCAACACGCCTCCTGTTGCATTAGAGCTCTCCAATCAGCAGGGAGCATGAGTTTTGTTGATTGCAGATAGGTCTGACTCAGCGATCAATGTGTCGGACCTCTCCATAGAGACCACAGAAGAAGAGGCGGCTCTAGGCTTTGTGAGGCCTTTGACAAATCTTAGACATGAGGTCCCACTTACTCGCATAATGGAAAAAAAAATGAAAGCGATAGAAAGTAACTGCATAAATTGCATATATTAAGAGCCTTAAATCATATGAACTATGTATTCACAGTTTCTAGAATTTTCTCTAACCAATTACTCTTCAATCAAATATCATTAAACATAGGGTATATTAACAATGTGTTTAAGTTATAGCAGAAGTGTCAAAAAACATATCTCCATTTAACATGAAGGTCAGGTTAATATAACTCAGCCAGCACAGAGTTCCCCATTACATCAGAGTCTGCTGGAGAACCCCTCGCAGTGCAAGGGGAAATTTGATGTAAAGGGGAACACTGATGTAAGGGTGGGGGGTTACTGATATAAGGGGGAACCTTTATCTGAGTGCCCCCTTACCTTACTGTATTCACTCCCTCCTTACATCAGTGACCCCCCCCCTCAGACTGGCCTGGCGGCGCTGTCACTGACCTCCTCTCAGGTGCACCGTGCAGGGCACAGTCAGATATTTCGCTCTGAGCTCCAGGGTGGCGGCATTGGTCTCATCCTATATTCTCCTCTCCACAGTCCACACACACCTGACTCCTCCAATGACGCCCGTCCTAGCAGCGCTCCCACTCATGACTCCTCTGTAGGCTCCCCCCCCCCCAAAGACTGTAGACATGATACAGGAGATGGTCAGAGACTGTAGAAATGATACAAGAGATTGTCTTATTATGGTAATGACAAGAAAACTCTCACCCGGCTAACACGGTGACACCACATTGTTGCAGCCGCCACCAAACATTAGAGCCACAACCACAGATGATCCCGCCACAGACAGGGTACAGACAGATGATCCCTCTTTACACTCCTCCATTCCCTACCAGACATTCGCTTTTAGAGCTCAACAGTGCATCCTGGGAGGTGAAGTCTCTGCAGAGCGCAGGCACCAGCTTACTAGTGTGGAGAACTACACATTGGGAAAAGGCTAGGATGGTGTTAGAGCCTGCTATTGACTGCAACTGATAAGATGTTCTAAGTGTGGGGAGGGGGAGGGTTTGGTACAGCTGGCAGGAACCTCCATGGCTTTACCCCAGTGTGTGCCGGCCTCCTCACCCCACCAGCCCAGGGACACCCAGGGCAGCCTTTAATATTGATTGGACACTGGGAAAACATTTTCTTGGGCCCCCCACCCCTAGCAATTTCACTCTCCACCCTAACATCCCAAAAAACTAACACACACATAGACTTATCTAAAAACAACTTTAATAATGTAAACATAAGCTTTCCACCGGACCCGTCATCTTGCAGTAGGGGCAATTGTAACTGAAAAATGACGAACACAAGAGGCAAAAGGCGAGGAACCCGTTATATGTTCTCTAGACCCTTCCGCAAGCATGGTACGGTTCCACTGTCAACCTATATGCGCATCTACAAGAAGGGTGATATTGTGGACATCAAGGGTACGGGCACAATCCAGAAAGGTATGCCACACAAGTGCTACCATGGCAAGACTGGACGGATATACAATGTCACACAGCATGCTGTTGGAATAATTGTGAACAAACAAGTCAAAGGTAAGATTCTTGCCAAGAGAATCAATGTCCGTGTAGAGCACATCCGCCACTCAAAGAGCAGAAACAGTTTCCTGCAGTGTGTGAAGGAAAACGAGAGGAAGAAAAAGGAAGCCAAGGAGAACGGCACCTGGGTGGAGCTTAAACGTCAGCCAGCCTAACCAAGTGAAGCTCACTTTGTCCGAACATTTGGAAAGGAACCAGAGCTCCTTTAGCCAATTCCATATGAGTTTATGGCATAAAGTACTGCTATTAAAACATCGTTTTCTCAAGCAAAAAAATAATGTAAACATAAATATCTGGTTCACACTCACTGATTGCTCAAGGCTCACTAATTGGTTGCTAGGTTACTGCACATCATAACCACTCACTGATTGGTTGCTAGAAGTTACTGCACAATATTACCACTGAATGATTGGTTGTTAGAGGTTACTACACATTATTACTGCTCACTGATTGGTTACTATGGGTTACTGCTCATTGGGGCAGTAGAAAGCTGGCAGAGGGGTAAAGGTGGGATTAGGATGACGGGGGGTGGTAGGAAGCTGGCAGAGGGGTAAAGGTGGGATGAAGATGACAGGGGGGGTGGTAGGAAGCTGGCAGAGGGGTACAGGTGGCATGATGATGACAGGCAGGGTCGAAGGATGCTGGCATAGGGGTACAGGTGGGATGAAGATGACAGGCGGGGTGGTAGGAAGCTGGCAGAGGGGTACAGGTGGGATGAAGATGACAGGTGGGGTGGTAGGAAGCTGGCAGAGGGGTACAGGTGGGATGAAGATGACAGGGGGTGGTAGGAAGCTGCCAGAGGGGTACAGGTGGGATGAAGATGATAGGGGGTGGTAGGAAGCTGCCAGAGGGGTACAGGTGGGATGAAGATGACAGGCAGGGTGGTAGGAAGCTGGCAGAGGGGCACAGGTGGCATGATGATGACAGGCGGGGTAGTAGGAAGCTGGCAGAGGGGTACAGGTGGGATGAAGATGACGGGGTGGTAGGAAGCTGGCAGAGGGGTACAGGTTGTATGATGATGACAGGGGAGGGGGCGGTAGGAAGCTGGCAAAGGGTGGCTGGCTGGCAGGTGGGATGAATGACTGGTGGTCAGTAGGTGGCATCATATACTAGATGATATACATACAGATCATGGCTGTGTGTGTGGGGTGGCTGGCAGCAGTGCTTTTCGGGGTGCCCTCGATCTGGGGGGGTGACGTCACGGGATGTGTCTATGTCGGGCAGGACTGTCTGTCATGCTGTACCTTGAGCGGAAGACAGCCTCCTCCCCGACGATCTCAGCCGGCAGACAGGCTCCCCGATGATCGCCAGGCAGTGGCAGGTGAGGTTCCTCCATTACAGATCGTTCGGCCTCCATCCTGGACTCTGGAGAGAGTGGATGAGGGAGCTGCTCAGCCGCCACGCTCTGCACATTGCAGGAGATCTGCAGAGCGTGGCAAAAGGGGAGGAGCCGAGTTCATGGAGGAGCCGCAATGCACTGACCCTGGGACCTCTGGAAGTGATAAAGAGTTCAGTCTGTCCCCTGGCTGGGGAAAGCAATTTCCGGGCATAAACATGAGCGCCCCTGGGGACTCTGATCGGGCGACATTCGCAACCCAGTCCCACACACACATTAGGCAAATTAGGCGGCCCACGAGGCCCTTAGGAGCACGGGGCCTTAGGAAACCACCTAATTTGCCTAATTAGAGAGCCGCCTCTGCACAGAAGCATTCCACAAAGGTAGCAAGGGTACTTCTCTGCAGATTGCTGGCAAGGTACAGACTTTTCTACTCCGGTAACTTTTTGCATACCTTTTGTTTTGATGTGCCTGAAATACAGTATATTTCGTTTTCAGTTTATTTTAAACTAAAAAATTCAGATAGACTTATGTATAAATATAATATGTATAAATAAGTTAGACACATTTTTTGTATCAAATAACACAAAGAAATTAAAGATGTGCTGCTCATATTAACAGATAAGGTACTTTTCTATATCCTAACCAACTAAAGATGACAGTGAAGAAACACCTTTGTTTTCAACAGGTTCTTTACCGATCTTCACAAAAGAACCACAGCGAGGCTTTTCTGAAAATAGCTGCAGTCTGGATAATGTCCTTCCTTCTTTACGGTCCATCTATCCTTGTGGGTAAAGGGGATAACATGGAAAATGTATGTAGGATGGGATTCTATGACACTTGGTACTTCAATTTAGTCACTTCAGTCTTTGATTTCTTTCTTCCATTAATAAGCATTTCATTCTTTAATCTGAGCATTTACTGGAACATCACCAAACGCAGGATGAAAAAAAGACACTCTGCTATTCCTCTATTAACAGGAGAAAAGGAAGGTGTCAAACCATTCATCATAGCAACTAATCAAGTGTTAGCTTCTGTAGATGGGGTAAAAGATATTTCAACACAAAGATGGAAAAGAGAAGAGAAAACGATTAGACTAGGTGTTGCATGTAAAACGACTTCTTCTTTACAAGCTGATCAGATATGTAGAATGCCAAGTAATTACAATATCTGTGTTATTAAATTCTCCAGGGACAAGAAGGTGGCTAAATCTCTTGCAGTTTTGGTTTTCGTTTTTGCCGTCTGTTGGATGCCATACAGTATAGTGGTAACCATAAGCACTTCATGTCCCAATGATTGTGTTGCTTCGAATTGGTACTACGTTACGGTTTGGATGTTATATTTAAATTCAGCAATTAACCCTATACTGTATCCACTGTGTCACACAAGTTTTAGAAAAGCCTTTAGCTTGTTATGGCAACTGTGCCTCAAATTGTTGACTGTGTAAATACAAAATTATTCATTTATAAAAAAAACTACAAAATATCCTATTCATACATAAAAGTTTAGAAATGTTAAAAAAAGTAGGATGAACTTATTTCACATTTATAATAAAGCCATGTTTTCTTTATTTTTTTTAAAGCCTATGTTTAGCTAAAAATAAAAATGTAAAAAAAAAAGCACAAGGGTCACATCTTACAGTTAGTATGATGCATCCCTTGTGTCAATTATTCTTGCTTTAGTAGAAATCTTCCTCTGTCCTCTTCCCTACCACCCACAAGGGGTTGTTCACGCCCTTTCCTGACAAAAGTAGCAGCAGGTTTCACATGCTATGACAGCGTCTGTTTTAAGGGAAAGAATGCGGCTTGGCCAGTCTGCATCAAAACGGGGAGGCTTCCAGTAAGGATAGCGTGTCCCTGCTCTTTCCCTACTCATCGGGAACCTCCCCCCACTGCTGATGCTGTCCCTGTCAGACAGTTGCTCTGTCTCTACACTACTCACACACAGAATGCGCACCAAGCCTGGGAACCAGGGTCTTAAATAGGCTCTGCCTGACCCAAGATGTCTTCCAAAATCCTATTGGGAGGTAGCATCCAATCATATAACTTCCCAGTTACCCAGGAAACCATAAAGGAGCCATGTTCCTATTGACTTCCCCTCTAGTTGAAATGCCGCTACGGTTGTGTTGCATCTGCAGTGCAGAAGATATACTACCATACGCCAAAACTCTTGTATACAGGGGCAGGATCACACCATATGCTGAAAAGTACAAGTGTAAGAGAGACTTTTGGGACACACAGCCTCCCACAAGCTGTAGATTCAAGAGAGTCTGTGGGGTGAATATTAAGCTTGATGTAGAAATTTCAGTTGAACATATCTATCTTTTGCTGAGATCATCAATGGACAGTATTGTTGTATGCCCTCTTCTCAATCATCATCTTCTAATGTAGGTATGTCCTGTTGCCATATTGAAAAGAGTTTGATTACTCTAGATGTGTCTAGCTGAGAAAGGTGTAAGTAGAGGGAGGAAAGAGGTTTATCTTCACTCTAAGAACTTAGGAAACTTTCAATATCATGGTACTCAAGGGTCGAGGTAACTGGGCCTGCAGTGTGTGGTGTATCTGGAGGAATCTAAGGAACATCCTATTGGGGAGCTCATACCTCAGTATGTTGTCTACTGTGTTCTCGGGTTTGGCACATCGTGGATCGGATGGACAGATTGTTGGGTGGGACTGGGGAGGACCCAGCTGTCATGGTGCACATTGGAATCAATGACAAAGTTAGATTAAGATTGGAGCATTCTAAAAATGATTTCAGGAACTGAGGAGCTATGTTATAGAAAAGGACTTCCAAGACAGTATTCTAAGAAATACTGCCTATACCTCAAGCCACACCATAGAGGCAGTAGGAGCTTAGGGAAATTAACAAGTGGCTGAGGAACTGGTGCAGAAAGTAGGGTTTTGGGTTCCTGGACAACTAGGCTAACTTTTCAGTTGGTTACTGGTTCTATAGCAGGGATGGACTGCACCTAAATGGGGACGGTGCATCTCTGTTGGGGGGGGGGAATATGGCCAAAAAGTTAGAGGAATTTTTATACTAGGTGTTGGAGGGGAGGCATCAGAGGAAGCTATCCCAGGCTATACATCCCAACTTTGTAAAGTCCCTTCGCGGGACATTGGCAAAAAAAAACGGGAATTGCCACATAAGTTGTTGAGCGGGGGGGGGGGGGGGGGTGATGGTTGCCGCCGGAACATTTTAAAAAAAAAAGGACTTGCAAAAAAAATAAAATAATTTTTAAGCGGGGGGGGGGGGGGTTTGGGGGCGGCGGGGGGCCGCCGATCGGGGGGGCTTACTAGTGCGCGGATCGCGGGGGGGGCTCTTACCTGCTGCTGTTTCCTGCTGTGCTCCTCTTCCTCTCTTCATGTTTCCTGCTGTGCGGGAAACATGATAGTCTCGCGGGAGTGCGGGAAGGAGGAGCCTCTGCGGGTAAAACCCGCACAATCCGTGCCAGTTGGGAGGTATGTCCCAGGCAGTGAGCGAGGATCAGAGAGAGTGCTACTGTGGTCAGTGGTTGGTAGTGTAGCTAGAGTGCCTAAGATCAATGTGCGTGGGCTGGCAGAATCCTTCTGCAGTTTCAGTACACACAAGGAAAAAATAATATGCGTCCATACAAAATTAAAAGGCATGTTCACAAATGCTAGGAGTTTGGTGAACAAAATGGAGAATCTGGAAGAGGACTTCAACTTCTTGGGAATATCTGAAACCTGGTTTGACAGCTCACATGACTGGCTTGCGACTGTCCAGGGGTACTTCCTGTATCAAAGAGGGGGAGGGGTGTGCATGTATGCCACGAGTGAGTTGCTAATGAACACAAGGGATGACATTACTAACAGGGCAAAGGCGGACATGGAATCCTTATGGCTGGTGCTTCAAGGAAATAAAACAAGCGGGAAAATAATAGCTGTTGTATGCTACAGACCCTCTAACCTGAAGGAGGAAGAGGAGACTGATCTTCTCTCTCAGGTAGAAAGGGTAGTGAAGCAGGGCAGTTTTACTATCATGGAAGACTTCAATTATCTGGATATTGATTGCGCACACGGAACTGCTCACTTATCTAAGGCTTGCCATTTATTGAATGTCTTGCAGGATAATATCACGTGTCAGTTGATGGATGCCCTAACTAAAAATAATGCTCTGGTAGAACTGATAATTTCAAATAACATAGAGCTGATTGCAGAGGTGGAAGTAAGGGATAATTTGGGTAACAGCTTATCACAGGGTAATTACGTTTACTGTAAATCCTAGGAAAAGGAGACATGAGGGTAGTACAAGAACATTAAATGTGAAGAGAGCCAACTTTATTAGGTTGTGATCCATACTTCATGACATTAAATGAGAAGATATTGTAGAAGCAATAACCATGGACAGGGCGGCTGTTAGAAATCATGGGGCCCCGTAAACGGCCTACCTAACTTGGACCCCCCACCCACCCACCCCTTACATACAGCCTACCTGACAAGGCCCCCTCCATCTCTACCCCAGCTGTGGGGGCGCTGAAGGCTTGACAACCCTGGAGGTCATAAAATAGGGGATGAGGGGGTTGGGGAGCGTGTTCTATGTTTGCACACCTTCACATTTTTTCTGAAAATCAGCCTTAAAATCAGCAGCATCATTCACTATAGTAATTATTAGAAAATAATTATGGGCTTGTTTGCACTAGCATACCTCTCTGACAAACAATCCACATCCAGAATACTCTTCGGAGAGCCTTTTACAGGAAGGGAGGAAGCATTGTTTTGCCTCCTCGTCACCTCTTTTAATCACTTAGGCTTCCTTCACACAGCTATTTAGCTACATCCACCAGATTCCAGCTGTAAAATTCAGTGGATTCATGCTGCTGTGACCAGAGGCAGACACTCAGCCTGTACAAACCAAGCTGTTACCTGAAGTTAGGGATGGGTGTTCAAGTTTGGATGCAATCAGATGTGACCAGTAGGGATGAGCCGAATACCATCCGGTTCGGTTCGCACCAGAACCTTTGATCGGACCGAAAGTTCGCGCAAACTTTAGAACCCTATTAAATGCAATGGACTCAAACATATGCAAGTTATTGTCCTAAAAAGGGTTTGGGGACCCGGGTCCTGCCCCAGGGGACATGTATCAATGCAAAAATACGTTTTAAAAACGTCCGTTTTTTCGGGAGCAGTGATTTTAATGATGCATAAAGTGAAAAAAAAAGTGAGATATTCCTTTAAATATCGTACCTGGTGGGTGTCTAAAGTATGCCTGTGAAGTGGCACGTGTTTGCCGTCTTTAGAACTGTCCCTTGCACAAAATGACATTTCTAAAGGAAAAAAAGTAATTTAAAGCTGCTTGCGGCTTTAATGTAATGTCTGGTCCCGGCAATATGGATGAAAATCATTAAGAAAAATGGCATGGGTACCCCCCCCCCAGCCCATTACCAGACCCATTGGGTCTTGTATGGATATTAAGGGGAATCCTGCACCCAAATTAAAAAAAGGAAAGGTGTGGGGCCCCCAGGCCCTATATACTCTGAACAGCAGTATACAGGCGGTGCAAACAAGAAAGGGACTGTAGGTTTGTTGTTACGTAGAATCTGTTTGTAATTTTGAACTCCCTGCCTGTGGTATTAGTATGAGAACAACAGCAATTGTATTCAGGTAAGCTTTAGGTGCACACTGTGCAAAGGACACTAAATCAAAATACTGCAGCTCCCTGCCTGTATTTGTATCAGAACACCAGCAATAGTATTCCAGTAAGCTTTAGGTGCACACTGTGCAAAGGACACTAAAACAAAATACTGCAGCTCCCTGCCTGTATTTGTATGAGAACACCACTAATTGTATTCAGGTACATACGTTTAGGTGAACGCTATGCAAAGGACACAGTACACTAAGTGAAACACTGCAGCTAGCACAATCACCTGCCTGCCTGTCACAGTATAGAGAATAACAGGAGCGGATCTAGCTACTCTGAATACAGTGCATAAATATGTATACAACACCTAGGATGCATATATATCCTCTACACACTAACTGCAGCTAACTGACTCGCCTGCCTGCTCTATCTAACTCAAATCAAAATACACTGTCTCTCTCTCTCCATCTGTATTTTAACCAACACCGCAACACACTACACAAGGCCGACTTCCAGGCCGCCTTATATAGTGTGGGGCGTGTACTGAATCCCCTGAGGCATAATTGGCCAAAGCCACCCTGGCTTTGGCCAATTATGGCTCTCCGTTTTTTGCGCGCTGTGATTGGCCAAAGCATGCGGGTCATAGTGCATGCTTGGCCAATCATCAGCCAGCAATGCACTGCGATGCCGCAGTGAATTATGGGCCGTGACGCGCCACTCGAATTTGGCACGAACGGCCCATAATGTTCACAATTCGGCGAACAACCGAACAGGCGATGTTCGAGTTGAACATGGGTTCGACTCGAACTCGAAGCTCATCCCTAGTGACCAGGCTTTGGCACACAACACTAACCGCAGGTATCGGCTTAGTGTGAACAGCAATGGCTGCTGTCGGCCTGTCAATACTTTACACAGGCTGAGTGCCCACCATGATTTGCAAGCACCTGTCATTCTAACTGCAAAAATGCGGTGGATGCAGGTAAACAGCATTGTGAAGGAGGCCCTAAAAAACCTGCACTAGCAGTTGATTGGGTCACGCTCAGCAGGCGAAACAGTCTGCTGAACGCAACTGTGGGGATAATTTTTGCTGTGCAGAAAGCATTGCAGTCAAGGCATAAGATATAAACAGGGCCAAGGATAAATCCAAGGAAAAAACCAAGCTTACTTACCAACCAGCCCACAGTAACCGAATCAACCTGTCTAATAGTATGCGTTAAAAACAGGGGTTTAGTCTGCACACATTTGCAAATGCATGCGTAAGCTAAAGAGCCTCGCCAAGGCACCCTGGTATCTGTAATACCTATCACTAACTAATGAGTGACCCCACAGTGGAGGCACATGCATTCTGATGGTTAGGTGGAGGGCAGATGGTCTGAAGTGGAGCCCCACACCTTCTGGTCGGTAAGTAAGCTTGTTTTTTTTTCCTTGGATTTATCCTTGGCCCTGTTTATATCTAATCTAACTCAATCCATCTCCGTCCACAGTCACACACTATAGATGCCTGCTATGTAAGCAGCCTTATATAGTGTGGGCCATGGACTTAGTCCCCCTAAACCATAATTGGCCAAAGGCACCCTGCCTTTGGCCAATTATGGCTCTCTCTGCAGGGTGCGCTGTGATTGGCCAAAGCATGCAGTTCAGGTGCATGCTTTGGCCAATCATCGGACACTAATGCACTGCGATCTCACAGTGTATTATGGGGCGTTCCGCAGCGCTTGATTTTCCTGCAAACGCCCAATATTGTTTGCTGTTTGTCGAACGGACGAACACCCAATGTTCGAGTTGAACTTACGTTTGACTTGAACATCGAACTCATCCCTAGAAGTTAGTAGTGGTTGCCCCGGTCAGAATACAAGGTTCCGGTGGTGGTGTGGGAATGCCTCCATCCACCACCTTTGCCCGCTGGCAACAAAAATGCCTAACAGTCTATAGCCAGCCTAAATTTTACTCCAAATCTGATGACATCTTGAGGTTGGTTTTCTAAAGGCAAATTGACTGCTCACTCTGCTAGGGAAATTTCACTTCACAAGGGAATTTTCCCCTAGCTTAATGAAAGTGGTAAAAATTTGTTTTGCACTGAATCATTTGTATGGAAAATAAAAAAACACAGCATTTTTGCTTGCACATGATGGATGATAAAAGTCAGCAGAATTTTACCTAATTTACTAAGCTAAAGAAATTCCCTTGCGAAGTGTGCAGCCTGTAGGAAGGTGCAGTCTACTTTCTTCTCTACAGGTGGAGCTCATCTTCTATGGTTTCCTGGGTCACTAGGGAGGCACCCAATTGGATGCTGCCACCCTATGTGACTCTGGCAGCCATCTTGGATCAGGCAGAGCATATTTAAGACCTGGCTTCCAGGTTTGGCATGCTTTATGCAAGTCGGCAGTGTAGGGAATGTTACACCGCCTAACATCACTAGGATTAGGGAAATACTCCTGGTGAGGAGAAAAAGTGTAGTCTCGCAACTCTTTTGGACCATATCCCACTTAGGCACGAGAAGGCCAGACCGCATTCCACTCTCTTGACAGGCGCTGTCAACCCAGCTGATGTTCACTCCACATTTTTGGAAACCGTGAGCGAACTTGGGTGGGCGGGTGTCCCTCTAAATTTGTTGTGAACTGTTGCTGCATTACTTTAATACAAGGTTTCTATTGCACCTGACTGTGTGAATTATTTCCGCTGCTCTACGCTGCACCCCACCTACAAGCCCATTTGCCTTTAGAAATTCAAACCCTATAAATCAGAGGCAGCAGTACTTTTCATCTCAATCTGTAGTAATATGGCTATGAGGCTAAAGGCACAGGAGTGCAGAGCCCCCCCTTACATACAAGGAAGCACACTGATATTTTACAGAAGGAAAAAGCTATATTTTTCAGACCACTGTTTAGGCACAATTAACTTCCCTAGGTGTTCTTTATGACATAGCAAATATTGTCATTCTGATTTCAGTTCCATTTTAACCTGACAGAAGTTCCAATACTTTCCTTATTCTAGCCAAACCTAGGAGTTGGGGGTTAATTTTATATAAATTCCCATTTCATGCAAAAAGCAAAACAAATATATAAGACTGTATATAAAAGTTATTGGTCCTTTTGTGAGATTTAGTTATGACAGGCGTATTACTTTTAACGAAGCAGAAACTACAACAAAATATATACAATTTCTCTCAAAGTTATTATTCAGTTTTGCAAGTAAATGTGATTTGTAAAATCTCTAAAATACATATCAAGGTATATGTACCAAAGGAAAAATATAATTGCAATATAATTGGGCCCAAGGTGCGGATAATCATAAACAAAACATAACCTGAGATGGAAAAAATAATAATTAAGAATGCCCAACATCCCTAGATTCTACAGATCTTGTCAAAGTGACATTATAAATATGCTGAGGGATTCTTTGTAGACAGGCTTGTGTTGAGGCAGGTCAGACTAAGTGAATTGCTGTGACAAATTTCATCCAGTGCCTTTTATATCAGGCTCAGGATACACACTGCTCCATCATCATTACTGACAGTGAAGATAGCACCTATTTTTCTTGATATCACTGACTGCTATGCATTTTCTATAGGAATAAAACTTATATCAGATATTTTAATCTAGGATTAGTTTACTAACACTTTCTGCATCTAATATTTTATTCATAGGCCTTATTTGTTTTTAAAATCATACATCATGTTCAATTTCCTAAAATATGTATAGCATTTTCTACTACATGCACATTAGTTTACAGTACTTTGCATGCAAAAGTCAATTCGCAAGTTTATTAGCAAATGTATTCACTCTTTAGTATACTACTAGTTCTGCCTCTGGATAATAATAATTGTGATATTCAATAAGGTATCTATTGAGGAGGACAAAAAACAGTATTTTATCTCACAAAATTGTATTTTATCTCTACCCCAGATAGCTCTAAGAAGTAAAAGTTTGTTGTAGTAAAATAATGTACCTATTTTGATGTCGAATTATTATAAAAATATGCATTAAAATAATTCTTACAGCTTAGTAAATTGACCTCTATATATTCTGGGCCATCTGAATGGTTCTGATAGATGTACAATATAAAAAAAGAAAAAAATGGAAAGTCTAAAATTAAGCAATGTGACACCTGTGCTGTTACCATCTAATAAAACTGGTACTGTTGTTTTGAGGTTGCCAATACAGTTTCCAGATGGTGTAAAAGCATTTATATTTTTGCTGATAGCTCTACTTATTTTTCTTATTATCGTTGGTAATAGTCTAGTTATGATAGCTTTTATTGTGGACAAAAGGCTCAGGACTCCCAGCAACTTCCCTCTTCTTAACATGGCTATTTGTGATTTCTTTATAGGTAAGTCTGTACATCTAAAATTTTCTGGAAATTCAGATACATGTCAGTATATTATGGGTGGGGAGCATAGGTGTGTACACAGGGTGTGCTGGATGTGCTTGGGCACACCCTAATCCTCTAGTGCGCATTAGCATTATTGCTCTGTGTAGCAGCAGGGAGATGGGAAAAGTCTCTCTCTTACCAGATCTGCCATAAGAGAAGTTCTTGCACACTTCTCTTTACTGTGCCAGCAGGGAGAATAATATGCCCGGGACATATATATGGACACACATACATGCATAAGCTTTGGGGTAAACACCCAAATGCAATAGGCTGCACACACCTATGGTGGGGAGTTATAAAAATTGAAGGATAGGAGATGTTTGAAAGCACCACACTTGAAGAGTGACTGTTGGTATCTCCATTTTTATGGGCAAAACTACCCTTGCAGTGACCCCCCCCCCCGCGTACTGCACAGGTCTAGGGGACATAAATCCAATCTACTCACCCGATCCTCCGCTTCCCCCACGCTACTAGGCTGGTCCCCCCAGAATCTTCTCCCCCACACTCAACGGGTCTAAGTAGCAAAGTTGAGCTTTAAATAGACTTTAGGTAAGCAATTAACTAATTAAATTATAACTCCAGCTAAAGCTTTTTAGACAGTTACAGTAACATTTTTTTTATTCTTTTTTCTGGAAAAAAGTTTAAAGCATATGAATAAAAGCTGAACATTGTAGGCACCCTTGATAGTGTTATAGTTTATCCCAATATCCACAGCCTTGTCTACATAAAAATGTGGATACAAATAAAAATAAAGGCATGTTAAATTAAAAAAAGGTAAAAAAGGCTCATATACTGAATACTCTCATTACAGGACAATTGACATGATATGTAAGTTTGGGCTTGCTTATAGCTCCAGGAACTGGGATATAATCCATAAATTCCTCTATGGCCTTTAATGGGCATTTTTACTAAGCCACTCCTAAAATGTATGTATTAGGCCTGTGTCGTGTATATACCGTACATGTAATATGTTCCAATAACACTTTTGTAGGCTTACTGAATAAGGCAAAGAGCAAAGTTTAATAATCCATTGGAACCAATCTGAATGAATATTTTATATATCTTGGCTTATATATTTATAAATCTGACGGCTTACTATGGTTTAATCTAATTTGCACCTTAGCTTTGCAATGCCTTATAGAACAAAGTGTGCCAATTCTTCCCATGTTAGAAATATAGAAGGGGTGCAGAAAAATGCTGTCATTAACCCATCAAAAAACGATGGAAATTATGGAATTTCAGTATGCACTTCTGTAATGTAATGTGATAGTTGCAGTATGGGTTGAGGTGTTGCATGACAGAATGCATTTTTTTTAGGGTAAAAACGTTAATTCATTTTTAATCATGAAAACTTTCTTTCAGTTTTTAGTACTAGATATTGGAACCTACCTGCCAACCATTATGCCTACTGCCCAGCTGCCCAGTTTTGTGTAACAGGAATGTTGGTGTCCACAACCTTTGAGAAAAAAATTAGCTAAGCTGCTAAGTTGGCCATACAAGGAGTGAATTTAGGCCAGTTGCTGATGAACCAGTTGAAAATCCAAGCTGTGGCCTTGTCAGCCCATCCTCCAGCTTGACTTTCTTTGATCTGAAAATTGGGGAGCCGGGCTGAAAATTGTTGGCTGACCAGTGGCTGCATGCAATTAGATGCAGCCACTCTTCTTGACAGCTGTGGGTGCTGGCTGTGAGAATACAATAACTGGCAGGAGAGATTCATCCATTCACTGTGTTTAACGTGAATGGAGGAATCAATAGATTTCTCTTGATCAGCTCGTGGGGGCTGAATGAAATAAATCTTACAGTCTATGGCCAGCTTTAGTTTTCAAGGCACATGCTTTTCATTCTGATCCTTTATTATTTAATGAGTTACTGATATAAAACAAGAATGTGAATATCAGATGTTGGACATTTGATATTTACATCTGTTTTTGCTCAATGGTTTGCTAAATGTTGTACCAAAAATAAGTACGTCAGCTTCAAAGCCAGTGTGGAGATGGGGAATGGCCATAGAAAATAATGACAGTGCTCACTTTCAATTTGCTGCATATAGGAGGTGTTTTTAAAAAATATATGATTATTCACTGTTTGCAGCCCAGTGCATGACTGGACTCCCTCACTGAAAACTTGACTGTAGGTGATGTAAGCTGCAAGGGTTTAGGTTGTCTTATGCCGCGTGCACACGATCAGACATTCCGACAACAAAACCGTGGATTTTTTTCCGACGGATGTTGGCTCAAACTTGTCTTGCATACACACAGTCGCACAAATGTTGTCGGAAATTCCGATCGGCAAGAACGTGGTCACGTACAACACGTACGACGGCACTATAAAAGGGAAGTTCAATACCAAGTGCGCCACCCTTTGGGCTCCTTCTGCTAATCTCTTGTTAGTAGAAGTTTGGTGAGAGACGATTCACGCTTTTCAGCCTCGTGCTTTTCAGTCAATTACTGCTCTTTGCAGCGTGATGAATGTGCTATCTCCATTACGAAAGCTAGTTTTACCAGACTGATCGCTTTCGTCTCGTACTTGATTCAGAGCATGCGTGGAATTTTGTGCGTCGGAATTGTCTACACACGCTTTACAAAAATCCCTATTTGTGGGGGTGAATTTGTGCAAGGGGGCTGATGGCTTTCACTATAAAAATACACCTGTCCTTTCAAGAACAGCATGGCATCTATGGAGATACCACTCCTCATTTGTAGCAACTAGAACTGATCCTCAAGCAGAGACAGTATTTTAGATTGCAAGTTCCTTTGGGGCAGGGTTTAATGGTGAATATTCCAATGTACAGTATTGTGGAGTATATTGGTGCAATATAAGCAAATAGAATAAATATGACCTAGTATTGTATACTCTAATTCATTATAATAAGTGTGTGTGTATCAGTGTTCTTTACAATTATAACTACGGTAATTTTTGTTTCATGTTATAGGTGCCATATCAATCCCTCTGTATTCACCATACAAGTTTACAAGGCAATGGAAACTGGGTAAATTTCTATGCAAGTTTTGGTTAGTTTCGGACTATACAATGTCCACTGCTTCCGTATATAATATTGTTCTTATTAGCTGTGACAGATATCTCTCTGTGACCAAAGCTGTAAGTAAGAAATCAGTTTAGCATTTTTATATGCTCACCTTTGTATCATGTTTTATCTATGCTTTTTTATGCTCACCTTTGTATCATATTTCTAGGGGTTGGTGTGATGTCCACCATTCCAAGATCTGCATTCTTGGGTGGTGGGTGTTAAAATACATTTGTAGTGTATGCTCTAGGGCAGGGGTCCTCAAACTTTTTAAACAGGGGGCCAGTTCATGGTCCCTCAGACTGTTGGGGGGCCGGACTATAGTTTAAAAAATATGAACAAATTCCTATGCACACATCTTATTTGTAGTGCAAAAAAACCCAGATAAAAACAATTTAATATTTAAAATAAAAAACTATTTTAATCAACATAAACTTATTAGTATTTCACAGACTCCCCTCATCACAGATCCCCCTATAAGATTCCCCCCATACCAGACTCCCCTCATCACAGATCCCCCTCTCCATCACAGAACCCCCTCCGCATCACAGAACCCCCTCATCACAGAACCTCTCCATCACAGATCCCCCATCACAGATTCCCCCCATCAAAAAGCCCCCATATAAGGTCATCCATCACAAAGCCCCCCCATAAAAGATCCCCCATCACAAAGCCCCCCAACACAAACTCCTCTTCATCACAAAGCCCCCCGTAACAGACACCCCCATCACAGAGCTCCCATAACAGACTCCCCCCTCACAGATCCCCCTATAAGATTCCCCCCACAACAGACTCTCCCATCACAGACTCCCCCCAACCACAATAGAAATATATGTATTCCAGAAAGTTTAACAATCAGCAGATAAAGATACTCCAAACATCTGGTGTTGGCGCTTCAATCATCCCGGCACCATGGTTGTTATGGTGTCAGGGTGATTGAAGCGCATTATTTCTATTATTACATTGTAATATAAAATTAAATAGTTCAACTCATCATAATGCAGAATCAGAATCAGTCGGAGCTCTGATGTCAATGTCCCCAGCCAGCGGAGTGCTTCCTTACATCTCAGGTGTCACTGTCCCCAGCCAGCGGAGTGCTTCCTTACATCTCAGGTGTCACTGTCCCCAGCCAGCGGAGTGTTTCCTTACATCTCAGGTGTCACTGTCCCCAGCCAGCGGAGTGCTTCCTTACATCTCAGGTGTCCCCAGGTGTCCCCAGCGGAGTGCTTCCTTACATCACAGGTGTCCCCAGTGGAGTGCTTCCTTACATCTCAGGTGTCCCCAGCGGAGGGCTTCCTTACATCTCAGGTGTCACTGTCCCCAGCCAGCGGAGTGCTTCCTTACATCTCAGGTGTCCCCAGCGGAGTGCTTCCTTACATCTCAGGTTTCCCCAGGTGTCCCTAGCCAGCGGAGTGCTTCCTTACATCTCAGGTGTCCCCAGGTGTCCCCAGCCCGTGGAGTGCTTCCTTACATCTCAGGTGTCCCCAGCGGAGTGCTTCCTTACATCTCAGGTGTCCCCAGGTGTCCACCGGGCCGGGGGCGGGGGGTGGGCAGTGCCGCAGCTCCATTTTTATAGTAGCCACTTGGCAGGCTCCCTTCTTGTTTATAACTCTTCTGTGGTCTTCTGGAAAATGGCCGCCGGCGGAGAGGAGACATTACCTCCGCCGGCCGGACCTCTAGCAGGGGCGGCAGTGGGCGGCGACGGGCAGCGAAAAATTGTGAAAAAAAAGGTCAGGGGGAGGGGGATTGCTGGAATGTTAAAGGGGCAGTCTGCGGGTTGGGTAAATCACACTAGCAGGCCAGATGCGACCCACGGGTCGTAGTTTTAGGACCCCTGCTCTAGGGCTAGGCAATATAACTACTACCAATAAGAAATAAGAGGGCAGTCTACAGAACAAGATACAAGTGTTGAACAGAGAAGACTCTGGAGTTTGGATTAGTTGCTGGGCGGAAGGAGTCACAGGAACTGCCTGTTACAATAATCTGGCAGCTGCCTGTGGCTGTTTGCATTCAGCAAACTATGGAGCAAAGGAAAGATGGGGACCCCTGCATGTATAGACCACTGGAACAAGAAGATGAGTTTGGAAAACGCCAGTGTCTTGACTGTGGAAGATTTTGTCCAACTGTCTGTGTAGGTACTGATGTTATACTAAATATGGTTAAATACTGTATGGTACATAAACATGTCATGGTCTACAAATACACACTACAAAGAATCTCCAGCTAGAACTACTAGTAGTGATGAGTGAAATGGTGAATTGCAAGTTTTTGGTTCCTGTGAAAATACACATGCATATTCGTGCAGTCTTTTTAATCACAGAATTTGTGAATCATTATTGTCTGGATTCCAAAACTGTGCACATTTCTGTATATTAGAGATAGAAACATTTTGAAGAATTAAACAATGCTGAGATGTCAGTTTTTCTGATTTGATCATTTTTAATTATTAGCTCTAATTTGGTAACGAGTTATATCATTTTGGTAGCAACAGTAGCACAAGTTTTATTGTTATTGTAAGTGAATTATATTTTTGAATGCTTTGCTAATATATTTTTTTGGTTGCCCATTTATATTGAGTATAAGTCAAAGGCACTGGAACAGCCTTTTTCTAGGATCCAAGAGAGTTTCACAGGAATATCTTTGAAAAATAACACTGGTACCCTTAAGCGTTTGTTATTTTATTTTAAAAAAATACCTTTTCAAACATGTTATACCTACCTGCTTTGTGCAATAGTTTTTCACAGAGCAGCCCCAATCCTCTTTTTCTTGGGTCCCAAGATTACGCAAGTCTGTGGCAGAGACTATTTGTATTCTTCAAGTCTGTGGCAGAGACTTTTGGCCGAGCACCGCACCGGCTGCTAGGTCAGTGAGAGAGGCTTATCCGGTGGTTGCTATATCCAGTGTGGAGACTGTTTGTCCTCTGGATTAAGAAGTACCCGTGATCCGCAAGCAGGGTACCTGAATCTCCCCCAACCCTCCATCCCTCTGTCTGGAAGTTCTTTAACCACTTGTCCCCCGCCCACTGTCAATTGACGGCGGGCGGAGGACACTCTCATTCTGGGAGGACGTCATATGACGTCATATGACGTCCTCCCTTTAAAACGAGCTAGGGGGCGCGATTGCCCGGGAAACGAGCAGGAAAGTGGATCTCTGTGTGTAAACACACAGATCCACGTCATGTGAGGGAGAGGGGACCGATGGTGTGTCCCTTGTACATAGGGACAACCATCGGTCACCTCCCCCAGTCAGTCACCTCCCCCCACAGTTAGAACACATTGAGGGAACATATTTAACCCCTTCCCGCCCCCTAGTGGTTAACCCCTTCCCTGCCAATCACATTTATACAGTAATCAATGCATTTTTATAGCAGGGATCGCTGTATAAATGTGAATGGTCCCAAAAATGTGTCAAAAGTGTCCGATGTGTCCGCCGCAATATCGCAGTCACAATAAAAATCGCAGATCGCAGCCATTACTACTAAAAAAAAAAAAAAAATGCTATAAATCTATCCCCTATTTTGTAGACGCTATAACTTTTGTGCAAACCAATCAATACGCGCTTATTGTGATTTTTTTTTTTTACCAAAAATATGTAGAAGAATACGTATCGGCCTAAAATGAGGAAAATGTTATTTAAAAAAAAAAAATGGGTATTTATTATAGCAAAAACTAAAAAATAGTGTTTTTTTCCAAACTGGACGCTCTTCTTTTGTTTATAGCGCAAAAAATAAAAACCGCAGAGGTGATCAAATACCACCAAAAGAAAGCTCTATTTGTGGGAAAAAAAGGACACAAATTTCGTTTGGGAGCCACGTCGCACGACCGCGCAATTGTCATTCAAAGTGTGACAGCGCTGAAAGCTGAAAAATGGCTTGGGCAGGAAGGGGGTTTTCGTGCACAGTAGGGAAGTGGTTAATAAAACCCTTGAGAAAAAGAGACTAATGCGGCGTACACACGATCGTTTTTCATGCCATTTTTTAAACCAACGTTTTTCTCGTCGTTTTTTTTCATGTTTCCTCTCAAGCCTGTCTTGCGTACACACGATCATTTTAAAAAACGTTCAAGCAAAGCGCAGTGACGTACAACACGTACGACGGCACTATAAAGGGGAAGTTCCGTTCAGATGGCGCCACCCTTCATGTTAGTAAAGTTTGTTGAGCGACGATTCGCGCTTTTTCAGCCTCCTGCTTTTCAGTCCGTTACAGCGTGACAAATGTGCTATCTCCATTACAAATGCTAGTTTTACCAGAACGTGCGCTCCCGTCTTATACTTGATTCTGAGCATGCGCGTTTTTTTCACCTCGTCAAAGCATACACACCATCGTTTTTCACGTCGTTAAAAAAAACAACATGAAAAACGACGTGAAAAAATAGAGCATGTTCAAAATTTTTAATGCCCGTTTTTCACGTCGTTAAAAATGCTCTGGAGCATACACACGATCGGTTTTAATGCCCATTTTTAAAAATGGCATTTTTAACGGCATGAAAAACGATCGTGTGGTGTATGGGGCATAAGTGTTTGGTGCAGACATTTGTGAACAACTCTTCAAGGAAGACCCCTAAGACGGACGTGATGAAGAGTAAGGTAACGGCAGGCCCAAAATCTTAAACCAGCAGCCCCTGCGGGGGTATTGCTACATGCATAAAAGTGTCAAAATATTAAAAAAATTGCAATTGATAAGTGCATAAGGTGCTATAAATCTTCAGTGCCACGGAGAAATAAGTGCCGAAAAAGTTCCTTAAAAAGTGCAATCCATGCAATAGAATATGGCAAAAGTGATGAAAGTGCTGTGCCCCCCTTCCTCTCATGCCCTCACTCCTCACTCACCAGATATCCATAAAAAGATTGCCTGTAATGGTGGAATCCTATGTGTCTTTAATAGATATATAATTTTCTCTTCCTCAGGTTACCACTGATTAGATGTAGTCATAGGAGGAAAATATAGCATACATAGCGTGATATCGTTTAAAAGGTTTTATTATAATAAAGCAGTATACACTCACATGGTAGTCTTTTAAGACAAGCAAAAAAAAACCAGCCGTACAATCTGCAGTTTGCGTTCCATGTCCAGGAAGGGACGTCACCGGAAGTCAACATTTCTAATGCATTTCACTCTGCCCCGGGAACCTCATCAGAGGTTGGAGTCTTCCGATGGCTGGTGACTCTTATATAAATAAACCCTCCCAGTACTCCCTCCGACCCTCCTACTACACCCATTACAGGCTTCCATTACAAGCTTCCGCTGGTGGTTACGATTGAGACCAGCGGAAGCTTTTAATGGGTGTAGTAGGAGGGTGCTTTGGGGCTGTTAGTCAAGGTAGAGGGAATTATGAACAGTTCCAAATACCAGTCAATACTGGCACAAAACCTTCAGATTTCTGCTAGAAAGCTGAACATAAAGAGGAACTTCATCTTTCAGCATGACAACGACCCAAAGCATACATCCAAATCAACAAAGGAATGGCTTTACCAGAAGAAGATTAAAGTTTTGGAAGGGCCCAGCCAGAGCCCAGACCTGAATCAGATTGAAAATCTGTGGGGTGATCTGAACAGGGCTGTGCACAGGAGATGCCCTCACAAACTGACAGATTTGAGTGTTTTTGCAAAGAAGAGTGGGCAAATATTGAAAAGTCAAGATGTACCCAAAAAGACTGAGTGCTGTAATAAAATCAAAAGGGGCTTCAACAATGTATTAGTTTAAGGGTGTTTTATTTTTTTATTTTTTACCCCCCCCCCCCAAAGATTTCAGTTTGTAGTTCAACTGAGTTGTACAATTTATAGGTCACATTAAAAGGTGGGAAAAGTTCTGAAATTATTTATCTTTGTCTCATTTTTTTACATCACAGAAACCTGGCTTTTTAACAGGGGTGTGTAAACTTTTTATATCCACTGTAGTTGAAGGTAAATCTAAAGGAAATTGAACAAGAAAATTGTATAATGTATGGGCGGCTTAAGTTGTAAAGGAATCTGTAATGTAGCTGCCCCATGATCCTAACAAGTCTATATTAACTTTTTATGCAGCATAATGGTGTGTTGTCTAATGCTTCTAAATGATTACCTTGTAGGTTTTATATCGCTCATCACAGAACAAAAAAAGTCATGCTGTTTTAAAGATGGCTATAGTGTGGATACTCTCATTCCTTTTATATACACCAGCCATTTTTATTTTTGATAAAAATAATCCAGAATATATTTGTTCAGTGGGATTTAATAGCATATCAACATTTCTTTTAGCTTCGTCATGCTTAGACTTTTTTTTGCCATTTATCAGTATTTCCTTCTTTAATTTGAGTATTTATTGGAATATAATAAAAAGAAGCAGGAAGAAATCCCAGCCTTTTAAAAATCAACCATTGAATGAAGAGGAACACAATGAACCCTATGTTATTACAGCAGAAGATACTACTTCTTCAGAGATTGAAGAAATAAACAGGGGACCGAAGGACTCTGTCATGCAATGGTTCAATAAGAGGAATCCTGTATGTTCTAAAAATAAAACAAGGTCTAATGCTAATTTAATTCGTCTTTCTCGAGATAAAAATGTAGCCAAGTCTCTTTCAGTGTTGGTTTTTGTTTTTATATTGTGTTGGGCACCATACTCAATTATGGCTGCCTGTCGTGATTTATGCTACCAAGCATATGTCAGTGATGTTACAACCTGGTTGCTATGGATTAATTCAGCCATTAACCCTATTCTCTATCCCTTTTGCCACAAGAGTTTTAAAAGGGCTTTCACTTTAACTGCTAAAAAGATTGGCAGTGTTTGCAAAATACATTTTTAACATTTTAGTAAAATACTGGTTTCTCAACCTGGAGATGCAATGATCTTAAGAAACCTCAGCCAGTTAAATAAAATTTTAGCAAAACTGTACATATCGTGAGGCTGGTTTCAGTTGAATTGGACATTTATGGACAGCTAAATAATGTCCTCAATTAGAAATGCAGAGATTAACAGCAAATTAATTAGATTACTGAGTTGAGACTTCAATAACTATCCTACCAGTCCACCATCTGATGCTTTTTGAACACAGAGCAACCCAACCAAACTCATCTCTACACATTTTTTTTCCAATGACCAAAAAAATAAGGAGTTAGGGTGGATTGCATGTAAGATATTTAAAAATGTTGGGCCGTTCCCTATGTCACCTCACATGCCTTTATGGAAGAATCCCTCACTTTTATACCTATAATGACCCTATGGTGTGGACCAAATTTAAGATCAAGGTACTAGGGGATATTTTATGTAATGGTATGTTGAGGTCCTTTGATGATCTCAGATCTGCTTATTGTCTTCCAAACTCCAAATTTTTTCGTTACTTACAGCTGAGGCATGCCTATTCCGCTCAATTTGGTCCTGCACAGGTCACTTTCCACTCCTCTGATCTGGAATCTATTTTGCGGGATGGAGACCTTTCTAAACACTTGTCTACTTTTATAAATATCTGTTTCCCAAAACTACCAAACTGCTTCAACCCTGCCGAATGCTATGGACAGCTGTAGTGCCTGATGTGGATGATGAGGATTGGGAGCATGTATGGGAGGTTCCCTTCAATAGACTGGTATCTGCAAGGGCCCGCTTAATACACTATACATTTTTGTTACTGAAAAACGTGTTGCGCTATCAATATAAGGTGTAAAAATTCATAACATTTAATAAATCAAGTAAAACATTAATATATATCAAAAACTGTAAATAAGAATGTGTTAAAAAACATTCATAAATAGTCCAGTTAAGTCCATTCTTAAAAAAAGATGAAAAGTGCTCTTATGCAAAAAGTTAATTTATACTTGTGTATCAACAAAAATCCATATTTCAGTGTGAATAGCAAAATCTTTACACCCAAAAGTGAACACCCAACTCACAAGCCACTTACCAGCTACTCTGACCCCAAAATGGTGGCCTGGTTGCACTTTATCTCAGTATCCCCATGGGATGGATGGATATTAGGAGCCAAACTTTCAGGATTTGTTACCACCCAGCCAGGATGTTCAACAGTGGGCTCAGCAAAAGGGAGAGACAAAGGAGGAACTCATGGGGGGTTATTTACAAAAGGCAAATCCACTTTGCACTACAAGTGCAAACTACAAGTGCAAAGTGCACTTGAAATTGCACTGAAAGTACACTTGGAAGTGCAGTCGCTGTAAATCTGAGGGGTAGATCTGAAATGAGTGGAAGCTCTGCTGATTTTATCATCCAATCACGCGAAAGCTAAAATGCTCTTTTTTATTTTCCTTGCATGTCCCCCTCGGATCTACAGCGACTGCACTTCCAAGTGCACTTTCAGTGCAATTTCAAGTGCACTTTGCACTTGTAGTTTGCACTTGTAGTGCAAAGTGGATTTGCCTTTCGTAAATAACCCCCATAGTGTAGTAATTAAAAATCCAGGCTTGTTAAGTATACTTAACCCCAGCTAAAATCGCTAAAATGTTTAGGGATAATTCCTTCTCATGCTGGCGTTTTTCCCAACCGGAAGCAGACTTTCTGCATATCTTTTGGGATTGTTCACACATACAGGTATATTGAGTAGAAGTGCTTCAGTGTATCCAATCTGTCACTACTATATCCCTTAGACCAGGAATATGCAATTAGCGGACCTCCAGCTGTTGCAGAACTACAAGTCCCATGAGGCATAGCAAAACTCTGACAGCCACAAGCATGACACCCAGAGGCAGAGGCATGATGGGACTTGTAGTTTTGCAACAGCTGGAGGTCCGCTAATTGCATATCCCTGCCTTAGATCTTCAGTCAAAACATGTCTTCTGAGGGTGGTGGATGGGTTGGCTCCCACTAGAGTTATACTCTCCTAACGCTTTTATTGTATTATGCCAGGAAACTTAATATCCTTTTCTGACCTGGAGAGCTTGACAGCCTGGAGAGCTCTGGTAAATAGAGCCCTCCCCTTTTACAAAGCAACCTATGCAAAAAAAAAGGGGCATCACAGAAATTTGATAAAGTGTGGGGTGGATGGGTTGAGACTCCTCTTAGGCTGGGTTCACACCAGTGGTGTAGCGTGGGTTGTCAGTGCCCGGGGCAAGGCAAGTAACTTGCGCCCCCTAACCTGCAGACTTTTCGCACTCCCTGAGTCCCTTCCCTTCGTACAATAGTACTGACCTACCTGATTCCTACACTGACCTACCTGACCATAATCTACCTGGTTCCTATACTGACCACTACACTAACCTCTACACTGACCTACATGATTCCTATACCGACAACTACACTGACCTACCTGATTCCTACATCAACCACTACACTGACCACTACACACTGACCTTACCTGATTCCTATACTGACCACTACACTACACACCACACCAACCTACCTGATTCCTACATCGACCACTACACTACACACTGACCACTACACTATAAAATCCAATACACAATACACTATACACTGATCACTACACTATACACTATACACTGACCACTACACTACACACCACACCACACTAACCTACCTGATTCCTATACTGACCATTACACAATACACTGACCTATCTCATTCCTATACTGACCCTTACACTAACCTACCTGATTCCTACATCGACCACTACACTACACACTGACCTACCTGATTCTTATACTGACCACTACACGACACACTAATCTACCTGATTCCTATACTGACCACTATACACCACACCAACCTACCTGATTCCTATACTGACCACTACACTACACACTGACCTACTAGATTCCTATACCGACCACTACACTATACTACTACACAATACACTGACCACTACACTACAAACCACACCACACCAAACTAACCTACCTCATTCCTATACTGACCACTACACTATACAATACACTGACCACTACACATCACACTGACCCATCTCATTCTTATACTGACCCTTACACTAACCTACCTGATTCCTACATCGACCACTACACTACACACTGACCACTACACTACACACCACACTGACCACTACACTAGACAGTGACCACTACACACCACACTAACCTACCTGATTGCTATACTGACCACTACACAATACACTACCCACAGACCACTACATACTGACCGCTACAAAATCCTCTACTCACAGACCAATACACAATACACTACAGACAATACACTACAGACAATACACTACACACAATACACAGACCACTTCTCAATACACTACATACTGACCGCTACACAATACTCTACCCACAGACCAATACACTACACACAATTCACTATACACTACACACAATACACAGACCACTACTCAATACACTACATACTGACCGTTACACAATACTCTACCCACAGACCAATACACAATACACTACACACAATACACTACACACACTACAAAGACCACTACTCAATACACTACATACTGACCGCTACACAATACTCTACCCACAGACCAATACACAATACACTACACACAATACACTGTAGTGTATAGTGTATTGTGTGTAGTGTATTGATCTCTGGGTAGAGTATTGTGTAGCGGTCAGTATGTAGTGTATTGTGTGAGTGTATAGTGTATTGTGTATTGGTCTGTGGGTAGAGAATTGTGTAGCAGTCAGTATATAGTGCATTGAGTAGTGGCTGCGTATTGCATAGTGTATTGTGTGTAGTGTATAGTGTATTGTGTGTAGTGTATTGTGTATTGGTCTGTGGGTAGAGTATTGTGTAGCGGTCAGTATGTAGTGTATTGAGTAGTGGTCTGTGTATAGTGTATTGTGTGTAGTGAAACACTACACACAATACACTATATACTACAAACTATACACAGACCACTACTCAATACACTACATACTGACTGCTACACAATACTTTACCCACAGACCAATACACTATACACTACACACATTACACTATACACTACACACAATACACAATACACTATACAATACACAGACCACTACTCAATACACTTTTCAGGCGTACCCGCGATAGCCCCCCCCCCCCCCCACAACTTCATAATTTTCTGGCGTAACCACGATAGCACCCTGCCAACCCCCCCACCCCCCCGCAACAACTAAGGGGTTAAATGATTAATCCTGCTATGTACTGCATCCCCTCAGGGCATTCGACATGCCAAATACCTCATCACTTAACCCCTTACATGCTGAAAGCCTGAGGAGATACATTATATAGCAGCAGGATTAATCATTTAACCCCTTACATGCTGAAAGCCCTGAGGGGATACATCATGAAGCTAAGCTCAGTAAATTATTAATCCGATTCCTGCAGGGTGGGGCTTGGAGGGGGCTTTTGGCATCAGGCATGTGTCTGTACTTAGGCCTGCAGGCATGCTGCGTGTGTGCTGGCTGGCTGGAGATTGTGACCGGCTCTCAATGGAGCCGGTTCACACAGCTCCGGAGCAGCGAGGGAGTGAATTGCACAGGAGTCCTGTGCGTCTTCAGGTTTGAATTAAGCCAAAAATTCGTACTGAATTCGGACCTTAAACAATGAACAGGGACGCACCGAACCCCTGCTGTGAGACGCTCCGTGCGGAAGTATAAACCCAGCCTTACAGTTTCGGACTAACCACTTATTTGCTGTGATTATTATTTTTAAGCCGTTGCAACAAATTGAGTAAATTGCTGTTAGGATCTGCTCAGGCTCACTATCAGCGAATATGTGTCGCCGCCTTTTTGGGAAACATGAAACAATGTGTGGAGTTTCACCAAACTTATACAGTGCTGACCTGTAACATATGTTACAGGTCAGTGCTGCTGTATACTTTTGGAGGATTATTGTGATATCCCCTGTCACAGGGATTGATATACAGCCGCTTCACCTGCATTTTGATCCTAGCGCTGGTATCAATATCCTTAATGTGTGGAGTTTGCCTTTGTAATACATTGATGTTTGCAAGTGGGGTGGGTGTATATTTTCTTTTTAGGATGTGGAGCATTTTTTGTATGGTCGCAGGTATATTTGGTTATATGTTTTGTTATTCGTGCACAGGCACTGTTTGTAACAATATAAGCAAAATCAATAAAATTATTTTAAAAAACGATATTTGAAAATGTTTATCTCCTATAAGTATGGTGGATTGTAGCTCTTGTTTTGATTTTTTAACTCTTTAGAAAAAACATAACTATAAAAAATATGCTAACTAATATGCGCGGCCTTGGCCCACAAGTAAAATAATTAATAAACTCTATAGGAAGTGTAAAGCTTGCAATAGTCTCCTGCATGCAGAGAGCTTTCATCCACAGAAACTAATAAAGAGCAATCTGACTAGACAGTACCTGTGGGTTTGTCGAAATTGCTTGCAGGTGCAGGACTTTGGAAGAGATGTGAAAATCATGTAAACCAGATTTCTGAAGCAGGGCTTTAAACAGAAAAGGCTAAGGGAGACAAATTAGAGAGGTAGAGAAAGTGATAGGGAAGAGCTCCTCTAGACGCACACCTGTGCTAAACATTGGTACTTACTGTCAAATGACAATTTGGTTCAAACTTTTATCCCTGCGTAACCTCAATGTGTTTTCCCGTAAATCCTGGTCTTTGGGTGATTTACTGACTGTCAGAAACCATGAATCAGACCGAGGCGAGATGCAGTTAAAATCACACTAATTTAATAATAATAATAGTAAAAGGTAAACAAAGCACATAGTCAAATCATAGCCAGAGTTCGGTAAACGGGACGGATAGTCAGACAAGCCAGGACGTCAGGGAGCCAGAGATCAGCGTACTTCAGGACAGGCCAGGAAATCAGGAAACCGGAGAATCAGCGTAGTGGAAGTGGAACAGCAAGCAGGATCAGGAACCAGAAAGGATGTCAGCCAAGCCAGTCTTCAACAGGTACACAGGAGAGAGTCTCTGGATGTGTTGACCAAGGCGAAGGCAAAGAGGGACTGAACTGAACAGCTTAAGTAACCAACAGGACTGACAAACAGGATATCATCATCAGGTGAGTCACTGTGGAACAGATTGGAGCTGGCAATTAACCGACAGCTGAGTGGCCTGTTCTGAGAAGGAAGGGCTGAGCCCGGCCTTGACACTGACACACAGCCCTTGACCTTGACACTGACACACAATTCCTTGAGAGATAATTATGGGGTATTTTTAGAGCAGGGGTCTCAAACTGGTTGCCCTCCAGCTGTTGCAAAACTACAAGTCCCATCATGCTTCTGCCTGCGGGAGTCATGCTTGTAACTGTCAGCCTTGCAATGCCTCATGGGACTTGTAGTTTCGCAACAGCTGGAGGGCCACCAGTTTGAGACCCCTGTTTTAGAGTGATGACTTTTGCTACTACATGAAAGAGGGGTGTACTGTTTGTCCACGGGGAGGCTCCTCAGGTGCAGGGGGCACATGGATTGTGGCACAAGGGTGTGGTCTACATGCTAAATTCTGCCTATGGAGCCTTATACTTGCTCAAAATGATTAGAACCCTTGGGTAGCACCTGTGTGTTCATGTCTATGACATCACCACCTTTAATTTGGGATCTCCTATAGCCAGGCATCTGTTTTTGAACACAATGGGGGAACTGACATGCTAAAATGTTGAGTGATAGAAAGGGTCTATCAGAATTCAAGGGGAGGCAATTTTAATCAATTATTCCTACAAAAATAAGTTTTTTGTATATTCGCCCAAAATTTATAGGTCCATAGACAACAGGAATGGCACAACCCCAACCCCTCTGATTAAAGTAATAACAAGAAGTATATTGCAATGCGGTAAACAAAAATAAATATACTGTTATTATTAAACAGTAAGAGAAATATACTGCAACGATTAGGCAATGGGAGGAATATGCTAAAGAAACAATAATTGTTACAACACACAACCCCTTCTGAACGCTGAACGGGCAATCCAAACTAGGGGGGGGGGATATGTATACTGTATAACAATAGCAGTTCAGCAGTCAGTAATATGCTACCCTATTTCTTCTGCTGGCCAGCTCATTGGGGCCCAAAGTAGTATCTCTTTAAGAACTGATGCAGGCACTGCCACTGTGTTTCTTGCAAACAAATCTGTCTTCTATTATCAAGATGTAGTGCAGGGTTGGACAGCGGCCTCTCACCACTCTGTGTCAACGGGGGGGGGTCTTCTTCTGCTCACTGGCAAATTGTACCCCGGTCAATGTCCTCAGCCTCTGGCTTTTCAGTTAGGCAGCAGGTTCAACCATTATCCAGGGTATTCTCTGATGTTCCAGAATGGCTACAACATTGTCCCTTCTTCACTTAGGGACATCAGGACCCACACAGCCTCAGTTTCTCTGCAAGTCTTGCTTTTCCTCTCTCCTTAGCCCAGGAAAGTTACAACACTCCCCCTCCTCTCCACCACAGTGCTGCTGGGAGCTGAATTATTTTTCCAGTTTAGTCTATAGAAACTTTACCTCTCACAATCCTCCACACTTTTCTCTAGAGCAGGGGTGTCAAACACAATTTCATTGCGGGCCGCATCAGCAGTATGGTTGCCCTCAAAGGGCCAGTTGTTCCTGGGGTGTGCTATGTACAGAGTGCAGAGTTCAAGAGTGTGTTACGTACAGAGTTCAGGATTATGCTATGTAAAAAGTGCAGAATTCAGGAGTGTGCTACATACAGAGTACAGAGTTCAGGAGTGTGCCATGTACAGATTGCAAGGTTTAGAGGTGCGATACGTATGTAGTGTAGGGTTTAGGGGTGGGCTATGCACAGTAAGGAACCCCAACCCCTCTCAAAACTTCCTTGCATCTCTACTCTCTCCTACCTGGCCTGGCTCTAGTGCCTCTCTGTGTAAACGGCTCTGCCTTACCTTGCAGGGAGATCCTTCTCTACCAGATTCTGTAGATCTGTTCCTGCCCTGACTGTGTGCAGTGTTAACACTGACACATTTTGCCACTAATGCAGCACAAAGGGCTTAATTAACTGCCACTGGCCACTAATGCATCAGTGACCAATGGCAATACATTAACCCCCTCATGCTACATATTGCAAATACCATTGGTAATTAACCCCCCCTCAGCCCGCTCCCTCCCCTCTAAGATACCCCTAGACAAGAGAAAGACGAGACAAAGAGGGGAGTGTGAGGAGCAGCCGCTACATGTAGATGGCAGATTACTGTGCTTGGATCCTCCTCGGCTCGGCGGCTCCTCTATGTTACAGCTCCAGCTGCAGCACGCTATGCTCCTCCCCACTGGGTCCTCTCCAATCCCACCTCCCGCCGGCGGCTGGCCTCTCATTGACGTCAAGCCGGACTGAGACTATGAAGAGCCTGTCAGGTGGGGTATCGCCGCTGACAGGAAGTGAAGGGCTGGGCTATGCTATTGTTGTACTGGGTGCAAGAGAGCACTTGGAAGATCGTTACAACTATTGCCGGCCGACCACCTGGTTTGTGAGTTACACACACACTGAATTTAGAAGCACTTCCCCTGTGCTGTGTCCCCTTCCTGGAGTAAATTTGTCCTGCCCAGGGCATCCGCCCCTTCCTCCCCTCCTTGTACCGGCCCTGCCCACAAGAGATATATTATATAATTGTGTAATTAATAATAAAGCAGCCCTGATGACCACAGTGATTATTCATGAAAACTAACCCTAAAAAGTGTCAGTGAAAGTCTAAATAAGGTCTAAATATCTTCTGACATAATATGTAAAGTGCTAAACAGGTAAATAAAATGTGCCCCAAAGTCTTACATGTGTAAAGAGGGCTACAGGATCTTAGTTGTTGACCAAGCAGCATCCCAAATGTAAAAAGGGACTAGCTCTTGTCCTTCACAATTATTTATACCCCACTGAAGACACTAGGCTTCTGTAAAATGTGCCACCTGGACACCAGTAAATTGCCACTGCATGGACAAATTGTCCCACTAGTGTTAACCCCTTCCCTGCCAGTGACATTTATACAGTAAGCAGTACATTTTTATAGCACTGATTGTTGTATAATTGTCAATCGTCCCAAAAATGTGTCAAAAGTGTCCGATGTGTCCGCCATAATGTCGCAGTCCCAATAAAAATCACAGATTGCCACCATTACTAGTAAAATAATTAATAATAATAAAAATGCCATAAATCTATCCCCTATTTTGTAGATGCTATAACTTTTGTGCAAACCAATCAATATACGCTTATTGCGATTTTTATTACTGGTATGGAAACTTTTGAGCACAACAGTATGTACAGATTCCACTGGTCATGGGTTTAGAGAGGGATTCCTTGATATTAATAAGGTCCCTTAGCAGTGCTACCTATCAAAATGGTTGTTCCTACAGTACAGTTGTCTTTGTGGTCTGTTTCAGTTGAATTATTGAGGTTAACTAAAGGCAAATAGGCTTTTTACTTTGCAAGGGAGGTTGCACTTTGCAAGGTAATTTTCCCTAGGGCTTCACAAAGAATACCTGTGCAAGGAAAATTTTAAAAAAACATACATTTTGCTTGCACATGATTGGATGATGGAAGTCAGCAGAGCTTCACCTCATTCACTAAGCTTTGGGGCAAATTCCCTTGCAAACGAAACAGGCCATTTGCCTTTAGTAAATCAACGCTATATCGTCTAGCCTCCTTACCTAAGAAAACCCTTGCAAAATGCTAGCATTGTCGGTGAGTTCAGGTGCTACCTGAGTGTCTCATCATCTCCGGACGCAGAAGAACCTCTTGGGATAGCATTACAATAAATTGTTTACGGTCAACACAAAGGACAAGGGGGCACTCTTTACGTCTAGAGGAAAAGAGATTTCATCTCTAAATACGGAAAGGTTTCTTCACAGTAAGAGCTGTGAAAATGTGGAATAGACTCCCTGCAGAGGTGGTTCTGCCCAGCTCAGTAGATTGCTTTAAGAAAGACCTGGATTCTTTCCTAAATGTACATAATATACCTGGGTACTAACATTTATAGGTAAAGTTGATCTGGGGAAAATCCGATTGCCTCTCGGGGGATCAGGAAGGAATTTTTCCCCCTGCTGTGGCAAATTGGATCATGCTCTGCTGGGGTTTTTCGCCTTCCTCTGGATCAACTGAGGTTATAGAATTAGGTATATGGGATTGTATTATATAATTTTTTTTTTTTTATGGTTGAACTGGATAGACTTGTGTCTTTTTTAAACCTGACTAACTATGTAACTATATATACTGTATCTTTATTGACCGATATGTGCTTTATTATTTGGAGCTAATTTTTAGACTGTCTCAGATGCCAGTCGCTGTGTTTCCAAGCAATAATAAACTGTAACGTAATCTTGGGGGAAAAAAGGATGATGATGCACAGTCTGTGAAAACAAGGGAGCAGACAAGAGTGTGGGAGCCAGAGTAGAATCAGATGATATGCAGTCTCTTCATTCTCTGTTTCTTGCCTAGTAAATATTATTTGCAGTTTCTGCTTAGACGTCTGTTTATTCCCTGTCCTGTCCTGGTTTCAACTTTGTACTTTTGTATAATTGTGTGTCACAGCCCCTTAGCAATATTATCACAGTAGAATAAGATTAGATTAGTCAAAAGACTGACTCTAAGCCCAGGTTCACACTGGACTGCGGGAATGAAGCCGTGCGAGTTCAGGTGAACTCGCACGATTTCACTCTTGCTGGCAGTCCCGATTTCAGCCGCGATTACAAAGACATCTGACACAGATGTCAATGTAAATCGCGGCCGAAATCGCAAAAAGTAGTACAGAAACTACTTTTTGAAATCAGTGCAGCGCCGCAGATGCGGCGTCACACTGATTAGGACGGTGCCATTGCCAGCAATTTGCGGCAAATATCGCCGATTTGACATGCGATTTGACATGTCAAATCGCATGTCAAATCGCACCAGTGTGAACCAGGGCTATGAGGAATGACTGACTAATGATTTGACTAAATACCTCCAGATTTTGGCAAGCCCTTCATTTTGATGTGCAGAATAACTGTACCACATTTATACAGTATGTATTCTTTGTTAAGAATATGTGATTATTCTATGTTATTATTGTAACAGGTAAATATGTATTCTAGAAATTGTTTTGTACCTGTCATTTTCTTTTCAATACCACTGTGTAATTGCCATAAGATAAACTAGGGATCATTAAACCTATCCTGCATGATAAGTCACTTGCTTGTGTCTCAGTAGGTATTGTCCCTGGTGGAACATTATGTATATATAAACCTATATTATTACATTTTTCCACCAGAAGATGGTCATGAATTCTGGGTGTCTAATATTGCCCGTCGGCATTCAGCTTTATATTTAAGGTAGGCACAGATTTAGCGTATTACAAAACATTTAACATACTTAGTACTTAGTATGCATAGTAAGCTAAAATATTTCCTACCTTTCAGTGACACCACGGAATAAGTATTTATAATGCAAGCCTACTTCGGAAATGGGTCCTTCCATACTGTCAATATCTCTAAAGAAAGGCAAGCTTCCTTCGATGATTCCAGAATAATTCAAGCTGTGTTGATGTCCTGCATGATCAGTGTAACAGGAACAGGAAATGCTCTGGTGATTCTTGGATTTTTAATAAATAAAAAACTTAGGACTCCAAGTAACTACTTTCTATTAAACCTGGCCATTAGCGACTTCTTTACAGGTAAACATTGAATATCGCATATTTACGCTATAGAAACGTTTCTGAGGCTGCCATTCATCTCACTTCATGCACATGGGTCTGCTTCATGATGTGCGGCTTATGGATCTTTTCCTTTGACATAGAACAGTTCCTACTATACTACTGAACTGCACAGAAATACATTGTAGTTCCAAATCCTGATTCGTAGTTAATTCCATGCCATTGCTGGCAAGGGAGTAACAAATATCCCTGGCATTAAAAGGGACTACGAGAAGCTGAATACACAATTCAGCTTGTGAGTTTTCTGACAGAAAGTAGTTGATTTAATAAAACTGGAGAGTTCAAAGTCTGATGCAGCTGTGCATGGTAGCCAATCAGCTTCTAACTTCAGTTTGTTCAATTAAGTTTTATCAAAAAACCTGGTAGCTGATTGGTTTCTATGCAGAGCTGAACCAGATTTTGCACTCTCCAATTTTAGTAAATCAACTCCAAAATTGTCAATGTAATAGACAGAATATATGTGAAAGAACATGAATTGCATAGTCAATAACACCTATTAGTTTGGGTTTGTGCTAGAACAATTAAGATAACAGCAAGTTTAGAAAAAATTATAATTTCACACACCTAAATCCAACATTTAATCCTCTTATTTTATAGCATATAAGCTTGGAGGACTAATTAAGCTTGACAAAAGGCAGAATAATTGTACATTATATTGAGTGCCCTAAGATATACTCACCTCTTCCGGAGAAGTTTCTCAAAAATGTTAAAGTTTGTTTAAAGCCAGACATTTTTGTTTTTTGTTTTATTTAGCATGAAAAGGGAGCTAGAACCCCTCCTAAGTTTTTATTGGGGTCTGTGTCCCTGTTAGGGAACTTCACCCCCTCTATGTATCATGTTGACTGTTGTCACTGGGACTATGGGTGAGGCAAAATCCAACATTTTGAGCAGTCAATAGAACAGGAATAGAGTAGAAATTTTCCAATGGAGACATTTGTTCTGGTGACAACTATTAAAGAATTTGCCTCAGTGTGGGGATATTTCCTCTGACTTTCTGTCTACCGGAAAAGAAGTAAAGCAAAATTGGTGCACAGACTGCAAATAAACAAAAGTTTGGGCTTTAGATACACTTTAAGATTTGGTATATTATATATGATCAGGGCTTTTTTTCAGCGGGAACGCGGGGAAACGCAGTTCCGGCACCTCCTGGACTGACTGTATGTAATGTCAAGGGGTGCTGGGGTGTGCTGCAGGGTATTGATGCTCACTGCTGGTGGATCTATTCTAGCTGGAGGGGATCTATTTTTGCAGG
Source organism: Rana muscosa (assembly GCA_029206835.1). Classification (NCBI taxonomy): domain Eukaryota; kingdom Metazoa; phylum Chordata; class Amphibia; order Anura; family Ranidae; genus Rana; species Rana muscosa. The sequence continues at coordinate 992,317,396 of CM055122.1, read as the reverse complement.
GGGGTCTATTGTTGAGGAGGAGGTCTAGTGTTGCTGGTGGGGGACCTATTGTTGCTGGGGGGTCAGTTGTTGCTGAAGGAGATCCACTGTTGGAGGAGAGGGTCTATTGTTGATGGCTGCCAGAGAGTCTATTAATGCTGGCTGTGCGGAGATCTGTTGATGCTGCCGGGAGTCTATTGTTGCTGGGGGGAATTTTGTTGTGGGGGATCTATTGTTGCTGGCTAAAGGGGAAACCAAATTCCATACAAATTACTTAGCACAACAAAATGATACTTGGTGCTGTATTGTCTAAAAGGGGCGGTACTGGGAGGTGGGTAGGGGATGGAACCAAGGGACGTTGCTTGGAGGTGGGTAGGTGCGGAGAAAACAAGTGACTCAGAAAAGGGGAGTTCCTGCACCTATTGTCTGAGAAAAAAAGTCTTGTATATGATCATTACATAAGTTATCAAAATTGTCTAATGCTAAATATTTTTCCACTTCAAAGAGCTCCCTACACTGTGCACATTATTAATAAAGGTCTGATTTGTTTTCTAAAGAAAAAATACCACTTGTCTTTTTTTATTGAAGAACGTTTGAATGCAAGTTGTTGTTAAAGTGTAATAAAATGGCAGAAATAGGATTTCAACTTTTTTATTTTTCCTGAGTACTTCAGAATTAGTGCACAAAATCTAATGTTAAAGCAGCTCAAGCATGATTGGCTACTTTCTGTATGGTTGATTTCTGTTAAAAGATGACAGTATCTTGCAGCCTCCTCGTTTCTCCCATATTACCATATTACATGCAGAAATCAAGAAAAAAAAAAAAAAGAAAAAAGCAAGCTCTGTGAATAAAAAGCATGATGGGCTCTGTAAGCAGTATATAGGTTACCACTATTGGATTTCTTTTTTTTTTAAGTCTGTTATGGAGAATGCAGCAGAGGGTGTTGGAGCATGCAAAGTTGTCGGGAATGCCCAAAACATCAATATGGATAGGAACAGATCTGGGAATAATGTTAGGGAGCTTTCACTGTTGCAAGAGTATTCTAGACATAGAAAGCCAGGGGCTCTATCAGCCCACTAGATTTCACATTTTACTAAAATATCACCCTTGGGTGTACTAATCATTTAAAGGCCCCCTGAATTTAACAGTTTAAATGGTGTTGCAGGAGAGCAGAGAAAGCAGTGTGATGACCTTGTTAAAGTACTAATACTATTTCATTGTTCAATCACAGGGTGAGGCGGCGAGAGCAGGTTGGTGGCCAAGCTGTACAGAAAAGGAAGGTCATCAACATTGCTTTGCAATTGATTGGTGTACCTGGATAATATACCTGACCAAGCACAATTCCAAAGATTTTTTTGGCAGGTAAATCAGTTTATATTCTTTGGCTGCAGTGTACCCGCGGTACAGCTACACTTCCCCATTAGCTTCTATTATGTCCTGTGGTTTTTGTGTATAAAAAAAAAAACACAGGACATAATAGAAGTCTATGGGAAAGTGCAGTTAACATGAATGAAAAGCATACATTGCACTGCAGTGGGGACAGTGTGAAAGCACGCAGTATGCTTCAATTCTTGAACCCCTCCTTTTTGCGTAGATTTAGACATGCATTTGGAATGCGGTCCAGAGGCTACTGACAGGCGGTGAGGAAGCGATGTGATGTCTCCTCACTGCCTGTTTTCACTGCCCATTTTTGCAGACAAAAGCACTGCATCTGTGTGCATTGTACATGGGTATGGGGCGTTTGCAGGCACTTCCATTTTGTTTTGAATGTATAGCATTTGGCGGGCTTGCTACATATCAGGTAAACTTTGCCGTGGGCGTGAAGAGAAACAACGCACCCATAGCATGTAAACACCCCCATCCGCTGTCTATCGTAGCTTAAAGTGGATGTAAACCCATTCTGCAGGCTTGTACCTACAGGTAAGCCTGTAATAAGGCTTACCTGTAGGTACTATATGAATAGAAGGTTTAGAAGATATTCACACTTCATGCAGCCGGTGATGTCACCCGCACATGCGCTCTGAAAGGACAGTATACCCATGCTGTCCCTTCAGAGCTCTGTGCTGTGGTCTGTGACTCCCTTGCGCACGTGTGGGAGTGATGTCATCGCAGCATAGCCGATCAGACGGCCAGAGGACGCGAACACATAAGGAAGACCGGCTGAAGATGGAAGCGTCTGTCATAGCTTACAGTGTAGTGGTGCAGGGCTTCGTTCTAAGGTAAGTATTTCATAATGTGCTAGTATGCAATGCATGCTAGCACATTATGTCTTTACTTTGCAGCGTTTAAAAAAAAAAAAAAAATTTGAAGCAGTTTACTTCCTCTTTAAGGGGGCTTTTGGTGGGCAGCAAAAATGGGGCCACATGTCTAAATGAAGCCATAATCTAATACTATAATCTCTTAATGCAGTGGTTCTCAACCTGGGGTCGGGACCCCCTCGGGGGTCGAATGACGATTTTCCAGGGGTCACTGAATCCTGGGCTGTTCCTGAAGCCCACGCTGCTCTTCCAGCCTTTTTGCGGCCACCCAGCAGGGCTGTCCCTGGAGCCCGTGGCAACCCAGCTGGGCTGTTTCTGGAGCTCGTGGCTGCCCACTCAACCTCTTCGCAGCTACCCATTCAGTTCACGGCATGGCTGGGGGGCAGAGACTAGAGGTCAGCTGACTGGTGAGGAATGTGAAGTGGGAGGGGCCAAAAGAGACCCTATCTCCTGATTTCGACATGGGTGTCACTGCTACGAGACACCACAGTGCTGGAGACACCGATAAGCCTGAGACACAGTGAGTAACTCTACCTGTGATTAGAGTTGTTATTAAAAGTCCCCACTACAGAGCACCTAAGTTGGCTGATCAGAACTCCCAGCACTGCCACTCATCCAATTCTCCTCCCCCCTCCACCAAGGAGTAAGAGAAGAAATAAAAATGGAAGGGAGAGTAAAAGAGGGGGGGGGACAAAGAAAAAGGGAGAGATAGAATAAGAGAACAAGAAAGACGGCTAGAGAGATGAATGGGGGAAAAAAACTAAAAATTAGGATAGAGAGAGATAAAAGGGAAAGAAAGGAGAATAAAGAGAGAGTGGTACATCCTAAAATGTACCATAAGGGGTTTCAATACTGTACAAGTGGAAGGGACTCGGGGAGCGCTAAATGTCCGTGGGTTAGGGGCGCAAATTACTTGTCTTGCCTTGGGTGCTGACAACTCACGCTCCGAAAATAATTTTACTGTTAGGGGTCCCCACAACTTGGGAAATTTTATCAAGGGGTCACGGCACTAGAAGGGTTGAGAACCACTGTCTTAATGCTTTCATGTGCTAAAGGCAAATATTTTGAATTGTTTACTAATATAAATGTATCAAGTGTATTAGAAAATATAGTACATAATTTAATAGTGGGAATATGTTGTTTTTTTTTCAAGGTACTTTCTCTCTCCCGCTCTACCTGAAGAATTTCATTATAAACAAAGAATGGGTTCTTGGAAAACATATTTGCAAGCTTTGGCTTACAGTCGATTACACCTTGTGTCAGTGTACAGTTTATAACATTGTTCTCATCAGCTGTGACCGTTTTCTGGCAGTCACCAGGGCTGTAAGTGAAATTAAAATATGTTTTACTCAAATATTTTTGTAAATGCAGTAAAGCATGCCAACAGTATGACACACATTTCTGGAAAAAGTGGGTCAGGCTATTTATTGTAAAAGTTGTTGTGCAGATACAGAAAGCTTCCCCCGCCAGCCTTATTCTCGCCTGTCTTCAATCTAACCAGATATTCCCAACTGAGCTGCAGAACTGCTTTGTCAAACTAGGTTTCTTTGCTTCCCCTGCTGAGCAGATCAAAAAGGCAACACCTGATGAGGCAGAGGTAGTTGGGCAAGTGATCTATAGTCAGTTGAGAGATCCTCCACTGTCAAAACCGGTGTGCGGGCAGCTAAGCATAAGCTTAATAGTATACAGCATTTACAAAAGGTCAAGCAACTCTGGGGAGCTCCTCCCTGATTGCTTCCTGGTCCCTCCAGCTGTTCACCTGTATTATCAGTAGAGATTGGAAGGCCTGGAAAATAATGAAAAATTGGGGGAAAAAATTGTTTTTTTCCAAAGCCTTTTTTTCTCTTTTTCCCGAAAAATTTAAAGGAAAAGGAGTGTGAAATGTGTTCTTTTGCAATGATAAATAACATATGGTATTCAAACCATATAACATGAAGACCTTAATGAAATATTTCTGAGACTTTATGTGAAGTCTTAAATTATTGCAAGTTCTCTCAGCTGAATGAAGACAAGCAAATTCTGGAACACAATTCAAGTAACACTGTACTGTATTTCATAGTTCTCAAACAAGGCAAATATGCATTTCTGCCACTAGGGGGCACTGGAGGGTAAAGGTTCCAGTTTAGTTTGCTTGTGGGTTCAATCTTGTACCTCCTACTGTTGGGCGATTGTTGGGACACAGTAGATGATAGTTTCTGTCCTTTTAGGCTTAAATTGATTGCTAAGAGGGCACATTTGTGTGACAAGTTAGTCTATCTTTAAAACATTTAAATTATTTCTATTAATATTCTCCACCATCACAGCATAATTGTTCTCTATAGTCTGGGCAGTAAATCACTTTTTCTTTTCCTCCTATCAGTAAAATGGTGAGAGCAACATCTAGAGTTTGAAAACATTTCCACAGTGCAATTTCTGCTGAAAGCAAAGCTGCAATTTGCAAATATTGTGAGAAGAAATATTCTTTTCCAAACGCTACAGGGATGACAAAACACATCCTTGCATGCCAGAGGTGCCCTAAAGACATTAAAAAGTACTTTATAGAATTAAATGATGAGGACCATAATGAAAGGGCAAGTAACTTTTCCCTCCATATTTCTTATTCCAGAAACACTGTTTCTGGTGCTTCTGGATCAACACAAAGTGTTTCTTCACCAGCAGCATCTTCAAATAAGGAAGTGTTACAAACCACGGACTCACAAAAATACACAATACAAGCATAATATTTTATTTATACACTGCAGTTCATGTTCCCAGTGTAACAAAATGACTTTCAATTTGTAAAACTACTTCACACTAAATTGTTTTCAAAATTTTTCCAATTTTTTACATTTTTTTATGAAAAAAAAACAAGGGAAAAATTGAAATTATATCAAATTTTATTTTCCTGACGCCAACACATGGCAGCATACATATATGATATAGCTCCGGCCCTATATCCACCCACAGGACCTGTTTAGCTCTATAAAAGTCTAACTGAGAGCTACCTCCGTATAAAGCACAAAGATCAGAGTGAGGGTTCGTATGCAGCCATATATTGGCATCAGGAAAGGAAAATTACGGTAAGTATTTGATACAATTTTCCATTTTCCTGACGCCAACATGGCAGCATACCTATGATACATAATGAGCTTTTGAGAAGGAGGGTTTAGACCCCTATCACACTGGAGGTGTTTTTCAGGCGCTTCTGCAGTCCCGGTGTGAAAACCCGAGTGCTTTCACACTGGGGCGCTGCGCTGTCAGGACGTTAAGAAAAGTTCTGCAAGCAGCATCTTTGGGGCACCGGTGCTGAAGCGCTTGCAAAACGCTTCAGCAGCGGTGCTAAATGGGCGCTATTAACACCTTTCCTCGGCCGCTAGCGGGGGTTAAAATCGCCCAGTTAGTGGCTGAAAAGTGCTGCTAACACGGCCGCAGCTGCAATGTGAAAGGGCTCTTAATGCTGCAAACTTAGTCTTTATTTGACAATAGACATAGAAGCTTGGATAGTTTTGCTCCCAAACTCTACTGTAGTAAGAGCTGTTGGATCCAACCTGTAGTGTTTAAAGAACATATGATGTGATGACCAGCTAGTTGCTTTGCAAACTGTCTCCAGAGACACTCCTGCCCATGCCGACCAAGAAGAAGACATCGCCCTGGTTGAGTGAGCTCTAGCCACCTATGGAGGATCCTTCCCGGCCGCTCTAGATGCCTGGTGAATAGTTTTTACTAACCCGGCCAAGATGGTTCTGGCTGAGGCCTCTTTCCCTTTAAATTTTCCGGTAAGTATGATGAAAAGTCTGTCAGAACGTCTGAATGTAGAAGTAGCTTGGAGATAGGCTTTGAGGACTTTTGTAATGTCCAACTTGTGCAGATCAGCATCTGATTTCGCTGGGAAGGCTGGAAGCACCCATTCACTGGAGAGATGAACTATCAATGCCACTTTGGGACAAAGTGATCCAATGGCCTCAGAACAACCCTGTCTGGGAAGAACATGGAATAAGGTTCGGCTGCCCCCAATTCTTGGAGTTCCGACAACCTTCCCCCTGAAGTTATGGCTATTAGGAAAGCCGTTTTTAGGGTGATATTCCATAATGAATAGTCTGTCGGAGCACAAGGAAGGGTTTGCTAGGAAATTGAGGACTACTGCCAGGTCCCATTGAAGGAAACCTATTTCTCTTGGGAGGGCCTAGTCTAAGTACCACTCTCATGAAGTGCTCTACCAGCAGGTTTGCTGCCCATTTATTTTGGGTAAAAGTCGAGATGGCTGAAATTTACACATTAAGCAAATTTAGGCTGAGCCCCCAAATCCAATCTGGCTTGCAGGAAAGACAGGATTTGAGATACATTTTGGTCACTAGGGTCAAACTGACGTCCAGCTACAAAGCTTGTGAACCTATTCCATATTCTGGAGTAGATGGCATTGGTTGACCCCTTTCTGGAACTCTGTAAAGATTCCTCAATCCTTAGTGGGCCCCAGCCAAAGGTGCAGAGAAGGGCAACCAAACTGATAAGAGGTATGGAGGAGCTCAGCTATGAGGAAAGATTAGAGGAACTGAATTTATTCACTCTTGAGAAGAGGAGATTAAGGGGGGATATGATCAACATGTACAAATATATAAGGGGTCCATATAGTGAACTTGGTGTTGAGTTATTCACTTTACGGTCAACACAAAGGACAAGGGGGCACTCTTTGCGTCTAGAGGAAAAGAGATTTCACCTCCAAATACGGAAAGGTTTCTTCACAGTAAGAGCTGTGAAAATGTGGAATAGACTCCCTGCAGAGGTGGTTCTGGCCAGCTCAGTAGATTGCTTTAAGAAGGGCCTGGATTCTTTATTAAATGCACATAATATAACTGGGTACTGACATTTATAGGTAAAGTTGATCCGGGGAATATCCGATTGCCTCTCGGGGGATCAGGAAGGAATTTTTTCCCCTGCTGTAGCAAATTGGATCATGCTCTTCTGGGTTTTTTGCCTTCCTCTGGATCAACTGTGGGTATAGAATTGGGTATATGGGATTGTACGATATTTCTTTTTTTTTTTTTTTATGGTTGAACTGGATGGACTTGTGTCTTTTTTCAACCTGACTAACTATGTAACTATGTAACTATGTGCTGGGCCCAAGGCCTTTAGTTGCAGCCCCAGGGCTAAAGGTGCCTGGGACTGATTCACCGACCACCGCCCCTGGGCCAAAGGTGCCCAAGGCGGACAGGAACACACACTCCCTGGGAGTAGGACCCCCGACAACGAACCACCAAACAGGCAGCGTCAGCCCCTTTTATATCCTCTCCCAGCATACACAGCAGGCCGACCACGCCCACTGCATGGTTGCCGAGAGGGGACACACAAGGCACAGCACTGTATTAGCGGTTCAACCCTGGCCCACTATGGCAGCGCCACCCGCAGGCCACAGGGAACAGTACACTGATAAGCTTCCTGCAGACAAAATGGTTGATAATGTCCTAACAATTTAGGTGTTTGAGCATAACTACCACTCAAACACTACCCCTAAATTTAGGACCCCGCTACAGAAGTATAGTGTTTGTAGAGACCATGCTATTAGCCACATGTTACCCTAATTGAGTCACAGAGACATTGCTGTGAAGAGTCCATGTTTGTGCATCTTTCATTATTCTGCAGTGCATGCATTTTTTGTTATCCTGAACCTATTTTGAATTACTTTGTCTAACTTTGCACCTGTTTAGTAAACTGCAAGTTACTGATATGCTCTGTCTGATATTTGGGCTAATTATTACTTCTGTTAAAACACTATAAACTATGGGGATTCATTTATATTTAGGCAAGTTGGTTTGCAGCTGCTTTTTTTAAAGGGTTATGCAAACCTCTAAAATCATCTGAAATCCAAGGGGTTTTAAAATTACCATAGCAGTGCAGTTCAGAAGAAAGTATATGCTGTATAATTCCAGATCACAGAGGCTGCAACTTCTAGGGGGCTAATATCTTTTCCAACTGTAAACTGGTCTGACTTCTCATGCCAGCCTAAAGCCCCGTACACACGGTCGGACTTCCATCTGACTTTTCCGTGGTTTTTTTGTCCGAACGGAGTTGGTCGGGAACACCCATAGCATACACACGCTCTGACTTTTCTGCAAACTTTCCCAAAACTTTTTGCAACATCACGTGGTTTTTCTGCTCTTTTCTGCTCTTTACCGCCACCCTTTGGTCAACTTCTGCTATTGTTGGTTGATTTTAACATTCGTTGTTTTGTCCATCGGACAAAAGTCCGATGGTTTTCTGTACACACGGTCGGACTTTGCTCCATCGGACTTTTGTTGGGCAAAAGTTTGTCCGTTTGCAGACCCAACTTTTGTCCGATGAAAACAAAACCAAACGAAAAAAAGTTTGTCCGATGGAGCGTACACACGGTCAGATTAATGGTCCATCTTTCTTAAAACGAAGTTTGTTGGGCAAAAGTCCGACCGTGTGTACGGGGCTTAAGTAACACTCAGCTGAGAGTCTCATATATGTCTAGCGCACTCACCCCAGACTTTACCTGCTTTTATTTCTTTACTTGGCTCCTCCACAGGAAAAGAATGAGGCACACCGCACCAGCAGCCCGTACACTCCTGGATGAGGAGGTTGAGAGGTGTTAGTTTTCGGGTCTGCCTGCGGCTAGTGTTAGAATCCTCCCGAGCTGATCTCATCTCTGCATTAGCCTGAGACAAGTCCTTAATTCTCCCCAGTAAAGTAACTGTCCACACCAACTGAGAATCCAACCTTTGTATTTATTTCACCACGGATAACAAATAGTCTCTATGAGAGCAGACAGGTTGATACGAGACACAGTTCAGATAAGGTGGGAGGAGGTCCAGGCACAAACTCAATTCAGGTTTCTCTTACTGTTCTGCTTTCACGAACAGATTTGGATGTACGGTCTCTGCCACAGACCAGGTGAATATGAAAAGTCACTACCACTGACTTGTTGAAGTTGGTCACTGCCACTGACCGGTTGAACAGGGCCTTGCCCTATTTGGTAACTGCCACTGACCTGGTGTGCGTAGAGTTACTGCCACTATGACCTACAGAACATGCACTTCCTTCTTGGAGAAACTTGGCCCTTGTTAAGGAGAAGAACCTCCCTCCGGAGAGTTACCAGAGGCCCCCACTGTCACCACGACTCTGCGCTGGGTGTTCAGAAGGGGTCACCTCCCTGGCCTCCTCGATCCTGGATATGGGTCCTCTCGCAAGACGGCACCCTGGGAGCCCTCAATCCCCGGTGGAACCCAGCCAAAGGTGCTGAGCTCCGGGCCTCAAAAATAGTATCTCACCCCAGACCGAAGGTGTCTGGAATGGAACAGGAACTTGGCCTCCGGGCCAAGGGCACCCGGAGACGACACACGCACCACCCAGGCTGAAGGTGCCTGGGCGCGACCCTGCTGGAAGATGGCCGCCCCTTTTTATACCCTCTCCCGACAGGCACAGCAGGTTCTTTGCCTCGCCGTACTGCTGCCGAGAGAGGACAAGAAAAGGCACAACCTTGTCAGTGGTTAGACCCTGGCCCACGGCAACAGCGCCACCTGCATGCCACAGGGAACAGCACACCAACACTATCTCCCAAGGACAGAAATGGCCCAAAAAACCTAACAATTAGTGTATCTGAGCCTAACTACCACTCAGATACTCCCCTTAAATATAGCACCCCGCTACATATGTGTAGCGGGTATGTACTTTCCCGGGTGTAAATTTGAACTTGACAGAGACATTGGTGATGTGTAATTCCCTGCAGCCCAGTGGGTGTCGCTGTCGCTCTGGGCTGGGGTTGAATCATTGCTGTGTGTTGTGCTTCCTTTTTGTCCTCCCTCGGCAGTGGTATGGTGGGGCGGGGAACCCGCCGTGCTTGCTGGGAGAGGGTATAAAAGGGCCGGCCATCTTTGTCATGGGGTCGGAGTCCCAAGCACCTTCAGCTTGTGGACGGTGGTTCGCGTCGGTCCTCCGGGTGGCCTAGGCCTAGAGGACAATCGGAGGTCGTGTTCCATCCCAGGCACCTTTAGCCTGGGGTGAGGTACTCGGATGGAGGTCCGGAGCTCAGTGCCCAACACTGAGTTCCGCGAGGGAAGGAAATTCCCCCTCGTGCAGAGACCGTAACCCACTTTCAGGAAGGAAAGTGGAGAACTACATTGTGTCTGGGCCTATTAGCATCCACACCTCCTTTTCTGTTCTGTTTCTACCAAGGGAGTTCAACTGTTTGTGTTCATTCGAGAAGAATAAAGGAGTGTTGAACTTTAATGGTGTGGGGCTCATTTCCTGACAGACATTGTTCAAGGTGACTCTTGGAGGGAGGATCCAGGTGCACAGCACTGACCCGAAGGTAATACAAGAACGTTGCTTATACTGCACTGACACAGGTGGTGGAGGCCAGGCGTGGTGTCCCCGCTCCCTCCCCTCTAAAATACCCCTAGACAAGAGAAAGACGAGCTGAAGAGAAAGAGGGGAGTGAGGAGGGCGCTACACGTGGGGGCTCGGGTCCGGTATAGTGTTTGTGCACCACAGTATTGAACGTGTCTGTTGGAAGAGTTAAGCGAATAGGCAGGTCTTCATTGGCCGAAGTGCATCCCTGCTCGAAGTCGTGGACATGACCCAATGAAGGGAAAGGCCCGCGCAGAAGAGTGGAAAGAGGGGGAAGTTCAGCCGTGTGAAGTACTACGCGTGGGGGCTTCTATTGCACTGCGCCACCAGGCACACCCCCATCGCTTAGTTCGTGGGCGTGATTCAGATACAGAAAAGAAGAAAAGCCCTCGAACTGGAGCAAAGGGGAGGAGTCCAATACGTGTGAAGGACTACACGTGGGACATTGGCGCAAAAACTTTGCAGTGTGCGATGGATCAGCAACAGGTCGCCATGTTCAGACATACATCGTGGATTCCAGTTCACCCTTCCACCACGACATTGACTGCTGCTGCTCCGGTAACAGATACGGGGATCCGGCTAAAGCCAAGGGGTCGATTCGCCCTGTACTCGTGCATGGACGTTGAGGCCCTGGGTGTGATTTGTCCCGGCTGTTCGGGACTGGTGTGCCAGCTGAAGCCATTCGGGCGATGTGAGGCCTGTGGGGAGTTCCTGTTCAAAGTGGATCCGGCGGTTGAGAGGCCGAGAACCATATACCCCGGCCGTGCTGCGGACAACACCACTCAGAGAGGAGGAATCACTGCTGTGAGAGCCATCCCTACTCACACTGCAGCGACCGCGGAGAAGGTCGTAAAACCCCAACGGGAGAAATCCGAGGATGCTGACTCGGTCACCACGATCTCGCAGCGTCCCCCACTGAAGAGAAAGACCGGCATGGTAGCCCCGACCAGCGGTTGTGGTGGACCGTCTCGCTCGCTTACGCCCGGCCAAGATGGATCCGTCGACGAGAGTTCCGGACGTCCCGCTTCAAGTAAAGGCAGAGGTAAGCCAGGCGGAGAGACTTGGTGTGTGGGCGGAGGTGTCGGGAAGTCATGGCCTAGCGAATCCGCGGGAGGTGGTGGCTCCGTTTCTACAACCGGCTACATACCCGCGGAGGAGTGTGACACCTCTGACCTGGAGTCGCTCTCGGACATGGGAGACGACGTTGCTATAGACGATCTGTTTGCCGGGAAGGGCTGGGACAAAGTACCTTTCGCTTCATCTCGGAGGATCAGAGATCCACCCATGTCAACAGGGGAAAGTACACCCCGGGTGGAGGCACCAGCGCCTGAAGAGAGGTCCTGTCCCCAGCCTGCTTCTACATCCCCGGTGCCATCTGTACCGAAGGCCGGGGAAAAGAGACTGTTGCTGCAGGCGCCTATTCCCAGATCAGATGCGATCAAGGTCCCTCGCCACCCGGATTCGATAGTTTGCCTGGTGAAGGGGACAAGGCTACCATGCCTCCTTTGGCAAGATTGCAACGGCTATTTGGCCAGAAGGTTGCTGCAGACTATGGATGGGAGTATCCATACTTGTCGAAGGAACTGCTGTATGAGGTGGAAGTGTGCCTACGCCCGCAGGTACCTGGCATGCTCTCCAAAGGCCTCTCAACGTTTTAAAGACTGCAAGGCAGAATGGATGTTGGGACGACACATCCATGCAGATAAAGTGTTGATCCGGCGCAAAGAAGGAGAAGATGTGGAGTATCATCTGGAAACTATGGATCAGCACTTGAAACCACTTGTTCTGCCGCATCCCCGCTTTTACATGTAGAAGAGACTCCGTTCTTATCATGCTGCTGAAATTTCTGGGTCCCGTTGCTTTTGTGCCCAGAGGAACGAAGAACTGTTCCTGGTTTGTTCTTCACTTTTCCTGCAAGAGATTATGGACTCTGGGGTAGATAGGGCCAAAGGAAAAGAGGATAGTTCCACGAGTGCAGTTACCGCGGTGCTGTCACCAGGTGGCAGTGTTGCGCAACGGTAAAACACTTTTCATGCACTCACTCCTTGGAGAAAAGGGATTTCTTTCCGGAGAAGTTTCTTATCCATTACATGAATACAGGTGTCAGGGTTATATGTGTTAATCCTTTCTTTTCCCTCTGCAGGAGAACATCCCATCAAGCCCACTGAGTATGGGGTGGGTCTTAGTCAGGATGGGGGGGGGGAAGTCAAATGTGAATATGTGATTCAAAGTTATGCATCAGTGCTGTTGTTTTCTCTTGTCTTTATTCCCTTTTCTTTACAGGGCTCAGACACAATGTTTCAGTTGGATAGTTTTCAAAAGTTTTTAAATTTTTGTACAATTGTTAGTCGGTTTCTGGATTGGATTATGTCAGCCGTTGAGGGCATGATTTACTCCAGACACTGGGGACCAGTGTCAAAGGACCAGGGGGAGAGTGTAGCGGGTATGTACTTTCCAGGGTGTAAATTTGAACTTGACAGAGATATTGGTGATGTGTAATTCCCTGCAGCCCAGTGGGTGGCGCTGTCGCTCTGGGCTGGGGTTGAATCATTGCTGTGTGTTGTGCTTCCTTTTTGTCCTCCCTCGGCAGTGGTATGGTGGGGCGGGGAACCCGCCGTGCTTGCTGGGAGAGGGTATAAAGGGCCGGCCATCTTTGTCACGGGGTCGGAGTCCCAAGCACCTTCAGCTTGTGGACGGTGGTTCGCGTTGGTCCTCTGGGTGGCCTAGGCCTAGCGGACAATCGGAGGTCGTGTTCCATCCCAGGCACCTTTAGCCTGGGGTGAGGTACTCGGATGGAGGTCCGGAGCTCAGTGCCCAACACTGAGTTCTGCGAGGGAAGGAAATTCCCCCTCGTGCGGAGACCGTAACCCACTTTCAGGAAGGAAAGTGGAGAACTACATTGTGTCTGGGCCTATTCGCATCCACACCTCCTTTTCTGTTCTGTTTCTACCAAGGGAGTTCAACTGTTTGTGTTCATTCGAGAAGAATAAAGGAGTGTTGAACTTTAATGGCGTGGGGCTCATTTCCTGACAGACATTGTTCAAGGTGACTCTTGGAGGGAGGATCCAGGTGCACAGCACTGACCCGAAGGTAATACAAGAATGTTGCTTATACCGCACTGACACAGGTGGTGGAGGCCAGGCGTGGTGTCCCCGCTCCCTCCCCTCTAAAATACCCCTAGACAAGAGAAAGACGAGCTGAAGAGAAAGAGGGGAGTGAGGAGGGCGCTACATATGTATTATGATTACAGTTCAAACTACAACAGATGTTAGTTTGACTTAGTATATTGCATATGTCATAAAATCAGGGTCAGCAAGTAAGAAAATAGGACTACTGTCGTTTTGAAAAATTACATAATTCTATATGATAAATGGAGAGGATACATCCATGTGTAGAACACTTTGGCTCCCCCCACACCAATTAATTTTATTTACAAGTCCAAATATACACCCACTGCCAACTGGTATGTACTGCCACCCTATCCCATTCAGCTGATAAGCCTTTTCAGCAAACTAACAAGATATGTTATAGTCACATAAGATACAACAAGCATGGGGGCACAGAGGCTGAAAGGCTTTTGACCATTTTGCTTCAGCACACCAGGAACCAACGAGACAGGCAAGCAAATCAGTTGTAGGGGAACAGACCCAAAGTGGATGAATTGTAAATATGCACAACGCAATTTCACCAGTACAAATGTACAAACTGTTCAAGGACAGCAACACTATGGGCCCAAATAGATTGCACTGGCAGGTAGGGTAGTAATCAGTAACTATGTATTATACAAGGGAATGTGATAGTAAAACTCAGAAACATGATGTGTGGATATCTGTGTTCCACCCCTTGAAGCCCTGCTGTTCTAGGCCATGGGCAATGTGATCTATACAGAAATCTGGATCTAATTAGCTCCTGGAAATGTAACACCTATTTATCTTCTTACAGGTAAAATATCGTGATCAGCAAAATAAAATTAAACTGGCCACTATGAAGATGATTTCTGTCTGGATTATAGCCTTCCTTAATTTTGGCCCAGCAATAATAATCTGGGAGTATGTGGTGGGTTACAGCGTAGTACCAGAAGGAGAATGTAACCCAGAATTTTACACAAGCCGCTACTCACTTTACTCCTCCATTTTTGACTTTTTCACTCCAATGACAGCAATTGCATTTTTTAACCTCAGTATATACTTTAATATCAGGAGTAGAATGAAGAATAAAGTCCCATCTCTTGACAATAATCCAACTGTTTTATCAGAAGGTTTAGGAAGCAATGACATATTTGTTATAGATTGTAAAGAAGACAATTTAAATAGTCTGGCAGCTTTGAAACAACCTAATCAGGATCTTTGTACAAATAAGCACAACTTCTTAAAATATTTTGTAGTGATTTGTAAAAGCAATCATACTCAAACAGCTGCAAAAACCAATGAAATGTCAAACAGAGTTCGGACCTTGGATTCTGCCAGAAACTCAGCATTGTCCAAGGACAAGAAAATGGCAAAATCATTAGCTCTGCTTGTGTGTACGTTTTGCATCTGTTGGGCACCATATTCCTTACTTACTATTATCTCAGTGGGCTTTTGTGATGTTTGTGTGTCTCCAGCTGTGTTTGATGTCACCTGCTGGCTATTCTTCTTCAATTCATCAATTAATCCCTTTCTGTATCCATTTTGCCACCCCGCATTTAAGAAAACTTTAATGCAGTTTTTCTGTGTTAAAAAAACATTATGGAAAAAATAAATAAACCATGGGACCACACAAACTAACACCTCTTCCCAAATCAGAAACAAACAATATCTAAACATTAATAGATGCACACTGTGAATTGTTTCCATTGCCATAGCAGTTTATTGGGGTTGAATTCATAGCTAATTAATTACATAAAACCATGAAAGAGCACATAGTCATGTAACTCAATGTCATGGATATGCAGTAGTGTTTGTCTGTCAGCTTACCTTCCTTCCCATGTGTTCATCTTAGAGGCCTGAGCCCTTTCACCTGGCTTCCTTTATAATCTCCTCCCAGCCTGACTCCACCCCAGGCCCTATCACTGAACACTATATTAACCTGTGCACTGCAAGCCTGCTTTGCTGATCAACGTGTTTGTTAGGCATTGTGTGTTTGGGTTCCTGCCTGCCGTGTGCTACGTCTGTCTCTCTGTTACGTTATTGGCTTGTCCCCGACTATCCCTGTCTGCTCGTGACCCTTGACCTTTGGCTCGTTCTTCGTTATCCTTGTCTGCTTGTGGCCCCTGACCTTCAGCTTGTTATTCGGATCTCTCTCATCTTGTGCTGCTGCTTCCCCTCTTTTCCCCTTATCCTACGGGGCATGAGCTAGGAAACTCCAGGGGCCGCGACCTGGTCCCAGCCTGCAGCATAACATCCTCACCACTAGAGGCCCTGGAGAAGACCAGCTGGGTCTTAGACTCCGCGCCCTGGGGAATCTTGGCTCTAGCTTCCGTTTGGATCCCGGTTGTACTCCTCTGGTCCCGCTTTCCACAACCACCCAGTTTCCTATCCGCAGAAGCCAGCCATAGGGTTCACTACCTCGCGGTGCACTCCTGTCCCCCTACGGTGTGCATCTGTCACCTGGCCACAGGTGACCCTGACACTCAAGTCCCAGCAATATAAAACTTCCAGAGGGTCCATAAACCAATTGTTTATCCACCTTGAGAGTGACCCTATCCCCATTAAAAATCTGCCTGCAATAATAAAGGTCACTAAACACATTAAAGTCTGGCTATATAATCAACTTTAGATTTACCAGATCTGTTTAATATGAATACACTGCACATTGTACATTGCATAGTTATGAGTAGATCTAAATGAAATTGTATAATCAAATTGGAACATGTGGTGAGCATAAGGGAAGGAAGGACGGTTATCTGACTAACAAGGAAACAGACTGTAAATGGATAAAAAAAGGACCCCAGTACCAGACCACTTGCCAAAACAAGGTCCTGCAATGAGTAGGGATGAATGAAATACCGTATTTATCGGCGTATAACACGCACTTTTTTCCCCTTAAAATCAGGGGAAAATCGTGGGTGCGTGTTATACGCCGATACTCCGTCGAATTCCCCTGCTAAAAACGAGCGAGAGGAGCGAGCGGAGCCGAAGCCGAAGTACAATCGGCTTTACTCGGCTCCTCTCGCAGTCCCGCCCATCTCTGACTGCGCCGCTGACATAGAGAAAGCCGATTGTACTTCGGCTAGTCTCGGCTCCTTTCGCAGTCCTGCCTGTGACTGTGAGCAGAGCCGAGTCTAGCCGAAGTACACTCGGCTTTCTCCGTCAGCGGCGCAGTCAGTGGAGATGGGCGGGACTGCGAGAGGAGCCGAGTCTAGCCGAAGTACACTCGGCCCCGCTCGCTCCTCTCCACAGAAATCGGCGCCAAATTTTAAAAAACGCCGGGACTGACACGATCGCAAAGGCACTGGGCAAGGCTGCAGATGGACAGATGGACACTGGGCAAGGCTGCAGATGGACAGATGGACACTGGGCACGGCTGCAGATGGACAGATGGACACTGGGCAAGGCTGCAGATGGACAGATGGACACTGGGAAAGGCTGCAGATGGACAGATGGACACTGGGCAAGGCTGCAGATGGACACTGGGCAAGGCTGCATGCTGCATTTAAATGTAAGTTTTTTTTCCTTGAATTTCCCTCCTAAAAGTTTTTTTCCTTAAAACACCCTCCTAAACTTGGGGTGTGTGTTATACGCCGGTGCGTGTTATACGCCGATAAATACGGTAATTTTAGTGAAATAAATTTCACGGTGAAATTACTGTCTTCATCATTGCCAAAATTTGGACAAAATTAACAACTAATATCACCATATTTTCTGCTTAAGCAATATTTACCTAAAAAGATATACCCCTCAGAAAACCTTTGCATGTTTCTTTGCAAAGTATTATTTTTTCCTTTTTTTGTACTTTGCTTTTTTTTTTTTTAAATACATATAAACAGACAGTGAAAATCGTAAAATAAAATAAATAAATAAAAGGAAACATTAAAGAAATTGCATACTGTCTCTTTAGAAAATTATTATTTTACTTTTTTCTGCAGCTTTATTTTATTTAATGTCAAATAACAAGAAATCACACGAATACTTTAGAAAAAATACAGACACACAAACACACGTCAGGAGCCATTTAAAGCAAATTGTACCCTTCAAAACAACCTTCACTCTCCCAGTCAACTCTATTGAGTTTTACTGTAATGATAAAAATGCCTCAAAGTGTCTTGATTCTCGCTGTAATTTGAGCAAATTGAAAATGGTAAACTTTGGTGGGGGACAATTCTAGCGTCAGGCTGATGCTGCAGCCACCTAGGTGAGTATGAATCTGAAAAAAAAATTCCCATACATCTCTTTTAAGCAGTTACCCTGAGAATACATGTCTTTTAAGCAGTTACCTTGAACACATTCAGAACTTCATCAGTGCAGGACATGCACAGAATATGAGTGCCCGCCTGATTGTCTCTGTCAATTGTAAACCCAGAGGTAGGCACAGGAAGCTTTTCAATACTCGCTTCCTCTGTGGCTTTGACAGATGACATGACCTAATGTAGAGTTCAGCAGAGGACATGAGTAATGGAAGACTTCCTATGCCAACTTCTCTGTTTATAGATGACAACAGCAACCGGTCGAGCTGTCATATACTGTGCGGCTCCTGCACTGATGGAAGTCGGAATAGAGTTAGGTGGCCCAGGGTAACTACCTAAAAATGAAAATCAGGTATGGATATTTTTTACAGCTTGGACCAAAGTAACTATGCACATAATATATAGAAATGGCAGAAAAACGACAAACAATCCTGCGCACGAGATGACCATCGACCATTCAATAGTCTACAACGAAAGCACTGGCCTTGCTGCCCTTCGTGGATAGGGGTGTCCTAGTAGCAAATGAAAAAAAGGAAAAAACAAGGGCGCACCAGCCTGGTGTGATATCGTTTAGGAAAATTTATTTAAAATGAAAGCAATGAAAAGGTGGCTTGGCTTGGCGTGGCTTTGATAAAGAAGTTTTATACTTCGAAACGCGTCAGCCGATAGTGCGCCCCATCACGGTCTCCTTGATCGGTCGAAGTGTGGTTTGGGTTCACATGCTGCAGCTTCCTAGGCACTGTTTGTACAATGCGAACTTTTGTACTAGTTTTGTGAGTACCTTTTCATTGCTTTCATTTTAAATAAATTTTCTTAAACAATATCACACCAGGCTGGTGCGCCCTTGTTTTTTCCTTTTTTCCATTAACTATGCACATACCATATCTAATCAATCTCCCTGGGAGCTGAAGACCATTGTAATAGGCATCACTACTACAGTGATCTGCACTAGCTTCGGGGTCTTGTGCCAAGAATCTGCCCTGTTGCATTGTGAATACAGGAGGTTGCCTGCTTGGCAAGGGTGTCATTCAGAGAATGCTTTGCAATTTCTTAATGAATACAAACAGTGCCGGCCCAAGACATTGTGCTGCCTGGTACCAAGAATGAAATGCTGCCCCCCCCCCCAAAAAAAAAAAATCACGCCCACCAAAATGCCCCCACATCCATCATTTTATATCATGATAACTAAAGTGGACCTGTCATGGCTCTATAAAAAGGACCTGTTATGGCTCTATTCATGTATACAGGAGTATAAAGAGGTCATGGCATTATACGTGTATATAGAAGTATAATGAGGACCTGTCATGGCTCTATACATGTACCGTATTTTTCCTGTCTATAAGACGCCCCCATGTACAAGATTTTTCCAACCCAAAATTAAGAAATCAATATTTTACACATAGGTAAAACAGAACACATTTTTATTTAGTAATTACCGCAGGTAACGTTTAAATACTAGTATATTATGCAGGGGTTGTTCTTCCTGTTTTCTCCACTGTCTATCATACACTCTGCGGAGGCAAGTCCAAACTGTTTCTCTGCAGCTCTATTCCCATGCTCTTTTTTGCATAGCTGGCTACATTTGGTTTGATTTGGTAGAGTAAGACAATCACTTACTTTTATTAGTTTCTGACATCTTGGTCCCAGAACACTCCGGTCCCTGTTGCATCTGTGCATCTCCACTTCCAACAGGATTGCATCTGATCACTCTCCACCTCCACCCCCAGCTCTAGCTGACGTCAGTAACATACGGCTCGTGATTGGAGGAAGCCGCTTGACAAGCTATGGGCCGCGACGCACCTGCGCGGCTGTCTCCCAGGCTGACTAACCGTGTATAAGACGCTGTTCGATTTACAGGCTATTATTTTAGGAAAAAAAAGCGTCTTATACGGTATATAGAAATATAAAGAGGACCTGTCATGGCTCTATGCATGTATGTATGTAGGAATATAAAGAGGACCTGTCATGGCTTTATACATGTATGTAGGAGTATAAAGAGGACCTGTCATGGCTCTATACATGTATGTAGGAGTATAAAGAGGACCTGTCATGGCTCTATACATGTATATAGGAGTATAAAAGGACCTGTGCGTGGCCGGCAGCCGCGATGTCACCGGCCACACGTAGTGGATTGTCACTTGCCATGACGCCACCTGCCACACATTGCGGATTGTCACTTGCCACGACGTCACCTGCCACACGTTGCAGATTGTCACTTGCCACTTGCTGTGTCCCAGAGTAAAGGCAGGCAGCAGAGAGATAATGTAATCTCTCTGCTGCCCGCACAGTGGGGGCGGAACTGCAGTGATTGCAGGGCGGGCAGTGAGAGATGATGACATCTCTCTGCTCCCCGCCCGCTGTTTGGCCAGCAAGCCCGCTCACCTGCTGACTGTCCCGCCCGCTGACTGTTCCCCTGTTCTGCCCGCACGCTCCATTCACCTGGGCCCAAAGCCCAGGTGAATGGAGCGCGCGGGGAGCGGAGCGGGCTGGCCGGCGGGCGGGCATCCAATTTGCCTCACAGTGGAGCGCGGAGCGGGCGGAACGGGTTGGCGACAATTTGCCTCACAGTGCAGCGTAGGGTTGCCACCTTTTTGTCAAGCCAAACCCGAACACATTAGCAGCGCACGCCAATATATATATTTTTTTGTAGTACATTAAATTCATTACCTCTGTACAAAGCAATGCACAGCTAATTTTTTTTATTTAGTATACACTGTACATATATTTTTGTGATTAAATAAAATTTCTAATCATATGGAGTTAATCACAAGAGTCCCCCTTTATATCAGAGTCAACAGAGTTCTCCTTTAGATCTGAATTCGCAGAGTTCCCCTTTACATCTGAATGCACAGGGTTCTGCAGAAGAGAAGTGCAGAGGGTAAGATGGGGGCAGTATGTACAGGAGAGGAGTGCAGAGGGTATGATGGGGGCAGTATGCATAGGAGAGAAGTGTGGAGGGTATGATGGAGCAGTATGTATAGAAGAGGAGTTGGGAGGGTATGAGGGGGGCGGTTTGTACAGGAGAGGAGTGTGGAGGGGATGATGGGGGACAGTATGTACAGGAGAGGAATGCGGAAGGGATGATGGGGCGGTATGTACAGGAGAGGAGTGTAGAGGGTATGATGGGGGCAGTATGTACAGGAGAGGAGTGTGGAGGGTATGATGGGTGCAGTTAATACAGGAGAGGAGTTCGGAGGGTATGATGGGTGCAGTTAGTACAGGGGAGGAGTTCGGAGGGTATGATGGGTGCAGTTAGTACAGGGGAGGAGTTCGGAGGGTGTTATGGGTGCAGTTAGTACAGGAGAGGAGTGTGGAGGGTATGATGGGGCGGTATGTTCAGGAGAGAAGTGTGGAGGGTATGATAGGTGCAGTTAGTACAGGAGAGGAGTTTGGAGGGTATGATGGGTGCAGTTAGTACAGGGGAGGAGTTCGGAGGGTATGATGGGTGCAGTTAGTACAGGAGAGGAGTTCGGAGGGTATGATGGGTGCAGTTAGTACAGGGGAGGAGTTCGGAGGGTATGATGGGTGCAGTTGGTACAGGAGAGGACTTCGGAGTGTATGGCGGTGGCAGAATGGGGAGGGATTTCTTGCGGTGTCTATGGGGTGACCAGGGAGTGATGTTGGGAAGATAGGGGAAGAAAAGTGACCATGAAATGATGTCCCTCAGCTGGGGGGGGGGGGGTAGGAAGCAGCTCTGAGTGACGTCTGTATAAAGTGGTCTGGGGGGGGGTGATGCCAGCTGGGGGGAGTTGAGAAGTGGTCAGGTCGCGATGTATATAATAAAAAAAAAAAACTCATCCACTAAAAACATACAACAATAAATCATACAACAGTACTACAGATCTATGTAATGCAGCTCCCAGCACTCTGTATACCCAGATAATGTGAAGGTAATGTATGACCATTCATATAACCCTGTGGTATCCAGGCTCTGAGTGTACAATCAGAGGGGTGAACTCACCACATATATACAGGTTACATTAATGGTTATAAATGACTTCACATTATCAAGTCTGAACAATTGGATTGGAGGATGTTTGCACAGACTGTTCATGCTTAGAAGTGATCTGTTAAATGTGATCGGGCTGCTGCAGACCCCCCTCCCCCCCCCCCACTCAAACTCACTATCTCCTCCGATTCTTCTGTCAACTTAACCCTTCACTGCATCTCCTGAAGAAAAAAACACTTTGAAAGCAACTACTATCAACCCTAGAAAACTTCTCCCAGAAAAAGTCAGCTCACCTCCTCCCTTCCTCTGGCCAGCCTGACAGGAGACAGTGAGCTCCGCCCCCCAGTTCTCTCAACACTCCGCACTGGTGATTGGAGGGGGAGAGGTTGATGTCAGAGATAACAGGGACCCCGCACTGCAGGAGACTGGAGGGAGGGGGAAGAGACAGGAAGGAGCTTTGAATCCCAAACACACACCGCAGCCGCAGGCACAGTGTATTCTTTACAATGCCGCTGCTGCTGTTTCACAGTGATAGGTGGAGTGGGGGAGAGGAGCGGGCAGGCAGCAATTTGCCGCCCCCCTGATTGTGCCGCCTGGTACAATGGTACCATCGGGTCCCATGGTAGGGCCGGCCCTGAATACAAAGCATTCTCTAATTGGATAAGGTGGAGAGGCGGGGCGGTGATGTCACAACCTCTGTCTCGTCCAGAAACCTGTGGAGGTCAGTGCAGTAGCGGTGCCTACTACAGTGATTTCTAGTTTTCTGGGGGATTGGCAAGGTATGGTGTATGCATGGTTACGTTGGTCCAAGCTGAACCAAAATAACTATGTAAAAATACCATATCTGGAAACAATCTTTGATTCTCATTCCTGGCAGCTTCTGTGTTCACAAATGACGGCAGAGTTTGATTTAGCTGTCATATCCTGTGCAGGTCCTGCACTGATGAAGGTTTGGATAGAGTTAGCTTGAGCAACAGTAAGCCATTATTGGTATGTTGTAACTACCTTGCACTGTCCAACTCTGCTGTGTGTTTCTTTTGCCGCAACAGTTCATTCCGTATGAAAAGATGTAATCCCTGTATGTCATGCTGTACATTCCCAGTTCCACAATGCCTCCTTTGCATTTAGTATGCCATGCTGTATGTTTCTTATTCTGCAAGGCCTCATTTCATATACCATGCTGTGCATTCCCTATACTACATCACCTAATTATGTGTGCCATGCTGTATATTCCCTATTCTGCACTGCCTCATTCCATATGCCATGCTCTCTATTCCATACCGCCTCACTCCATATGCCATGTTGTACATTCCCTATTCTGCACTGCCTCATTCTGTATTCCATGCTATATATTGCCTATTCCACACTGCCTCATTTCATATGCCATGCTGTCCATTCCATATTCTACGCAGCCTCATCCCTTATGCCATGCCCACTTTTATTGGGGTTGGGCAGGGTCGAAACAGGGGGCAGGGATAATAGTGGCATGTGCAGCATGCTACACCAAGTGTTGTGTGTGGCCAATTGTGCTAAAAGTGGGAGTGTTTAATAACACCTTATGCCCTGTACACACGAGCGGAATTTCCGTTGCAAAAAGTCTGATGTGAGCTTTTCATCGGAAATTCCGACCGTGTGTATGCTCCATCAGACTTTTTCTGTCGGAATTTCCGACGGACTTAGATAGAGAGCAGGTTCTCTATTTTTCCGACGGAAAAAAATCCTATGGGAAAATCCGTTCATCTGTATGGAATTCCGACGGGAAAAAAACATGCATGCTCGGAAACAATTCGGCGCATGTTCGGAAGCATTGAGCTTCTTTTTCTCGCCTTGTCATAGTGTTCTTAATGTTTAAAAGTTTAGAGAACTTTTGTGTGACCGTGTGTATGCAAGTCAAGCTTGAGCAGAATTCTGTCGGAAAAAACATCCAACTTTTTTTTCCGACGTAAATTCCGCTCGTGTGTACAGGGCATAAGCCTACTTTGCCCTAGGACAAGAGTGCATAACGCACAAGTTTAAATGTGTAGAGGCCAAAATAGGTAAAACACAGAGTGCCTCCAAAAAAAATTCCCTCCCTGGGCCCAATACAACCCCCCCCCCCCATGAAAAAACCACCTTCAGCACAAATTCCCTATTCCTTGAATTGTATACACCAGACCTTGGCATGGCATTGCTAGTGAGTCCCCACAGCCCACTGGTGAGTTCTCTCCCCTCATTTCCAGTGGTATCACCTGTACAGCTGCAGAAGGAACCACGTATTTGCAGCAGAAGGAGGAGTCTGTGGCATCAGATAGGGCATGTCACCTTTCCAGCACCTCTTTCACCGACACGCTGGGGTAGGTCATGTCCTAGGTTCCATTTAGCAGTGGCTGCCAGCAGAGGGCTCTCCAGTCACAATTCAGTTCAGTATGGTAATGTCGCAAACTGTCATTGATGTCTACTGCTACTTATTTACTTAGCCGCACAGCATCACCCATCCACCCCCTTGTTTCAGTCCTGTACCCTAGCATACCTCCCAACATGCACGGATTCTGCGGGTTTCTCCCGCACCGACACATCTTTCCCGCAGACCCGCGAGAGTGTTCAATTTCCCGCATAGCAGAGGAGCCAGTCGATGAAGCACACGGGAGGGAGGTAAGCCCCCCCCTCGCGATCGGCGTTCACCCGCGACAGCACCCCCCCGCTCAACAACTGGGAACGGAGGACCGACCAAATGAATACAAATGAACTCGTCCCGCGGCAGCACCCCGCTCAACAACTGTGAACTGGTGTACCGAATACAAATTAACCCGTCCCGCGGCAGCACCCAACCCCCGCCCCCCCCCCGGCTCAACAACTTCGATGTCAGGGGCACAAAAGTAACATTGAAAATGTCCCGCGGTGGGACTTTTAAAAGTTGGGAGGTATCCCTAGTGTAGTTTTGACTAACCTCCAGGCCATCACAAAAATGTTGCTAAAATGGATTACCTTGCAGCCTCCTAAAATCCAAAAGTGTCTGAATAAAAAACTTCATAGCAATTTCACCAGGTGGTATTTGAAAGATAGCTGTAGTTTAAAAACATAATGAAAAAATTACTTAATTTTAATAATTGTGTTTTGATCTACTTTAAGATCGGGCATCTGAGAAATGTATTCAGGTGTCTAGCTTAAATTCTTCTGTGTCACTGACTTCCTAGTCAAGGAAAAGCCAAATGTTTTTTCATCTGATTGTAGGTAGGGTATTTCATCACCAGTAGTGTGTTCCAACATCCCAATCATATTTTTTATTGTACAACACTGACATCAAGTGGATAAGTTGTATATTACAGTTAACTTTCTACTTGTATTAATGGAAACGTTTTTACCTAATGCCCGTACACACGATCCAAATATCGTACGACAGATTGTACGACTTTTTTCGCTTAATAGTCGCAAGTAAAATTAAATAGGTTATTAAAGTCACGAAAATTCTCGTACCACAGAAAAAGTGATGTCATGTGTTGTAATGTATTTGTATTGTATTTTCAGACGACAACTATACTGACTAAACGAAAATCATACGATTTGTTATCGTACGAGGAAAATTTTCGTGCATGTCCGATAAAATAATATCGGATGAACTGTCATGATCGTCTCTCGAAGCTCTGTACTAACGATCCGATTATCGTACGATTCTTCCTCGGACAACATTTTTCATACGATATTCTGATCGTGTGTACGGGGCTTTATAAGGCTTTATGTACGATCACTAGCCTACACTGACAGCTCCTAAACTTGAGTTTAGAAGCTTTGGCGTTTTTTTGCCAAAGCTCCTAAACTCAACTCAATAAAAAACAAAAACAAAGGAAAATTCCCAGCTCAACTCGCCATCCAGCCTGCTACCAAACAAATTAATCCTGTCTAACATTTTGCGTAAGGCCCCATGCACACGAAACGCCGGTGCAAACTCTGCTGAACACACATTTTTAAAGGCTAAAACCGGCGTTTAAAAACGCCCGTTTTGCCATGATTTTAGCGGCGTTTTACCGCATTTGCGTCTATAGGCGTCTTAGTTAAGAAACATCATAAGACCCTCCCTAAGCTCAAAAAACAGTATTATTTAACCATTTCAGCCATTTTGGGAGACCAGCAGCTGAGAGAGCAGCAGTGTACTTGTATTTAGCATATCACTTGCCACATCATCTGCCACAAGCTGTGGATTGTCCACTTGCCACGTCACCTGATACGTCACCTGGCCACGTCACCTGCCACAAGTTGTGAATTGTCCACTTGCCACGTCACCTGCCACGTCACCTGGCCACGTCACCTGGCCACAAGTTGTGGATTGTCCACTTGCCACATCACCTGGCCACGTCACCTGGCCACGTCACCTGCCACAAGTTGTGGAATGTTCACCTGCCACGTCACCTAGCCACGTCACCTGGCCACGTCACCTGGCCACGTCACCTGCCACAAGTTGTGCATTGTCCACTTGCAACGTCACCTGGCCACGTCACCTGCCAAAAGTTGTGGATTGTCCACTTGCCATGTCACCTGCCACGTCACCTGGCCACGACACCTGCCACAATTTGTGGATTGTCCACCTGCCACGTCACCTGCCACAAGTTGTGGATTGTCCACTTGCCACGTCACCTGCCACGTCACCTGCCACAAGTTGTGGATTGTCCACTTGCCACGTCACCTGCCACAATGTGTTGATTGTCCACTTGCCACGTCACCTGACCACATCACCTGGCCACGTCACCTGCCACAAGTTGTGGATTGTCCACTTGCCACGTCACCTGCCACATCACCTGGCCATGTCACCTGCCACAATTTGTGGATTGTCCACCTGCCACGTCACCTGCCACGTCACCTGCCTCGTCACCTGGCCAAGTCAGCTGGCCACATCACCTGGACACGTCACCTGGCCACAAGTTGTGGATTGTCCACTTGCCACGTCACCTGCCACATCACCTGGCCGGCCACGTCACCTGCCACAATTTGTGGATTGTCTACCTGCCACGTCACCTGGCCAAGTCAGCTGGCCACATCACCTGGACACGTCACCTGGCCACAAGTTGTGGATTGTCCACTTGCCACGTCACCTGCCACATCACCTGGCCGGCCACGTCACCTGCCACAATTTGTGGATTGTCTACCTGCCACGTCACCTGGCCACGTCACCTGCCACAAGTTGTGGATTGTCCACTTGCCACGTCACCTGCCACGTCACCTGCCACGTCACCTGTCACAATTTGTGGATTGTCCACCTGCCACGTCACCTGCCACGTCACCTGGCCACGTCACCGGGCCACGTTACCTGCCACAAGTTGTGGATTGTCCACTTGCCACGTCACCTGTCCACGTCACCTGGCCACGACACCTGGCCACGTCACCTGCCACAATTTGTGGATTTCCACCTGCCACGTCACCTGGCAACATCACCTGCGACAAGTTGTGGATTGTCCACTTGCCACGTTACCTGTCACATCACCTGGCCACGTCACCTGCCACAATTTGTGGATTGTCCACCTGCCACGTCACCTGCCACGTCACCTGCCTCATCACCTGGCCAAGTGAGCTGGCCACATCACCTGGACACGTCACCTGGCCACAAGTTGTGGATTGTCCACTTGCCACGTCACCTGCCACATCACCTGGCCGGCCACGTCACCTGCCACAATTTGTGGATTGTCTACCTGCCTCGTCACCTGGCCAAGTCAGCTGGCCACATCACCTGGACACGTCACCTGGCCACAAGTTGTGGATTGTCCACTTGCCACGTCACCTGCCACATCACCTGGCCGGCCACGTCACCTGCCACAATTTGTGGATTGTCTACCTGCCACGTCACCTGGCCACGTCACCTGCCACAAGTTGTGGATTGTCCACTTGCCACGTCACCTGCCACGTCACCTGCCACGTCACCTGTCACAATTTGTGGATTGTCCACCTGCCACGTCACCTGGCCACGTCACCGGGCCACGTTACCTGCCACAAGTTGTGGAGTGTCCACTTGCCACGTCACCTGTCCACGTCACCTGCCACAACACCTGGCCACGTCACCTGCCACAATTTGTGGATTTCCACCTGCCACGTCACCTGGCAACATCACCTGCGACAAGTTGTGGATTGTCCACTTGCCACGTTACCTGTCACAAGTTGTGGATTGTCCACTTGCCACGTCACCTGCCACAAGTTGTGGATTGTCTACAGTGCAATGCAAGCAATTACAGTTTTTTTTTTTTTTTTTTATGGTTTTTCATCATTTGCCATAATTTTTGAGATTTCTAATGTAAAAAAATAGGTCACCTTTAAAAACGCTTATAAACGAAAACGCGGCAAAATGCCGGTACCGTGTTTTGCCGCGTTTAGTGGCGTTTAGCCGCGTTTTGCGTCTGAAACGTGGAAAACTTTTGCGTCTGAACCCATTTTTTTGCTTCTGGAAAAACGAGGTTAAACGCAACTGCCTAAAAACGGCAATAAATGAGACTGTGTGCATGGACACATAGGATAACATTGAATGTGTTCAGGAGCAGTTGAAAAAAGTGTCCAACTGCCTCTGAACACGCGTTTAACAGCGTCTCGTGTGCATGGGGCCCTAAAAACAGGGGTTTCGTTTGCACACATACATGTGTAAGCTGCGGAGGCTGCAACACGTCACCCCAGTATTATCTGCACTCCTAACTCTATACATTTTTGAGAGTCTCCATAGTAGAAGCACATGCAGGTGAGCCTCTTGGGGGTTCCCACCCCTCCTTAAAGGCACAGGGTGCACTTGACACCCAGCATATAGCACAATGGCAGAAAATGTGTCCAGTGCATTCCCTCACCAGTATTCCAACAGTACAAACAAATGGCCACTGCCCCACCTATAACTGGCGTTCGCAGCAAAGAGCACATGGAAGGGCAGCACAAAGGAAGGGTAAAACAAAAACAAGGAAAATTCCCAGCTCAATTCGCCAGCCAGCCTGCTGCCAACCGAATTAACCTGTCAAACAGTTTGCATTAAATACAGGGGTTTGGCTAGCACACATTTGCAAATACATGCATAAACTGTGGAGGCCGTGACAAGGCAGCCAATTATTAGGGTTGCTAGCAGGCTTGCTGGTGAGTTGAGCTGGGAATTTTATTTAGTTTTGTTTTTTCATGCGTTGCCCTTCCATGTGCTCCTTTCTGTGAAAATGTGCCATGATTTTGCCGCATTTTGCATTTTCCCACGGCCGTGGTAAATGTAGGCCAGTGTACATGAAGCCTATAAAATTAAAAGCCCCTGGAAAAACTAGCCTTACGCTAGCTATACACATTAG
The DNA here is from genome assembly GCA_029206835.1 of Rana muscosa. Lineage (NCBI taxonomy): Eukaryota > Metazoa > Chordata > Amphibia > Anura > Ranidae > Rana > Rana muscosa. Next base: position 992,288,215 of record CM055122.1, on the reverse strand, counting down.
GATTTGTAAACTGTTTTAGAATCTATTGTCAGAATCAATATAATTGATCTAAGCCTAATTGAATTTGCTCATCAGCAAACATATTTCATTAGTAACCTGTTCAAAATCAATTGTTTGTCCCAGTTATCTGATCCTTGCTTATTCTGATACATTTTAAAGTATATGACTAGCAAAACTATTGACTTCATTTTAAGTGTTTATATATACAATAGGCTTTCTGCCCCTCTTGGTAATGGTCTCTACTTTGTACCCTATGGGAACAATCACTTTCTTTAGATTTAGTTACATAATTTGTCAAGTTGAAAAAAAGACAGAAGTCCATCTAGTTCAACCAATAAAAATATAAGCAAATAGAAAACCTCCATATATACAATCCTATACCCACAGCTGATCCAGAGGAAGGCAAAAAACCCAATAAAGCATGATCCAATTTGCTCCACCATAAGACAAGAAAATTCCTTCCAGGAGGCAATTGGATATTCCCTGGATCAACAATTCCTGGTGTTATTACCTATAAATGTTATTTATCCAGTGTGACAGCAGGAAGGTAAAGTCACCTGGTTGCATCCAGGGGGGTAGATATATTTCGCCCAGATTCAGGCTTTACGCCGACTTATACAACTAGGTGGAGAGTTGTATAAGGCTAGTGGGCTCATGGATGACTCATACCTCTAGGGAGAGTGTGGGGCGTCGTGCAGACAGAGATGAGGAGACCAGCTGAACCTTGTCAGCTCATTTAGGCCTCTATAAGAACTCCCAGCTTCATTAGATGTTAGCTCATGCCTGGAACCAGACCTGTGTGGACTGTCTAGGGAGAGTGAACCCCTGTGCGGTGAGGCAAAGCCTGTGTGGCTATTTGTTTGGACTTTTACTAAACCAGGGACTTAGGGACTAGGACAGCACTAGGCTGATCCCAGTTGTTAGTTAGGAAACCTGTATGTTTAGTCAGAGGTCAACTTGACCAGGATTTATTTTGGTTATGTTTCTTTTGCTTTGCTGTGTTTTGTCACTGTAAATAGAAAATAAACCGCACCTTTTTTTGATTTTGAAAACCACAACCTCCGTTTGCTGGGCCTGTTTTGTGTGGGGAGCCCATCCCGGGGGTCACACACACCCGCTGCCGAGCTAACCCCCTCACAGTTGGTGGAGAACCAGTGGCAGTTTTTTTAAGCCAGCATGGAGGAGATACTGAAGCAGCTGGCTCTAGCAAATGCCAATCAACAGCAGACAAATGCAGGTTTGCAAAGGAGCCTTGCAGCCCAGCAGCAGACAAACGCAACTTTGCAACAGAGTCTGGAGGCTCAGCAACGAGCCCAGCAGCAATCTGAGGCCCGCTTCATAGACCTGTTGCAGAAGCAAGAGCAGAGACTACAACAACAGATGGAAGCAGTAATGCAGCAACGTCCGCAGACCAGTGAGGAAAGCCGTCCCACTAATACCGCGTCCTTTGGGGTGAGTCGTTTATTGACAAAAATGACTGGAGAGGATGATCCAGAGGTATTTTTGACCACATTTGAAAGGACCGCTGAAAGAGAAAAGTGGCCTGAGGAGCAGTGGGCTGGACTGGTGGCTCCTCTGTTAACTGGTAAATCGCAGAAAGCTTACTATGACCTAGAGCCTAACCAAGCAAAAGACTATGTGATGCTAAAAGCTGAAATATTGGCAAGGCTGGGTGTCACCCAGGCTGTCCGGGCTCAGCGTGTGCATAACTGGACTTTCCAGCTTGGAAAACCCCCCAGGTCTCAAATGTATGATCTCATTCACCTGAGCAGAAAGTGGCTACAGCCAGAGACTTTGTCCGCACCAAAGATTGTGGAACGTGTTGTAATGGATCGGTTTTTGAGAGCTCTTCCTACTGCCATCCAAAAGTGGGTAAGCCATGGAGACCCAGAGACGGCCGATGGTCTTGTGGATCGTGTGGAGAAATACTTGGCTACAGAGAACCTGACGGCCTCTTCCAGAGACACTCGGACTTTCCACCCTAAGACCAGACCATCCCCAGGGGCGGATAAGAGGATTCCAAGGGGTGAGGGTGGAGAGAGTGAGAGGGTGGGAGCTCTACCCCAAGTTTGGCGAGAACAGCCTGGGAAATCAGCGGCTCAAGAGGCGGCAAGAAGGATCGTTTGCTACCGCTGCCGGCAAGCGGGACATATTGCAGCCAATTGCCCGGTTGTGGAGGAACCCATGCAGTGTGACTTTCTGACGGGCAGACGTCAGTCGCTGTGTGCGACAGTCGCATGCACTGCCATTCGAGGAACTGAGAAACATTTATGCAAAATGTGTGTTAATGGTAGAAATGTTGTGGTATTGCTGGATTCAGGTAGCCTTGTGACCCTGATAAAGGCTGAGTTAGTTAAAACAGAGGTCTCTGGGAATAGCAAGGTAGCTGTTATTTGTGTGCATGGGGACACCCGAGAGTATCCAGTGACTACAGTGTGTTTCGAGACCCCCAAAGGTACCCTCTCTCATCCAGTGGGCTTAGTATCTCAGTTACCGCATGACGCCATTGTGGGAAGGGATTTTCCGAAGTTCTGGGAACTGTGGGATGATCCTGAGCCCCTCACTGGTGCCCCTATGTACCAGGAATGTGATAGCCAGAACTCCCCTGAGAGTGGTGAGGACTCTCCGGAATTTCCCTTATCAGTATTGGCAGGGGAGACTCAAGAAACTGGAGAGGAGCCCACCTCCTCAGACGAAAACCTACCGTCTGTGGAGTTTTCTGATCTTGAGGTTCACAGGGAAAACTTTGCCACAGAACAGTTGAAAGACCCCGCCCTAATAAAGGCACGGGAAAACGTAGTGAAAATAGATGGTGAGTTAGTGAACCCAGATAATACCTGCACTTACCCATACTTCAGCGTAGAGAAGGACCTACTGTATCGGGTGGCAAAAAGGGCAGAAGAAACCGTTGAGCAGCTTGTGGTGCCCAAACCTTACAGGAAGTTGGTGTTGGAGTTGGCCCATGGGCACATTCTTGGAGGTCATCTGGGGACAGAGAAAACCCGAGAGAGGGTATTACAGAGATTCTATTGGCCGGGGGTGATGAAGGACGTAGAAAATTATTGTTCCTCCTGCCCTGTGTGTCAGAGGTTGGCCCCGATGCCACATTTCCGTAGCCCGCTGGTCCCTCTACCCATCATTGAGGTCCCGTTTGAGAGGATCGCCATGGATTTGGTAGGTCCTATAATCAAGTCCGCTAGGGGGCACCAGTACATATTAGTTATAATGGACTATGCCACCCGTTATCCAGAAGCGATCCCTCTCCGAAATACCTCGGCCAAAACCATAGCCAAAGAGCTATCTCTTGTTTTTAGCCGGGTGGGTATTTGTAAAGAACTGCTTACGGACCAAGGTACACCCTTTATGTCCCGGGTTATGAAAGAGCTGTGTAAATTGTTCAAAGTGACGCAATTGCGTACGTCTGTGTATCACCCCCAAACCGATGGGCTGGTTGAAAGATTCAACAAAACCCTAAAACAAATGTTGAAGAAAGTGGTGGATAGAGATGGAAAGGATTGGGACTGTTTACTTCCTTATTTGATGTTTGCTATTAGGGAGGTGCCCCAATCCTCTACGGGATTCTCCCCCTTTGAGTTACTGTATGGGAGACACCCAAGAGGGCTGTTGGATATTGCCAAGGAAACTTGGGAAAGTGAGAGTTCTCCCCACAGGAGTGTGATTGAGCATGTCGCCCTGATGCAAGATCGAATTGCACAGGTAATGCCCATCGTGAAGGAACATTTGGCCCAAGCGCAGTTGGCACAGCAGAGAGTGTACAACCGTGGAGCCAAGACCCGTACCTTTTCCCCGGGGGATAGGATATTGGTACTTGTCCCTACGGTTGAAAGTAAATTCCTTGCCAAATGGCAAGGCCCCTACGAGATAATGGAAAAAGTGAGCGAAGTGAATTACAAGGTCAGACAACCAGGAAGGCGAAAGCCCGAACAGATCTATCACGTTAATCTGTTGAAAGCCTGGAGGGATAGAGAGTCCCTAGTCGCAGACACTTGGTCACCAGCTCAAACTGGTTGCGTGATTCCTGAGGTTGGAATAGCAGCCACCTTGTCACAACCCCAACAACAGGAGGTTAAGGAGTTTGTGCTTCGCAACAAGGAGGTATTCTCTGAGCTGCCGGGACAAACATCTGGGGTAGAGCATGACATCATTACCCCGCCCGGTGAAAGGGTGAAGTTAAAACCCTATCGGATCCCAGAGGCAATACGGGAGGAAGTACAGAAAATGCTGAACTTAGGGGTGATAGAGGAGTCCCAAAGTGATTGGTCTAGTCCCATCGTGTTGGTGCCTAAACCGGATGGGAGCTGGCGATTTTGTAACGATTTTCGTCAGTTGAACAAAGTTACAAAATTTGACACCTACCCCATGCCACGTATAGATGAGTTGATCGACCGGCTGGGAACAGCCCGATACATGACGACTCTTGACCTCACAAAAGGGTATTGGCAAATCCCCCTGGCCAAGTCGGCCAAAGAGAAAACCGCATTTGTAACCCCAGACGGGGCGTTCCAATATAAAAGAATGCCGTTCGGGTTACAGAATGCGCCGGCCACATTCCAGCGGAAAATGGACCAGATGCTGAGGCCCCATCGGAAGTATGCTGCGGCTTACCTGGATGACGTAATTGTCCATAGCACAGATTGGGCCTCACATCTGCCAAAAGTGCAAGCAGTCCTGGACTCTGTTCGGGAAGCGGGGTTTACGGCTAACCCCAAGAAGTGTACCATTGGGCAGGAGGAGGCCAAATATCTTGGGTACACCATTGGGAGGGGAGTAATAAAACCCCAACTCAACAAAGTCGAGGCCATCCAGAGTTGGCCACGTCCCAACAGCAAGAAGCAGGTACGAGCCTTTCTGGGAATCGCTGGGTATTATCGGCGATTCATTCCCCACTTTGCTTCTAAGGCTGTGCCCCTAACCAACCTGACGAAGGGGAAAGGGTCGGTCATGATTAAATGGACCCCCGAGGCTGAGGCAGCATTCCAATTCTTGAAACAAGCCTTATGTAGCCAGCCAGTGTTGTACTCACCCGACTTCTCTAAAGACTTTGTCGTACAAAGTGATGCATCAGATGTGGGGTTAGGAGCAGTATTGTCCCAGGTCTGGAACGGGGAAGAGCACCCAGTCATTTACCTCAGCAGGAAGTTGAAGTCCCATGAGGTAAATTACGCCACCGTTGAAAAGGAGTGTTTAGCGGTGAAGTGGGCTCTAGATTCCCTTCGGTACTATCTGCTAGGTAGGCACTTTGACATGGTTACGGATCACGCTCCGTTAAAGTGGATGGCTCAAAACAAGGAAACAAATAGAAGAGTGAATAGGTGGTTCCTGGCCCTCCAGGAATTCAACTTCACAGTAAAGCATCGCCCTGGCGTTCAAATGGGGAATGTGGATGCTTTGTCTCGAGTACATGAATGCCTGATTGCTGGTGTTCCAACCCCGAGGTTAAAACAAGAGGGGGGGGGTATGTGACAGCAGGAAGGTAAAGTCACCTGGTTGCATCCAGGGGGGTAGATATATTTCGCCCAGATTCAGGCTTTACGCCGACTTATACAACTAGGTGGAGAGTTGTATAAGGCTAGTGGGCTCATGGATGACTCATACCTCTAGGGAGAGTGTGGGGCGTCGTGCAGACAGAGATGAGGAGACCAGCTGAACCTTGTCAGCTCATTTAGGCCTCTATAAGAACTCCCAGCTTCATTAGATGTTAGCTCATGCCTGGAACCAGACCTGTGTGGACTGTCTAGGGAGAGTGAACCCCTGTGCGGTGAGGCAAAGCCTGTGTGGCTATTTGTTTGGACTTTTACTAAACCAGGGACTTAGGGACTAGGACAGCACTAGGCTGATCCCAGTTGTTAGTTAGGAAACCTGTATGTTTAGTCAGAGGTCAACTTGACCAGGATTTATTTTGGTTATGTTTCTTTTGCTTTGCTGTGTTTTGTCACTGTAAATAGAAAATAAACCGCACCTTTTTTTGATTTTGAAAACCACAACCTCCGTTTGCTGGGCCTGTTTTGTGTGGGGAGCCCATCCCGGGGGTCACACACACCCGCTGCCGAGCTAACCCCCTCACACCAGTTATAGTTTGTGTATTTAGGAATGCATCCAGCTCGTTTTTAAAACAATTTACTGAGCAGGTCAATACTAGCTCTTGAGGGAGTCTAGTACCCATTTTCACAGCTTTTACTGTGAATAAGCCTTTCTGTATGTAGAGGTAAAAAATAAATAAAACATCCTTCAGATGTAAAGAATCCTCCCTTGTCCTCTGTAATGATCTGAAAATGAATAACTCTACACCACGAAGTTTACCATATGGACCGCTTATGTATTTATAAACGGTAAACATATTTTGCCTTAATGACCTCTTCCCAAGAAGGAATAAGTATTCTAGTGTATACGAATCTGTGGGCAGCCAAGTACACATAACAGGATGGCTGCTAAAGGTTGAGAATGCTGAAGCAGCAGTCATCTGATCAAGTGGCGAACCCTTACATATCAAAAGCTGAATTCTAGGAACTCAGCTCCTTTGTAAAAAGTGAAGGTACAATATCAGTTAAGTCCAAGAAGGTGCATGACATCTCCTGGGCTTATCTCTATCATTTACAGCTGACAGTTTTAGTGCACTCCCAGAAGACGGCTATGACTGTATTTCTGGGAGCCGCACACTGATACTTCAGGTCTAAGCATCTTCAACATTAGGGTTGGTGCAGCTGCTATGCCTTCCACCCCCCACCCCTTTCTCCTGACTAAACACAGAAGCCTTTGTATTAAAAATATAAAGGCTTCTATGAATGGGTAGAAAAGGGGAGGGGAGGGCATAGCTGCTCCATGTGCCTCTCTGCCTTCTCTCACAGCCCTGAGTGTCATTATATGCTCTGGCAGAGCCATAAACCTGTCAGATATAAGGAATAGAGATAAGTTCAGGGAATGATCTGTCCTGCCTCTCCTTGGACTTACTGTGACTTATGGTGTCCCTGCATTTTTTCCAAAGTAGCTGAATTCCTAGAATTCAGCTTTAAAGCATTTAAGGCATATGACGGGCAGATTAAGAATGTTTAAGCCTGCCATCAGTGGTCTACTGGAATCACAGATGCTCTTCTCTCCCTGGTGCCCTAGGCACCAAAACTGTCACAGTTTTAGAACACACAAGAAATGCAGGAAAAATTACTGGTTGGTGTATTACCTCCTTAAATTGATTGTTGGTTGAGAAGTGTATCTTTTCAGTGGTGGTGAGAAGAAAAGTAACCCTTAAATTCATGGTCATTGTAGTGCACCCTTACATTAATAATCAGAAATGGAGCTGGTAGGTATAACATACCTATAGAAATCCATGTATTATTTATTAAAAAAAAGCATTTAAAGGCAAACTCATCCAATCCAACAGGCCTATGTGTACCAAATTTGCATAGTCAATACATCTCCAGCCTCAGCAACCATGTGGTAGGATTTACCTCTTTTTATAAATGCTCTTGTTTAAGCCCCATACATCCTAAAAAATTTACAGTACTTAATGGGCATAGTCAAAAATGTAGCCCCAGTTACAAATCCTCTACTTACAATGCACAAATTATCTCTAAACTAAAGTGGATTGTTACATTGATAGTCAATGTAGTGCATTCATAATATTGATGCCCAATGTAGTGCTGCTCTTACGTTGGTGGTCAGTGCAGAGCTTTCTTATACTGTTGGTTAGAGTAGTTCATCCACCATTATAGTGGTGGCCAGTGTGGTGCCACAATGGTAACCTATGTATAGCCACTATTACATTGGTAGTCAATGTAGGGCCACAATTACATTGGTGGTTAGTGTAGTGCCACCATTACATTGGTAGTCAGTATTGTCAGTGGTAAAGTGCCCCTTTACATTAATGGTTAGTGGAGTCAAGCCGCCTTACAGTGATGGACGGTAGTGCTCAGCTCACTTACAGTGCCTTAAAAAAGTATTTATACCCGTTGAAATTTTCCACATTTTGTCATGTCAACCAAAAAAGTTAATGTAGTTTATTGGGATTTTTTGTGATAGACCAACAGAAAGGCACATAATTGTGAAGTGGAAGGAAAATGATAAATGGTTTTAATTTTTTTTTTTACAAATAAATATCTGAAAAGTGTGACCTGCATTTGTATTCAGCCCCCTTTACTCTGATACCCCTAACTAAAATCTAGTGGAACCAATTGCCTTCAGACGTCACCTAATTAGTGAATAGAGTCCATCTGTGTGTAATTTATTCTCAGTATAAATACAGCTGTTCTGTGCAGCCCTCAGAGGTTTGTTAGAGAAAATTAATGAACAAACAACATCATGAAGGCTAAGGAACACACCAGACAGGTCAGAGATAAAGTTGTGGAGAAGTTTAAAGCAGGGTTAGGTTATAAAAAATATCCCAAGCGTATAACATGTCACGGAACACTGTTCACTCCATCATCCAAAAATGGAAAGAGTATGGCACAACTGCAAACCTACCACGACATGGCCATCCACCTGAAGTGACAGGCTGGGCAAGGAGAGCATTAATCAGAGAAGCAGCCAAGAGGCCCATGGTAACTCTGGAGGAGCTGCAGAGATCCACAGCTCAGGTGGGAGAATCTGTCCACAGGACAACTTTTAGTCATTCACTCCACAAATCTGGCCTTTACGGAAGAGTGGCAAGAAGAAAGCCATTGTTGAAAGAAAGCCATAAGAAGTCCCATTTGCAGTTCACGAGTAGCCATGTGGGGGACACAGCAAACATGTCGGGTCAGATGAGACCAAAACTGAACTTTTTGGGCTAACAGCAAAAAGCTATGTGTGGCAAAAAACTAACACTGTCTATCAACCTGAACACACCATCCACACCGTGAAACACAGTGGTGGCAGCATCATGTTGTGGGGATGCTTTTCTTAAGCAGGGACAGGGAAGCTGGTCAGAGTTGATGGGAAGATGGATGGAGCCAAATACAGGGCAATTTTAGAAAAAAAACTGTTATGCCGCGTACACACAACCGTTTTTAATGTCATTGAAAAAAACGAAGTTTTTCTCGACGTGATTTTTCGTGTTTCCTCTCAAGCCTGCCTTGCCTACACACTATCGTGAAAAAAAATGCTCGAGCAAAGCGCAGTGACGTACAACACGTACAACGGCACTATAAAGGGGAAGTTCTATTCGGATGGCGCCACCCTTTGGGCTGCTTTTGCTGATCCTCATATTAGTAAAGTTTGGTGAGAGCCCATTCGCGCTTTTCAGCCTCATGCTCCTCAGTCCGTTACAGCGTGACAAATGTGCTATCTCCATTACGAACGTTAGTTTTACCAGAAGGAGCGCTCCCGTCTCATACTTGATTCTGAGCATGCACATTTTTTCCCCTCGTAAAAGCATACACACATACACCGTTTTTCACAACGTTAAAAAGAACGACGTGAAAAACGACGTAAAAAAATAGAGCAGGTTCTAATTTTTTTAGGCCATTTTTCACATCGTTAAAAATGCTCTGGAGCATACACACAATCGTTTTTAATGACCAATTTAAAAAATTGCATTTTTCACGCCATGAAAAACGGTTGTGTGTACGCGGCATAAGAGTCTGCAAAAGACTTGAGACTGGGGCAGAGGTTCACTTTCCAACAGGACAACGACCCTAAACATACAGCCAGAGCTACAATGGGCCTCCGTTAGCAAAAGAGCTAAAAAGAAGTTAGCGGAGGCCCGGCGGAAGAAAGAACCGGAGAGCGCGGCGACGACACCGGAGACCCCCGAAGTCGGAAGAAGACCCCCGGAGCTGTGCAATAAAATACTTTAAAAAGCTGTGTGGTTTTTTTATTGCAATTTTTTTCCACCAGGTGAATGGGTAGGGGTACGATGTACCCCATACTCATTCACATAGGGTGGGGGGGCCGGGATCCAGGGCCCCTTTATTAAAGGGGGCTCCCGGATTCCGATAAGCCCCCTGCCCGCAGACCCCGACAACCAACGGCCAGGGTTGTCGGGAAGAGGCCCTGTCCTCACCAACATGGGGGCAGGGTGCTCTGGGGTGGGGGGGCCGCAGGTCGCCCCCTGCCCCAGAGCACCAAACCCCCCCATGTTGAGGGCATGCGGCCTGGTACGGTTCAGGAGGGAGGGGGGGCCGCTCTCTCATCCCCCCCTCTTCCCCTGCGGCCGGCCAGGTTGTGTGCTCGGATAAGGGTCTGGTTTGGATTTTGGGGGGGACCCCCACGCTGTTCTTTCGGCGTAGGGGCGCCCCTTCAAATCCAGACCAGACCCAAGGGCCTGGTATGCCTCTGGAGGGGGAACCCATGCCGGTTTTTTATTTAAAATTTGGCCTGGAGTTCCCCCTCAAGATTCATACCAAACACAGTACCTGATATTGGCGGGGATCCAAGTCGGATCCCCGTTCATTGAAAGTCGGACATATGTCGGCTTCATGTCGCAGGGCAAAGTCGGATCCAAAGTAGGACAGATGTCGTGTCACACTAGTGTGAACCCAGCCTTAGGGAGGCTGAATACAAATGCTTGCTGCACTTTTCACATATTTATTGGTAAGAAAATGTTGAAAACCATTTATCATTTTCCTTCCACTTCACAATTATGTGCCACTTTGTGTTGGTCTATTAAAAATACATTGGTCAATAAAATACATTTACGTTTTTGGTTGTAACATGACAAAATGTGGAAAATTTCAAGGGGTATGAATACTTTTTCAAGGCACTGTACAGTGGTGGGAGCTAAATAGATCAGCACTCTGGCTCTAATGTTGGTGTAGGAGAAGAATTTGCTCAGGATTGCCTGCACACCAAACTGAGGTCACTAAGCAGTGATACCCTTGATTTTTTTTTATAATCAAATTTTTTTATTTAATTATAGGCTTCAACATTTCCATTCAACATTGTACATTTACATAAGAACAAATGAGCATTGCGAGAAAGAACTAGGTACAACATTATCTTATCAAAATAATATCCCCCCTCCCCCCCCAGCAGAAAAAAAAAAGAGAATTTTTTTTTTATAGAAAATAAAATATATATAATTCTCTCTCCCCCCCTCCCTCAACGCCATCCCAGGCTGCGGTGGAGTAAGTCTGCTCCGTCCCCACTCACTCCCTTCCTTCTACTTATGTCATGTGTTATCCTACTGTGTCCTTATTTGTCCCTTGAACAGTGCCCCTTCCTACTTCCAAAGAGGCCACTAATGGCCATGGTGACTATTCTTTTAATGTGAGGAAAAAAAAATTTATATATATTGTGACAGCAGGAAGGTAAAGTCACCTGGTTGCATCCAGGGGGGTAGATAATGATATATTTCTCCCAGATTCAGGCTTTATGCCGACTTATACAACTAGGGAGGGAGTTGATGAAGCCCAGCTGAGGCTAGTGGGCTCATGGATGATTCATACCTCTAGGGAGAGTGCTGGGCGTCGTGCAGGCAGGGAGTTGATGAGACCAGCTGAAGGGTGTCAGCTCGTTTAAGGCCTCTATAAAAACTCCCAGCTTCATTAGGTGTTTGCTCATGCCTGGACCCAGACCTGTGTGGACTGTCTAGGGAGAGTGAACCCCTGTGCGGTGAGACAAAGCCTGTGTGGCTATTTGTTTGGACATTTACTAAACCAGGGACTTAGGGACTAGGACAGCACCAGGCTGATCCCAGTTGTTAGTTAGGAAACCTGCATGTTTAGTCAGAGGTCAAGCTGACCAGGGTTTATTTTGTTTATGTTTCTTTTTGCTTTGCTGTGTTTTTTTGTCACTGTAAATAGAGAAATAAACCGCACCTTTTTGATCTTGAAAACCACAACCTCCGTCTGCTGGGCCTGTTTTTGTGTGGGGAGCCCATCCAGGGGATCACACACACCCGCTGCCGAGCAAAACCCCCCACAATATATATATATATATATATATATATATTTATTTGTGCCTCGTGATTAGGGATTGATTACCCATAATTGTGTATAGCGGCCCCCATGGCCTAATTCCCCAATTTAAAAAAGAACAAACAAACTTTGAGAAAAAAAAAAAAGGAAAACGTGATTATTTATTGGTTCTTCTCTACCAGGACCTCTTAGGAGGCCACTAATGGCCATAGTGTTTAAATAAATAATTATACCTTGTGATATCTTCGCCCGTGTTTACATTCAGGCGATCCTCCCAACCTACTCTTCCCCAAATTTTACGTGACAGACCCATATTCACCAAAGAAGTAAAAAAAAAAAAATAAAAAAAATAGTGATATCCTCACGGTGATCATTTACAATCTCTATCCTAATATTACTTTCAGTCCCTCATCTCCTGTGTGTGCCCTACTCCTTATCCTCCACCCCCCTTCCCATCCCTCCCCTCTCTATTTCAGCATGACTTAACTCCCTCTCTCTCTCCTAGTTAGGGGCAGACATCTCACTCCACACTATCAACGCAGCCAGAATTTATTAGGGAGGTCAATGAGAGAGAGAGGGAGGGGGAAAAAAAAGAAAATTAAGAATAAAGTAATAAAAAAATAAAAATAAAAAAAACATATATCAGTCCCGGTCAAGGTTCATGATTCGGTTCTTTATACTTCTATGGCTTAACCCATAAGCAACTATACTGGGGGTCCTTATAAATCCACTATGCCCCCTGCTTTCCCCCTCCATATCTCCTATCCTCAGCCCATTTCAGGTTCACACTGTATCCAGCCTGCCCAAGTCCTCTCAAATTCCCCTTTTTTGTCCTTCACTACTTGAGTCCACCTTTCGGCTTCCATTATCCGGTTAACCTCCTTTTTCCAGTCCTTTAGTGTTGGACAGGCGGCCTGTTTCCAAAATCTAGGGATCAATAATTTGGCTGCGTTCAATAGGTGTGGTGTGATACTCTTCCTGTAAGCTTTAATGGAGCCGGGTGTTCCATGGAATTGGAAGCATAGAGGAGTAAACTCCATAGGTCTAGGGGTCAACCTCTCAATCCATGGTGTGATTGATACCCAAAATGTTTTAATCATGGGGCATTCCCACCACAGGTGGAGAAATGTACCCCTCTGTTCACATCCTCTCCAACACCGGGCATCTGCCTCTGGGTACATCTGAGTTAATCTTACTGGTGTCCTGTACCACCTCGTCATAAATTTGTAGGCCATCTCTTGGACATACGAATTTATAGATGTAGAATAAGTTGATTTGATCATTTTTTTAATTTGTTCCTCTGACAGTTCTTTATTTAATTCTCTTTTCCACTCTCTGATAAAATATGGGACTGTACTCTTTTGGGCGCCTAGTATCAATCTATACATCTGAGACAGCAGGTGCCTAGCATCCCTCAAACACACACACTGGCCCTCAAACACTGTGATTGAGTTTAATGATCTCAATAGAGGTTTCATCTTGTTAAAGAAACCTGTCATTTGATAGTACCTCCAGCCTGATGTGGGTATATTCCCTAGGGCTATAACCAGCTCCGAATAGGTTGCTAGGGTTCCTCGCGGGGCGAATTTACCACACGTGGTGTCTCCATCCCGACCCCATGCCCCCAGGAATCCCCCCTCCCCCTTCCATACAAAGGGGTATGCCCTCCTCGGCATCTTTGCCATCTCTTGAGGTACATAGCTGGGTAGAAGTATTGATTTTTCAAAATTAATTTTAAAGTTAGATAGATGCAAATATCTGTCCACTTTCTGCATAAGAGCTTTTAAGGATGTCTGTGGTGTTGAAAGATAGAATAATAGGTCGTCAGTAGTGATGAGCCGAACACCCCCGGGTTCGGTTCGCACCAGAACCCGCGAACGGACCGAAAGTTCGAACGAACATTAGAACCCTATTAAATACAATGGATGCGAACGTTCGAATTCTAAAGTGCTAATTATAACAACTATTATGCATGTTATTGTCCTAAAAAGGGTTTGGGAACCCGGGTTCTGCACCAGGGGACATGTATCAATGCAAAAAGAAGTTTTAAAAACGGTCGTTTTTCGGGAGCAGTCATTTTAATGATGCATAAAGTGAAAAAAAAAAAGTCAAATATTCCTTTAAATATCGTACCTGGGGGGTGTCTAAAGTATGCCTGTGAAGTGCCACGTGTTTCCCGTGTTTAGAACTGTCCCTGCACAAAATGACACTTCTAAAGGAAAAAAAAGCCATTTAAAACTGCTTGCGGCTTTAATGTAATGTCTGGTCCCGGTAATATGGATGAAATTCTTTAAGAAAAATGGCATAGCTACCCCATGACCCCCCCCCCACCCCAGCCCATTACCAGCCCCTTTGGGTCTTGTATGGATATTAAGGGGAACCCCGCACATAAAATAAAAAAGGCCCTATATACTCTGAACAGCCCTATACAGGCGGTGCATACAAGACAGGGACTGTAGGTTTGTTCTTATGTAGAATCTGTTTGTAATTTTGAACAGGTACATTGTTGAAGTGTAGCTCCAGACCAAAAATCTATTTTTAAACTTTTTGGAAAACATAGGTAAGGGTTATCACCCCTGTAACATTTGTTTTGCTGTCTGTGCCCCTGTTCAGAACATTTCACCTCACTTTCCGTCCCAATGACAACTGTTTTTGAAATGTGGTGTTTTTCTTGAAACAAGGATTGCTGATAAAGCATCAGTACAGAGGAGACACCTTTCTCCCATATTTATTCTTACAGGAGAGAATTTTCCTTCCTAGTGGTAGATTTCCTCTCACTTCCTGTTGTCTTCTTGCGTTTGCAAGTAGGAGTCGTTTGTAAGTTGGATGTTTGAAAGTAGGGACCTGCCGTATATACTCTGCAGAAATAGGCCCCTTAGTTGTTGGTGTTGGCACAACACTGTAAGCACTCACAGTTACTCTTGGTTGGTGCTGGAACGCCCTGCTGTCAACTATTATATCAGGAATTTTAATTACATATAATTGTTGAACAGTGGTAGTAAAAATTGGGCCTTTGATGGTGGTGCTGGTGCCACAACACTGTAAGCCCTGACAGTTACTCTTGGTGGGTGCAGCAATGGGCCCTGCTGTGAATTATTAGATCAAGAATTGTAATTACATGCCCCTGTTGAACAGGGGCTGAAAAATTGGGCCTTAGGCACTGGTGGCACAACACTGCAACCCCTCACAGATACTGTACTTGGAGCACAGCAATGAGCCCTGTTGCAAAGTATTGCTTCAAAAATTGTAATGACACGCCCCTGTTAAACAGGGGCTGAAAAATTGGGCCTTAGGCACTGGTGGCACAACACTGCAACTCCTCACAGATACTGTACTTGGAGCACAGCAATGAGCCCTGTTGCAAAGTATTGCTTCAAAAATTGTAATGACACGCCCCTGTTAAACAGGGGCTGAAAAATTGGGCCTTAGGCACTGGTGGCACAACACTGCAACTCCTCACAGATACTGTACTTGGAGCACAGCAATGAGCCCTGTTGCAAAGTATTGCTTCAAAAATTGTAATTACACGCCCCTGTTAAACAGGGGCTGAAAAATTGGGCGTTAGGCACTGGTGGCGGCACCCATAAACAAAAATGATCTTACAAGCTATCATCATCAATCGTATCATTGAGGACTCGGAGGAGGAGGATAGCCAGTCAACATAACAGCACAGGCACTCAGCATCAGCATCAGTCTTGAAGGGATGTGACATGTTAAAATCAATTAGTCTGTTATATCAGCATCAGGTGTGTGGTAGCTGGTGGTGATCCAAGACTGGTTCATCTTGATGAAAGTCAGTCGATCAACCGAGTCGGTGGACAGGCGCACCCTGTGATCCGTGACAAATCCTCCAGCAGCACTGAATGTGCGTTCCGAAAGAACGCTGGATGCAGGACAGGCCAGTAGCTCAATTGCATACTGTGCAAGCTCTGGCCAGTGATCCATCCTCAAGACCCAGTAAGCCAGAGGATTTTCGGTGGGGAAGGTGTCCAAGTCTGACCTTGCCCCTAGATATTCCTGCACCATGTTTATCAGACGCTGGCGATGGTTGCTGGAACCGATCATACTTTGGGGCTGCGGACTAAAGAATTGTCTGAACGCATCGGTCAGACGGCCACCTTCCCCACCGCTCCTTCTTTGACTGGCCGAAGCCTCAGCAACTCGTTGTCCAGGACCAGGAGTTTGCAACCTCCCAGTCTCTGGGAACGCGTTGCACAGACCTTTCTGCAAGGCCTCCCGGAGTTGTCTCATCCTCTGCTCCCTCTGCGACGGTAACATAAGGTCCGCAACCTTACCCTTGTACCGTGGATCAAGGAGAGTGGCCAGCCAGTAATGGTCCCTCTCCTTGATCCGAAGAATACGAGGATCCTTCCGCAGACTTTGCAGGATCAGGGAGGCCATGCAGCGTAGGTTTGCTGAGGCATTCGCTCCGGAGTCCTCTGGGTCACTAAGGACGACATGATCCGCAGCCACCTCCTCCCAGCCACGTACAAGTCCACTGGTTTCTTGGGACTGTAAATCATCCCTAAAAGACTGCTGCTGATGATGCTGAGTGCCAGCCTCCACCTCCATGCTGACACAATCCTCCTCCTCCTCCTCCTCCTCCTCCTCCTCTTCCTGTGCGATGGGTGGGACAGAAGGAACACTGTCTGGGTAAAGGGGGCCTTGAGAGGCAAGGAAGTCCTCCTCTTCCTGCCTCTGTTCTGCCTCAAGTGCCCTGTCCATTATTCCACGCAGCGTGTGCTCCAACAGGTGGACAAGAGGTACAGTGTCACTGATGCATGCACTGTCACTGCTCACCATCCTCGTGGCCTCCTCAAATGGTGCCAGGACAGTGCATGCATCCCTGATCATGCCCCACTGGCGTGGAGAAAAAAAACCAAGCTCCCCTGACCCTGTCCTGGTGCCGTAGTCGCACAGGTACTCATTGATGGCCCTCTGCTGCGTGTGCAGCCGCTGCAGCATGGCCAACGTTGAGTTCCACCTGGTGGGCATGTCACATATAAGGCGGTTCTTGGGCAGGTTCAACTCCTTTTGCAGCTCAGCCAGGCGAGCACTGGCATTATAAGATCTGCGGAAATGCACACAGACTTTCCTGGCCTGCCTCAGGACATCCTGTAAGCCCGGGTACCTGCCCAAGAAGCGCTGCACCACCAGGTTAAGGACGTGAGCCACACAGGGCACATGGGTCAGTTGTCCCTGTCGGAGGGCGGAGAGGAGGTTGGTGCCATTGTCGCAAACCACCATTCCTGGCTTAAGCTGGCGTGGCGTCAACCACCTCTCGGCCTGGCCCTGCAGAGCAGACAGGACCTCTGCCCCAGTGTGGCTTCTGTCCCCCAAACACACCAGCGCAAGCACGGCATGGCATCTTTTTGCCTGCGTACTTGCGTAGCCCCGTGAACGGCTACGGAGCACCGCTGGTTCATAGGACAAACCACAGGAAGAGGCCATGGAGGAAGAAGAAGAGGAGGGGGTGGAGGAGAGAGGTGTGTCACAACCAGTAGTAGCATTTTGGAGGCGTGGCGGTGGGACAACCTCCAACACTACTGCACCTTGTCCTGAATCCTTCCCAGCTGCCAAAAGAGTGACCCAATGGGCCGTGAAAGAAAGGTAACGTCCCTGTCCATGCCTGCTGGACCATGAGTCAGCGGTAATATGCACCTTACCGCTGACCGCCCTGTCCAGCGAGGCCAAGACATTGCCTTCCACATGCCGGTAGAGAGCCGGAATAGCCTTCCGTGAGAAAAAGTGGCGTTTGGGAACCTGCCACTGAGGAACCGCACATTGCACAAACTCACGGAAGGGGGCCGAGTCTACCAACTGAAAAGGCAGCAGTTGAAGCGCTAGCAATTTAGCCAAGCTAGCATTCAACCGCTGGGCATGTGGATGGCTGGGAGTGAACTTCTTTCGACGGTCCAGCAGCTGGGGCAGGGAAATTTGCCTGCTAGAATCGGACGTCGGTGTACTGCTAGCAGAGTGGGCGCAAGTACTTGGCTGTGACACACCTAATTCTACACCTTCATTCCTCTCAGTGCATGTTTCAGAGAGGACTGAAGTTATAGTGGGGTTGGAGATCCCAGCTGATGCGGTGCAAGGAGAGGTCCGCTTTGTTCTTTGGTGTGGGTCTTTGAGGTAGGCTTGCCAACGAGCTGCATGGCAGGTCAACATATGTCTGGTCAGGCATGTGGTACCCAAGCGGCTGATGTTTTGGCCACGCGATATACGCTTGAGACATATGTTGCAAACAGCAGCTGTGCGATCTGATGCACTAGCCTCAAAAAAGGCCCACACCAAAGAACTTTTTGAATGACGGGCAGAGGCAGCGCCCTGCACAGGCGGAGCTCTGCGGTGTGATTCCGTCGGTGTACTGCCCTTACGCTGGCCACCAAAGGGCATCCTGCCTCGTTGGAGATGTGCCTCCTCCTCATCCTCCTCCTCCTCCTCTCTCCTATTAGGCACCCACGTGGAGTCAGTGACCTCATCATCCCCTCCCTCCTCATCACTGGAGCCAATCTGGCAGTATGCTGCAGCTGCTGGAACATGACTGCCAGATTGGTGTCCTTCTTGAGCATCCCCTCTGTCTGCTCTCACGCTACTGCCTTCCTCTAGCTGGGTTTCATCATCAGACCCTTCGAAACGCTGGGCATCCTCCTGGAGCATGTACCCAACACTGTGCTGAAACAGTTCGGGGGACTCCTCAGGAGGAGGACATGGTGGGTCTAGGGAAGGAGTGACTGATGATTTGTCTGACATTGATACCAGGGAAGACGACGCTTTGGCAGCTGCTTTTCCAGTACCCTGAGCCTGGGTGAGAGAGGATGAGGAGGAGGAGGAGGGCTTGGTCATCCACTCTACCAAGTCTTCGGCATGATGTGGCTCAACATGTCCAGCTGCCGAAAAGAAGGACAAGCGTGTCCCATGGCCATGTGCTGATGACAATGCACCGCGTCCACGACCAGCACTGTTGCCCCCAGACACAGAGCCTGCTTGCCCTCTTTTATTGCCTCCTGACTGTCTGCCTCTCCTTGTTTGCCTTCCAGACATTCTAATAGATGGCCTGCAGGGAGATGGGAAAAAAGCAATAAGGGCTACCTTCAGGTGTCCTTCTCTGTCCCTTGAAACAAGGACTTTCACAGTGAAAGAAACTGACACTCTCCCTACCTACAGTTTTCTGTCCCTAGAAAAAATATTTTTTTTAAGCACAATATAGCACAAGGACAATTCACTCACTGTCCTTACAGGTCCCTGGAAACAAGGACTTGCAGAGTGAAAGAAAAAAAACACTCTCCCTACCTACAGTTTTCTGTCCCTAGAAAAAATGTTTTTTTAATCACAATATAGCACAAGAACAATTCACTCACTGTCCTTACAGGTCCCTGGAAACAAGGACTTGCAGAGTGAAAGAAAAAAAACACTCTCCCTACCTACAGTTTTCTGTCCCTAGAAAAAATGTTTTTTTTAATCACAATATAGCACAAGAACAATTCACTCACTGTCCTTACAGGTCCCTGGAAACAAGGACTTGCAGAGTGAAAGAAAAAAAACACTCTCCCTACCTACAGTTTTCTGTCCCTAGAAAAAATGTTTTTTTTAATCACAATATAGCACAAGGACAATTCACTCACTGTCCTTACAGGTCCCTGGAAACAAGGACTTGCAGAGTGAAATAAACTGACACTCTCCCTACCTACAGTTTTCTGTCCCTAGAATAAATGTTTTTTTTAAGCACAATATAGCACAAGGACAATTCACTCACTGTCCTTACAGGTCCCTGGAAACAAGGACTTGCAGAGTGAAAGAAAAAAAACACTCTCCCTACCTACAGTTTTCTGTCCCTAGAAAAAATGTTTTTTTTAATCACAATATAGCACAAGGACAATTCACTCACTGTCCTTACAGGTCCCTGGAAACAAGGACTTGCAGAGTGAAAGAAAAAAAACACTCTCCCTACCTACAGTTTTCTGTCCCTAGAAAAAATTTTTTTTTTAATCACAATATAGCACAAGGACAATTCACTCACTGTCCTTACAGGTCCCTGGAAACAAGGACTTGCAGAGTGAAATAAACTGACACTCTCCCTACCTACAGTTTTCTGTCCCTAGAATAAATGTTTTTTTTAAGCACAATATAGCACAAGGACAATTCACTCACTGTCCTTACAGGTCCCTGGAAACAAGGACTTGCAGAGTGAAAGAAAAAAAACACTCTCCCTACCTACAGTTTTCTGTCCCTAGAAAAAATGTTTTTTTTAATCACAATATAGCACAAGGACAATTCACTCACTGTCCTTACAGGTCCCTGGAAACAAGGACTTGCAGAGTGAAATAAACTGACACTCTCCCTACCTACAGTTTTCTGTCCCTAGAATAAATGTTTTTTTTAAGAACAATATAGCACAAGGACAATTCACTCACTGTCCTTACAGGTCCCTGGAAACAAGGACTTGCAGAGTGAAAGAAAAAAAACACTCTCCCTACCTACAGTTTTCTGTCCCTAGAAAAAATGTTTTTTTTAATCACAATATAGCACAAGGACAATTCACTCACTGTCCTTACAGGTCCCTGGAAACAAGGACTTGCAGAGTGAAAGAAAAAAAACACTCTCCCTACCTACAGTTTTCTGTCCCTAGAAAAAATGTTTTTTTTAATCACAATATAGCACAAGGACAATTCACTCACTGTCCTTCCAGGTCCCTGGAAACAAGGACTTGCAGAGTGAAATAAACTGACACTCTCCCTACCTACAGTTTTCTGTCCCTAGAATAAATGTTTTTTTTAAGCACAATATAGCACAAGGACAATTCACTCACTGTCCTTAGAGGTCCCTGGAAACAAGGACTTGCAGAGTGAAAGAAAAAAAACACTCTCCCTACCTACAGTTTTCTGTCCCTAGAAAAAATGTTTTTTTTAATCACAATATAGCACAAGGACAATTCACTCACTGTCCTTCCAGGTCCCTGGAAACAAGGACTTGCAGAGTGAAATAAACTGACACTCTCCCTACCTACAGTTTTCTGTCCCTAGAATAAATGTTTTTTTAAGCACAATATAGCACAAGGACAATTCACTCACTGTCCTTACAGGTCCCTGGAAACAAGGACTAGCAGAGTGAAAGAAAAAAAACACTCTCCCTACCTACAGTTTTCTGTCCCTAGAAAAAATGTTTTTTTTTAATCACAATATAGCACAAGGACAATTCACTCACTGTCCTTCCAGGTCCCTGGAAACAAGGACTTGCAGAGTGAAATAAACTGACACTCTCCCTACCTACAGTTTTCTGTCCCTAGAATAAATGTTTTTTTTAAGCACAATATAGCACAAGGACAATTCACTCACTGTCCTTACAGGTCCCTGGAAACAAGGACTTGCAGAGTGAAAGAAAAAAACACTCTCCCTACCTACAGTTTTCTGTCCCTAGAAAAAATGTTTTTTTTAATCACAATATAGCACAAGGACAATTCACTCACTGTCCTTCCAGGTCCCTGGAAACAAGGACTTGCAGAGTGAAATAAACTGACACTCTCCCTACCTACAGTTTTCTGTCCCTAGAATAAATGTTTTTTTTAAGCACAATATAGCACAAGGACAATTCACTCACTGTCCTTACAGGTCCCTGGAAACAAGGACTTGCAGAGTGAAAGAAAAAAAACACTCTCCCTACCTACAGTTTTCTGTCCCTAGAAAAAATGTTTTTTTTTAAGCACAATATAGCACAAGGACAATTCACTCACTGTCCTTCCAAGTCCCTGGAAACAAGGACTTGCAGAGTGAAAGAAAAAAAACACTCTCCCTACCTACAGTTTTCTGTCCCTAGAAAAAATGTTTTTTTTAAGCACAATATAGCACAAGGACAATTCACTCACTGTCCTTCCAGGTCCCTGGAAACAAGGACTTGCAGAGTGAAAGAAAAAAAACACTCTCCCTACCTACAGTTTTCTGTCCCTAGAAAAAATGTTTTTTTTAATCACAATATAGCACAAGGACAATTCACTCACTGTCCTTACAGGTCCCTGGAAACAAGGACTTGCAGAGTGAAAGAAAAAAAACACTCTCCCTACCTACAGTTTTCTGTCCCTAGAAAAAATGTTTTTTTTAATCACAATATAGCACAAGGACAATTCACTCACTGTCCTTACAGGTCCCTGGAAACAAGGACTTGCAGAGTGAAAGAAAAAAAACACTCTCCCTACCTACAGTTTTCTGTCCCTAGAAAATTTTTTTTTTTAATCACAATATAGCACAAGGACAATTCACTCACTGTCCTTACAGGTCCCTGGAAACAAGGACTTGCAGAGTGAAATAAACTGACACTCTCCCTACCTACAGTTTTCTGTCCCTAGAATAAATGTTTTTTTAAGCACAATATAGCACAAGGACAATTCACTCACTGTCCTTACAGGTCCCTGGAAACAAGGACTTGCAGAGTGAAAGAAAAAAAACACTCTCCCTACCTACAGTTTTCTGTCCCTAGAAAAAATGTTTTTTTTAATCACAATATAGCACAAGGACAATTCACTCACTGTCCTTCCAGGTCCCTGGAAACAAGGACTTGCAGAGTGAAATAAACTGACACTCTCCCTACCTACAGTTTTCTGTCCCTAGAATAAATGTTTTTTTTAAGCACAATATAGCACAAGGACAATTCACTCACTGTCCTTACAGGTCCCTGGAAACAAGGACTTGCAGAGTGAAAGAAAAAAAACACTCTCCCTACCTACAGTTTTCTGTCCCTAGAAAAAATGTTTTTTTTAATCACAATATAGCACAAGGACAATTCACTCACTGTCCTTACAGGTCCCTGGAAACAAGGACTTGCAGAGTGAAAGAAAAAAAACACTCTCCCTACCTACAGTTTTCTGTCCCTAGAAAAAATGTTTTTTTTAATCACAATATAGCACAAGGACAATTCACTCACTGTCCTTCCAGGTCCCTGGAAACAAGGACTTGCAGAGTGAAATAAACTGACACTCTCCCTACCTACAGTTTTCTGTCCCTAGAATAAATGTTTTTTTTAAGCACAATATAGCACAAGGACAATTCACTCACTGTCCTTAGAGGTCCCTGGAAACAAGGACTTGCAGAGTGAAAGAAAAAAAACACTCTCCCTACCTACAGTTTTCTGTCCCTAGAAAAAATGTTTTTTTTTAAGCACAATATAGCACAAGGACAATTCACTCACTGTCCTTCCAGGTCCCTGGAAACAAGGACTTGCAGAGTGAAAGAAAAAAAACACTCTCCCTACCTACAGTTTTCTGTCCCTAGAAAAAATGTTTTTTTTAAGCACAATATAGCACAAGGACAATTCACTCACTGTCCTTCCAGGTCCCTGGAAACAAGGACTTGCAGAGTGAAAGAAAAAAAACACTCTCCCTACCTACAGTTTTCTGTCCCTAGAAAAAATGTTTTTTTTAATCACAATATAGCACAAGGACAATTCACTCACTGTCCTTACAGGTCCCTGGAAACAAGGACTTGCAGAGTGAAAGAAACTGACACTCTCCCTACCTACAGTTTTCTGTCCCTAGAATAAATGTTTTTTTAAGCACAATATAGCACAAGGACAATTCACTCACTGTCCTTCCAGGTCCCTGGAAACAAGGACTTGCAGAGTGAAAGAAACTGACACTGTCCCTACCTACAGTTTTCTGTCCCTAGAATAAATGTTTTTTTTAAGCACACTATAGCACAAGCACAAAACACACTGACACTCTCCCTACCTATCCTTCTCTTTCCCTAAACTAAAGGAATCCAGGTTAAGCAAGAAAGAAATAACAGTCACTGTCCCTGCCTATGCTGCTCTATCCCTGCTCCGGAACACACTACACTAGGCCGCCGTGCTGGCGGCCTTTTATAGTGTGGGGCGTGTACTAAACACCCTCAGCAATAATTGGCCACAGGCATCCTGCCTGTGGCCAATCATTGCTCTCCTCGCTGCCGGCGCTGTGATTGGCCAAGCATGCGGGGTCACAGTGCATGCTTGGCCAATCACAGCGCCTGGATGACACTGCGATGGCGTAGTGCATTGTGGGCCGTTCGCGTCACTCGAATTTGGCGCGAACGGCCCAAATCGTTCGATCTTCGTCGAACGATCGAACAGCCGATGTTCGAGTCGAACGTATGTTCGACTCGAACACGAAGCTCATCCCTAGTCGTCAGCATAAGCCGATACTTTGTGTTCCACATCCCCAATACATGTTTCTGATATCTCCCCATTGCTTCTGATCTTACAAAGAAATGGTTCTAATATTATAGCAAATATTAATGGTGAAAGTGGGCACCCCTGTCTTGTCCCGTTTCGTATGTTAAGATAATCTGATACTGTACCATTTACTTTAACCCTTGCTCTTGGGTTAGCGTAAAGGGCCATTATCCATCCCATCATGCGGTCACCCAGGCCCACCCCTCTCAAGACTTCACTCATAAAGCCCCAGTTCACCCTATCAAAGGCTTTTTCAGCATCCATTGATAGTACGATTTTTGTGGCTTTCTCTGGGCCATATTTCATCCAATGAAGAAGCTGAAGTGCCCTGATGGTGTTATCCCTTGCCTCCCGTCCTTTCATAAAACCTGTCTGGTCTGGATGCACTAGCTCCCTGATATGTTCTTGCATTCACAGCGCTAGGATTTTGGCCAGCAGTTTAGTATCCGAGTTGAGCAGAGAAATAGGCCTATAATTGGCACAGTACTGTGGATCTTTCCCTTCCTTTGGTAGTACAGTAATGTACGCCAACAGGGCTTCTGATGGCAACAGATTAGCCGCATTGATTGTATTAACGTAATTGCATAACGGTCTTATCAACTCAGAAGAGATTTTTTTGTAGTAAATATTTGTCAAGCCATCTGGGCCAGGACTTTTCCCTATCGGCAAGGCTGCTATTGCTCTGCTCAACTCTTCAACTGTAATTGGATGTTCCATTTCTGCTGTCACTGTCTCCGATAGGGTGGGCATTGATGATTCCCTAATATAATCTCGTATCTCCTCCCTTCTTTGGTCCTCCTTATCTTCTTTTTGTGAGGTCTCGGATGTCTGAATATTATATAATGTTTCATAAAATTTATGAAATTCTTTTGCTATGGCCTGGGTTTCCACTATCTTTTTGTTTCGTATTAATAGGTTATGGACATGTCTAGATTCTTGTTTCTTTTTAAGTTGTTTATCCAGTAGCCGACCGCATTTGTTCCCTTGTTCATAGAACCTATGAGCAAAGTATCTACATTTATTATTAATTTTACGATCTAGACATTGTGCGAGTTCTGCTCGAAGGTTCCCTAGTTGTTGGATCTCTAATGGGTCAAGGTTTTTTTATGTTTAGTCTCCAGTACATTCATTTTCTCTAGCAATTCTGTCACTTCCTTCCTTCTTTCCTTCTTGATGTGGGCCCCATAAGCTATTAGTTCTCCTCTTATAACCGTTTTATGAGCCTTCCACACTGCCTGATCTGACACCTGACCTGGTATGTTCCTCTCAAAATAGTCCCCTATTTCAACTGACAGTTCCTCGGTTATCTTTTTATTATCTAATATTGATTCGTTCAGTCTCCAAGTCCGTTCTATATAGCCTGCCTGGATAGGAGAGAGTGTCAATGTTATTGGTGCATGATCCGAAAGGGTTATGGACTCAATAGTGCAATTTCTGACCTTTTCTAAGTAGAATTGATCTACCATAAATACATCAATACGCGAGTACATATTATGTGTTTTGGAGTAGTAACTATAGTCCTTTACTCCATTGTGCATTACCCGCCAACTGTCAAGCAGATGTTGAGTGTGTAAAAGTTGTTTTAAATGCTTTAAAGCTCTAAAGGATAGAGATGTTTTCCCTGATGTTGTGTCCAAACTTGGATCCTGCACAATATTGAAGTCTCCGCGCAAGATCAAACAGCCTACCCTGAATTTCTCCCTTGATTTTAACATTGATATTGTTTCCAGAGCATGTTCCTAAAAAAAACAAAAAAAAAAAAACAATGTGTAAGCTTTATTATTGTTTTTAAACGTCCCACAGCTTCCACCCAACATTATGCTATTGGTATGACATTGGGTGGAGTGTACTGTAGTTGTTTGCTGTTGCTGCTGGCAAAACATCACATAGTATAGTAGAAGAAGAAAAAAGTTAAAGCCAGTCCAGCATATCAGAATTACCAGATAATAAGACTATTTGACCAAGTGTAGAATAACATAGACATAACTGACTTTGTTTAAACTCCAAATAGAAGAAAAAATATGTCCCTTGTATTTTGACCCTGCATCTGCTCTTAATTTAACTTAGGTATAGAAATATGTCCTTCTTTGTTCCCCAATCCCCACCCAATAATGTATTTTCCTGATGTCAAATGCTGTAATGTTGTAGTCTCACTTATACTGAACTTATTATAGCGTACTTTAAAGACTTTTTATGAATTCTTCTCTTTAGTTTTCTTCCACAATCAGTTCCCAAAGATGATTGTTAGTAAGTGGTGTGCAATGTAACACCTGTACAGTGTACACCCTAACGCACATGTGGAATGTTATTTCATTTTACTACTTTAGTAGAAAGTTCTTATCAGATGCTGAGGCTATGATTCAACTCTACATTTACTGGATATCTTTCTAAACCATTGAAATCACTCTGATGATATGCCTCTGAAATTTAGCAGAATGCGGCTTAGACTTTGGCAAAGGGCTTGGAAACATCTGTAGAATTGCCTGTCTTGGCTTTGCAATATTCACTTGGGATTTATAAACAAAACAAATGAGAAACGTAGCTAAAATGCAATTGTCAGCAATTTTACCAATCACATTTATTTGGAACATTTAGAATTAAAAATGATTACTTGCAAAATGAACCACTTAAGCCCCAGACCAATATGCAGCTTAAAGACCTGGCCACTTTTTGCGATTTGGCACTGCGTCGCTTTAACTGACAATTGCGCGGTCATGTGACGTGGCTCCCAAAACAAAATTGGCGTCTTTTTTTTCCCACAAATAGAGATTTCTTTTGGTGGTATTTGATAACCTCTGCGGTTTTTATTTTTTGCGCTATAAACAAAAATAGAGCGACAATTTTGAAAAAAATGCTATATTTTTAACTTTTTGCTATAGTATATATCCCCAAAAAATATCTAAAAAAACATTTTTTTCCTCAGTTTAGGCTGATACGTATTCTTCTACATATTTTTGGTAAAAAAAACGCAATAAGCGTTTATTGATTGGTTTGCGCAAAAGTTATAGCTTTTACAATATAGGGGGTAGTTTTATGGCATTTTTATAAAAAAGTTTTTTTTACTAGTAATGGCGGCGATCAGTGATTATTTTCGTGACTGCGACATTATGGCGGACACATCGAACACTTTTGACACTATTTTGGGACCATTGTCATTTTTACAGCGACCAGTGCTATAAAAATGCACTGGTTACTGTAAAAATGACACTGGTAGTGAAGGGGTTAACCAGGAGGGGGCGCTGTAGGGGTTAAGTGTGCCCTGATTTGTGTTTCTTACTGTGGGGGGCGCGTGGCTTAACGTGTGACGTCACTGATCGTCGTTCCCTATTACAGGGAACAGACGATCAGTGACAGGCTCACTAGGAAGCACAAGGAGAGGTTTGTTTACACTTACCTCTCCCCGTTCTTCCTCTCTGTGACCCGATCGCGAGACACCAGCGGCGATCGGGTCCGTTGTTCCCGCGGGGACGGTCACGGAGAATTGGACTGGCTGGCCTCTTAAAGGGGACGTACCTGTACGCCCATGTGCCCAGTCGTGCCATTCTGCCAACGTACATCGGTGTGCGGCGGTCCTCAAGCGGTTAAATGTATTTTAACGGTGTTGGTGGTAAAGTACTGTATTCATTAGCATATTAACTGTATCACATCATAGCTCCCAATAATCTGTTAAAGGAAACCTTTAAAGGCATAAACATGAAGTCTGCCATTCAGAAAATGCTGGTGGCCTGCCTGTTTCCTGGTTGTACTTTGAGTCACCAATCTAGAACCCAAAAAGACAAAATTTAAAGTAACGCTCAGGTAGAGAGGTAAAGTCCAACTAGACCGCTGTGAGTGCAGGCCGGGACAGGGAGCTCGTCCTAGCTCCAGGCTGCAGCAATGTCAAATGAAAAGATACATAAGCTGCACATCATGAAGCAGATCCATTTTAAAGAAATTGAGTAAAAGGGTTTCAGCACAGATAAAAAAAAAGTCACTGCCACTTAGGGACAGTTGCATTGCACATGTGACAGCATTTTAAAGCTGGGAGGGACCTCCGCTATTTACTAAGACTGTCCATATACTATATAGATGTAGCACTACCCCCCGCAGGAGCTGCTGGTTTAAGTTTTGGGCCTGTTCTCTGCCTATCAACCGCTGTAATATTTCTCGATTCCCCCCTGGCACAACTGGACAATAATAACAATAATGTGATTGTGGACCCCTAAAGGCTATAGAGTAGGGTGACCAGACATTCCCGGTTTCAGGGGACAGTCCCCGGATTGAGGACACTGTCCCCGGACCAAGTCTGTCCCCAGTTTTGTCCCCGGATTGGAGTTAAACAGGGGCTGGGGCAATTTTAAAGAGTCAGTGCAGAATTAAAGAAAAAAATATGAATTACATTACATTATCTGTGCCCCTTTCTGATGATCATGTGCTGGTCGGAGCGGAGGGAATATTTCTTCAGTTTCAGGTGCATGCCGATTCAGCTAGCATGTTCTTATGCCTTGGCTCAAGTCCAGGCCAGCCGCCTGCCTGCTTATCTCCTTGCCTTCCCTGGCGGAGTGATTTTCCTTTGCTCCCCACCCAGTAGTAGCGAGGGCCCGGAGACTATGACTTGACAGGCTAGAAAGGCGGGCGACGGCGGCCACGGGCAAAGAGTCGCTGATTGGCGCTATTACTAGTAAAAAAAAAAATGATGTCCCCGGATTTCATTTGAAAAATCTGGTCACCTTACTATAGAGGGCCACAATGATATCACACAACAGTAACTGTAATTAAATATTATTACCTTGTTGTGGTTAGCCTGCCACACATCTGCAAAAGACAGAGTCCCACACAAGAGGTAGTTCAACCAAGATGTAATATGTTTACTTGGTAAAGAAATAAAGATTAACATGAGACTTTCGACTCAGACAGATCCCTGTGAGAGTCCACGGACATACATATGCACAACAGTTCAAAAGTTTCATTTATAAACCATGAGACCCGAATTTACTCAACTTAGGGTCAGACCTGAAGAAGTGCACGGTGGTGGAATTTCCCACTGTTATGATACCTACAGTGGGGTACTTCTCCACCAAGTCCAACCCAGCTCACTAAACAGCACAATGACAGTAAAATAAATGCAAAAGTTGATTTACACGTGCAGATTCAACAAGCTATCTGGCTCCCTCTGGTGGGCAGCTTTACTGGTACGTGTCCCGCTGTATCAACCTAGTCAGTGAGCTGAACTAATGATTGCTCCCAAAAGTCTATAGTAATCTTTGCTAGCTTTTGTTGGTGCACTTGAGTATTTGTAATCCAGAGAAGAGGTAAAGAAAGATTAAACATTTAACATGTGTGGTGAAAAGGGCAAGTGGAATGCTGATCCATCCCAAAGCGCTAACTCAATCCTGAATGTAGCGTGTCTCTGCTTGCGGTACCGCAGTTACTACCAGCAAGCGTAAGTAAAAGTATGGAAGTCACCTTTCTGCGACACAGTTAGTTATGTTGATGGGCAGGTGCCCTCTCACCACATGAGGTCTCGCCTCGCTGGTATCCTCCGACAGGGCCCTCTTGGTTTGCAATCTCCGGACGAGTCACAGTCCCTGGTCCTCCGATTAGCCGCTTACAAGGCGACGGTGGATAGGTGACTCTGGATGCTCAGGGGTGTGGAGCTGTCTCTCTCCCGGGTCTGATCAGCCAGGCTGTAGCGGGAATCCCTACAACAGGCGATCCGGCCTCCGTCACTCTAGGCCCAGGCTTCTCCGGTCTAAGCACCCTCGCTGCAGGCCTCTTGCCTCTTGCAAGATGGCATCCCAAGAGAATGTGTGTAAATTACTAAAGCACTAATGAAACAAAATAGTGTGAATCCAATAAAAAGATGACCAAATAGTGTAAGCTGCAATCAATCAAAAAATATCTGTGACCTTAACATGTGAATAAATAAACAAATATTGATGCGCTAGACACCAACCAAATTATTGTGCACTTGTGACAGTGTTCAAACAACTCTCCCTGCTGAGAGTGGATAATCTTACAGTAAAATAATCTTCAATAAAATACCTTCAATAAAAAACATAAAAACCCCCCCCAAAACACACGTATCTGTGTATATAGATCCAAAAAGCATGGATTCCAATGTGGGCTATAGTACTTTATATTGCGTGTCCCCAGTCCATATAGATCACTGATCAATATAGTGCAAAAAACATCACCATCTGCACCGTGATGATTTAGGGAGTACTTGCTCCTAGATCAGACTCCTCCTTACAAGCTCCAATTTTCAGGATAATCCCATTCACATAAAAGAAAAAAAAAGGAAACAGATCATAGCACAATAAGCCTCTGCAAGACACAACCTGTCACAGCCGTGGCCCGCACTCACATAACCTCCGGGATCATCAGCGTGTGCTCAGCTCAGTAGTTCCTGTGTTCCTCAAACAGACTGCCGATGCGAGCGGCACTTAGGCTCCTCCCCCCTACGCGTTACGTCACTGACACGTGACTTAATCATGGGTAACGTCTGCTACATCCCCACATCCTTATGTAGAGTACGACAGAGCGTTTGTAGTGGTTGCCATGGTGATTGTCTGGAAACACATAATCGCTGGCCAGCGCTGATTCCCATATATTTTTAATTAAAAGTTAAACAATTTATTGCAATACAAATATGCCGCAACTCATTCACATATAGGTTTTTGGCATAATACAACTTATTTAAAACCAGCAATTACAAACATCTAGTGAACTGTATATACCATTGCTAAAAAAGATTCGCTAGGCCCTCCGGTGGCGAAGCCTGGAACTACAATCTTATGTATTACATGTTCACTACTTAATGCATCACCGAAAGAATAAACATACATATTTAAAATTCCTTATAAAAATTCCATAGAAATGAATAAAAATTTATAAAATATATAGATGTGTATAGACATGAAAGGGCACCAACATCCCTCCATCTCTCAGCTCACAACATCTATTATGAGGGTCCATAATCCACATAATATTAATATATGTTCCCGTTTAAATACAATTATAAAATGTGTAGAACTTCCAATCAGTCTGTACACATATCACTAGTATACATATGCACTCACCTATAGCCAATTTAATCCCCAGTAATAATCCCCAATGGGTCGCTATAAGTTATACAACCCAGGTGCGGCCCTCTAATATCCAGAGTGCCAAATATATGTCCCATGACCCAAATGCCATATGAGTTCCTCAGGCCTGATGCTAATAATCAGAAATAAAACAATTGAGGTCAAAATCTATATTTAAACCATACGGCGATAAAGTGCAAATTTCATAAATCCACCTGGATTCACTTTTACTAATTTCCCTCACCTTGTGGCTTCCCCTCCAATGTGGTTTAAATTTCTGTATAGCCCAAAACTTTAGATCTGCTGGATTCCTCTTATGGCAAAGGTCAAAATGTCTAGAGACATTATGTTTTGGGAAACCTACCTTGATGTTTTGTACATGTTCTCTTAGTCTTTTCCAAAGAGGTCTTTGGTTCTTCCTATGTACTGTAATGAGCAAGTGCATTCTAACATGTACACCACCCCTTCTGTTCTACACGTAATAAAATCTTTAATACTATAGTCCTTGTTGGTAGTGTTAGATTTAAAATTAGAACATTTAACCCCCTTTAAGCCTGTTTCTCTGCATGCGTAACAGCGTTTGCACGGGTAGAAACCCTTAGCCTGAAAAAAGGTAAGAGTGTTGGTTTTTATGGGGGGATCAGGGATATTCTTCACCACTAGATCCCTCAGGGTTGGTGCTCTTCTATATATCACCCTTGGCTTATCTGGTAAAATAGTCGTTAGCTGTTTATCTGCTTTTAAAATGGGCCAGTACTTCCTAAATATTTTTTCCATTTGTCTATGCTGAATATTATAGTCCATAATCAATGCTACCTCTTGAGAATTCCCCTTAATTTTTTCCCTATCCTTTATAAGCTGATTTCTGGGGGTTTGTATACCTCTCTTATTTTCTCATGGATAAAATCTTCATTATATCCTTTCGAGATAAATTTATTACCAATTTCGTTGGCCTGTTCTAAATACACATTTTGATCTGAGCAATTCCTCCGTAGCCTCACCAGTTGGCCCTTTGGTATGTTAATCAGCCAAGGGTCATAGTGACAACTATCTGTTGGTATATAGCTGTTCCTTTCCACTGGATTAAAGTGCGTTTTCGTTCTTATTTGATTGTTCTCCATGGATATGTCCAAATCCAAAAATTGTATGGCTTTATCACTTATTATGTAGGTTAATTTGATATTTCTGTGATTCATATTTAATTTTTGAAAAAAATCTATTAAAGTGCTCTCATCTCCACTCCATATCACGATACAGTCATCAATGAACCGTTTATATAGGATCAATTGTTCCGGTTCCTCGAGATATATAGCCTCTTCCTCCCATTCGGACATGAAAATGTTTGCAACACTAGGGGCATATTTTGCCCCCATCCCTATACCATTCAGTTGTCTATAGTACTCGGATTCGTACCAGAAATAGCTGTGTTGTAATCCGAAGGCCAGGCTTCTTAAAATGAATCTTTTCTGTTTGACGCTATGTCGCTAAAGACATCCAGAGCCCATCTGGAGGCCTTTATCGCTTGCTCATGCTCCATATTAGTATATAGCGAAGCGACATCAGCTGTAGCCATCAAATATTGCTGTTGTGGATTTAGTTCAACCTTCTCCAGGAGTTGTAAAAGATGTTTCGTATCTCTCAAATACGCACGTGTTTTAGGCACCAAGGGTTGCATGAAACGATCAATATACTCCCCCAGTCTTGAATTGAGAGATTGTATACCATTAATAATCGGCCTACCTGGTGGTTTTTGTAAATCTTTATGTACCTTCGGTACTGTATAGATAACTGGAACTCTGCACATATCCGGTACCAAGTATTTCTCCTCTATCTTGGATAAAATCTTCTTTATACTCCCTCTCTCAATCAATTCCACTAATTCTTCTTTATATTCACTGGTGGGATTACTTCTTAATTTTATGTATGTATTAGTGTCATTTAGTTGCCCCATTAATTCTTGATGGTAATACTCCTTTGATAATACCACAATGGCCCCCCCCTTTATCAGCAGGTCTTATCACTACCTGTTTATTCTTTTCTAATTCTTTTATTCCTCTATTTATAGCCTGGGGTCCAGGTAATCTCTTCACTTTTAATTTCTCCAGGTCTTGTGTTACCATTTTGTTAAATACCTCCACATGTTGGTTATTTGATACCTGTGGGTTGAACAATGATTTGTTCCGTAATTCACTATGTTGTACTTTTCCTGGTCTGTAAATTTTTGTATTTTGCTGCGCATGGGTATTCATTAAATATTTCTTTATATTCAGCTTCCTTGTGTATTTTAGGATGTCCACATAGGCCTCAAATTTTTTTAGATTCCTTTTGGGTGCGTATTTTAATCCCTTATCAAGGGTTAAAAGTTCAGTTTTTGTCAGAGCCACCCCACTGATATTATATATTCCTTTACCTATTTCCATCTTCCTCTTTTGGATCTTGTATCCACCTCGGGTTCCCCTCTTGCATTTGGGCTTCTGGTATGCGTCATGTGCTCGTACCTGGGGGGGGGTTCTCTCGCTCCTGCGGCTCCCTAAAAAAGAAGATGTGTTTGGTTCCTCCTCATCTCCATATTTTCTTAACGGTTCATATTTGTTCTGGGTTTTTATTGTCATTCTCATAGTGGTGTCGATCATACTCGGGATGGTTCCCTTGTGGAGGATATCGGGAATTTTAACCTCCTTGGTGTGAATAATACTGAGCTGGATATGTATTATTTTCCCTTTCATCCCTCCTTTCCGAGGTTTGTTGACCCTGACTGCTATGCTGTCCTTGGGCATAGCCTCCCTGCTGTTCATACGGACGATCGTGATGATTGATCGGTTTATGATTGTTCTTATTTTTCCAGAAAGGTTTTTTGGGAGATTTGGACCCACTTTGGTGGTTGTTCTTATTTCTCCACCATGGTTTTGGGGTCCTTGGTTCATTAATCACCTCCCTCCCCTGTCTCTCATAATTATTTGTATTGTCTCTCGGCGGCCTCTCATGTTCATCATTATAATCTCTGGGGTGTCTGTATCTTACCGGTGATCTTCCACTTCGCTCTGGAGATATAATCCGAACCCCTCTGCCTGGAGATGATATGGTGGACCCTACTTTTCCGCTTCTTAGGTTCAATTGCCATTTGTATGCCTGTTCTTGCTTATAATCATTCGTGTCCCTCAGATATTTCCTTTTTTTCCTCTGTTTTATATCGATATCTTTTTGTCCTGGGACTTTACTTAATTGGTTAGTGAGGGTTAGAAATGATTCTGATTCCTTATAACCATCTAGAGTTACTTTGCTATCTGCAATTTCTTTATTGATAACTATCAATTTTTTTCTGTTTCCTTTTAAGGAGGAATTGTAGTACCTCAATTCCTTTTTTGTTAAAGAATTGGAACCATTCCTCCACTGAGTCCTTATCCAATAGCCCATCATTAATGGGCACATCCCACCTGAGTCTTCTAGGGACTAATCTCTCTTTTATGTACTGTTCATGGGAAACTATATCCCACCATAAGCTCACCTTTTTTTCCATCATTTGGCCAAATTTTCTGAAAATGATGTCCAAGTCACCTGTTTCAGTGGTGGGATCAATTGAGAACACATCTTTTAAATCGATAGTGCGATTTTCCACAAATTTGAATATATCCATTGTGCTGCTCTAGTTTGTGTTCAGAATTGCGTGTATATGTGTGTAAATTACTAAAGCGCTAATGAAACCAAATAGTGTGAATCCAATAAAAAGATGACCAAATAGTGTAAGCTGCAATCAATCAAAAAAATATCTGTGACCTTAACATGTGATTAAATAAACAAATATTGATGCGCTAGACACCAACCAAATTATTGTGCACTTGTGACAGTGTTCAAACAACTCTCCCTGCTGAGAGTGGATAATCTTACAGTAAAATAATCTTCAATAAAATACCTTCAATAAAAAACATAAACCCCCCCCCCCCAAAACACACGTATCTGTGTATATAGATCCAAAAAGCATGGATTCCACTGTGGGCTATAGTACTTTATATTGCGTGTCCCCAGTCCATATAGATCACAGATCAATATAGTGCAAAAAACATCACCATCTGCACCGTGATGATTTAGGGAGTACTTGCTCCTAGATCAGACTCCTCCTTACAAGCTCCAATTTTCAGGATAATCCCATTCACATAAAAGAAAAGAAAAGGAAACAGATCATAGCGCAATAAGCCTCTGCAAGACACAACCTGTCACAGCCGTGGCCCGCACTCACATAACCTCCGGGATCATCAGCGTATGCTCAGCTCAGTAGTTCCTGTGTTCCTCAAACAGACTGCCGATGCGAGCGTCACTTAGGCTCCTTCCCCCTATGCGTTAAGTCACTGACAGGTGACTTAATCATGGGTAACGTCTGCTACAGCCCCATCCCAAGAGAATGAACACAAGCCCTGCCTTGTCTTGAATAAGTCCTCCCAGCAGTCAGTGCGTGGCGCCACACTACTTTGCAACACAGTGGCGTTGTGGGCCTTGTAATTTATTTCTGACCCACAGCAATAGAGTCTCTGACTCTCCGCACCACAAGGTCCGTCAGGCATTGTTCTTACCATAGCTAAACCCAACAAATTGCAGCAGTATAAGACAACCGGGCAATAAAAAAGAGTTAAGTTCTTATAGGCACAAACTGTAGTCCATAAGCTACGTGCAAAAGTGACACCTTGCTACATTGACATATACCAAGAACTTCAGCTGTCAGGGTGGGTTGGAGTAAAATCTTTATACTTCAAAGTACAAGAAAGCCGTATACAGTATATGATTAAAGACAGAGTGTAGCTGAGGTTTTATGCATAGCTTTGCTCATTGTCTTGCTATTTTACATTGCACAGCAGCACACCTGTGGGACTAGGATCAGGCTGCCAAAGTCATTCTGCCCTAAATATTTTCTCCAAGTTGTCTTCATCTTCTGCTTCTGGAGGTGGTTGCTGTGACTGAGTGACCAGAGCTTGCTTTGAAGGGGTGAACCAGTCTGAGTGGGCACTCACACAGATTTGCTCAGTGGCAAGAGGTGGTTGCAGTTCCAAGTCTTTAAAAGCCCTGTCTTTCCCTCTGGGAAAATCTAATACACAGGAAGGTCAGGTAACTGACCACAAACAATGTACAGCTGCAGGCTCCCTCGGGCAGCTAGGTTTCCCAGTAACACTCTGTCACCTGGTTTTATGTCACAAACTCTAACTCTGAGATCATATCATCTTTGGTTTTGCTGCCTGAGGGCGTCAGGTCAACACTACGGATGAGCCGAACACCCCCCGGTTCGGTTTGCACCAGAACCTGCGAACGGACCGATAGTTCGCGCAAACTTTAGAACCCTATTAAAGTCTATGGGACTCGAACGTTCAAAACCAAAACTGCTAATTATGAAGGCTAATATGTGAGTTATTGTCCTAAAAAGGGTTTGGGGACCCGGGTCCTGCCCCAGGGTACATGTATCAATGCAAAAAAAAGTTATAAAAACAGCCGTTTTTTCGGGAGGAGTGATTTTAATGATGCTTAACCACTTGCCGACCATGTCATAGCCGAAAGACGGCTACAGCACGGTCAAGTTATTCTGGGGCGCGCTCCAGGAATTATATGTGACCGCCAGGTCCGGAAGACCTGGCGCATCACGGATCACGGTAGATGGCCGCTAATCGCGGCCGTTTACCACGTGATCGCTCCGTCAAATGACGGAGCGATCACTTGTAAACAAACCGGCGTCATGTGATGACGCCGGTTTCCTCTCTCCCCTCTGTGTACCGATCGATACATTGTGAGAGGAGAGGATGGCAGCAGCGCTGTGGGCTGGATCTGTAGTGCCCACAGCGCTGCTCTGTGACAATTGCAGTCACAGATCCATCCATCCCTGCTCATACTCTGCAATACCCTGCCCATACTCTGCAATACTCTGCAATACCCTGCCTGACCATACTCTGCAATACTCTGCAATACCCTGCCATACTCTGCAATACCCTGCCATACTCTGCAATACCCTGCAATACTCTGCAATACCCTGCCCATACTCTGCAATACCCTGCAATACCCTGCCCATATTTTGCAATACCCTGCAATACCCTGCAATACCCTTCAATACTCTGCAATACCCTGCAATACCCTGCAATACCCTGTAATACTCTGCAATACCCTGCAATACCCTGCAATACTCTGCACTACCCTGCCATACCCAGCCATACCCAGTCATACCCGGCCATACCCAGCCATGCTCAGCCATACCCAGCCATACTCAGCCATACTCAGCCATGCTTAACTTTGTGTTTTAACCACTTCCCGCCCGCCGGCCGTCATATGACATCCTTGACTTTGCAGCTACAGGCATCATTCATATGTCAGATTTTTCAGCTGGCTATTCCCTACACCATAAGAATGATCATAGCGGCTGTTCTGCCGCTTGATCGTTCTTACGGGAGGCGAGAGGGGACACCCCCCCTCTCCCGCCGACCTCCGGTGCTTCTACCGACTCACCCGCTACGATCGAAGCCAGGTTCGTTTTTTTATTTTTATTTCAGGCTTCCCAGCCTAGAGGTGAGATGTGGGGTCTTACTGACCCCATATCTCACTGTAAAGAGGACCTGTCGTGCCATATTCCTATTACAATAGATGTTTACATTCCTTGTAATAGGAATAAAAGTGATCAAAAAAAAATTGGGGGGGAAAAAAGTGTCAAACTAAAATAAATAAAGTAAAATGAACAATAATTTTTTTATTTTTTTTTTAAAGCGCCCCTGCCCCCGTGTGCTTGCATGCAGAAGCAAACGCATACGTAAGTCCCGCCCACATATGAAAACGGTGTTCAAACCACACATGTTAGGTATCGCTGCGAACGTTAGAGCAAGAGCAATAATTTTGGCCCTAGACCTCCTCTGTAACTCAAAACATGTAACCAGTAAAAATATTTAAAGCGTCGCCTTTGGGGATTTTTAAGTAGAGAAGTTTGGCGCCATTCCACGAGCGTGTGCAATTTTGAAGGGTGACATGTTAGGTATCTATTTACTCGGCGTAACTTCATCTTTCACATTATGCAAAAACATTCAGCTAACTTTACCGTTTTGTTTTTTTTAAAGCACAAAAAAAGCGTTCGAAAAATTGCTGCGCAAATACCGTGCGAGATAAAAAGTTGCAACAACCGCCATTGTATTCTCTAGGGTCTTTGCTAAAAAACATTAATAATGTTTGGGGGTTCGGTGTAATTTTCTAGCAAACAAATGATGATTTTTACATGTAGGAGAGAAATGTCAGAATTGGCCTGGGTGCTCCAGAACACCTGAAGGTGCTCCCTGCATGTTGGGCCTCTGTATGTGGCCACGCTGTGTAAAAGTCTCACACATGTGGTATCGCCATACTCGGGAGGAATAGCAGAATGTGTTTTGGGGTGTAATTTGTGGTATGCATATGCTGTGTGTGAGAAATAACCTGCTAATTTGACAATTTAGTGAAAAAAAAAAGAAAAAAAAAATCTTGATTTTGCAAATAATTGTGGGAAAAAATGAAAACTTCAAAAAACTCACCATGCCTCTTTCTAAATACCTTGGAATGTCTTCTTTCCAAAAAGGGGTCATTTGGGGGGTATTTGTACTTTTCAGGCATGTCAGGGTCTCAAGAAATTAGATAGGCCGTCAGTACTTCAGGTGTGATCAATTTTCAGATATTGGCACCATAGCTTGTGGACTCTATAACTTTCAAAAAGACCAAATAATATACACCAATTTGTACTTATTTTTACCAAAAATATGTAGCAGTATAAATTTTGGCCAAAATTTATGAAGAAAAATTACTAATTTGCAAGAAACGAAGAAAAACAGGGGCATGTAATTACAAAATTTTCAGTCTCTTTTCTTTTATAGCGCAAAAAATAAAAAACCCAACTGTGATTAAATATCACCATATACTAACCAGATACTCTAGTTGGAGCGCAGGAATGAGCCCTGCTGCAAAGTATTGCATCAAAAATTGTAATTACACGCCCCTGTTAAACAGGGGCAGAAAAATTGGGCCTTAGACACTGGTGCTGGTGCCACAACACTGCAACCCCTCACAGATACTCTAGTTGGAGCGCAGGAATGAGCCCTGCTGCAAAGTATTGCATCAAAAATTGTATTTACACACCCCTGGTAAACAGGGGCTGAAAAATTGGGCCTTAGGTGCTGGTGCCACAACACTGCAACCCCTCACAGATACTCTAGTTGGAGTGCAGGATTGAGCCCTGCTGCAAAGTATTGCATTAAAAATTGTAAATACACGCCCCTGTTAAACAGGGGCTGAAAAATTGGGCCTTAGCCACTGGTGGCGGTGCCCAGAAACAAAAATGTTTTTACATGCTATCAGCATGATCATTGAGGAGGAAGAGGATAGTCATTTAGCATAACAGGATAGTCACTCTGCATCAGCATAGGCAGTCTTGAAGGGATCTGACATTTCAAAGAAAATTATTCTGTTACATCAGCATCAGGTGCTTGGTAGCTGGTGGTGATCCAAGACTGATTCTTTTTTATGAAGGTCAGTCGATCGATCGAGTCGGTGAACAGGCGCACCCTGTGATCGGTTACAAAACCTCCAGCAGCACTGAATGTGCCTTCCGAAAGAACGCTGGATGCAGGACAGGCCAGTAGCTCAATTGCATACTGTGCAAGCTCTGGCCAGTGATCCATCCTCAAGACCCAGTAACCCAGAGGATTTTCAGTGGGAAAGGTGTCCAAGTCTGATCTTGCCCCTAGGTATTCCTGCACCATGTAAAACAGACGCCGGCGATGGTTGCTGGAACCGATCATACCTTGGGGCTGCGGACTAAAAAATTGTCTGAACGCAATGGTCAGACGGCCACCTTCTCCACTGCTCCTTCTTTGACCGAAGCCTCAGCAACACGTTGTCCAGGACCAGGAATTTGTAACCTCCCAGTCTCTAGGAACACGTTGCACAGACCTTTCTGCAAGGCCTCCCGAAGATGTTTCATCCTCTGCTCCCTCTGCGACTCCATGATAAGGTCTGCAACCTTACCCTTGTAACGTGGATCAAGGAGGGTTGCCAGCCAGTAATGATCCCTCTCCTTGATAGCACGAATACGAGGATCCTTCCGCAGGCTTTGCAGGATCAGGGAGGCCAAGCAGCGTAGGTTTGCTGAGGCATTTCGGTGCGGAGTCCTCTGGGTGACTAAGGACGACATGATCCGCAGCCACCTCCTCCCAGCCACGTACAAGTCCATGTGTTTTTTGGGACTGTAATTGATCCCTTGAAGACTGCTGCTCATGCTAAGTGCTAGGCTCCACCTCCATGCTGACACAATCCTCCTCCTCCTTGTCCTCTTCCTGTGTGATAGGCGGGCCAGCAGGAACACTGTCTGGATAAAGGGGGCCTTGAGAGGTAAGGAAGTCCTCCTCTTCCTCCCTCTGTTCTGCCTCAAGTGCCCTGTCCATTATTCCACACAGCGTGTGCTCCAACAGGTGGACAAGAGGGACAGTGTCACTGATGCATGCACTGTCACTGCTCACCATCCTCGTGGCCTCCTCAAATGGTGCCAGGACAGTGCATGCATCCCTGATCATGGCCCACTGGCGTGGGGAAAAAAATCCAAGCTACCCAGGCCCTGTCCTGGTGCCATATTGCAACAGATACTCATTGATGGCCCTCTGCTGCATGTGCAGCCGCTGCAGCATGGCCAACGTAGAGTTCCACCAGGTGGGCATGTCACAGATTTAGCGGTTCTTGGGCAGGTTGTATTCCTTTTGCAGGTCAGCCAGCCGAGCACTGGCATTACATGACTGATGGAAATGCCCACAGAGTTTCCTGGCCTGCTTCAGGACCTCCTGTAAGCCCGGGTACCTGCCCAAGAACCGCTGCACCACCAAGTTACGGATGTGAACCAAACAGGGCACATGGGTTAGTTGTCCCTGTCGGAGGGCGGAGAGGAGGTTGGTGCCATTGTTGCAAACCACCTTTCCTGGCTTAAGCTGGCGTGGCATCAACCACCTCTGAGCCTGCCCCTGCAGAGCTGACAGAATCTCTGTTCCAGTGTGGCTCCTGTCCCCCAATCACACCAGCTCAAGCACTGCATGGCATCTTTTTGCCTGCGTACTTGCGTAGCCCCTTGAACGCCTACGGAGCACCGCTGGTTCCGAGGACAAAGCACAGGAAGAGGCCATGGAAGAAGAGGAGGGGGTGGAGGAGAGAGGTGTGTCAGAATCACCAGTAGTAGCATTTTGGAGGCGTGGTGGTGAAACAACCTCCAACACTACTGCAGCTTATCCTGCATCCTTCCCAGCTGCCAGCAGAGTGACCCAATGCGCCGTGAAAGATAGGTAACGTCCCTGTCCATGCCTGCTGGACCATGAGTCAGCGGTAATATGCACCTTACCGCTGAACGGGTTCGGGGGACTCCTTAGGAGGACATGATGGGGCTAGGGAAGGAGTGACTGATGCCATTGAGCCGAGGGAAGAGGCCGCTTTGGCAGTTGTTTTGCCAAACAAAGTACCCTCCCTGAACCTGGGTGAGAGAGGATGAGGAGGATGAGGACGGCGGTCATCCACTCTACCAAGTCTTCGGCATGTTGTGGCTCAACATGGCCAGCTGACGAAAAGAAGGACAATCGTGTCCCACGGCCACGTGCTGATGAGGATGCACCGTGTCCACGACCAGCACTGTTGCCTCTAGACACAGAACCTGCTTGCCCTCTTTTATTGGCTCGTGACTGTCTGCCTCTCCTTGTTTTCCTTCCAGACATACTAATGGCCTGCAGTGAGATGTAGCTGCACAAAGGTGGGATGTATATATATAAATCTATAGTGATTATACTGCAGCTAGCACAATTAACTGCCTGCTGTGGTATTAGTATGAGAAAAGCAGCAATTGTCTTCAGTTAGTTTTAGGTGCACACTGTGCAGAGGACACAGTACACTAACTGAAAATACTTGCAGCTCCCTGCCTGTGGTATTAGTTTGAGAACACCACCAATTGTATTCAGGTACCTTTAGGTGCACACTGTGCAAAGGACAGAAGTACACTAAATGAAATTAATGCAGCTCCCTGCCTGTGGTTTTAGTACGATAACACCACTATTTGTATTGAGGTGCCTTTAGGTGCACACTGTGCAAAGGACAAAAGTACACTAAATGAAATTAATGCAGCTCCCTGCCTGTGGTTTTAGTATGAGAACACCACTAATTGTATTGAGGTACCTTTAGGTGAACGCTGTGCAAAGGACACAGTACACTAAATTAAATTAATGCAGCTCCCTGCCTGTGGTTTTAGTATGAGAACACCACTAATTGTATTGAGGTACCATTAGGTGCACACTGTGCAAAGGACAGAAGTACACTAAATGACATTAATGCAGCTCCCTGCCTGTGGTTTTAGTATGAGAAGACCACTAATTGTATTGAGGTACCTTTAGGTGAATGCTGTGCAAAGGACACAGTACACTAAATGAAATTAATGCAGCTCCCTGCCTGTAGTTTTAGTATGAGAACACCACTAATTGTATTGAGGTACCTTTAGGTGCACACTGTGCAAAGGACACAGTATACTAAGTGAAAATACTGCAGCTAGCACAATCACCTGCCTGCCTGTCAGTTTAGAGAATAACAGGAATGGATCTAGCTAAACTGAATACAGTGTGTAAATATATATACAACACCTAGGATGCATATATATCCTCTACACACTGTAACTGCAGCTAACTTACTCGCCTGCCTGCTCTATCTAACTCAAAATAAATTAAACTGTCTCTCTCTTTAACCTCCCTCTTTAACCACCGCAACACATTACACAAGGCCGCCACGGAGGCGGCCTTATATAGTGTGGCGCGTGCACTAAACCCCCTGAGACATAATTGGCCAAAGCCACCCTGGCTTTGGCCAATTATGGCTCTCCGTTTTTTGCGCGCTGTGATTGGCAAAAGCATGCGGATCATAGTGCATCCTTGGCCAATCATCAGCCAGAAATGCACTGTGATGCCGCAGTGAATTATAGGCCGTGACGCGCCACTCGAATTTGGCGCGAACGTCCCATAGTGTTCGAAATTCGGCGAACAGCCGAACAGGCGATGTTCGAGTCGAACATGGGTTCGACTCGAACTCGAAGCTCATTCCTAGTCAGGAGCAGTTTGAGCCTTCATGTAGGCAGAATTATGTGTCTTTCAAAACTTTGTATGCTGCAGACAACATTTCATTTATGGGGATGCCATAGACCAGATGCACTGGTAATTGAGATTCTCTTTCAAACATAAGCATATAAGGTGAAAACCCTGTCACGTCATGCTGTTGTAGGCATGAACCATAGCTCATATATCCATTTCCATTCAGTTGTAAGCATGCCCTGTAAACACAGAATGGTAATTTAATTGCTCGGGTTGTGGGTCTCCTTGAGATTGGTAAGGAGTAGTTTGTGACTTCTGTACCCCCAGCATGTCCAATAAGTCTTTAATGAGTTTGCTCCCATATTCTCTAACTTGTTCTGAGTGGATCTTCTGTGGCAATCTAAAATGGACAAAACTATTTTCTACTAAGACTTTGGCTACAGTGGAGGCTTTGTGATCCTCCATCAGGAAAGCTTAAGCATATTGCATGAAATGGTCGATCACTGCAAAGGTGTTCCCCTGTCCACTTGTATCGGGCTCCAAGCACAGGAAACCAGCGCACATTAACTCCATGGGTCTTCCAGGTGGCCCATTGGGGCGGCTCTAGCTGGTAAGGTTATCCGCTATATACACCAGGGACAAGAACAGCAGTAGCTCTCCACTTCTGCTCAAACTCTATTCTTCTGTTCAACTCTATGACATTTCAGGATCTTGGCCAGGTGGGAATGGTTTTGGGGTCAGTGGCCATTCTTTCAGGGGAAACAATATGCCCAAGGGAAGTCATAGACAGCTGACAGAATTAGCACTTTTCCAGGGAAAGTTTCAGCCCTTCCTCATAAAGTCACTTCATCACTTTCTCCAAGCATTGTCCATGTCCCTCGTAACCTCAGAATCTGGACCTGAAGTCTGTTCCTCAAATTTAGAGATAATGGGATGTTATCTGGGTAGAAATGATCCAAAGGAATATTATCTTTCACTCCCCCACTGAAACAAAATGTAAAATAGGGATAGCTGGGTTCACCTGCCCAAGTAGCACTTAGGGCAGAAACATCACTGGAGAGTCAGTGAGGCTGCAGACAATGACAGGAACCCTCCCTTGAGTGCTTCCATGGATATCACTTTGGAAATCAGCTCTATATCAGCATTTCTCTTTTTTAGAATTTTTCTCTAATATGACATAGGGTCCCAGAAGTTTCCAGCTTAACTTCACCAAGGCTCAAAGAAAAACCCTCTCCTTTCTATAACACCTTCTCTGTATTCTCCAGCTGCCATAATCTTCCCACTTTCTCAACTGGGGCTCTCTTTTCTTGGACCAAATGCCAATACACTGGCTGCAGAATGAGGTGAACATCCTGTGATGAAGAGTCACATTTACAGGTGATGGAAACCAGATTTGCATTTGTGCTTACAATGAAAAAACTCTTTATGGACCCTGGAATCTGTTTT
Organism: Rana muscosa; assembly: GCA_029206835.1. Classification (NCBI taxonomy): domain Eukaryota; kingdom Metazoa; phylum Chordata; class Amphibia; order Anura; family Ranidae; genus Rana; species Rana muscosa. The sequence goes on along the minus strand of CM055122.1, from coordinate 992,243,578 downwards.
GCTGCCAGGAAAAGGCCTTGCGAGAATGCCCTGGGCGAAAAAGAAGAACAACTCTTTAAGCAGTAAATAACGACAATCGGCACAATCAATAGTCTCAAACTGAAGTAAAAGGGGTGCTCTGACTATGGGTCTGACTACCACTCTATGATGGGGTGCTTATGAAAACATTTGTAATCCACAAAGGTAAGAGAATGTCTTCACATAATGTTCCAATATCAGACAGAAAGCTCTGCCAGAAGCAGTAGTGCCCCAGAAAGTGTACCCATAGTTCAACACAATATACTTTTTTTAATAATGATATGATTATAAAAGTGTTGCAAGAGATTCAGTTATCAACAAGAAGCTTATAAAAGTCTGGAGTTAGGTCATCTGGTCTAGGGGGCCCTTACTTTCCAGGAATGTTTAACACCTTAAGTAACCCCTTCTGAGGTTATCACTGCGTTTAGGAAGGCGAGATGATGGTCTTCGCAATAGAGAGATTGAAGCACAACCTGTTCTGAAAAATCTTCACCTCCCTATGGGTTATAAAGATTGGCAAAATAAACATTGTTATAAAAATGTCTGGATATATCATTGATTACCCCCAGTCAGAGGGGTTATGTGACATATTCTTTTTTGCATTATAGGTAGGGCACCTGAGTTTTAAGAAAGGCCTTTATATATTTAAAAAGGGTAAACTTTTTTGCATCTGGTAGGGTTTTTCCCATCAATACTACCTTCACTGCCTCCCAAAAAAAAAAATGGGTTGTCAGCATGCATTTCATTATTTTCTGAATATTATTACTACAGCTGTGCACAGAATATTAACCCTGCAAACCACCACCATAGAAAGTCATAACCCCCATTCACAAAGATAAAATAGCACTCACGAATCACTCTAAACATTATTATGAAGCTTTATTTTTGTTTGTGGGCCTTCTGTGTTCCACTAGTCCCAAAGCCAGTGCCATTCTGGCATTTGTTTTTCCTAACCTTGCTTTTACCCTCAACTGACATCTTCCAAAAATCCTGCATATGCACAAACTAAAGCGATCCATGCCCTGCTTTGTATTTCAAGTTGTCATGGTGCTGTAACATCTTATTAATGTCAAAGGAACATGTAAACAAATGAGAATATAAGCATAAGTAAGTCCTAAAGTATATACAGTAAAGTGCTTGGCTCAGCTTTAAGGAAATGTTTTCTCCTTACAAAATGCTAGTGGTTTCTGGTTCCAGTGCTCGATTAGATAGATGCAAAAACAGGAACTCCAATCCTTCCATTAGTAAAAACATACATCTCTAGTCCTCACCAACTCTTACATAGTTAGTTACATAGTTAAATAGTAGGTGAGTTTGAAAAAAGACACTAGTCCTTCAAGTCTGACTTTTGTGTGTAATTTTATGTCAGTATTACATTGTATAATCCTATATGTTGTGGTTGTTCAGGTGCTTATCTAATAGTTTTTTGAAACTATCGATGCTCCCCGCTGAAACCACCGCCTGTGGAAGGGAATTGCACATCCTTGCCGCTCTTATGCCGCGTACACACGATCGGAAATTCCGACAAGAAAACCGTGGATTTTTTTCTGAAGGAATGTTGGCTCAAACTTGTGTTGCATACACACGGTCACACAAATCTTGTCGGAAATTCCGACCGTCAAGAACGCGGTGACGTACAAGACGTACGACGAGCCGAGATCAATGAAGTTCAAAAGGCAGTTCAACTCTTCTGCTTGATTCTGAGCATGCATGTTTTTTTGCGCGTCGGAATTGCATACAGACAAGCGGATTTTCCGATAGAAACTTTTTCTGTCGGAAAAATAGAGAACCTGCTCTCAATCTTTTGTTGGTGGAAATTCCAACAGAAAAAGTCAGATGGAGCCTACACACGGTCGGAATTTCCAACAAAAAGCTCACATCGGATTTTTCTTGTCGGAATTTCTGATCGTGTGTACGCGGCATTACAGTAAAGAACCCTCTACGCAGTTTAAGGTTAAACCTCTTTTCTTCTAATTTTAATGAGTGGCCATTTGTCTTATTAAATTCCCTTCCGCGGAAAAGTTTTATCCCTATTATGGGGTCACCAGTATGGTATTTGTAAATTGAAATTGTAGCGATGGCCCCCAGGGTTGCTACATGTTACGGCATCCACACATTTCACCCTGCTGCCAGACATGCATTAGACACACTTCTTAGTCAATGAACAGTCTCTTGCTTGTTTTTGTTTTTTTATTAGGGGATTGGACTTGGTTGGGGAAAAGGGACATGGGCTGCCCATAGGATAAATTAGTACTTTGTAGAATAAAGTAACTGTGTCACACTTCTAGGCAGAAAAAGATGGCTGACCCTAAACTTGACAGACTTTTACCTCAGAACACTTGTTCCTCAGCACACTTCCTCCAGCACACTACTTCACTGTCCAATTTTAGTAATCCTGTCACTTCTTCAGAACATGACTAGACCTCACTCTGAATAAGTCCCAGTGTCTTTACTTGATGGCCCTTTGTAGGCCAGGGCCTGCAGTACCCCTTTGTGGTAGCAACCGATTTACTTGAGAAGAATAATCCCAGCAAGTCCGACTTGCAAATCCTGCCCGCCCGCATGGCTACATCGATTTGACACTTAAGTATAAAGTCACCAATGGGGACCAAGGAGTTGCCAATCCCGATATAGATATGAAAGGACAAATATCCCCCAAGGTAAGTATTAGGGACTTTGAAGGCAACAAGAAAAAGGATATCAACAGAAAATTATCTGATTCGTATTTATTAATAAAGAATGTAAAAGTTGATCAGGTGCAAACATCACCAATGATATAATTTATAAAAACAACAAGATACAGTGGTAAATCTTTAGTGCGTGGTAATTGTCAATATTTAGCCTGACGTGTTTCATGACTACTGTAGGGTCCCTTCACATCAGGGGAGTTCAAGGCAAGATGAGACTACCATAGCACATTCTAAAAACAAGAGACAAATACAAAAAACATAATAGAAACAAGCAAAAAATATAAATATAAATCTTCCATAATTTGGTTAACCTGTCTCGCCCATTGTTCTATCGTAGGTACTTGCTGCTTATAGATCAGAGTTAGCCCTGTAACTGCATCCAACAAATGTGGAGCTATACTATTTTTATATGCCCTAATGGAGCTTTGGGTACCATGAAAGAGGGATTGCACCAGGTCGTCCCTGATCGAGGCCATTATTATTTGTGAGGTCACATTCCTGAGCCCGGCCCAGAATGGCCTAATCTTAGGACATTCCCACCAGATGTGAATATGGGAGCCTTGTTGCCCGCAGCTCCGCCAACATCTATCCAAGACTGAGGGGTATGCGATGGCCAGCATCTTCGGGACCCTGTACCACCTGGACAAAAGTTTATAATTTGTGTAACGGGAAGGCCCAGGGAACTCAGAATCGCTTAGAAAGTATGAGATACCCTTGCTTCAGCTCCCCCAATGCCTCTTATGTGTCAACCACCCTGTGTCTCTATTAGGGGCACAGGGTGAATGAAAACCCCAATATGGTCTGTGATAGCCATATTCAATGCTGCACATACATTGTATCTAGATTGGGTCTGTAATATTGATCCACCATATTCCTCAGGATATCTGCAAAGAACTATTTACTGTTTGATTATAACCTCAACAGGGTAATTGAAAAGTGACGCCTTCATGATGTTGGGATACCTACTGTTAGATGCTAATGTCATCACCCCCAGCCCCTGCCTTTGTGTAATCATTGCTGGGAGGAATTAAGGTGATTTGCATTCTATTGTTCATTATGACTTGGGAAGGCCTGGTGTGAATAGAGATAATTAAAGTATGCCTGTGTGTATGGTATCCGGCAGACAGACTGGCTGCCAACACTTGGTGATAAGATGTGCATTGGGGATCATTATATTCTATTGTGTGGGATCTTTTGAAGCCTAGCAGACATCAGGATGATGTGTTGAGTCTTGTGATGTGTGGGTGGAGCTGGGCCATTGTTCATGTTAAACTAATGCAGTATTGGATATATATAAAAGTTACAATGTTTCTCAATAAAGTCATTCGATCCTAGGAAGATACAGAGCGTGTTGTCTCGTTCTTCCAGAAGGATTAATTCCTATGGGAGGGGGTCGTTTGGCTGTGGAAGATTGGTAGCGAGTGGATGTGTGTCCAGGAGAGGGGACAGAGGAAACGGCGTTAACCCCCTTCGTATTTGGGGTGCCGTTACAATTTGTTTCCTGTGTTTTAATATTTATAGAAGATAAATAAATAGGAAACATTTTATTGCCTGGGGTAAAGCCCGGAAGTGGCACCCGCCTTACTATAGGCTTACCTATAGGTAAAACTCAGTAAAGGAAGTTTACTTCCTCTTTAAACAAGGACTACTGGTAAATTTAGCTGTGCTAGGTGGTAACTAACCTGGCTGATTTATAGCCTTTGTGATCATTTGGGGTTTCTCCTAAGCCTGGTTTAACTGTGGTTCCTACCTTTTGTCAATAGGTGGCACTGTTGTCTTTGGCATTAGTTTGATGAGCTGCAGTGTCATGGACGTATGCCTCTGGCACCCACAACAAGGCTCAGGCACATCCCCGCTGGTAGGCTTCCAAGTGTAAACAGAAGCTTTCCATTGCGCATGTGCGCGCCAATCGCGCGCGCGCGGTGACGCTGCCTTGGCGCCCAATGGCCTTTAAAAGGGGCTTCTCCTGTCCAGACTCTTGCTGTCTGATCTGCAGTGTTCCTGTGACCTGATCCTGAACTTGCACCTGCTGTTACTCTGACCCGGCTTTCTGACCTTGCTGCTAACTCCAGTCCTGACCTTTGGCTTCCTAGACCCAGTCCTGCTCATCTGTCTGCCTGATCCTCTGTTGCCTGATTCAGCCTGAACTTGACCCTCCGCTGCCTGACGCTTCTGCCTGTATCTGATCCGCTGTGCATGACCTGGCTCGTCTGACCTTTCTCCTGCCTGCTGCTTGTATCCGTATCTACCGGCATCCTCGGCTACCTGCATCAGCTGATCTGCACCTTCCAGCCGCATCCCCAGCTACCTGCACCCGCTGGCCTGAATCACCTGACCTGCATCTTCAGCTGTCCATAGCGGGCTTCTCATCTAGTCCAGGAGAACCTAACAGGCACTCATACCTCACTGTGCTCCTTCGGCCACTGTCCCAACTCCAGTGACCTGGGAACCAGGGCTGTACGAGAGGTCTCCCTCTGCACGTCAGGCTCACCTCCAAGGTACGTGTCATGCAGTGAGACTTATGAATATGCATACCTCTTTTAGCCAATCAGTAGAAGTTTCAGGCCTCTGAACATGTTGGAAGAGAGTATATATTAGCAGGAAGTCAGGTGATCTAGGTCCTCCCACCCTGACCTCGGTCTGGTGTGAATGTGTGAGGAACAGCTGCGTTGGGTAAAGCCTGGAGTCTAAGGCCTGGCCATGTGCTTGAAGCTCTCCCAGAGAGAGCCTGTTTGCTGCCTGGGGGCATGGGAGACTCTTTGCCAGAGAGAGAGTGAGAGAGAGACTCTTTTTGCCTGGAGGCATCAGGAAAAGGATGGAGTTCTGAGATGAAATACCAGACGTACATGAGCGGGGGACTGTGAAAAGGCTGGGAAAGCGTAAAAATAAGGGACTCATTCATGTAGATATAGAACATTGGATGCAGGTCTAAGGTCCTTGTTCTGTATTTCAGTCTGCCTGGCTATTTTGTTTTTGGAATCTGCTGATCTGTCTGCCTACGGTCCTAGGGTGTCCTGTGCCCTAACCCTCTCTCCTGCATTTTTCTGTTGTGAGCAATAAACTTACCTTTGTTCATCCTAAAAGTGACTGGTTCCCATCTTTTCGGCAACCGTCTACACCCACCATGCCTAGCACCCTGAGGTGAAATCTTCAGAGTTTGGCAGAAGGTGCAAGAGAAGACCCTACATTGTTCCAGTCTCCTCCACCAGGTACATGATAATGAGCATGGCCATTAAGGATGAGGACAAAGAAATACTCACAGGTGATGTTGGTGACAGTGCCAAACTTGATCAGACTTTGGCAGAAGGCAGATGACGGCTTGACTGTAATTACAGGGTATAGCAATGTTCCCTTGGATGGCATGGGTAGGCTTCCATTAGAAGGCACTGGAAGCTTGAATGTCTGTAGAAGTCACTGTAGGTGAAACTGGAAAACCTCAGAACAAAAAGTAGAGCTGTCTTGAGTATTATTGATGATCAGTCAGCACCATCAGCATAGCAGGTTTAATTTTCTTCCAGGCGCTTACTCTGTTATAATTAACGCAGCTTTCCCCTTCTTGTTTTTCCCCCTTCTTTCCTTTCCTCTTATTTCTTATGCCTGCAGAAATTATTCCCTTCCCTGGTATGTCCTGCACAGCAGCAACCTCTTTCCCATTTAGGCAAGCTGTTCTGCTGTTGTGTCACACAAGCCTCTCCGAAAACGTCATGGAGTCTGTCACTCTGAGAGAGTAACACTCACAAACAGCAACACAGTCCTGCTCTCACTGTTATTCTTGACTTCAAGTCCTCCTCTTCCCAGGCACTCCCAACTACCAGTTCACATGTCCACTTCTGTTCCTATGCAATTTCAGTATCAAAATTGTACTGGAGTTAAAGTCCAATAAAGCACAACTACCCTGTAACAAGACAACCCGACTTGGCGCTCTCATAGAATGTTGCAGTGAAGAGTATAACAGTAGCCTAAAGCCTCGTACACACGACCGAGTTTCTCGTCGTTAAAAACACGTCGTTTTTCTGGACGAGATTCTTGTTAACCTTGACGAGTTTCTCGTCAAGCTTTCCATGCGTACACACTGACAATTCCAAATCTCGTCGTTGTTCTGCGTCCAGCACGTACGACGGCAGTATAAAGGGGAAGATCGATTTCAATGGCGCCACCCCTTGGGCTGCTTTTGCTGATCTCGTGTTACCGTGTGTGAAGTAAAAGTTTGGGAAGAGACGATTCGCGCTTTTCAGTCTTCGTGCTTTCAGTTCGTTTTAGCATGACGAATGTGCTATCTCCTTTATGAAGGCTTGTTTTACTAGAAGATGCGTTCCTGTCTTATACTTGATTCTGAGCATGCGCGCTTTTTGAAGAGTCGTAAAAGCATACACACGAACCATTTTCTCGTCGCAAAACAGGCCGACGAGAAACACGACGAGAAAATCTAGAATCCGGACGAGAAAATAGAGAGCAGGTTCTCTATTTTTCTCATCGAGATTCACAGCAGTTTTCTCGTCGTAAAACCATACACACGAACGGTTTTCTCAACAATAAAGCTCTCTCTGCACTTTTCTCGGCGGATTTGGACGAGAAACTCGGTCGTGTGTACGAGGCTTAACAGTAGTAATGATTGGAAATTCCGACAAGAAAAGTTTGATGTGAGCTTTTGGTCGGAAATTCCGACAGTGTGTAGGCTCCACCTGACTTTTTCTGTCGGAATTTCCGCCAACAAAAATTTGAGAACTGGTTCTCAAATTTTCCGACAAGAAAAGTTCTTGTCGGAAATTCCGATCGTCTGTATGCAATTCCGACGCACCAAAAACCCTGCATGCTCTGAAGCAAGTACGAGATGGAAGCGCTCGGTCTGGTAAAACTAGCGTTCATAATGGAGATAGCACATTCGTCACGCAGCAAATTTTTGCATCTTTTAATGCAGCGCATTCTTTTCTTCTTTATAATGCTAGAATAATGTTTTGCTGCTGATATTCACACAGAGCTCTGACAAATGTATTTCTTTATTATTTCTCGCGATCTCATGAATAATCTTTTTCTTTTTTAAAGCCAGATCTCCATTATAATGTTTAGATTTTTTTTTATAGTCATCTTTTTTCCTTTTTTTATTTTAATCAAGATCTCCTGCTTTTTTTATTATTTGAAAATTATTTTCTAGTGATCTCCATATTTTTTTTATTTTTTTTGTGTGTCAAGTTACCACAACAACATTACTATCTTGTATTTTTTTACCTCAAGGAGGTTGGTTGGTGTCCCTTGTTAATTTGACATTGTAAATTTGAAATGTACCTGCCTACTCACAAAACAAACTGTCCTTTTTTAAGAAAAACACATAGGCAAGTATTTGCAGGAAAAAAAATGTCCATTTATTCTGGATCATAACAAAATAAAGAGGAAGGCAACGCTGGAGAAACTGCTGGAATTTGCGAAGCCTTTGGACCCCAGGGCAGACATCAACTATTTGCAAATCAAAATTGGTAGCCTGAGGAGTCCATATAATAGGGATCACAATCTGGTCCTGGACTCCGAGAGATCAGGAACAGAAGCAGATGACATATATGTCCCCAGGCTGTGGTACTACAACAGCCTGCGTCTTCTGTCAGACCAGACTGAACCCAGGCCATCACTTTCTTGTCTTCTTTACACACTTCCCTCCACGCTTCCCTCCATGCTTCCTTGCAGGCTGTGGCTCTGGTGGTGGAGTTGTGGCAGGAGGAGGAGGAGGAGGATGGTCGAGCTCACAAAAGTTTGTTTTTGGTGTCAGTTGGTCCCTCAACCCCTTATTTAGGGCCATAAAAATAAGTTCCCCACAGAAGAGACATTGGCCCTCCTCCATGTTCTGCATTTTAGCTGATATCATGCAGCCATAGGCCTCTTGAACGTTGGGGGGGGGGTTCTGAGAGCCGCATTAGCCTCCCTAATGAGGCCGAGTGCTGCTTCCTCCATGTTCCTCCCCTTCCTGGGCCTTTTGGTTGGAAGGCGGTAGGGGAGGCACCTGGGATTCTGTGAGGCTACTGGGCCCGGCCACCTCCTGGCTACCACTTACCCCGCCTCCTCCTGGCTGCCACATTCCAGAGCCTCGTCCTGGCTGAGGCTTTCCTGTGTATAAAAAAGGGACATTTTTGGTTAATCGATCACACACAATTTTCAGCTCATGACTGTTGCAAATTGAATGTTAATAAATAAAGGGATTTTTATAACAGCTTACCTGTAAAATCCTTTTCTTGGAGTACATCACGGGACACAGAGCGACTTAGTCATTACTAATGGGTTATATAGATTACCTTCAGGTGTTGGCACTGGCCAATTCCAAACCAGAAGTACCCTCCCCTATATAAGCCCCTCCCATCCGGGAGCACCTCAGTTTTGTAGCCAAGCAATAAGTGTCCCAAAAAGAGGGGTGGGAGCTCTGTGTCCCGTGATGTACTCCAAGAAAAGGATTTTACAGGTAAGCTGTTATAAAAATCCCTTTTTCTTTTTCGTACATCACGGGACACAGAGCGACTTAGTCATTACTAATGGGACGTCCCAAAGCAATGCCAAATGAGGGGAGGGATACACTATACATAAGCTGGGCGCCATCAGGCATGAGGCTCTTTTGCGGCCTGCAACACACTGCGCCCAAAGGCGACATCCTCCTGACTTCTGACGTCTACCTGGTAGAATCTAGTAAACGTGTGTACTGAAGACCATGTTGCGGCCTTACAGACTTGAGCCAGGGAGGCTTGGTGATGCACTGCCCATGAAGTTCCAACTGCTCTTGTGGAGTGCGCCCTAACTTTGAACGGAGGCGGTCTCCTTTTCAAGCCATAGGCTTGTATTATGACCTGTCGAATCCACTTGGCTAAAGTAGATTTTTGATGCTGCCTGACCCTTTCTGGGGCCTTCCGGCAGAACAAACAAAGTATCCGTTCTACGAATCTAAGCAGTGGCTTTAAGATAAGCTTTAACTGCTTTTACTACATCCAAAGAATGCAATAACTTTTCCTCTACCGAACTAGGTTTGGGGAAAAAGGAAGGAAGAACCACATCTTGGTTCAAATGGAACCTCAATACCACCTTAGGAAGAAGGCTGGATGAGGACGTAATACTACTCTGTCCTTATGGATAACCAGATATGGCTCCTTACAGGACAAGGCGGCTAATTCCGATACTCTTTTAGCCGAACAAATGGCTACTAAGAAAATCAATTTCCTGGTGAAAAGAACCAAGGAAATGTGCCGCAATGGTTCAAATGGTTGTTTCTGTAGAACCGACAGAACCAGGTTTAAGTCCCATGGACATATGGGAATACTAACCGGAGGGCTAATACGCATCACTCCTTGTATGAAAGCTTTGACTAATGAATGCAAAGCCAAGGGCCTTTGAAAAAAATATTGACAAGGCCGTCTGACCCTTGATAGTACTCAAGGCAAGCTTCCTATGTACAGCCCACTGTAGGAAGTCCAGAATCCTACCTATTACGTACTTACGTGGATGCCATTTCCTGGCCTCACACCACGTGATGTACGCCTTCTAGATCCTATAATAGATCTGCCTGGATACCGGCTTCCTGGCATTGATCATGGTAGATACCACAGGATTAGAGAGCCCTCTCTTTTTTAGAATGTGGGCTTCAATAGCCAGGCCGTCAAACCTAGGGCTGGTAAGGAAGGGTAGTATATCGGTCCTTGCGAAAGCAGGTCCGGACGATGTGGGAGGGTCCAAGGACTTCCCACTGACATTTTTACAATCTCCGCGTACCATGCCCTTCGGGGCCACGCTGGAGCCACCAGAATCACTGGTTTCTTTTCTACCCTGATTCTGCGGATTAATCGCGGTGGGAATGCATATATCAGCTTGAACTGATCCCAAGGGAACACTAGGGCATCCGAACCGCAAGCTAGGGGATCCTTTGTGCGAGACACAAATCTGTCCACCTTTGCGTTGAATCTGGATGCTAGCAGATCTACATCCGGTGTTCCCCACCGCTGGCATATTGCCTGGAAAACCTCGGGGTGAAGAGACTATTCCCCGGGCATAATTGCTGGCGACTTAAAAAGTCTGCTCTCCAATTTTCCACTCCTGGGATGAAAACCGCGGATATGGCTGTGACATATTTTTCTGCCCACTCCAGGATGCAATTCGCTTCCCTCTGGGCTGCACGACTCCTGGTGCCACCCTGGTGATTGATATATGCCACTGCTGTGGCATTGTCTGATTGAATTCTGACAGGTGACCCTTGGAGTTTGGATGTCCATGCTACTAGGGCATACCGGGCTGCTCGTATCTCTAAGAGATTGGTGGGCAGGGCCTTCTCTGCTTCTGACCACTTGCCCTGGAGAGACCATTGCTCCAGTACTGCCCCCCAGCCTATGAGGCTGGCAACTGTAGTGACCACCTTCCAAGAAACCGGACTGAAGGGTTTCCCTTTTTCCAGATTCTGGGGCACCAACCACCAATGGAGGCTCTTGCGAACGGAAGGGGACAGGGACATTGGTAAGTCTAAAGCCTGAACTTTTTTGTTCCAGGCTGACAGTATGGCCCTCTGCAAGTTCCTTGAATGGAATTGACCGTAGGGTACCGCTTCGAATGAAGCCACCATTTTTCCCAGCAGCCTTATACACAGGCGTATGGATGGTTTTTCTTTTTTGTACCCACTAAGTGGGTCAAATCTTTCAAAGACGACACCTTCTCTGGAGGTAAGAAAATCTTTCTCTGATTTGAATCCAGTCTTAGCCCCCAAGTATTCCAGGCTTTTGACTGGTTTTAGGGCTGACTTGTCTCGGTTGATAATGCAACCGTGAGATTCCAGATACTTGATTATCTTGTGAACGACCACTTCTAGTTTTTTTCACTGAGTGGTCTATCAGCAACAAGTCGTCTAGATATGCCATTATCGTTACACCTTGTGTTCCTAGTTTGGCCAATCGTAGGGCCAGAATTTTTGTGAACACTCGTGGTGCCGTGGCCAGACCGAAAGGTAAGGCTCTGAACTGAAAATGGCGCCCTTCTACTGCAAGGCGTAGAAATTTCTGGTGGGCCGGACAGATGGGAATATGCAAATAAGCATCCCTTATGTCGATCGAGGCTAACCATTCCTGCCCTTGTAGGGCGGTGGCCACCGATCGGATCGACTCCATCCGAAAAAGTCCTGATATGTAGGAACTTGTTTAGCCCTTTTATATTTAATATGGGCCTCATGTCCCCATTTGGTTTGGGGACTGTGACAAGGTTCGAGTAAAACCCGAACCCGTTTTCTTCCAAGGGAACCTTCATGATTACCCTTGGGGCAATAGTTGCTCTAGTGCCAGAAGGAGGGATCCACTCTTCTGGGGATCGCTTGGCACGTTTGACCTTATAAAATGGGCAGGAGGAATGTCTTTTAACTCCAGCCTGTATCCCAGACTTACTGCGGAGATCACCCATCTCTGATGGTGTCCCGCCAGGTCTCTGTGAACAACTGAAGTCTTCCCCTCACCCGACTGAGTGGGGGCAACCCTTCATGACTTAGGGGGAGGTTTTGTACCTCTCTTGACCCAGGGTTTCTTGTTGCCCTGTGATTGTCCCTGATTTCTGCCCCCTGGATTTGACCGCGGAGGCCGTCGGAACTGTTTCACAGCCGATGTGCCAGGGACTGGAGAAGTAGGCCTCTTAAAAGAAGGACTTCTACCCTTGTTCTTAACCGGTAAGAGTGAACTTTTACCGGCAGAAATTTTCTGGATATATTTGTCCAGATCTTCTCCAAATAAGCGTTCTCCATGAAATGGGAAGCTAACCAGCAGTTTTTTACAGGGAGCTTCAGCAGACCAGTTTTTGAGCCACAGAAGCCTACGCATATGTACTATAGACAGCGTAAAGCGGGAGGCCTGTTGGATTGTATCCTTTATGGCGTCCACCGCAAAACACAAGGCTCTAGGCAGGTCAGCTAGGGCAAGAGCCTGCTGATCTGGTAAGTCCCTTAAGACTTGTTTCAACTGATCTTTCACTGCTTGGCAGACTCCAATCGCTGCTACCGCAGGTTGTGTCACCATGCTTGCTGTAGAGAAAGCAGATTTTAGTAAAGACTCCAATTTTTTATCTATTGGGTCTTTGAACATTGGAACATTATCTACTGGACATGTCAGTGATTTGTTAACAGAAGAGATGGCTGCGTCCACTGTAGGGACCCTCCATTTTTTTTATGAACTTATCCTCCATGGGATAGATCACCGGAAATCTCTTGGGGGGAGCAAATATTTTATCAGGATGCTCCCAATCCTGGTAAATAAGCCCTTCTAATAAAGGGTGGATTGGGAAGGAACAGACAGCCTGGGGAGCTTTTAGCGACCCCAGCGAGGAAACCGTAGTGGATGGTGGTTCAGCCAGAGGCATTTTAAATGCTGATCGGACCATGTTAGTCATAGACTGAACCCATAATCTTTCAGCCTGAGATGCTGAGAAAGGTTCTTCCACTGTTGATTCCTCCATAACTGAATCAACCTCATCCTGATCCCCTTCAGGTAGGTCGATCTCTGTGTGGGGCTGTTCCTCCACTAACAGGCACTCTGAAGGAGGAAACGGAGATCGGACGCGCTTTTCCTGTGACAGGGAAGCAGCGATCAATGCTGTTAATCTCTCTTCCAATCCTCCCAGAGTTGAGGATAAAACCTCCTCTGTTATATATACAGGAGCAGGTGGACTGGGGACAGCCGCAGCACCAGGCACTCCTGCGGGGTTTCTACGGCTACTGACCTCTGAATTCTCAGGGGAGATTGGTGCAGTACAAGCATGCCCAATATCCTCAGAGCCCGATGGAGACCCCCTTGGCTTCCTGGAAGACCTATTTCCGGAGTGTCTGGACGACATATCCTTTAAGCACAAAGCTGAGGTATTCCCGTCATCATACACCAATTTTTGCTGGTAATAGTCTAACACAGTTGCTGCTATATACCAGCTGGTGTCCACTAAAGTGCCTTTCTATGGGGATGCCTGCATCAACCGCCTCTGTGTGCCACTGTTTGTTGCTAGCTCTGTTTGCATCCAGCTGACACTTGTACTGTGTCTTTTAACCATGCTGGGACGCCTGCACATGCGCAGAAGCGCCGCGGCGCGCATCGAGCGTCATCCACCCGCCCCGCCCCTTTTTTTTTCATAGGAGGCGCGTGCACGCGCCCGCGCGCGCGCCCGTGCGCCATTGGCGCCCTTTTCGAAATCAAACAGGGACTAGGAGCCAGGGCCCTTTTTGCCGGAGGGCCTGTGCGGTGGATGAGCGCAGCAACAGGGCAGAGGAAGTGGATTCCCACAGAGAAACTTACCAACTGCCTGGATCTTTTGACTTGAGAAAACCAAAGATCCACATGACAAGAAAAATGGACTACAGCGGCCTCTAGTGGTTTAACACAGGTACCGCGGTCCCTTTTTTTTTTCTTGACTACTATTAAAATTTTACATTTTCAGTAGTTACAGGCAAACACAGATATTAGCGGGAATACCGTTAGGTAACAGACAGAAAGACAAATTAGGCTTGGGGGTCCCCCAATAGAACCAAGTTCCTGGGGGCCCCCACTTACCTGATCCCCGCCGCAGGACTTTGTTTGGTCCACAGAAGTCCAAACTTCACCTATCACGGCAGGCATTGTAATTAAACCTTCAGGGACCGGGTTCCCAAGGATTCCACTCCCCTGGACCTGTATAGCACCCTGCACAGACAACATCTTGGTCGTGGGTATGACCAGAGCTCTGGATCCCAGGGTCCAGCCCTCCTAAGAGAGGCATTACAGGCAAAACCTTGCTCTTCTGCTGCAAGGCCCGGGTACCGACCGTTTAGCTATGAAGCTTTTTTGGTGGGATCCGGAACAGCTTACTAAGGCCCAAAAGAACCTGTACGCAAGCCCAGTGAAAACACTCTTTGGCCAACACCTTAGACACTGGCAAAAAACTGAGGTGCTCCCGGATGGGAGGGGCTTATATAGGGGAGGGTACTTCCGGTTTGGAATTGGCCAGTGCCAACACCTGAAGGTAATTTATATAACCCATTAGTAATGACTAAGTCGCTCTGTGTCCCGTGATGTATGAAAAAGAAAGAAAAGACTATAATTTTGACCCCAGCATTTTTCATTCTTGTCCCAACCATTTTTGGCCACTACTGTCTATTGATATGTAAAACACGTTTTGTTAAATCATACATTTGTTATCAATAATAACATCTAGTTAACATCATTAATTTTAGGACAAAAAATATGTAGAAAAATACTATACCTGGCTCAAGCTGGGCTCCTCCACTTCTTCCTGGGTGGAAGGCCCAGGTTGGTTGTCAGAAGCCTCAGCTGGGGTTGAAGGAAGGGTGGAAGGAAGTGGGGAAGGAAGTGTTGAAAGTGATGACCTGACTTCAATCTGGTCTTCCAGAAAACGCATTCTGTTGTAGTACCACAGACTGGGTACAAACGCGTCTTCTGCTGCTGCTCCTGATTTTTGGGAATCCAGGACCTTATTCCGCTCCTTCCTATATGTGCTCCTCAAGCCACCAATTTTGGTTTGCAAAAAGGTAATGTGTGCCATGGGGACCTGCGGCTTCACAAATTCCAGCAGTTTCTCCATCGCTGCCTTCCTAGCAGGTTTGTTTTGTATAAAGGGTGTTTGAGCTGCCACAAACAGGTCAGCTCCCTGTACATATCTATAAACTGACTCATAAAAGTTGGGTCCTTGAATTTATTAATTTTCTCTGCAAGACACAATGCAAGACAAAAACACTAATGTCAGGCTAAACTCTCCTAATCTTATCCCAATATAGGTCTCAATCTAGAAGCAGTATAGGCCACTAATGCCCCAAGTTAAAATTTTACCTTCGTTAGAATGATTGGCGCTTCCGTTACTCCTTCCTCCGCTCACAAATCGTAGGTATGACACACACGTGTTAGCTTTATATACACTGCGCATGTGTGAACTCCGCCCGCCCCTGATGTTCTTTCGGGGTCCTATTCGCTGGTATGCACTGTAGGAAGTTCCGAGAGCCATTTTGCGATGGTCTTAGGCTTCTATGCATGTAAACAAACAGGCGCCATTTTGCTGTAGCCTCACGGCTGCACTATATACTTATAGCTTTTCTAGCTATTATACTGCTTGAATTGTCTAGCAATTTTATATTATTCTCATTTAGCTACCTTCCTTTAGTGCCAGCATTTCTATGCTTTGCTTCTAGCAGAAATTATAGATATATTGCTCTTTATATCCTAATACTGCACCCTGGGTCACATCTTACAGTGAGGCTTGGAGTGCAAGCCATGGACGCCATTTTGAAAACTGGAAGTAGCGTTTTTGGAGATTGTGAAGCTGGCTCTCATTAGGGGGTAAGATAGTCTATAAATATGCAGTGGGGGAAGTGGACCAGCACCCCAGATGATGCCTTATTAGGACAAAACGCATCTGGAAGGGCTCTGCTGATGCCACTGCGTCATTTATGATCATACATGCTTTTACTTGTCTCTTCAAATGTGAGTGACCATTTTATATTATTTTAATAAATGTTCACCTTTTTATATTGAATTACACTATGTGGCCCCTTTCTTTTCCTTACAACATCATATACATCTTGCTATGAGGTTTTGTGTGAAGTACTGATGACGATCTCCATGGTGGATTTTCACACCTTGTTGTGATTTCCTGGTTCCCATTGGAAGCTGTGCCTGCTGCATCTCCCTTTTGGTGTGCTACACCACCAAGCTTGTCTGACCCACTGGGCTTACGCTCCATTAGGTCCATCCCATCTGGTAAGCCTTAGACTTATAAGGTTGTGGATAGTCTGCAGACAACATATACATTTACCCGATTCATTTTGGAATATCTGGATTTATATGTATCACTGTACCGGACTTTTTCTTTAACGTGCACCAATATCATTATTGTGTTCACCCACTCCACAGATGGTTTATTTGGACTTTATTTGTTGTTTTGCTTTCAATCAAATTTTCTGTTGACATTTTTGATATCACATGCCGATCATTGTGTACCGGCCTCCAAGCATATTTGTTGCACAATATGAGTATGCTAGTTTTCATTTATCAATTATTACCACTGTGATATGCATTGCATTGTATAACATTTGCTTTTTCACTGAGGTTTTAATGTATATATATCTCACGATTATATTCTCATTTTGAGCGCCGCACTTTCCCCAATTATTCACCAAGTATTCCATCTTTGGCAAGGGAAAAAATCATGTCTTCTGCTTGGAACTCTGCCAAAACAGACAATTGTACCACACTTCCAAGCAATGTTTCATATTCCTATTTCTGGCCTCAAAGATCTGGGTGTTTCATTCTCATAGGGAAGAAAAGACTCGGGACATCTGAGGACACCAGGAACCCCACACTTCAGAAAGAAGGGGAACTCAGCACACCACAACCTGAAGATGTGGAGGGAGGAGAGGTGGAAATAGTGGGCGAAATAGTGACCGCAACAGGTCAGTGTCTGAGACCACAGCTTCAGGTAATAGATGTATGCCTGCATATTTATAATACATGGTGTGTTTTTTTATTTAGGTGATGTGGATGAAGAATCTCGTTTTACCAGTGCAAGTGCACACATCCTCATCTGGGAGATAATGGTGTGCAATCGGGATTTAAACCTGATAAAGCAAAAAATCAATGATGTTGAAAAAAAATAAAGGCAGAATATAAATCACCAAAAATTTTTACATTTTTTAGCGGTAATTTTTTTTGTTTACATTTTTTTTACGCATTTTAAAAGCCAAATTTTGAAGATGCACACAGTGTGTCAACATGTGCTATCTGCCAGCATGGGAAATCAATGTACGTGTTTTGTGGGTGCAACCCCTTCCTCGCAACTCAATTAGGTGAGAGGAAGGGGTTTCACCCCCAAAACACGTCCATTGATCCCCCATGATGGGAGATAGCACATGTTGACATTAGGCATGGGATCAGGAGGGAAATCCCCATTTTGACTCCCAATTTGTGTGCATCTTCAAAATTTGGCTTTTACAGGGGTGGCATCACCCCATCTGATGAAGGCAAGATCAACACATTTTTGACATACTATTATCTCTGATATTGCCTTCACTTTTTCTACGTTGAACTTTGTAAGTTCCAGAATTGTGTATGTTATGGTTTGAAACATGGCTGTTTATGCAAAAAAAAAAAAGTTTAAATGTAAAACTTTATTAAACAAAGATGTCTTTTTATTGAATATTTTTTTTGAAACGCACATGTGAATGTGCACGGAGTAAAAGTTTTTATACTCAACAATGTGTGGCTTCTTCTTTCAATGCTCAATACCAGTTTTTGTATTAAGTTGGTGTTTACAGTGACAATAGGGGTTATTTAATAAAGGAAAATCCACTTGGCACTACAAGTGCACTAGGAGAACCTAGGAGACAGCTAAAAGAAACACAAACAGTGAATAAAATTCAAGATTTTATCAGATCCAAATAATTTTTTATTTTAAAAAAGATTCCAAAATTTGCTGTCATATCAATGGCCCCCCTACCCGTAAAATATTCCAAATATTTTTGCTGGACTTTACGGGCTCTTTGGGAGGGCAAGCCAGGACGGGCAGCTTCCAGGGCCGTCATAGTATTTAGTTCAGAAATTCCGGCCTCAGGCCCAACTGAGGCCGCATAGTTTATAGCATTTCTACGTAAATAGTTATGGAGTATGCAGCATGATAGCACAATGTGATTAGGTTTATATTCCGCCATTTTTATTGCTGTAAGGAATAGGCGGAACTGGCTGGCCATTATGCCAAACGCATTCTCTACCACTCTTCTGGCTCTGGCCAGCCGGTAGTTAAAAACCCTCTTCTCCGGGGAGAGGGTCCTCATGGGGAATGGCCGCATCAGGTGTTCACCCAGCCCAAACGCTTCATCAGCGATGAAGACAAACGGCAGTCCAGCCACATTATCTTCAGCAGGTGGCAATCCCAAGCCACCACTCTGGAGCCGTCTGTAAAATTTGGTCTGGGCGAAGACTCCACCATCCTACATCCGGCCATTCTTCCCCACATCCACATATAAGAACTCATATGTCGCAGACACCACCGCCATCATCACAATACTATGAAACCCCTTACAATTGTAATAGTATGACCCCGAGTGGGGGGGGTGGGACGATGTGGATGTGTTTCCCATCGATTGCCCCACTGCTCAGCAAACTGGGAAGCCACAGTCTGCCATTCCTGTGTGGTTAAAGGAAACTGTGGAGTCAAACCAGAAAAAAAAATTGTACTTTTGCACATAACATTGCAAGCAGATCACACGCAAACATTCTTGGCCAACATCATTATAACACGTATTTTAAGGAGTATTTTAACCACTTAAGGACCGGACCAATACGGACCATAATGACCAGAGGTGATTTCACAATTTGGCACTGCGCTGCTTTAACTGGAAATTGTGCGGACATGCAATGTTGTACCCAAACTAAATTTGTGTCCTTTTCTTCCCACAAATAGAGCTTTCTTTTAATGGTATTTGATTGCCTCTGCGATTTTTTTTTTTGCGATATAAACGGAAAAAGACTGAAAATTTTGAAAAAAAATTATATTTTCTATTTTTTGTTATAAGAAAAATTGAATAAACTCAATTTTAGTCATACATTTAGGCCAAAATTTATTCAGCCACATGTCTTTAGTAAAAAAAAATGTCAATAAGCGTACATTTATTGGTTTGCGCAAAAGTTATAGGGTCTACAAACTAGGGTACATTTTCTGGAATTTACACAGCCTTTAATTTATGACTGCCTATCTCATTTCTTGAGGTGCTAAAATGGCAGGGCAGTACAAAACCCCCCCCCAAATGACCCCATTTTGGAAAGTAGACACCCCAAGGAAATTGCTGAGAGGCATGTTGAGCCCATTGAATATTTATTTTTGTCCCAAGTGATTGAATAATGACAAAAAAAAAAAATTACAAAAAGTTGTCACTAAATGATATATTGCTCACACATGCCTAGGTTATATGTGGAATTGCACCCCAAAATACATTTCGCTGCTTCTCCTGAGTACGGGGATACCACATGTGTGGGACTTTTTAGGAGCCTAGCCGCGTACGGGACCCCGAAAACCAAGCACCGCCTTCAGGATTTCTAAGGGCGCAAATTTTTGATTTCACTCCTCACTACCTATCACAGTTTCGAAGGCCATAAAATGCCAAAATAGCACAAAACCCCCCCAAATGACCCCATTTTGGAAAGTAGATACCCCAAGGAAATTGCTGAGAGGCATATTGAGCCCATTGAATATTTTATTTTTTTGTCCCAAGTGATTGAATAATGACAAAAAAAAAATTACAAAAAGTTGTCACTAAATGATATATTGCTCACACATGCCATGGTTATATGTGGAATTGCACCCCAAAATACATTTTTCTGCCTCTTCTGAGTATAGGGATACCACATGTGTGGGACTTTTCGGGAGCCTAGCTGCGTACGGGACCCCGAAAACCAAGCACCGCCTTCAGGATTTCTAAGGGAGCAAATTTTTGATTTCACTCCTCACTACCTATCACAGTTTCGAAGGCAATAAAATAGCAAAATAGCACAAACCCCCCCTTCAAATGACCCCATTTTGGAAAGTAGACACCCCAAGCTATTTGCTGAGAGGCATGGTGAGTATTTTACAGCTCTCATTTGTTTTTAAAAATGAGGAAAGCAAATATATATATTTTTTTCTTTTTTCAATTTTCAAAACTTTGTGACAAAAAGTGAGATCTGCAAAATACTCACCATACCTCTCAGCAAATAGCTTGGGGTGTCTACTTTCCAAAATGGGGTCATTTGGGGGGGTTTGTGCCATCTGGGCATTCCATGGCCTCCGAAACTGTGATAGGCAGTCAGGAGTGAAATCCAAAATTTTCACCCTTAGAAAGCCTGAAGGCGGTGCTTGGATTTTGGGGTCCCGTACGCGGCTAGGCTCCCAAAAAGTCTCACACATGTGGTATCCCCGTACTCAGGAGAAGCAACAGAATGTATTTTGGGGTGAAATTCTACATATGCCCATGGCATGTTTGAGCAATATATCATTTAGTGACAACTTTGTGCAAAAAAATAAAAAATAAAAAAAGAATTGTCTTTTTCCACAACTTGTGTCAACATATAAAATATTCCATGGACTCGACATGCCTCTCAGCAAATAGCTTGCGGTGTCTACTTTTCAAAATGGGGTCATTTGGGGGGGGTTTTGAACTGTCCTGGCATTTTATACACAACATTAGGAAGCTTACATCCACTCTTCTAACCACTTGAAGACAATGCCCTTTCTGACACTTTTTGTTTACATGAAAACATATTTATTTTTTTGCAAGAAAATTACGTTGAACCCCCAAACATTATATATTTTTTTAAAGCAAAGGCCCTACAGATTAAAATGGTGAGTGTTGCATTTTTTTTTTTCGACACAGTATTTGCGCAGTGATTTTTCAAACACATTTTTTGGGGAAAAAATACACTTTTTTTCATTTTAATGCACTAAAACACACTATATTGCCTAAATGTTTGATGAAATAAAAAAGATGATCTTAGGCCGAGTACATGGATATCAAACACGACATGCTTTAAAATTTTGCACAAACGCACAGTGGCGACAAACTACATACATTTTTAAAAGCCTTTAAAAGCATTTACAGGTTACCACATTATATTTACAGAGGAGGTCTACTGCTAAAATTACTGCCCTCAATCTGACCTTCGCGGTGATACCTCACATGCATGATGCAATTGCTGTTTACATATGACGCCAGACCGACGCTTGCGTTCGCCTTTGCGCAAGAGCAGGGCAGGACAGGGGTGCTTCTTTTTTTTTTTTTTTATTATTAATTTTCCTTTTTTATTTTATTTTTAAACTGTTCCTTCCATTTTTTTTATTTTATTATTTTTTATTGTTATCTCAGGGAATGTAAATATCCCCATATGATAGCATTAGGTAGTGACAGGTACTCTTTTTTTGAAAAAAATGGGGTCTATTAGACCCTAGATCTTTCCTCTGCCCTCAAAGCATCTGACCACACCAAGATCGGTGTGATAAAATGCTTTCCCAATTTCCCAATGGCGCTTTTTATATCCGGGGGGGAAATTCCCTCTCACTGCTTGTAAAAGCAGTCCAGAGGCTAATTAGCCACTAGGATTGCTTTTACATGAAAGCCGGCCGCTGGCTGAAAAGAATGATACCAAGATGATACCTAAACCCGCAGGCATGATTCTGGTATAACCTTTCAAAGTCCAGCAACATACCAGTGCGTTGCTGGTCCTTGTTGGACATGTATTGTAATCTTTTTTTTCATGCAGCCTGTTGGCTGAACGAAAAAAAGAGATTGATCGGTGGGTATGCCCACCATTAGAATACCTCCCTTCATTCACCCACTTCTAATGATGGGCATACATGCACCATTTATATATGCCGAAGCATGGGGGCATCATCCCGCAAAAGTTATGCCACGTACACACGGTCGGACTTTTCCACGGGCAAGCCTCCGTCGGAATTTCGACCGTATGTATGTGGCATTGGGAGCAAAATCGCTCCTCCGCCCCTGCTGCCCCCATGCTTCGGCATATATGGTCTTTTTTTTAACTGTGGTGGTGAAATCACCTCCTACAGCACTGGAGTCGCAGGGATCAGGCCTGTCTCTGCGAACGCTGCAGTTATGTGTGTTGTGTTTTGTAAGTGACAGTGATAGATCGATACTACACTTGGGTGGCCTGGGCTTGACAGAGGGGCAAAACGCAGGTGCTAGCAGGTATCTGGGCTGATCCCGCTAACACTGCGTTTTTGGGAACCCTAAACTGTTGGGGACGCTAGTATAGATCTGATCAGATCAGATATTGATCTGTTCAGATACTATACCACTAAGGGAGGTGTATGCTTTGCGTGTGGGTGTTAGCGTTACTGGCACTAACCTGATGCTGCCTGGGGAGACGCAGACCCTCTCTGACGCTAAAACCTAATTGATATCACCCGCCAGGCAATCAGGGGGTTAAACCTTTATTGGGTTATATACGGCGGGTGCCCTGACACTATAAAAAGCAAACTAACTAACCAGCGTCATCCGTAACACTTATACGGTGATCACTGGTGAAAGGGTTAACTAGGGGCAATCAGGGGGTTAAAACCTTTAATAGATAATATATGGGGGTACCTGACGCTATAAAAACCTGGCGGCGAACATAAAAAAATAACTGACTACCTAGCGCCATCACCGACACTAATACAGAGATCAGAAAAACGATCGCTTAGTGACAGTGGGGCTAGGGAGTGAAAGGGTTACCTGGGGGGCGATCAAGGGGTTAAACCTTTATTAGGCAATATATGGGGGTACCTGACGTTATAAAAACCTGGCGGCGAACATAAAAAAATTACTGACTACCTAGCGGCATCACCGACACTAACACACCGATCAGAAAAATGATTGATTAGTGACAGTGGTGCTAGGGGGTGAAAGGGTTACCTGGGGGGTGATCAAGGGGTTAAACCTTTATTAGGTAATATATATGGGGGTACCTGACGTTATAAAAACCTGACGGCGAACATAAAAAAATAACTGACTACCTAGCGCATCACTGACACTAATACAGCGATTAGAAATACGATTGATTAGTGACAGTGGTGCTAGGGGGTGAAAGGGTTACCTGGGGGGGCGATCAAGGGGTTAAACCTTTATTAGGTAATATATATGGGGGTACCTGACGTTATAAAAACCTGACGGCGAACATAAAAAAATAACTGACTACCTAGCGCATCACTGACACTAATACAGCGATTAGAAATACGATTGATTAGTGACAGTGGTGCTAGGGGCTGAAAGGGTTACCTGGGGGGCGATCAAGGGGTTAAACCTTTATTAGGGGGGAGTTAGGGGGCTACCCTGGACCTAAGGGACCTAACACTTACTGCCCTGACACTTTTACAGTTACAAATGTCACTGATTGCAGTGATCAGTAAATAAATGATCACTGCAATCAGTGACACTGTGACTGGGGGCTGGGGGGTGATCTGGGGGTGACTGAGGGGGCGATTGTGTACCTATGTGTCCTGGTGTCAGTGTACTGCTTGTGCACTTACCGTATATACTCGAGTATAAGCCGACCCGAGTATAAGCCGAGGTACCTAATGTTGCCACAAAAAACTGGGAAAACTTACTGACTCGAGTATAAGCCGAGGGTCAACAATGCCTTACTCTTCCCATCCTTACTGTTCCCATCCTTACTGTTCCCATCCTTACTGTTCCTATCCTCACTGTTCCTATCCTCACTGTTCCTATCCTCACTGTTCCCTAGCTCACTGTTTCCTATCCTCACTGTTCCTATCCTCACTGTTCCTATCCTAACTGTTTCCTATCCTCACTGTTTCCTATCCTCACTGTTTAAATTTTACATTGTAAATAGTACCTGAAAAAAAGTGGCGGCTGCGGCGTCCATCGTTCAAATCCCGCGGTCTCTTCCTGGTCCCTTCCGTGATAGACGATTCTCATCAGACACTCTCCGCCTATCACGAACGTTCTCTCATCCTCAGTTTCCCAGCAGACACTGTGTTGGGTGTTCCGCCAATCACAGACGTCTGCTGGGAAACTGAGGATGAGAGAACGTTCGTGATAGGCGGAGAGTGTCTGATGAGAATCGCCTATCACGGAAGGGACCAGGAAGAGACAGCGGGATTTGAACGATGGACGCTGCAGCCGCAACTTTTTTTCAGGTACAATTTCCAATGTAAAATTTCGCTGACTCGAGTATAAGCCGAGGGGGGGACTTTCAGCCCCAAAAAAAGGGCTGAAAATCTTGGCTTATACTCGAGTATATACGGTACTTGATGTCTTCTCTCGACGGCGCTCCGGTATATGTGTGCGCCGCAGGAGAGATGACATCACTTCCTGCTGCTTCCTCTCTGCCTGTGTTTACATTACACAGGCAGAGGAAGCATTTGATTCGCTGGGAGCGATCGTGAGGGGGTGGCCAGAAACCAATGGCCGCCCCCTCATCACGGATCGCTCCCAGAGCGATCCCGACTGTCCACTGTACCGGAGGGGGGTCCGATCGGACCCCCCACCCATACGAAGGCAGTCACGTACAGGTATGTGATTGTGCCTGTCCCTGCCATTTTGCCGACGTATATATACAGTGGGCGGTCGTTAAGTGGTTAAGACAAAAATATAAGGTCCACTTATCAGATTCCTCACCCCCTCTGATGGCCCATTGTAAAAATTTTAGGGTGGGGGAGGGTTCCAAATGAGTTAGGGACCTCAAAAAAAGCCTCTTGCACTCTGCCTGAATTTAATGACAACAATAACATTTGAACACATTTTAGGTTTTTTGTTTTTAAGGAAAAGCACTACAATGGAGCTGACAAAATACATTGTTAAGTGACTAGGCTAGGTGTGTATGGGCCCAGGATAGCATGCTGGAGAGGTTAGTGAAGGCAAATATGCATGTAGGCCAAAAAAGGTGCATTAAAAGCTTACAGCATGCATGGGGACAAAGGGGACATTCACAGCATATTACAATCATGGTCATTAGGGAATGATGAAAGAAATACAATACATTAGCATACATTAAATACATAGAATGTGATGTTAAAGGAGAAAACTTACCTTAATATAGTCCTTCTGCAGGACTTGTATGATGGCAGAACAGGTCTCTGAAATAATGATCCCCAGAGCCTGGGGGGAGATGCCTGTCGAGAACTTAGCCAACAGATGGTGAAAAACCGGGTCTGTCATCCGGAGATAATTCCTGAAATCATCAGGATTATTCTCCTGGATCTCCAGCAACAAAGGCATATGAGAGAAGTGGTCACGCTGGAGCAACCGATTCTTTGTCCATGAACACCTCCCCACCCTGTTCATGGACTGGGCTTGGGTCAAAGTAAGAACCCCAATCACAAGCCCCTGCACAGCACGAAATCTACGACGAGTACGTAGCCGCAACATGGCTGGAAAACGGTCGGCTGGTCAGAACGAACTAACAGAACGCACTGAAGAACAGAAAGGCCTGTGAAGAACGAGCTGAAAATCAGAAACAAGCGGAGAAGAACGCACTGAAAACCAGATATGAACTGACTACACGCACTGAAAAACAGATACGAACCCACAAGCACAAACTAAACAGCAGTAACGGACTGAAAAGCACGAAGGCTGAAAATCGCAAATCGTCTCTCACCAAACTTCTACTAACACGAGATTAGCAGAAGGAGCCCAAAGGGTGGCGCACTGGGTATGGAATTTACGTTTTATAGTGCCGTCGTATGTGTTGTACGTCAACGCGTTCTTGACGGTCGGAATTTGGTGTGACCGTGTGTATGCAACACAAGTTTGAGCCAACATTCCACGGTTTTCTTGTCGGAATTTCCGATCGTGTGTACGCGGCATAATACTCCGCAACTGGAAAGACTCTCTCTACAAATCCCTCGGACGTGGTAAAACTGGTCCACCGGAATTATACATTTGAACGCCTTATAGTGATTAACGCTTTAACATATAGGAAATTTGATGAGAATTGGTTGATATGGACAGGAAAATACAATAGTCTTTGACAGGGCTTAAAATTTCAAGTCTAGACCTACTAGCCATGCAAAAGCCTTACTCTCCACCAGTTGCCTCACCAAACCTTGCCCAGGTCCGTCCCCCCTTAAAGCGTATGAAATTACATTTTTTTTTAGAATAAAGAGTCCAAAATCTAAAAAACTGCAATTATAACATAGCTTTATTATGTCAATTTAAACATAACAGCAATAGCTTAATAGCAATAGGGTGCAATCAAAATATCAAGTTTTAAATCAGTGTCCCCAGAGGGCCCCCTCTTACATCAGGGTCCCCAGAGAGCCCCCCTTACATCAGGGTCCCCAGAACCCCCCTAAATGAGTGTCCCCAGAGGGCCTCCCTAAATGAGTGTCCCCAGAGGGCCCCCCCTAAATAAGTGTCCCCAGAGGGCCCCCCTCCTAAATCAGTGTCCCCAGTGGGCACCCTCCTCTTACATCCCCAGGTCATTTACCTTAAGCTGGCGGGTGTAGGGATGTTCACCGTTGGCAGGCTTCTCCTTCACATATCCGCCACGGTGGTGGAAAGCGGACTTCTCCTCGTGTCCCCCACGGTGGTGGAGAGCGGACCTCTCCTCGTGTCCCCCACGGCGGTGGAGAGTGGAGCTCTCCTCATGTCCCCCATGGCAGTGGAAAGCGGACCTCTCCTCATGTCTCCCTCAGCGGAGGAGAGCGGACCTCTCCTGCACCTGTCCCCTCAGTGGCGCTGCCATTGTAATGGCGATGCCGAAGTATCCGGAAGTCGGAAATCAGAAATTGACTTCAAAATGAGGCTTGGAGCGCAAGTGGAATACAAATCGATCCCCGGGCCTGGAGATCACATTGCAATCCACCCGCTCTATCAATAAATGTACAGGGTATTACTGTGCTCGCCAGAAAGGAAATTACCCTCGCATTTGGCGAGCGGGCGATCAAAATTTTCAAGCCCTGGTCTATGATACCCTTTTGTGCTGTTGATTTACATTGTCAACAACAATGATTGTTATAATATATAAGTCACATGTTGTGATATACTATATATCAATGTGAAATGTGTGTATTTACTTGTTTGTTTGTTTGTTTGTTTGTTAAAAACCTGGAAAACTCAAACTATTGAAAAAAAAAAAAGAGTATAACAGTAGGTCTTGGGCATACCATCAGCATCTGTCTTTAGGACCGGAGTGTGGCCTGTCTAGTCTGTATGCAAACGGGGAGGCTTCCAGTGAGGATGACGTGTTTCTATACTTTCTCTACTCATCTGGAATCTCTCCATGCCACTAATGATTGTCCCTGATCGATAGATGACCTGTCCCTACACTACCCACACACGAAATGCGAGCCGAGACCAGGAGCCAGAGGCCTAAACAAACTCTGCCTGACCCAAGATGGCCACCAGAGTCACATGTGGTGACAGCATCCAATCGGATTGCTGCCCAAGTGACCTAGGAAACCAAAGAGGAACCATGTTCCTCTTGACTTCCTCTTTCTCTGCAATGTCGCTGCAGTTGGAGAAAGTAAACTTGCAGCATACCCCTCCCCTTCCTCCTTCTCTCCAACCAGTGACAGGCAGGCAGTACAGTGTGACTCGCAAGGGCCTGCAGCAGCCCAGCAGAGCCAGCAATATGGTAGCCTTGCCCACTGGCTCTGATTTTTAGGTTTACAAGCATGCAACAGGTTGGAGAATTTAACACAAAAAGCCGGCAAGTTCCCAGGAATGCACATCACCTACCAGAACAGTAAGTATTAATCTTCCCCTTTCCAGGATGTTTTTAACTTTATTCCGGGATAACTTTAAGTAATGAGTTACATTCACTCAAACCTAACAGGTGAACAAGAAAGGCACAGCAGACAGAAAGAACGAACTACAACACTTCCTTTTCTATTGTACCTAAGTGCGCCATTCTCAGAAAAATTGCATTCTGTTTTATATGCTATTAAACAGTTGCCTCATGGTGTAGTTTGTGTGTATGTGTGTGTTTTCCATTTGGTTTAATCCTACCGCTGTTTACTAATTATATTGTCATACATCCCATAGAAGCAAATGATGGTTCAGTGCCCATTTCAGACAGACAAGAGCCTGATCTGCTTTCCTTTGTGTAGGTGTTAGCAGCAATTGATTCTCTGAAAGTCAGTGAATCTTGCTGGACCTCTTGGGAATAAGCAATGGACTACTGAAGAAAAATACTTTTACTCTTCTGTTCTACATAATTTATGTATATTTAATTTATGTGAGTTATCACTTCTACTTGCGTTTTCATATTATGTAAGCCTGAGTGTGTTCACAGTACCCTAATGAGTAAATGCCAGTAATATTAATATACAAATGGGTTCAGATGGAATGCTGACTCTCAAAGCTAGGCAGGTTGTGAGATATGTACTATTGCTTTCTTTAGAAAGCATTGGCAATGTCATTAAAGATTCATGTTTACAAATCCATAGAAATATCTGTGCTTAGATTCCTTCCACTTTACGCAGCGCAGAACATTTCCTCATTTTATGGCCATCATGCAGTATCATATGAGTAATATCTGTACATAATATCTAGAATGAAGATTTTTTTTACATCCTCCTTGATAAAAAGGATGGTGGTCTGATTTTCCTTCTTGCCCAAGGTGTAATTAACCTCGATAAGCAGCTTAAAATAAACAAAATCTTATTTGCACGTATCACTGCACCTGTGCTTTTTGCATTTATATTAGATTTGGGTTTTTTAGTATTTGTTTTTAAATTTTTTTTTTTTTGATGGCAAACATTTAATGTAATTTTTTACTTAATAATTGTAATTTGACTGTTTCTGGTCTTAACTCATTGGTTATATACAGGGCCAGATTTTCATCAGTTGACCCTTTAGGCACCCAATGTTTAGGCCAGAAGCACAGCGACTCTGCTAAAATGACCTCTTTAATACAGGACAGTTTTTTGTTTTACTGGTCCTATCCTGGCTTACAATATTGTAATAATGAAGTAATAAGCTTTGATTGAAATTACTGTGTTTCTGATGATAATAGGAAAATGTATGCCTGATATACACAGTCAAAGACCACTTGTCTCTGTTACTTGCTCTGTTACCTGTAGGCACAGGTTCCCTATGCCTAAACCCTATTATATAACAGTTTATTTACAGGTATGCGGCTGCTTCATCAGGTATTGTTTTTATTCTATCAAGAGTTTTTATATGTAAACATAGATCTATAACAGAAAGTGTAATCTGTCAAATGATTAGACAGAGAGTAACTAACTTGCAGTATAATAAAAAGGTGCAAAGTAAAAATCAATAATGCAAAACAGGGTCAGAATGAACATGCATACACTAGGAATGATAGAAAACAGATTATGAAAGATGCACAAACATAAACTCTTCGCAACGATGGCTTTGTGGCTCAATCTGGGTAACATGTGGCTGCATAGAGGGCATGTCTTGGCAGATAACAGTACAGGGAAAAAGTTCTAAGACACAGAAGCCTTTCTACCTTGTTTCTCCACTGCTAGATGCCAAAATATGGGCCGAAAGACCAACGGAGCTTCACAGGCTAGAACTCCATGAACCACTACCTCCAGCTGCCAAAAACATATTGGACATATTCCAAACTTGATACTTTACCCAGACCAATATATCCCCAAGCAAGATGGCACCTTAGCAACAGGACGAAGAGTACAGTAAGGGCTTGCAGTCAGTTTCAGAGGATATGGTAAAGGAAATGGCCATACTCTGACACTTGCTTCTCATCTGCTATAACAGACCAGAGAATAGATCTCCTGTCTCTATCAGAACAACTAGCAACCACAGTATAGGCAGGTAAAAGAAGAGATGGCATCGCTGGGTATCTGGTCTGGAAGATTCAACGAGGAGACTGTCTGCTGAATCTAGAGGGAGGCATCCAAGTACACAAGAACACTGTGAGTACAGACCTAAGTGAATGATCCTAGTGACTGTTGCTGCTGTTCAGCCTGGTGAAATAACATTTAAGCCTAATACACACGGCCAGGATTCTCGTCAGGAAAAAACCTGACGAGATTTTTGGCAAGAATCTTGTCCCGGCCGAGTGTACACACGTACGATTCAAAAGAACCGCCGTTCTTTTGAATGGCACGAACACGGTGACGTCATCGACTATGACGAGCATGCGCTCGTCACATTCAATGCCGTCGCCGTCATCTTGCTTCACTCTACCTATGCCTTGGAAGCTACCGCGCATGCGTCAATGTCATTTCGAGTAGACGCGGCTTTCCATGGAGGCAGGTAAGTATACACACGCTCGAGTTTCTCATCGGGAAACAGGCCGACAAGAATCCCGACGAGAAAATAGAGAGCTGGATCTCTATTTTTCTCATCGAGATACTGGGCAGATTTCCCGACGAGAAACCTGAAAGCCCCGTTCACACGCACGATTTTCTCGGCAAGAAAGCTCTGCCAGCAGTTTTCTTGTCGTTTCTTGCCAAGAAAACCGGTTGTGTGTACAAGGCCTAAGGCTTGTCTGGCCTGGAATATTGCTTATGCTGTCCACTTTGTGTCCTATTGCTGAATGGACTGTTCTTAGAAGTTGCTGCAAAGAGAAGAGTGTCCTCACACTTCTGTTCAGTGTTCTGGAGTATCCCACCACTTCCCTTCCTTATTCTGCAATAAACTTTAAAAAAGGCAACCCCTAGACTGCTTACTGAGCCAGAGGAGTGAATGTTGCTGTTTGTCTTACTGCTGCTACACGGGTAGGGAAAGAACCTGGGACATCTATAGCGCCCCTTGTGGGGGTTAGCGATGATCAGAGTCCCTCAGGTGCACTCCCACAGCTCTCTGATGAGCAAAAAGATTAATAGCAATTGGCTAACTTTCTACCAGTTACCTCTCATATTACTTGTAGCATGCACCATTCCCAAACTTACAGTGCACCTCTCTGTTACAAAGCCACAGAGTGACGATTGCTGTTAGTTCTTGACATACTACAATTGAACACCTTTGGACACCAACAAAGTCTTTGTTTATTTAAACTTAAATCTAAGACAGAGAACCCTTCATTGACAGTTACACTTATGCTTCACGGCACTATTTTTGCAGTTAGACCATTAATATTGAATATGTGGCTATGTAACATAGACTCAAAAAACTCTATAATAACAGAGAGTCAAGTTGAGAATCACTTCTTCAGTAAATCAGTTCAGAACACAATCAGCTACCTGTGATTATCCCTATGAGCAGTATCCATTCAGGTTAGCTCTGGAAACTTAGCCAAATATGATTTTAAACCCAAAGGCAAAAGTCCACCCTGCTGGAACTGGAATACTCTGTTAGCAACTGGAGAAGCGCACCTCACAGTAGCTGGGAGAATCTGTGTGCTATTAGGCTCTTGCCTGGCTGCCTGCATGCCAGTTCTGACAGTGGAGGGGATCTTACCTGGTTGCAGATTACTCGCCCAGCTACCACTTCTTCATCAGATGTGGCCTCCCAAAGCAGCTAATGGGGGACATTCAGGAACTTCTCTTCCCTGGGCATGTCCTAGAACCCAGGAAGTTGTGGAAAATGGGGTCTGTGCCTGCATCTTACCATGGTAAGATACAGGCACAGGCACTCTGCTACACAACACCCCACTTAAACTTGCTATCCCTGTCAAGCTTGAAGACTATTCTGATTCATCCTGCACAAAATGTACAGGGGGTCTCCTCAAGTTGGATCTCTAGGAGCACCTCAGAGGCTGAGTCTCAGTCCCATCCTCCAGGACAAGAGGCAGTGTGTCAATATCTTCAGGTGCTTCACTGGATGGTGGTTCAGATGGCTCTACAGTGGGAACATGGACCATGAGTTGGATGAATAGTGAGCTGTTTAATACCATCTGGATCCATTGCTTCTCCTAGGAGCCTTGGGGATAATGATGGAAGAGCAAGATGGAGCCACCTTTGAACCTTTGGTGGTAGAGACATTTGGGGCTAATGAACTTGAGCCCCCTTATGGGCTCTTTCATTGGTCTTGATGAGTTGTGGGAGTATATGTTGTAGGCATCTCTATTTTTTGGGTTCCTTCTCTCTGGATAATGTAGACTCGCACACCTGGAATAGGCTGTTGTAGGACGACTCCAGGTACTTTTTTACCAAGGTTTTTGCAATTTTCCTTGCTGGGGTGCACCTTTATGTCAGACTAGCACTCTGTTCCCAGACTGAAGATCAAAGTCTGATACTATCAACTCCCCTTGTTTCACCCATGATTGGAGTTCAGGCAGGTGCTGTTTTCACTCCCAAATCTAAGTCGGTGTGTTTTTAAATTCTTCTGTTGGAACTGTGGCAATTCCAGAGTAAAGCCAAGCATAACAAAGTAGGGTGAGAAGCTTATCAAGAAATGCTAGGAATGCACTAGCTGGTTGTATTTTCAGACTACTTCAGCTAAGTAATAGGTCTGTTTCCTTCATTTCTCACCTAGGACTCAGGGAACCTTATATGGGGATGCAGTGATACTACCTATATGGATGCTGTAATATTCTTGGCAGCTTGAAACTTTTAGTAATGGACCGAGGACACTTTGGCGTGTACCCAGACATGGATAAGCGAGAATACCCATATAGTTTGTGATATGTAGAGAACATGGGGTGGTGAATGATCGATTAATATGCATTTGGTGCCTTTTAATTTTTTATTATACAGGCAATATGAATGGACACATATGATCCAGGTTTACCTGGATCCCATGGTGTTTTCATGGTAGGATACTTGATAAGAAGATTATATAGGGCCAGCTCTAGGGATATCCCTAAATATAATGTGAACTCAGCCTATAGTTGCACTATTAGGGATGTTTACCAATGCATAAGAATTATAATAGGCGGGTATAGATATTTCCAAGCAATATAGTATGCATTTTACATGGATATCCTATGACATAGGAGGGGTGTGGATCGAAAGGTAGCAGTAATAGCGCTTTTTGAGTTATCCTTTCTTATCTATCTTACTTATCTATGTGTTTTTCACAATATAGCTGTTTCTGAGGTGATGGAATCACGTCTAACAGCCAATCAATAGGGAAACACATTGGATCTTTGGGTGAGCCTTGAGTCCACGGTTGACCCTTTGTGCCGGGTCCTCCTCTTTTGTGCCCCTGTACTCGCCCTTGGTGGGTTTTTATAATGACCACATTCAGGTACAGACTAAAAGGATGAAAGTATGTAATATACTTGTGTGAAGATAATAGAAACGGTTTAGTGTCCATGCACATAATTGTATGGTAATTATTATATATTTTATGTTTATTGTAGAACTAGCCCATACTATTCTCCCAAAGAACTGGAATATTTTCTGAAAAATGTGTTGAGAGAAATCTAATTTTCACTGATGGATTAGCCTATCTCAAAATATATATTGATGGATTAAATCATAGGACTATATAAATTAATTAATTAATACCAGATAGCTAATAGGTGCTGACGGGAGATATGTATAAGTTCTACTGAGTCTTTTTATGATATAAAATGTTATTGTCAAATCAATGATGAAACCTAAGTATATGTTAATGTAATATTAATAAAAATCATGTTTTTATTTTATATGTTGTGATGTGTGGGTACCATAAACCTCTACAATGTAGTACATTTTTTTGTATTAGTGATTTCATTTCTCACTAGCTAGGCCTCCCTGCAGTTGTATGAAGGTGCGACTGAACTTCCATAAGCATATTGTCTCAATTAGAGAGAAAAACACTGGATCTCTACCTGTCTAGTTATATTCTTCCAGTACATGTCTGAAGTTCACCTGAAGCCCACTCTTCGGCCTTCCTCTAGTCGATTCATGGATTTCTACCTCTTCAGCTTCTTCCTCCTTATCTTGGTGAGACCAGGATAGTGGGTACCATAATAGGGAATCTGACACCTTTTTGCTTTTAACAGTGAGTGATAATGCAATTCTAACTTTGCCAGATGCGCTGTCCAACATTGCTCCAAAGTGCCAAATCTAGCTGTTGAGATATGCACCAATGGATTGTTATCCATGTTGTGCAGAGTATTGAAATCATGCGCTGGAAGCTTCTGGTATACAGAAATACGCTTTACTTTCATGGAGAAATATCAGAACATGTCTTTTCATAAGAACATGAAGCAGGAATATAAGAGAACACATACACTGAGAAAGATAACACTTCCTCTGATTACATTACCATAGATACACACTACAGTGCCACCTGCTGGATAGATAGGTATAATGCATACAGTATATAGTCCACAGTACTTTACATTACACGCTGTTGTCTTTCCAACAATCCAGACCTCAAACTTGGCTCCAGTCAAGTACTCAGCAAAGCCTTTGGCGACTGCCCACACTGATGGCCAATAACTCCAGGTTAAAGGAGTTGTAGTTTGTGGGTTTCCTCCTGATCACATGTAAGCTTTGATTTCTTTAAGCATCTAGGGCTGGTGCAAGGACTTTTGACACCCTAGGCGAAACCTCATTTTGCGAAACCTCATTCTGCCACCCCCCTTTGCTCTGCCCCTGACTCTCCACCTATTTCTCTAGCCGTGGTCAGCAGGCCTACACCTGCGCCTCAAGACCCAGCCTGAAGTCAAATAGTGGAGGCACTTGCTCGCTTCCTCATGCCAGCTGCGGTCCGCAGACCCTGGGCCCGCCCCTGTGCCTGTGGACCCAGCCGGAAGACAAAAAGTTCAGGCGAGCTTGCTTAACACGCCAGCGGAACGCTGCCCCTGACTGTTGTGTACTCTAGGCTGGCGCCTACCTTGCTGTTAGGTAGCGCCGGCCGTGGCTACGTCCAGGTAAGTCCCAGATATCTTATGTGTCTGGGCTCATCTTATTCTTAGGAATGTATTGCTGGAATATCAGTTCTGGAAGGGTAGTGACTTGCGAGCTGTCAAAAAGACCTTAGATATCTTGGTGTCAGGGCTGGGCTCAGCCCTTCCTTCTCAGAGCAGGCTGCTCAGTTGTCGGTTAATTGCCAGCTCCAATCTTTTCCACAGTGATTCACCTGATGATGATATCATGTTTGTCAGTCCTGCTGGTTACTTAAGCTGTTCAGTTCAGTTCCTCTCTGCCTTCACCTTGGTCAACACATCCAGAGATTCTCTCCTGTGTACCTTTTGAAGGCTTGCTTGGCTGATGTCTCTTCTGGCTCCTGATCCTGCTTGCTACTACGCTGATTCTCCGGTTTCATGATTTCCTGTACGCTGATCTCTTGCTTTCTGACGTCCTGGCTTGTCTGACTATCCATTCCGGTTACCGAACTCTGGCTATAAATTGACTACGTTGCTCTGTTTACCTTTTACTATTATTATTATTAAACAAGTGTGATTTTAACTGCACTTCTGTCTCGGTCTGAATCATGGTTTCTGACACAACTGTTGACCACTGCATCTTTGGCTGTGGCATAAAGAATTGTTCCATTTTGCTGCCTCAGTGCTTGACTTCTGACAGCAGGACATTCTAGTTTAGGGGCTTCCTCTATGTATTGTTGAGGCAGTCTCTCCAGAGATGGCCCAACTTGACAGCACAAGTATTGTGATCTTGCCCACCATGCCAACTCCAAGGAAGTGTTAATCTTTTTCACAAGGGTTATCCCCTTCTTGCTTCTCAGAGGAGTATTTCTGTTATGGGGTAACATGCGTCTCCCAGTTTTCTCTTGTGTTTACATACTGTCAAATGTAATTCTGATGAACACTATAGGTGGCTGTGCTAACACACTTTTTCACTATCAGTAACTCTGTCTAAAGCAATTATGTGCAGATGATGGTGGAGAGGTGTGCATGTAGATAAGATCCACAAGTTAATATATACACTGCACTGTGTGGCTCAGCACATGCTTCACTGCAAGATCCCTGGGTGCTGGTCTAGTTCATTGTACTCAGGGAAATCGGTAAGAAAAAAAAAAAAAAAAGAATCAGTGCACTCTGGGCTGCAGCCAGATAAAAATAGGTAAAACAGCATTTTATGAAAAAAAGGGGCAAATGTTTATACTACATTATACTATCTGTTTAATAAAGTGTATTGTGTTTAATCAGAATCAGATGGATAGCCATTTGTTGAGTGTTCACACAGTGATGTGAATTAATTCTGATTTTGAGCAGATTATCTTTGTGCTCTTCATGCTTCCTGTGCTTGTCTCACTTTCTTACCTTCATGTCATTGGACATGTTTATTCTCTTTAAACAGATGGTGACACTTTTCCTTCTTTACTTTATTGTGATTGAGAAACTAGAATAAATGCTTTTAGCAGAAATCAACTGTAATGCTGCGTACACACGATCGGAAATTCCGACAAGAAAACCGTGGATTTTTTTCTGACAGAATGTTGGCTCAAACTTGTGTTGCATACACATGGTCACACAAATCTTGTCGGAAATTCCGAACGTCAAGAACGCAGTGACGTACAACACGTACGACGAGCCGAGATCAATGAAGTTCAATAGGCAGTTCGGCTCTTCTGCTTGATTCTGAGCATGCGTGTTTTTTTGTGCGTCGGAATTGCATACAGACGATCGGAATTTCCGACAAGAAATTTTCTTGTCGGAAAATTTGAGAACCAGCTCTCAAATTTTATTTTTGTGGTTGGAAATTCCCACAGGAAATGTCCGATGGAGCCTACACACGGTCGGAATTTCCAACAAAAAGCTCACATTGGACATTTGTTGTCGGAATTTCCGATCGTGTGTACGCGGCCTTAGACTTGTAGCGCCTATCCCGATTTTCCTGGAGCCTGATGGTGACTACCGGGGGTAGGGATGGCTGACATACATTTTCAGGGTGCAGGTTTGTGGGCATGGTGGGTGATGAATAAGAAAGAACATTGGGCGCCAGTCACTTTTATGCTTTAAACAAGAGTGAAGTTTATTTCTCAAACAGGAAAAGTGTGGGAGAGAGGGGAATAGGGCACAGGACCCCCTTAATAATGATCAGCAACAGGCAGATTGGCAGACTCCTTAGACAAAAATAGGTAAGATAAGGTGGACAGCAGTACAGGAACCAAGCTGCTCTTTTTGGTCCTCCCAAGACCCCCTGCTCCCTAGCTCCCTTGTCACCTCCTCCCATGCTCGCCTCCAGGACTTCTCCAGAGCTTCTCCCATTCTTTGTAACTCCCTAACCCAATCTGTCAGACTGTCCCCTAATCTATCCATCTTTAGACGATCCCTGAAAACCCTTCTCTTTAAAGAAGCCTATCATGCTTCTAACTAATATACTGTTTTACTTCCTCCATCAACTCATCCCCCACAGCTATTACCTTTTGTATCAATTGACTCTTCCTTTTTAGATTGTAAGCTCTAACGAGCAGGGCCCTCTGATTCCTCTTGTACCAAATTGTAATGTAACTAATGTCTGCCTTTATTTTGTTAAGCACTGCACAAACTGTTGACACTATATAAATCCTGTATAATAATAATAATAATAATAATAATAATAATAATATTAAAAAAGAGCCTTTAAGCTGAACCAGCACATCTGTACTTTGTAGGACAGGCTGTCTCCACTAGTAACTGAACTTTACTCACAGCTTCATTCTCAGATTCCCTTAGATGAGTTCACTCTTGAAATCCTTTCCACCATTTCATAGCCTCCACCTCATGAAAAGTCCTCTCCGGTGCTCCCTTAGAACTACATCCCTCTAGAATCATTTCCAGATCTTTGGCAGGCTTTCCTCTGCATAAACTTGAACACCCGGATAGGCCTTGGATAGGCCTAGCAGCTGGCAGCCACCTGGATAGGCCTCAGGCTTCAGGTCTAGCAGCCAGGAACTGTATACACATCCACCCAGGCCGAAGCCCTGGGCAGGAAGACTGACCCTGGTCACCTGACCTAATTCCATTAAATAGATTTTTCCAGCATGCAAGGCAGAGAATATGATTGGCTGAGAAAAGTATGTTTATCCATAACTTGCATATACTGTAGCTCATCATACTAATGTTAAAGGCAACAGTACCACCTGCTGACAAAAGGGAGAAGCCACAAACAAATAGAATTAGCACAGAAATCATTTAACTATTAAACACCACAAATTAGCCAGGCTGACTACCACCCAGCACAACTAAATTTACCTGTAAGCCTATTCTAGTGACAAGGGTGCTACAAACTCTTAAGGAAATATGTCACTAAGTAACCCTAGGTTCACACCTATGTGTTTTTTAGTAAATTTTGCAGTTTTCAGAAACACACTACAGTCCATTTAACATGGTTTAATATGACGTCACAAGGGGCGGGCTCTCTGGGCGATGTCATTGGATGGCCAAGACCTATGCCTATATAAGAGGTGTCGGACAGCGGTAACATCACAACGGAGAAGAACAGCTTCAGCACAAGACCGGCTTTTTTTTTTTTTAGTGCCGATGAAAAAGACAAAGATGGCGGCGGCGAGGAAGAAGAAGATGGCAGTGGCGAGGAAGAAGACGGCACCGGTAAATGACGTAACTGGGAGATGACGGCACTGGGAGATGACGGCTCCGGGAGACGGTGGCTTCAGGCTTCTTATTTAATAAAGGACTTGTCAAAAACCAGCTCTTGCAGTTTGTTAACATTTCACTTTTTTTTTGGGTGAATCGGTAGGGTTAGGATGTACCCGATACCCATTCACATAGGGGGGCGGGATCTGGGGGCCCCCTTGTTAATGGGGGCTTCCAGATGCTGATAAGCCCCCCGCCTGCAGACCCCGACAACCACCAGCCAGGTGTCATAGATATGCATTAATGTCTGTCTGCCATCTTACCTTTCCTCCTCATGTGTTCATCTTAGAGGCCAGAACCCTTTCACCTGGCTTCCTTTATAATCTCCTCCCAGCCTGACTCCATCCCAGGCCCTATCACAGAACACTATATTAACCTGTGCACTGCAAGCCTGCTTTGCTGATCAACGTGTTTGTTAGGCATTGTGTGTTTGGGTTCCTGCCTGCCGTGTGCTACGTCTCTCTCTGTTATGTTATTGGCTTGTCCCCGACTATCCCTGTCTGCTCGTGACCCTTGACCTTCGGCTTGTCTTTCGTTATCCTTGTCTGCTTGTGGCCCTTGACCTTCAGCTTGTTATTAGTTACTCTTATATCTTGTGCTGCTGCTTCCCCTCTTGTCCCCTTATCCTACGGGGCGTGAGCTAGGAGACTCTAGGGGCCGCGACCTGGACCCAGCCTGCAGCATAACATCCTCACCACTAGAGGCTCTGGAGAAGACCTGCTGGGTCTTAGACTCCGCGCCCTGGGGAATCTTGGCTCTAGCTTCCTATAGGATCCCGGTTGTGCTCCTCTGGTCCCGCTTTCCACAACCATCCAGTTTCCTATCAGCAGCAGTCAGCCATAGGGTTCACTACCTTGTGGTGCACTCCTGTCCCCCTACGGTGTGCATCTGTCACCTGGCCATAGGTGACCTGACAGTTTGATCAGCCATGAACCCGGCTGACATGCCGCTCCCCGCGGATGATCCATTGCAGGGCATAGTTCGCAGACTTGAAACCCAGGAATCGAATCAGACTCAGGTGATGCGATTCCTCCAGGATCTGGCTTCTCGATTCGAGCAGCTTCAGGCCTCCTTGGGAACCCCGAATCCGCAACCTCAAGTACAACCAGTGGTTGTACCTATCGCACCAGTCGCAGCCACACACTCACTAACACTGCCAGCTCCGTTCCGTTTCTCTGGGGACTCCAAGGCCTGCAGGGGGTTTCTCAGCCAATGCACGATTCATTTTGAGCTTCAGCCTCAAAACTTCCTGTCTGACCGGGCTAAGGTAGCCTATATCATTTCCCTCCTCTCCGGTGAAGCTTTGGCCTGGGCTGCCCCCCTGTGGGAGAGGAATGATCCGGTGGTTTCCAGCCTGTCCGACTTCTTGAAGCTCTTTCGTAATATCTTCGAAGAGCCGGCTCGGGCTTCTTCAGCGGCTAGTGCTGTCTTACGTTTTCGCCAAGAATCTAGTTCAGTGGGACAATATGCTCTTCAGTTCCGTATCAACACAGCTGAATTGAGCTGGAATAATGAGGCCCTGGTCGCTACCTTTTTACATGGCCTCTCTGACCGAGTGAAAGACGAATTAGCGGGAAGAGCCATTCCCATCGGTCTGGACGATGTAATTTCGTTATGCAATCAGATCGACATTCGTTTTCAAGAGAGGTCCTTAGAAAAAAGACGCCAGCACTCTCTGGGTTCTAGCCAGTCTGAGCTCTCCTCCCTTCGTCCCGTGGAGCATCCTCTACCTGCTGAGGAACCTATGCAGCTGGGCCGGACCAGACTAACCCCCAAAGAACGTGCTAGGCGCAGAACTCTGGGCTTGTGCCTCTATTGTGGGGGCAAGGGTCATTTTCGTGACTCCTGCTCGCTTCGTCCGGGAAACGCTCGGGTCTAATACATTTGGAAGGTGGAGTATTGGACCCAGAAACATCACCTTCTCGCCTTCTCTTGCCGGTGTTCCTTCATGTAGGCACTTCTCCTCAGTCAACCCTTGCATATCTAAATTCCGGGGCTGCCGGCAATTTTATGGATTGGATAACTGCTTCTTCTATGAAGCTTACCCTTTCACCTCTCACTACCCCATTGGTAGTCTCGGCAATTGATGGCACTGTTCTCCCAGGGGGCCCTATTCGCTTCCAGACGCTACCCATTAGGATGTCGGTAGGGATTCTCCACCAGGAGTGGATATCCTTTCTTATTCTACCCAAGGCCTCTACCCCAGTTGTATTGGGCCTCCCTTGGCTACAGCTCCACTCTCCACATGTGGACTGGGTCTCTGGGCAGATCCTGGCCTGGGGTTCCTCATGTTTCTCGTCATGTCTTCTCAAGGTGACCCCCAAGGAGAGTCTTCAGGTTGCTGCCACTTCTGTTTCTTCTGATCTTCCCGCTGCATACAGCGATTACCGGGATGTGTTCTGTAAGAAATCAGCTGAGGTGCTTCCTCCCCACAGGTCTTTGACTGTGCTATTGATCTTGTCCCCGGAGCAACTCTACCCAGGGGTCGTACCTACCCTCTGTCCATCCCAGAGACCCAGGCCATGTCTGAGTATGTCGCAGAGAATTTGGAGAGAGGTTTCATCCGGAAATCCTCTTCGCCTGCAGGGGCAGGGTTTTTTTTTTTGCCAAAAAGGATGGTACCTTAAGACCCTGCATCGATTATCAGGGTTTAAATGCGGTTACTATTAAAAATCGATACCCCTTACCCTTAATATCCGAGCTATTCGATAGGTTGAAGGGTGCCTCCATTTTCACCAAGTTGGATCTCAGAGGCGCGTACAATCTCATTCGAATACGGGAGGGTGACGAATGGAAGACTGCATTCAACACTAGAGACGGGCATTACGAATACCTGGTGATGCCTTTTAGTCTGTGTAATGCTCCAGCCGTGTTCCAAAACTTTGTCAATGAAATCTTCAGAGATCTGCTGTACCAGTTTGTTGTCATCTATCTGGATGACATTCTGATCTTTTCTGAAAATCTGCTCGTCCACAGAAACCATGTCCGCACTGTACTTCAGCGTCTTATGCCCCGTACACACGATCGTTTTTCATGCCGTTAAAAATGCCATTTTAAAAAATGGCCATTAAAAATGATCGTGTGTAGGCTCCAGAGCATTTTTAACGACGTGAAAAACGGCCATTAAAAATTCCGGACATGCTCTCTTTTTTCACGTCGTTTTTCATGTCGTTTTTTTTAACGACGTGAAAAACGATAGTGTGTATACTTTCACGACGTGAAAAAAAACGCGCATGCTCAGAAGCAACTATGAGACGGGAGCGCTCGTTTTGGTAAAGCTAATGTTGGAAATGGAGATGGCACATTCGTCACGGTGGAATTAATAGCATCGTTTTAATGCTGCGCATTCCGTTCTTCTTTTGATAATGCTTTAAAATTACCCTATTTTGATAATGACATTGAGAGTTTTATGCCAAACTTGTTTCTAAAGTAATTCCAAATTGCTCTAATGATTATAAAATATTATTTATAAGCCGCATCTCCCTCCTAAATAATACTAATAATAATAAAATAATGTAATTCTCCTTTTTTCTTTAAATTTTATATTATTTTTGGTTATTTTTTTTTGGCCTTTTTTTAAGTATTTTGGCTTAAATTATTCTTGTGTAAAGTTACCACAACAACCTTCCAAATGTGTCTCATTTGGCCTCAGGGAGGTTTGTGTCCCCTGATAATAACAATAATATAATTTGAGATGTCCCTGCCTGCTTCCTAGCAAGCTCTCTTTTGAAATACAAATCACATAGTCAAGTATTTAAAGGGCACTCAAATTTTTTTTATTTCAGAACATTAACAAATTAAAGTGGAAGGCAGCACTGGAGAGCCTGCTTGCATTTGTGCATCCCTTTCACCCCACAACAACCATACAAGATGTCCAAACCAAAATAGAGATTAGATCCCCCCAAAAAATGAGCCCAATCTTGTCTTGAGCTCCCAGAGGTCAGGAGCCACAGCAGATAAGTCCTATATGTCCCCAGTCTGTGGTACTACAGCAGGCATTATTTTCTCCTCTTCCTTGTAGCCTTCTCTCCAGCCTTCTCTGCAGCCTTGGTTGGTTTCTTCCTTGGAGGCTGGGGATCAGGAGGAGAGGTTGTGGCAGGAGGAGTAGTAGGAGGAGGAGGAGGAGGTGGAGGAGTAGGGACAACCTCCGTTATGTCCGTGTACCTAGTGAGTTCACCCAGCACGCCCTTATTGATGACTTTCAATAGCAGGGTCTCACTGAAAATTTTTTGCTGCAACTCCATTTGCCCTAGTTTGTGGGCGAGGACTGCGGCAAATCCCTCATCAACAGAGGGTGCCTCTCTGAGGGCCGCTGTTGCCTCTCTGAGGAAGGCCCTGGTTTCCTCCTCCACCTGCCTACCTCTCCTTGGCCCTCGTGGTTTAACTACCAGGGGAGGCATCTGGGCTCTTGTGCTGGGCCAAGCCTCCTCCTGGGTGCCACTGGGCCCAGCCTCCTCCTGGGTGCCACTGGGCCCTGCCTCCTCCTGATCCCCAACATCACCCTCTTCCTGGCTCTGCTCTGGCTGTAAAAAAAGAAAGGGACATTATTTATTTTGCCACATCATCATTCACAGACATTGTTCACCTCTAGACATTGATTACGCATCCTGGTTTTGTTGTCTTGGACACATAAAATTAGGCCACTACTGTATCTTGCTCTTCACAAACTTTATTGGTAGAAGTGTACATACCTTTAACAATACTAACATCTATTTAAAATCTACAATTTTGTACGATAGAAATATAGATAGCAAAACTTTACCTGGCTCCATATCTCCAAATCTGCCTCCTCAAGGCCCTGATCTTGATCCTCAGAGGAAGCCAGAGCAGGGTTGACAGGAAGGCTGGAGGACTGGCTGCAGGGAAGGCTGGAGGG
Source organism: Rana muscosa (assembly GCA_029206835.1). Lineage (NCBI taxonomy): Eukaryota > Metazoa > Chordata > Amphibia > Anura > Ranidae > Rana > Rana muscosa. Next base: position 992,200,127 of record CM055122.1, on the reverse strand, counting down.
TTGGGTACAAGGAAGGCTGGATTGACCTCTGGGGGGAAGGGTGGAGAGAGATTCCCGCACTTCCAGCTGGTCATCCAGAAAAGCAAGCTTACTGTAGTACCACAGACTGGGTTTATAAACCTTATCTGCTGGTGCACCTGACCTCTGGGACCTCAGGACCATAGTCCTCTGGGTCCTGTATGTCCCTCTGATGGTCCCAATTTTGTTTTTGACATCTTGGAGAGTTGTTGTGGGTATCTTTGTTTGCACAAATGCAAGCAGGCTCTCCAGTGCTGCTTTCCTGGCGTCTTTATTTTTATTACCGCCACTTTTTGTTTGCCATAATATAGGGAGCTCTTGCCATTTATCGATGAACTCCCCCATGAAGTCTGGGTTTTTAAAAGTATTCATGATATCTGTAAAAGCGAGAAACCAAAAAAAATATATATTTCAGGCAACATTCCTCAACTGTGCATTGTCTACATATTTTGAGCACACAAATCTCCTCGTCTGATGAACCTCAAAAAGTAAAATTGTTAGGTACCTTGGTCACGACGTTCGTTGCTAACTCTCTCTCCCGAAAAATGAACGTATTTCCCAGACATGGATCTTCACTTTATATACACAGCGCATGCGTGAAACTCCGCACGCTTTCCCCGCCCCTGACGTTCGATATTGTACTTTCCCCGCCCCTTCTCGCTCGTAGTGCTGAACAAAACATGGCGGAGACACAGGTGGCTGAGATTACCTCTACAGAGGATGAAATTACAGAGGAGCCCAAATCAAGACCCAGGAGATATAAGGCATCCAACATGTCATTCGAGGAAATGGTGGAGATGGTCGCCATTTTAAAGAAGGAGGATTATGATGCCAAGCATGGTCCGTATAAAAGGCCTAATCTGGTCAAGTCCAGAATTATGGGCAAAGTGGTCAAAAGTCTCCACCAAAAATTCGGGGTGTGCAGAACGAAGGAACAGCTCAGAAAACGATGGTCAGATCTGAAGTTGCGGGAGGCCGACCAATATAAAAGAATCAAGAAAGTTATATTAAAAAGTAAGTTGTTTTTTTTGACTTTCAATGGTACATATTATTTTCTGGTATTCTGTCGTGTATTTTGAACTTTCATATAGTACACTGAAAGATACCATCTTTTTTAGGTTCGTCCGCATAGTAAACGGACGTATTAAACCTCTTTCTCCGTACAGTTCCTCAAACGATGTTTTAGGATCATCCAGTGTGAACACCCATGTTTTTTGGTTTATTTGGGGGAGTACATTTGGGCCACACTTATTTTTGGTGTGCTAATCCAAAGGACATTTGTTCATTTGAAAAAACGATATGCATGGTAATGTTAAAGGGAGTGAATGCTCAGCAGCTGATGAAACATCTGAACGCAGTAGTACAAGTGTGGGCCTAAAGCCAAAAAGCTTGAGGGAGTCACACACAGGTGATCCAGTGTAGATACTTTGGGGTGTTACAATGTTTCAAATTTGTTTACAAAATGTATATGCTCTGTTTTGGCCTATGTATCCAATCATTTGTCCCGGTTGGCACAGGGGGTAAAAATTAAAATGGAGCATGCTTCAAAAGAATGATTACAAAGTTTTTTTTCATGTTTCTTATTTTAGCAAAATTGAGTCGCTACTAATGAAACTATTCCTTTTATTTCAATCTCCCTAGGGATTCGAAAAGCTACCTCAGATGAGACGAGAATTGCAATACCTACAACAATACCCCCAGAACCCCAGGATGGAGAGGAATGTGATGTTGTGGAAGTGGAAAGTGGCACCACCACAGGTCAGAGTGAAACCAGACACATGCATGTTAAATAGATGTAGGCCTACATATTCTATCCTACATATTTCTTTTTACATTTAGGTGCAGTTCTGGCTGAAGACCCCAATAAGTTGACACATCACAGTGCCCAGATCCTGATCCAATACCTGATGGTCTGCTGTCGTGACCTCGAAAAAATTAAGGGAGATTTGCTAGAGATCAGGGCAAATACAAAGCGGGTGGAGGAAAGGCTCCAAAATATCATGGCTGTGCTTGGGCGTGTCTAATGTTTTTACACCAAATAACGTTTTACTTGCAGAGATTTCTATTTTTTTTGGTTATTTTACCCTTTAATGACTAGCACGTTTAGCTTTTCTAAATTTTGAGAAATATAGTTTGTTTATGCATGGCTGGTCATGCATTTTAATACACCTGAAATTAAGGGAACATCCACATTTCTAAGGAAGTTGCCCACCTAAACAAAAAAAATAAAGGTATTTTTACATAACAAATCATTGTGGCTTCATTATGTAAATGTGGTGCTGAGTGAACTAATCAATGTTTGGTGTTTACACTGACAATGAAGGCTAATTAAAAGATTTTTTAATCCACATGGCAAAACAAGTGCACTAGGTAAACCTACCAGAAACATCAAACATTATACAATAAAAATGACAAACCAATCTTTACTTTTTTTAAAAGTTTTATTTTTTTGGTCTAAAATTATTAGAGATTGTCTGGCATTTCAATGGCCCCCCTACCCATAAAATAGTCCACATATTGGTTACGGACCTCACGTCCGGTTGGGGGGGCCAAGCCAGGACGGCCAGGTTCCAGGGCCACCAAAGTTTCGGCATTGATTAAAGAGGCCTCAGGCCCACTCCAAGATATATAACTCGTTGAATGCACCCTTAGGAAATTATGCAGCACACAGCACGTCATAACCACATGGTTCCATTTGTATGGGGCAAGGTGGATGGAGGTAAGGAAGAGGCGAAATCGGCTGGCCATGATCCCAAACGCATTTTCCACCACCCTTCTGAAAACCCTCCTCTCAGGGGTGAGGGTGCGTTGTGGGAATGGCCTCATCAAATGGGGTCCCAGGCCAAACGCCTCATCCGCCACAAACACAAAAGGTAGTCCCTCCACATTCTGCTCCGCTGGTGGCAAGGCCAGCAGATCCAAAAGGAGCCGTTCTCCAAACTCTGTCTGGGCAAAAACTCCTCCATCAGACATCCTGCCATTCTTGCCAACGTCCACATAGAGGAACTCGTAAGTGGCCGACACCACTGCCATCATCACGACGCTGTGGAACCCCTTATAATTATAATAAAAGGATCCCGAATGGGGTGGTGGGACGACCCGAACATGTTTGCCGTCGATGGCTCCTCCACAGTTCGGAAAGTTCCATCGCTGGGCAAACTCGGAAGCCACATTCTGCCATTCATGTGGCGAAGAAGGGAACTGTGGAATTAAAGAAATAACAAATTAATACTTGGAGCCAGAAACATTGAAAGCTGATTTCATACACACATTCATGGCCAACATTGGTAGAAACTGTTCAAAACATAAAAAATTGGAAGCAAGAAAAAAAAAAACTAAAAAAAAATTATGGGGGGGGGGGGGGTAAGGGTTGAAGATGAGTTGGGAATATCACACATGAAGGCTGTAGCACTCTGTATTGAAGTTAACAAAAATGAAACATTCCTTGGCCAAATTTAGGGTGCGTTTTGGGTAAAGCACTACGATGGAACATATAATAAAAAACATGGAAATTACTAGGCAAGGTAGGTATGGCCCCAGGATAGCATGCTGGAGAGGTTAGGTAAGGCAAATTTACAGGTAGGCCTCAAACCCCAAACTTTAAATAATAAAACATGGGGAGAAAGGGGACATTCCCTGCAGCTAAGAATCATGTGAATTAGGGACTGCAAATAAAGCAAATTAAAAATATCCAAAAATAAATACCATACAATGTGAATTTTTGAAGAAGAACACTTACCTTAATATAGTCCTCCTGCAAAACTTGAAGGATGGCAGAACAAGTCTCTGGTATAATGATCCCCAGAGCCTGGGGGGATATGCCTGTGGAGAACTTAAGGTCCTGCAGGCTTCTCCCAGTAGCCAGGTATCGCAACGTGGCGATGAGCCTCTGCTCAGCACTGATGGCTTCCCGCATAACGGTGTCCTGCCTGGTAATATAGGGGGACACCAAAGCCAACAGCTGCTGAAATACGGGGTCAGACATCCTGAGAAAATTCCTGAAATCATCAGGATTATTCTCCCTGATCTCCCGCAACAAAGGCATGTGACAGAATTGGTGCCGCTGGAGCAACCAATTCTTGGTCCATGAACTCCTCCTGACCCTGCTCATGGCATGGAGTCGGGATACAGCATGAACTCCTGCACCAACTACAGCACGAACTCTACGACGAGTACGTAGCCGCAACATGGCTAGATAACGGTCGGCTGAACAGAACGAACTAGAAGAACGCACGGAAGAACAGCAAGGCCTATGAAGAACAAGCTGAAAAACACGAACGTGCAGAGCAGGCCGCACTGAATAAACAGATACGAACTGACTACAAGCAGTGCTAAACAGATACGAACCCACAGGCGCAATCTGAACTCCCGAAAACGATCTTCAAAGCACGAAGACTGAAAAGCGCGAATCGTCTCTCACCAAACTTTTACTAACACGCGGAAACACGGAATTAGCAAAAGCGTCCCAAAGGGTGGCGTCATTCGAACGGAACTTCCCCTTTATAGTGCCGTCGTACGTGTTGAACGTCACTGCGCTTTGCTTGATCGTTTTTTTTAATGATGGTGTGTACGCAAGGCAGGCTTGAGAGGAAACATGAAAAAAAACGAGGAGAAAAACGTCGGTTTAAAAAATGACATTAAAAACGATCGTGTGTACGGGGCATTAGAGAGAACAATCTCTATGCCAAGCTGGAGAAATGTTCCTTTGAATGTTCTGAGGTCCTGTTTCTGGGGTGCTTTGTCTCATGTTCGGGTCTTCGTATGGATCCTGGGAAGGTCTTGGCTATTACCAACTGGCCTCTTCCTGCTAGCCTCAAGGCCACGCAGCGCTTTCTTGGCTTCACTAATTATTATAGGCAGTTCATAAGGAACTACTCTTCCATTGCCGCGCCTATTATCACTTTGACCAAGAAGGGTGTGAATGCCAAAAACTGGCCTCCCGAAGCTGTCTCTGCATTTCACAACCTGAAACAGGCCTTTGTTTCTGGCCCCCTCTTGAGGAGACCAAATCCTGGGAATGCATTTTTTATTGAAGTGGACGCTTCCTCAATGGGGGTGGGAGCTGTGCTTCTTCAAATCTTTGAGAAGAGACGTCAACCATGTGCGTTCTTCTCCAAAAAGTTTTCTCAAGCAGAGAGGAATTATGCCATCGGTGATCGGGAACTTCTCACAATTAAAGTGGCGTTAGAGGAGTGGCGTCATCTCTTGGAGGGTTCCCCTCACTCCATAACGATCTTTACCGATCACAAAAATTTACAGTATCTACAGAATGCTAAATGTCTGAATCCTAGACAGGCCAGGTGGAGTCTCTTCTTTGCCCGTTTTAATTTCACGATTACTTACAAACCTGGTTCCTGCATCAGTCGGGCTGATGCGCTCTCTAGGTCATTTGACACTTTGGACGAGGAGTCCGCCCCTGAACCTGAGCCGATCATTCCAACCTTATGCATTGTTGCCCACTCTACCACCCTGAAGTCAAAAATTCCGCCTGGTAAGACCTTTGTCCCCACTGAGCTAAGAGCTAAGATCCTTCGTTGGGGACATGATTCCAAGGTGGCAGGCCATTCTGGATTCCTCTGTTCCTTCCTACTCATCAGTCGTCACTACTGGTGGCCTAATCTCCGCTCAGACGTCAAAGACTACGTTAAAGCTTGTCATGTCTGCGCTCAGTCCAAATCCTCCACACAAGCTCCTGCTGGTCTCCTCATGCCCTTGCCCATTCCTAAGGAGCCCTGGGCTCATATTGCCATGGATTTTATCACCGACCTCCCACTGTCTGAGAATAATACAGTCATTTGGGTGGTAATCGATCGGTTCTCCAAGATGGCTCATTTTGTTCTTCTTCCTGGTCTTCCTTCTGCCCCTGCCTTGGTTCCCATTTTCATTCGAGAAATTCTCCGCCTTCATGGGGTTCCTTCTCATATTGTTTCCGACAGGGGAGTCCAATTCACGTCTCGTTTTTGGAGAGCCTTTTGCAAATCCCTCAAGATTGTCTTGGATTTTTCTTCTTCTTACCATCCCCAATCCAATGAACAGACTGAGAGGGTTAATCAGGAGTTAGAGGTCTTTCTTCGCACCTTCGTGTCTTCTCACCATGACGATTGGTCCTCTCTACTCCCGTGGGCAGAGTTCTCCCATAACAATCATGTGAATACCAGTTCGCAGAAGACACCCTTTTTCACAGTTTATGGAAAACACCCTCAACTTCCTTTTCCCATGATCTGTTCTCCAGATATTCCAGCTTTGGCTTCGGTTCAGGAGTCTCTCAATTCCGTTTGGGGTGATGTTCATGATTCCCTCCGGGCAGCTGCTGAAAAATTCAAAGGCTTTGCCGACCGCCACAGGCGTAAACCGCCTTCTCTTCAGCCAGGGGACAAAGTCTGGCTCTCTACCAGGAACATCAAGCTCTGAGTTCCTTCTCTGAAGTTTGCTCCACGATTCATTGGTCCATACACGGTAACTGCTAAACGGAATCCGGTTTGTTTCAAACTCCAGATTCCTAAAAGCCTTAAAATCACTAACTCCTTCCATGTTGCTCTTCTAAAGCCTTTAGTCCTCAATAAATTCTCTCGTCCTCTCCCTACCGTGGCACCTGTCTCTGAGGATAATCAGGAGTACGAGATCAGTCAAATTCTGGACTCCCGACTCTGTAAAGGCGTTCTTCAGTACCTCGTTCATTGGAAAGGGTTTGGTCCTGAGGAGAGGGCTTGGATCACTGCATCTGAGGTCTTTGCACCTCATCTGTTAATGGAGTTTCATCTGAAGTTTCCCTCTAAACCTGGGCCCAGGCGGCGAAGGGGGAGGCCTCGTAAGAGGGAGGGTACTGTCATGGATATGCATTAATGTCTGTCTGCCATCTTACCTTTCCTCCTCATGTGTTCATCTTAGAGGCCAGAACCCTTTCACCTGGCTTCCTTTATAATCTCCTCCCAGCCTGACTCCACCCCAGGCCCTATCACAGAACACTATAATAACCTGTGCACTGCAAGCCTGCTTTGCTGATCAACGTGTTTGTTAGGCATTGTGTGTTTGGGTTCCTGCCTGCCGTGTGCTACGTCTGTCTCTCTGTTACGTTATTGGCTTGTCCCCGACTATCCCTGTCTGCTCGTGACCCTTGACCTTCGGCTTGTCTTTCGTTATCCTTGTCTGCTTGTGGCCCTTGACCTTTAGCTTGTTATTCGTTACTCTTATATCTTGTGCTGCTGCTTCCCCTCTTGTCCCCTTATCCTACGGGGGCGTGAGCTAGGAGACTCTAGGGGCCGCGACCTGGACCCAGCCTGCAGCATAACATCCTCACCACTAGAGGCTCTGGAGAAGACCTGCTGGGTCTTAGACTCCGCGCCCTGGGGAATCTTGGCTCTAGCTTCCTATAGGATCCCGGTTGTGCTCCTCTGGTCCCGCTTTCCACAACCACCCAGTTTCCTATCCGCAGCAGTCAGCCATAGGGTTCACTACCTTGTGGTGCACTCCTGTCCCCCTACGGTGTGCATCTGTCACCTGGCCGTAGGTGACCTGACCCCAGGGTTGTCAGGAAGAGGACCTTGTCCTCATCAACATGGGGGCAAGGTGCTTTGGGGTGGGGGGCGCAGAGCCCCCCTGCCCCAAAGCAACCACCCACCCATGTTGAGGGCATGTGGCCTGGTATGGTTCGGGGGGCGCTTGCTTGTCTCCTCTCTTTCCTGACCTATCGGGCGGCATGCTCGGATAAGAGTCTGGTGTGAAATTTGGGGGGGACACCACGCCATTTAAAACAATTTTGGTGTATACTAGACCCGAAGGGTCTGGTATAGAAAAATGTTTTTTTTGTGTTTTTTTTTCTTTTACGTTCAGCTTTCAGCAGTGAAGCCCACTGACAGCTTATGACTCATCGGTTGTTAAGGACACGGTGACTGGCTTCCTGGCCCCCTGCTTAGCAACCAGCTATATACAGTGTGTTTACAGTGCGTCTAAGAAAAAAAAACGCAAAATGCATGAAAACTGCATTCAAAAATGCATAAAGAACGCATAAAGAACATTCCTGAAAAACGCATCAAGCGCAGCCGCATAGATGTGAACCTAGACTAATACTTAGTTGTCTTCTGTGTTATCTTACAGCAGGTACCAAAATTGCTGTAATACACAAGTGTTCCCTTAAAAGAAACTTGTACTGAGAGAAATATGCCACTGCCTGATTTTACATATAGTGGAACCTCGGATTGCGAGTAATGCAGTTAGTGTTTCGCAATACGAGCACTGTATTTGAAAAAATCCTAACTCGGTTTGCGAGTGTTGTCTCCCAAAACGAGCAGGATTCAGGCCAAACCGGTGTGCAGTACCACGTTTGGCCTGAGGTGGGGGGGCGCCGGAGTCGAACGGAGCCGAAAGGCGCTGATCGGCGCAGTTAGAAAATGCTCGGAAGGACACGGAAATACTCAGTTTCAGAGCCTTTCTGAGGTTTGCCGAGGTCAGCTGAGGTGTCCTCGGCCTTTCTGCCAGTTTCCGAGGCTCTCTGGCGTGCCCCCACCTCTTGCCGCATGCGGTATTGCATGCCATTGAAGTCAATGCGGAACAAATTATTTTCGTTTCCATTGACTTCAAAGGGGAAACTCGCTTTGCTATGCGACTACTTTGGATTACGAGCATTCTCCTGGAACGGATTATGCTCGTAATCCGAGGTTCCACTGTAGTTACATAGTTACATAGTTAGTCAGGTTGAAAAAAGACACAAGTCCATCTAGTATAAAATATTAATTACAATCCCATATACACAATCCTTCACCCACAGTTGATCCAGAGGAAGGGGAAAAAACCCAGCAAAGCATGATTCAATTTGTTACAGCAGGGGAAAAAATTCCTTCCTGATCCCCTGAGAGGCAATCGGATTTTCCCTGGATCAACTTTACATATAAATGTCAGTACCCAGTTATTTATGTACATTTAAGAAAGAATTCAGGCCTTTTTTAACCCCTTCCTTACTGGGCACATATACCCCCTTCCTGCCCAGGCGAAATTTCAGCTTTCAGCACTGTCACGCTTTGAATGACAATTGCGCGGTCGTGCGACGTGGCTCCCAAACAAAATTGACGTCCTTTTTTTCGCACAAATAGAGCTTTCTTTTGGTGGTATTTGATCACCTCGGCGGTTTTTATTTTTTGCGCTATAAACAAAAATAGAGCGACAATTTTGAAAAAAAAACAATATTTTTTGATTTTTGCTATAATAAATATCCCAATTTTTTGGGAATTTTTAATTTTATTTCCTCAGTTTAGGCCGATACGTATTCTTCTACATATTTTTGGTAAAAAAAATCGCAAGCGGCGTTTATTGATTGGTTTGCGCAAACGTTAGAGCGTTTACAAAATAGGGGGTAGTTTTATGGCATTTTTATAATTTTTTTTTTTTTTTTTTTTACTAGTAATGGCGGCGATCAGTGATTTTTTACGTGACTGCGACATTATGGCGGACACATCGGACACTTTTGACACTATTTTGGGACCATTCACATTTATACAGCGATTAGTGCTATAAAAATGCACTGATTACTGTATACATGTGACTGGCAGGGAAGGGGTTAACACTAGGGGGCGAGGAAGGGGTTAAATGTGTGCCCTATTAGTGATTACTACTGTGGGGGGAGGGGACTGACTGGGGGAGGTGACCGATCTGTGTCCCTATGTACAAGGGACACAGCATCGGTCTCCTCTCCCTGACAGGACATGGATCTGTGTGTTTACACACACAGATCCATGTCCTTGTCTGTGTAACCGCCGATCGCGGGTGCATGGCGGACATCGCGGCCGCCAGGCACGCGCATCGGCATTGCAGTGACGCGCCGGGTACGTGCGCGCGCCGCCGGCGGCGCTCGCGCGCCCCCCAGTGGCCAAATTAGCGGAGGCCGTATAAACACGGCCTCCCAGCATTTAACAACCACCTCGCAGCCGTATATAGTCGTACGGCGGGCGCGAGGTGGTTAAAGCAATCTACTGAGCTTGACAGAACCTCGATATTCTGAAAATACTAGTTGCCTGGCTGTCATTGGCTTTAATAATGACCCTAAACAAGTATGAAGAAAGTGGAGGTCAAAACTCCTAATCTGCATACTTGTTTAAGGTCAGGGATTTAGAAAGTATTAGGGTCCATTCACATGGGTAGTGTGTAAATGAAGCATGATAACACGGACAGCCAACACGCTGCAATATACTTAATATTGGACATACTACTTTTTAAAGCAATACACAATAACACACAAATGGTGTACAACTCTGCATTGTGGTGTACTATATTGGAAGTATGTTGTGCATTTAGGTGCTGTGTGTCACACATTAAAATGCCATTTTACCGCTTATTACCACTAGTGTAAATGAGTCCTGCCTGCCCTAAGACAAGTATAACTTCGCTGTGGCAATACTTTTTGAGATGGGAACGAGGGACATCTATTAGGAAAAGGATATAGGCATAGGACACACCATCTGCCACGCCCCCTTAAATGAGAATTATACACTGACTTTTGAATTTTACAAATGCAGAAATTTAGAAATTGGATGAAAGGTTTAGCACTAGGAAACACTTTTTGAAAGATAAACAGTGCATTTTATATACAACTATATAGATAAGACCAAAATGAGAGACAAATGAGGGGGAAAGAGGGACAGAGGGACTTTGTTCCAAACCAGGGATAGTCCCTCGAAATCAGGGACAGTTGCAAGTGCAACAGTACAGGAAGAAAATATCTATGTACATACAGTAGCTTATAACTGTTCCCAATTTCCATAGAAATTGACATGTTTTTAAAGTGTTAAGCCCTGTACACACGATCGGATTTCCTATGGTTTTTAAACCAATGGATTTTTCCATCGGAAAACCGATGAAGCTGACTTCCATCAGTCTTGCCTACACACCATCAGTCAAAAAACCGACCATTCCAAACACGGTGACGTAAAACACTCTGATGAGCCAAGAAAAATGAAGTTCAATGCTTCTGAGCATGCGTCGACTTGATTCTGAGCATGCGTGGGTTTTTTATCCGATGAAGTTCCCCACAGACGATAGTAATTTGCTATCGGTTTTTTAACCATCGGATAAATTTAAAACATGTTCTATTTTTAAACACAGATGGAAAAAAGACCGATGGGGCCCATACACGATCGGTTTATCCGATGAAAAAAGTCCATCAGACTGTTTTCATCGGTAAAACCTATCGTGTGTACAGGGCTTAAGTTCACATTACAGAAGATAAGCAGAAGTGAACACCAGATCTCCCCCCCCCCATCTGCCAGGTCCTTGCTGTACTCTCCTCTGGTGATCCTGGGCTGTCATGGCTCCTCAGTGGTTTAGTGGTCCAGGAATTTGAAATCTCCCCTCTGCTCTCCGTCTTCTTCAATAGCGCTTCTAGGATGGACCAGATAGATTGTAACTGGTCAGTGCCATCACATGGTACATTTTTTCCTTAAAGTGGATGTAAACCTGAATTTTTTTTTTTTTGTTTTTTTTGTTTGTTTTTTTTGCTGTCACAATGTAGAGTATAAGATTTCCTATCATTTGTGCCAAGTCTTGCCACAAAGAGTTAATCCAGCTCTGAGCAATCCTCTTTTATTGTTCAGTGAGATAAAAAGGACAAACAGAGAAAAACCTTTGCCCCCTTGCTTTGAGTGACAGGCTATTTACATATCTCATGCACTAGCTTTAGACAGGCATTATTTTTTAATTCCCACCCCCACTCCTTTTCTGAAGTCATGTGATTACTTTTCTGGATTTTGACTGGATGTTAGTGATCATAGCAGAAGGAATACACAGGATAAAATGCATGTTGACAAGGGGAGTGTAGAGGTGGGCGGGGAGTCTACTGACATCACGACTCCACCCACCGAGCTCCAGACAACAGATCCACCCACAGAATCTGCAGTTTTTCAGTTCTTATAACAGACAGAGGGGAGACATTTGACAGATAAGGATACATGCAGGAGGCATCTATATCCTTATAGATCAGCACTATGGCAGTAGTTTAGAAAGGATGATGCCGCGTACACACGACCATTTTTCTCGTCGGGAAAAATGAAATTTTTTCTCTTTGACGAGAAAAACGACCGTGTGTGGGCTTTTGGTAATTTTTCCCGACGAGAAAAACGGCATTAATCACGACGAGAAAAATTAGAACATTTTTTCTCGTCGTGATTCACGGCATTTTTTTCCGCGGCAGTTTTCCCATAGGGAAACACTGCAGGGGAGCCTACACACGGTCGTTTTTCTCGACCAAGAGAAAAAATGACGGGAAAAACGGCCGTGTGTAGGGGAACAAGCCGTTCCTCGTTTTTCCCGTCGGGATTCACTGCGGTGTTTTCACCGCCGTGAATCTCGATCGTGTGTACGCGGCATGAGAGTGGGTTTACATCCACTTTAAGTGACACCACTGATGCAGGGATATTTTCTCTTTCAGTGACACCACCGATGCAGGGACATTTTTTTCTTCACCTCTGTTAGCTCAATATTTGTGCACCAATTTCGGCTCTCGAAAGCTCTGTACTAATGATCAGATTATCGCATTATTGCTCCTAAATTTTTCGTACGATTTTCTGATTGTGTGTACGGGGCTTAAGTGCCATTTCTGTCTGCTGCTTTGATCCTCTGCTATCAGAATTAATCATTTCTGCCAAATTTTCCTGACACCAGGAAAAAAATGGTGACGAGGAGGGAGCTCCAGCAGATTGACAGCCTCAGCTCTGTTCTTGTGTGCTGTGTGAAGCGGGTATGTCTCTTCCCTTCAATCAGCTCTCAGACCTCTCCTCATTGAGTTCTGCAGGGTGTAACTTCAGCTCTCTGCCCCCTTTTTTCTAAAGTCTCAGGCAAGCTTATAAATTCAGCACTTTGAATGGCTGTAGAGAAGAGAAGACTGCAGATAGAAAGATACAATGTATGTAGGAGGCTTTGTTTCATCTCTGTGTATCACCTGAGGATAGTCCCTTCACTGGGTATGTGTAAGGGTTTACAACCACTTTAAACTCTTCAGTTTCCTGCAGTGTACCACAACTATTGCCACTATTTCAATGTAACATTAAAAATGCAACATTATCGCGTCATGCATTAGGTGTGTTAATGGGTGCTCTCATTTTGTTTGTGTAAATGGGCCCTTAACAATTCAGTTCAATGTTTTCTTATACTGCATGGATCCAAAGCATGTGGATTTTAAGCTGTAAATTATTTCTTTGTCCTGTAATCTGCATGAACATATTTAATGTACTACAGTAGTTTGAATTTCAATTTCCACACACTTGCAATTCGTCAAATATAATTTACTGTATTAGACCACAAGATGTCGCCGCTGTTCCATATATGATACTTACAGGCTCCATGTACCCTGAAAGAATCATGGCCGTGCTTGGGCTACAAAATGGATACTAACATCCATCTGTGGTGTTTGTTGTCTTTTAATATACAGTGAAAGTATGGTAAATATTGCGCTGAATGTGAAAAAAGAAAAAAAGAAGAAAAAAGCTGCTACATAACAATATGACAAAAATTGCAAACGTGATGGGGATAAAGAAAGTAGCGCTGCCAAGAATGAAGAAGAAACAAATGAATGTCTCTCAAGGTGACAAGGTGGAACTAATAAACAATAAAACAATAATGTGAATGTGTAAACAAAAAGTCAAAAAAATACACCAACATGTAACTCGCAAAAAGAGTTATACAATGTGTCCATCAAAATAATGTGAAAAGAATCAATGTAAGGACATGCAGGTGTATAGTTCGTCAAACAAAGAACATCTTCCGGTTACAGGAATAGATGAAATACTCTTACCAGAGCCCGTGGATCTGCCTGTCGATGACAGCAGATCATGAAAGCATATGAAATCCACCCACGACAACGAACAGCTTGTCTGATGACATCTGTTGCTTTAGAGTCTTGATTTTAGCCATTAGAACACCGTGATCGTCTACTTCAAAGCTTGGAGGGAAATCCTGGATAGTTTGAGCAAATCTGAGCTTGTGAGAAATCAGCCCGACTCCCAATCAATGTACAGGGAATTCTACCTCAAAAGAGACCGACCATGGGTAGCTGGATAGTATAGAGTGGATCCAAGTAGAAATCTCTTTACCTCACATGCATGAAAAAGAAGAGACAAGGCTCCAATGGTATAGATCGAAAAAAATTTGTATAGGTTTTATTGGAATAAAACCAAAAATGTAACAATAAAAGTGATCACAGAAACAGAATAAAAAAGGCAATATGGGGAGTGGCGTACCAAGCCCTACGCGTTTCGTCAAAATAGGACTTCTACTGGGGCATCAACCTGCTCCCCCATATTGCACATGCATATATACACCAAACAATCAAAGTAAGAAGGGGAAACAACCAATCAGGTGAGTTCCAACCTTCTTGGTCCGTGATTGGAGGAGAGACGACTGGATATCCAATCAAACTCGCAACCTCCAGGCAGGGACCAATAAAAACATAGTAATGGAAAAAGCTCCTCCCAAGTCGACTGACATAACTCATTTGACCCCGGAAGTAATAGTGATCTAGCCAATGGTAGCCTTGTTTAAAAGGACCGCCAAAATGACAGAGGAGGTGATATAAGAAATCAACTCCCACACAATCAACTACCACTTCCCATTGGTCAATTGAAATAGCCAATGGTGGACCCGCTCACCACTGACCAATCGGCTCAGATGAAAGGGCTCATTGGATCGGTGGAGGGATAGGGGGAGGTGCGTCGCATATCAAGGCAACGCACCTACATTAATGTAATCCCTCATTGGGTGCCTTACCCGTTATGGCTTCAGGGTATGGCCACTGGATATTTAAAGGCTATAAATGTCATTTACTGGCGTCTCTTCTCATGAGACGCCAGTTACTATAAAAATGACGTCATGACGCATTGCGTCGTAACGATCACGTGGACCGCGGTGTGAACCGCAGCGCCACCACGCTGGAACGCAGCGCCGACCGGAAAAGGATCGGCCGCATCGGCTGCGCTCCAGCCCCGCGTAAAGGGAGGGACATGTATCTCCTATAAGAAAAGGAGACACACGCCCCCGTCACGTGAGTCGCAAAGCTGGGACGCAACGCAAGCCAAGACCGCCGCGTAAACTGCGTTCCAGCTCTGCGTAGAAAAGAGGAAACACATCTCCATCATCCCAACAATTAGGATGATTAGAGACAAGTACCTCAATATACTATATGGCGCCCCACATCCATGCCAGAAGCTCTCCAGTGAGCGCACACCCGACAGGAGTGGGGGCAGAGCTAATATAGGCAAAAATAAAAAGGAAAAAGAGAAGCATTCCTGTTAAGCATGGAGTGCCATCTTGTGGACATAAAGGAAAAACAAAAAATCATAAGGAATCACTCCCCATAATGTTACCAATATCACAAACTGGGGTTCAAACAAGTCAAACACAAAGGTTTGCACTGCTGAACGCCAGCGTAATTAGTATTTAATAACTTAGATACACATGAATCCTAAAAAGTATATCTACACCTCGGAGATGGAAAATAAAAGGTATAGACCCACATATATGTATATATACATGTAATAATTATGCCAGATTGATGAACGAATTTATGTCCCATTCCACGTTCATACCAAACGGTTGGTATGTACGGAGTTCATGGATCCAAAAAGTTTCCAAACGGGACACTCCACGTATGCGGGATTCGCCCCTCCAATGGGGAACAAACTGGTCAATCACCAAAAATTGTGTCCCCATAGGATTACGATCGTGGTGTTGGAGGTAATGTCGGGGAACGCTGTGATTAGTTTTCCCCAGTTTAATATTATTTATGTGTTCATTGACCCGAATCAAAAAGGTCCTGATGGTACGACCAATATACTGTTTTTTACATGGGCAGGTCAAGAGATACACAATAAACTGTGTGGCACACGTGGTGAAACGTTTCATCTGGTATACCCGTAAGGTGACCGTGGACTGAAAGGTCTCGCTTTTCCGTCTGCCATGGGTGTTATGTAGGCATACGTTACACTTACGGCAAGGGAAATATCCCTTGTATTCTTGGAAAAATGTCAATCTTTTAGGGGGGTCGATGATATTTGGAGCAATCTGACCTTGAATAGATCTGGCTCCCCTGAAGATGACATTTGACCGTTCGGGTAAAACAGGTCCCAGAATCCTATCGTTTTGGAGAACACCCCAGTGTTTCTTCAGAATTTCTTTTATTTGTCTAGACTGGACAGAGTAAGTGGTAACAAAAGACCATTTAAATCTTTCGTCCTTCACTTTTTTTGGACGTTCCTGGAGTAATGTGTTTCGATCGATCCGTAAGATCCGATCGATTTCCATATCCAGGTCGCCACTCTCATATCCCTTCTCTATAAATCTTTTCTTAAGAATAGCTGATTGAGTGACGAAATCTTCAACCTTAGTGCAGTTACGTCTTAATCGGAGAAACTGACCACCGGGTATGGATTTCAGCCACTGGGGATGATGGCAACTGTCTATCGGGATATACCCATTACGGTCTGTGGGTTTGAAATAAGTATTGAACTCCAGATGTTGGTCAATCACTTTAATCTCTATGTCCAAGAAATGTATAGAGGAAGAGCTAGCCGCATGGCTCAGCCTAATCCCTCTATCATTCAAATTGAGTGTGGACATAAATTGGTCCAGTGATTCCTGGTCTCCCTTCCATAGGAGGAGGATGTCGTCTATATACCTCGCCCAAAGGACCAGTTCAGGTCTCCTGAGGGCATAGACGACATCCTCCTCCCATTTGGCCATGAATAAATTGGCCAGGCTGGGAGCAAACTTTGCCCCCATAGCAACCCCCTTGGTCTGTAAATAAAAATTATTCTGAAACCAAAAATAATTGTGTTTCGCTGCAAACCTCAGGAGCTGCATAATGAAATTACGTTGGATAATTGAAAGGGTGCTGTTGGTGGATAAATAGTGTTCCACAGCATTAAAGCCCAACTCGTGGGGAATGCTCGTGTATAAGGCTGTGACATCAGCCGTAGCCAAAATCGTCCCAGCCTGGAAGTCAACGGATTCCAAAAGCCTAATAGTATCACCGGTGTCTTTTAGAAAGGAAGGCATAAGTCTAACCAATGGTTGGAGATGGAAATCTATGTATTTCCCAATCCTGGCCGTCACAGAGTCAATCCCGCTCACTATGGGACGACCAGGAGGGTTGACAGGATCTTTATGCACCTTAGGGAGGTAATATATAGCTGGAATCCTGGGTGCTACTGGAACTAAGTAGCTCTTTTCTTTCTTATCAAGGATCCCCAAGGAGAAACCCTCATTAATCAGTTCTGTCAGAGCCTTCTTATATTGGACGGTGGGATTCCCATTCATTAGAATGTAAGTCTCCGAGTCACCCAATATTTTATCCATCTCCTTGACGTAGTCTGATTTGTCCAGCACAACAATGGCGCCGCCCTTGTCGGCCGGACGAATAATCAGATCTTTTCGCTCACAAAGCTGTTTTAAACCAACTTTGACTCTAGGATTCATGTGTATCTTTTTACTAGGCATTTTTTCTAAATCATCTAAAACCAAACTACGGAAAACACTTATAGCAGGAGCTATGCTTCCCGGAGGGTTGAACAAGGATGGGTTAGCCAACCCTGTATGTACATGATCATTGGAAACCATCGGGACAGTGGTAACTGTGTTGGTGGGTGGAACTAGAAAGTGTCTTTGAATACTGAGCTTACGGATGAATTTTTGTACGTCTATAAACGTGGAAAACTTGTTTAATGTCCTAGGAGGGACATATTTCAACCCTTTATCAAGGACAAGTTTCTCCTCGTCTGTTAGACTCACCGAGCTAAGGTTAAAGACACCCGAGCCACTTAGACCCTTGGTCTTTTTTTTGGCTTGGGCCCTCCACCCGCCTCGTGTACCTCTTTTTCTTCCGGGCTTCCTGGGTAATCCTGCATTACCCTGTGAAAACCCGGCTGATATGAAGGTCCTGGGAAGTTCTGGTTGTAATTATAAGGGGATCTAGAAAGAAAATCCTCATCTCTATTGTGGTAACTACGGGGCCCATAGTGTTCCTCTCCTCTATAGTTCTCCTGTAGGGGAAGGAACCTATTTTGGACCCGGATAGGAGTTCTATGTTGGTAGTCACGATCATCACGGGGATACTCACCCCGGTGGTCCTGCCAACCAAACGAGGGTCTTCTAGGGCTCCTATATTGGTAGACCTCCCCCGAATGGCCCCTTTGGGAACCCCTTCCTCTATTGTTGGAGCCTCTACCCCTATTAGGGGGAGGGTAGTTGGAATAAGGTTTAGGTGTTCGAGGTTTATTTCGAACATCAGAAGTTTTAGGCGGTCTCGCCTTCGGAAGTTGTGGGGGATTGGACATCCGAACGGGGCCATTTCTAGCAGAAGACTCTAGAGTGAGTATTCTTTCGGGATTCTGGGAATCAGGTTGCGTAATGTCCATCCCAGACATCTCGTCTTCAGAAGGCAAAGGCTGATTTAATTTCTTCTGCCAATTGAAAACCAGATTGGATTTATAATCCATGATATCCCTGTTATACTTCTTTTGTTTTTTAGATCTCTGATCTTTTTCTTCCTTCTCAAGGTGGTTTTTCAAACCTGTTGAAAGAGAAGTATACTCAGGAGATGTTCTATGAGGAGTAAGTTTCTCCTTTAAATCCTTGATTTCTTTATCTATGAGTGAGAGTTTATGACGCTTCTTCTCTATCAAAAAGGCAAGAAGTTTCATACCCACTTCATTAAAATATTGAAACCAGGATGCGGTATCTGAATCTCCTTGTTGTGGAGATACATCCCAACGGAGGCCTCTCGGAACCATGTGTTCCTTAATATATTGCTCCAAAAAGGCCGTATCCCATTGTAGGTGTACCTCCGTGGTCATCAGATTTTTTAATCTCATGAACATACCGCTAATTTCAGTGTCAGGTCCAGTGGTAGTAAACACACCCTCAGTGTTGAATGACCTGGCTGTTCTATACTCGAACACATCCATAGTGACACAAATAAAATACAAAAAGCGGCAATAAATAAAAGTCAATAATAAACAGTGAAAGTATGGTAAATATTGCGCTGAATGTGAAAAAAGAAAAAAAGAAGAAAAAAGCTGCTACATAACAATATGACAAAAATTGCAAACGTGATGGGGATAAAGAAAGTAGCGCTGCCAAGAATGAAGAAGAAACAAATGAATGTCTCTCAAGGTGACAAGGTGGAACTAATAAACAATAAAACAATAATGTGAATGTGTAAACAAAAAGTCAAAAAAATACACCAACATGTAACTCGCAAAAAGAGTTATACAATGTGTCCATCAAAATAATGTAAGGACATGCAGGTGTATAGTTCGTCAAACAAAGAACATCTTCCGGTTACAGGAATAGATGAAATACTCTTACCAGAGCCCGTGGATCTGCCTGTCGATGACAGCAGATCATGAAAGCATATGAAATCCACCCACGACAACGAACAGCTTGTCTGATGACATCTGTTGCTTTAGAGTCTTGATTTTAGCCGTTAGAACACCGTGATCGTCTACTTCAAAGCTAGGAGGGAAATCCTGGATAGTTTGAGCAAATCTGAGCTTGTGAGAAATCAGCCCGACTCCCAATCAATGTACAGGGAATTCTACCTCAAAAGAGACCGACCATGGGTAGCTGGATAGTATAGAGTGGATCCAAGTAGAAATCTCTTTACCTCACATGCATGAAAAAGAAGAGACAAGGCTCCAATGGTATAGATCGAAAAAAATTTGTATAGGTTTTATTGGAATAAAACCAAAAATGTAACAATAAAAGTGATCACAGAAACAGAATAAAAAAGGCAATATGGGGAGTGGCGTACCAAGCCCTACGCGTTTCGTCAAAATAGGACTTCTACTGGGGCATCAACCTGCTCCCCCATATTGCACATGCATATATACACCAAACAATCAAAGTAAGAAGGGGAAACAACCAATCAGGTGAGTTCCAACCTTCTTGGTCCGTGATTGGAGGAGAGACGACTGGATATCCAATCAAACTCGCAACCTCCAGGCAGGGACCAATAAAAACATAGTAATGGAAAAAGCTCCTCCCAAGTCGACTGACATAACTCATTTGACCCCGGAAGTAATAGTGATCTAGCCAATGGTAGCCTTGTTTTAATATAAACATACTACAGCTTTTACAGAACAATAAAATCTGAAATACTGTGGCAGATGTTAACCTGAGAGAGCGGTTTTCATAGCGATTAGATAGAGTTGTGCTTCCAGGCTGAAAAGTAAGCAAGCCTAAGTAGGCATAGTGTAGATAGTGAGGCTCTGGAAGTGCAACGTAGATAGTGTTTAGGCCAGAGAGCAATATCCTACCCTAGGACCCTCTCACATTCACCCAGCCCTGTAATCTTCAAGTGGTTGTAAACTTTTTTTTTTTTTTATAAAATACTTACCTGCTCTATGCAATAGTTTTGCACAGAGCAGCCCTGATCCTCCTCTTCTGGGGTCCCCCATCGATGCTCCAGGCCCTTCCTCTTCATCGGGTGCCGATTTCCTTGGGGGTACCCATGCGGGCTTGCTCTTGAGTCCTGCTGCTGTGTCTATTGACACTGACAGTGGGACTTGGCTAGGGTTGCCACCTCATCCCTTTAAATCCGAACATGTATTAATTACACAAGTTCTGTGGCTGATTTAGGTGATAATTAAACTCGGTGAGTTATTTGCTTTAAATCAGCCTCAAAACCTGTGTAATTCATATGTGTTCATGTTTAAAGGGATGAGGTGCCAACCATAGACTTGGCCCTGTCCCCCGCTCCCGTGTCACTGGATTTGATTGACAGCAGCGGGAGCCAACGGCTTTGTGTGTCTTATGGACGTACAGCAAGCAGCTTGCTATTGGGCACTGGGGGCAGGGACGCCAACAAGGAACTGAGAAGATGAGGATCAGGACTGCTTTGTGCACAACCATTGGTATAACATGTTTGCTATTTTAATAATAATAATAAAAATAATAAATAATAAAAAAATAAAAACTAAGCGGGATGTGACTGGTTCTCTGTTCTGCCACAACTCTTTAAAGCAGTGGCGGCTGGTGCTCAAAATTCTGGTAAAAAAAACCCCCATCAATTGCAGCCACTGTACCAAACGCAGCAACTGTGCCCATCAAACGCAGCCACTGTGCCTATCAAATGCAGCCACTGTGCCCATCAAACGCGGCCACTGTGCCCATCAAACGCAGCCACTGTGCCTATCAAATGCTCCCACTGTGCCCCAAGTGCTGCCACTGTGTCCCAAATGTTGCCACTGTGCCCTAAATGCTGCCACTGTGCCCCAAGTTTTGCCACTGTGCCCCAAATGTTGCCACTGTGCCCCAAGTGCTGCCACTGTGCCCCAAATATTGCCACTGTGCCCCAAATGTTGCCACTGTGCCCCAAGTGCTGCCACTGTGCCCCAAATATTGCCACTGTGCCCCAAATGTTGCCACTGTGCCCCAAGTGTTGCCACTGTGCCCCATGTGCTGCCACTGTGCCCCAAGTGTTGCCACTGTGCCCCAAATGCTGACACTGTGCCCCAAATGCTGCCACTGTGCCCCAAGTTTTGCTACTGTGCCCCAAATGTTGCCACTGTGCCCCAAGTGCTGCCACTGTGCCCCAAATATTGCCACTGTGCCCCAAATGTTTCCACTGTGCCCCATGTGCTGCCACTGTGCCCCCCGTCATCTGTCCGGCACTTACTTTGTCTTGGTGGGCAGCGGGTGATGGCGGCGAGCGGCGAACTGCAAGCTTTGAGCGGTTTCCCGACCCCGATGTCTTCTCCCGCCCGCTCCTCCTCTAGTCCTGTGCTGTGATTGGACGCCTAATAGGCGTCCAATCACAGCGCCTGTCACTTCAGCCAATCAGGTAACAGGTAACACAGACCCGGTGCACCTGATTGGCTGAGAGGCGGTTCAATGTTAGGAAAGCGGATTCCTTCGCTTTCCTAACATACAGCTGAGTGAGAAGCGAACACACAACGTTGCCCCTGCTTCTCACATTTTTGGGCGCCTATTAGAGCTTATGGTTCTAATCAGGTGCATCCAGAAAACACCCCCACTGCTGTAATTCAGGTGCCGGTGCCCGAAAAGTGGCCGGACACCTGAATAGGGGTTGTCAGCAGCGACTATAGATAGATTCATGCAATGCATGAATCTATCTATGGGGATTAGAGATTGACAGGAGAGGGGGGGGGGGGCGGCGCTCCTGCGCCCTTTATGGACGCACCGCCACTGCTTTAAAGAATAACTCCACTTTTGTTGAGAAAATAAAACATTCTCCTCTGGGTGATCTATGTACATTGCGGGGATTTTAACAATCTGTGTTGCATTTTACAGAAAATTACAGAGCTGTGGATTAAAAGGGAAAGGTAATTTTTAATAACATTCAATTACAATATGACTTGTGATGCAATTGTATATGCTATATTATTTTTTTTCCAATGAAAGTGGACTTACTCTTTAAAGTGGTTGTAAAGGCTTAGGGTTGTTTACCTTAATGCCCCCTCTTATACTTACCCGAGCCCAATCCTGATCCAGTGATGTGCACGAGAGCTGCGGCTCTCCTGGCTCTGTCCCACCTCACTGCACAGATTGATAGCAGTGGGCACCATTAGGCACCAAAGGTGCTCAGGTAAGTATAAATGCTGCACACTGAAGGTTATCTTAATTAAAAAAAAAACCTTCTGGTTTTACAACCACTTTAATTTGCTACCCATCTGCAATAATGCACAGAAAATAGGCCACAAGCAGCTAGATAGTAGATTCAAGGGATGTATCAGGGCAAGGCAGTTAAACAATGTATGAATCAATAAACAGGCAATTTAACAGCTTAAACCAGTGCAGCCCCAGAAGGATTTACACCCTTAACCACTTCAGCCCCTGAGGATTTGGCTGCCAAATGACCAGGCCACTTTTTGCGATTCGGCACTGCGTCGCTTTAACTGACAATTGCACGGTCGTGCGACGTGGCTCCCAAACAAAATTGACGTCCTTTTTTTCCCACAAATAGAGCTGTCTTTTGGTGGTATTTGATTACCTCTGCAGATTTAATTTTTTGTGCTATAAACAAAAAAGGAGCGACAATTTTGAAAAAAAAGCAATATTTTTTACATTTGCTATAATAAATATCCCCAAAAAAGATATAAAAAAACAATTTTTTTCTCAGTTTAGGCCGATATGTATTCTTCGA
Source organism: Rana muscosa (assembly GCA_029206835.1). NCBI lineage: Eukaryota > Metazoa > Chordata > Amphibia > Anura > Ranidae > Rana > Rana muscosa. The sequence continues at coordinate 992,176,969 of CM055122.1, read as the reverse complement.
CATATTTTTGGTAAAAAAAATCGCAATAAGCGTATATTGATTGGTTTGCGCAAAAGTTATAGTGTCTACAAAATAGGGGATAGTTTTATGGCATTTTTATTGTTATTTTAGTAATGACGGCGATCAGCGATTTTTATCATGACTGCGACATTATGGCGGACACATTGGACACTTTTGACGCTATTTTGGGACCATTGTCATTTCTACAGCAATCAGTGCTATAAAAATGTACTGATTACTGTGTAAATGACACTGGCAGGGAAGGGGTTAAGTGTGTCCTAGGGAGGGATTCTAACCGTGTGGGGGGGGTGGGCTACATGTGACATGACACTGATCGCTGCTCCCGATGACAGGGAGCAGAAGATTAGTGTCCTGTCACAAGGCAGAACAGGGAGATGCCTTGTTTACACAGGCATCCCCCCGTTCTACAGCTCCGTGACACGATCACGGGCACCCGGCAGACATCGAGTCCTCGGGTCCCGCGGTCACACTCACGGAGTTTGCGGCGGGCGCACGCGTGTGCTTGCAATGCCGCATCTTAAAGGGGACGTACAGGTACGTCCATATATGCCATTCTGCCGACGTAAATAGTCGTGCATTGGTCGGCAAGCGGTTAATGACCAGGCAATTTTTTGCGATGCGGCACTGCGTCGATTTACCTGACAATTGTGTGGTCATGCTACACTGTAAACGAACAAAATTTATGTCCTTTTTTTCCGACAAATAGAGCTTTCTTTTGGTGGTATTTAATCACCTCTGCGGTTTTTATTTTTTGCGCTATAAACAAAAAAATACCGTCAATTTTGAAAAAAAATAAACAATATTGTTTACTTTTTGCTATAATAAATATCCCACCAAAAAAAATAAGATTTCTTCCTCAGTTTAGGCCAATATGTATTCTTCGACATATTTTTGGTAAAAAAATCGCAATAAGCGTATATTTATAGCATTTTTATAATTAATATTTTTTTTTTACTAGTAATGGCAGTGATCAGCGATTTTTAGTGGGACTGTGACATTGCGGCGGACAGATCGGACACTTTTGACACTTTTTTGGGACCAGTGACATTATTACAGTGATCAGAGCTCATAGCTCTGTGTATGAAGACCACAGACCACTGTATAAGGGCAGCCTTGTAAGGGAAGTGAAGCGCTTCTGCCCTCGTTTTAACTACCCTCCAACGGTATCCACTAGTCTAGATGTGCCTATCTACCCCTACCTCAAATGTGAGTGCTTGATGTTTAATGCTACAAAATAAATAATACAGTCTACATTCTGAGGCGCCTGTTTTTATTTCTAGGGGAGATCAAGGGGTAAGTGTTCCCTAGGTAGGTGTTTCTAACTGTGGGGGGAGTGTACGGACAGGGAGTACAGAGAGATCACTGTTCTTGATTACTAGGAAAAAACAATCTCTCTCTACTCCCCTATCAGAATGGGGATCTGTTTGTTTACATTGACAGATCCCCGTGATCGCGGGAGACCGGCAGACATCACGGCCACCGGCCAAGTGCATATGCTCTGGCGATTGGCCGTGTGCGCATGCGCGCCTGCTATAGATGTTAAAGGGACCAACGTATAGCTACATATAACTGCAGTATAACTGCAGTGGTTGGTCGGCAAGCTGTTAAAGATGCTATACTAGATAATGTGAACACTGAGCCATAAAATCAACTGACTGTAAGGATGCTCAATCAAATTTTAACTGATTCAAACAGGGTTAAAAGAGAAGTATGGGTTTGGCTTTTTTTCTCCCATTATACTTACCTAGGTGGATGCAGTATCGGTCAGATACTGCATCTGTCCCCCAGCGTCTCTGCACTGAGAACTGAGCGATTGAACATCGCCGATGGCTCGGTTCTCTTGGCTTCCCGAGCAGAGAGCTGCTGCTTGTCAATCAGCAGCTCTCCTGCTCTGCTCCTCCATGCTCAGTGGAGAGCTGAGCTGTGGAGGGGCAGAGAGCGGCTCACTGAGAGGCTGAGACAGCTATCAGTCCAGGCACCTGGCAGATCCAGACTCCCAGAGTCGGGATGACGCGGTGCTTGGACTGATCTGTGTGACGTCAGCAGAGAGCAGACTTCAGACCGCTCTCTGCTGAAAACGTGTCACAGGAGTGCAAAACTAATTGCACTCCTGTGATCCATAGGAAAAGCCCAGCCAAACGAGCTGAGGCTGGACTTCTCCTTTAAGAGTATTGGCATTAACTAACCCAAAAATAAAGGTTCTTGTGTGAACACTATGCATACAGCCTCAATAGTGGGTGAGTGTAAGTGTTCCTGACAAAGAGGTACCGCTTTAGGTTTCTGCAAAGCATCTGGTGCCTACTTGTCAGTATTAGCCAGCTATCGGTGGGGCCTTTCTGTAAGCTGGTGCATGTGAAACTGTCCTTTTTATGAGTGTATAATGGATGGCTGATGGGCTGCTAAGTAAGGAACAGTCTCTATTTCAGTAACTGTGTCAGTCCGGTCACTCAGTCTTCACAAACAAGTCCCCACAAAGCACAGTCTCTCAATTCTTGTCCTCGCTGGTTCTCCCTTGCTGTAGACACTCACAGCAGCAGGTCCTTTCAGCCCCAGTCCCAACTCAGGAAACAATCTCTCAGTGGCTCAGTCTTATTGGTGCTATGCCCAGACACCTGCAATAGGCCAGTATCCTTTCTGATGTAGTCACCGGTGCCCCAGTGGTGGGTCTGCTCTCTCTGGTCACCGCACTGCAAAAGCTCTGGGAGCAGTCTTTACAGCCTGTCTTCCTCCAGCAATAGACCCAGATCTCTCCAGAAGTGCTCCTTGTGGACTACATATCCCAGTGTACATGATGTCTGCATAACAAGTTCTCCTTCCCCCTATTTGGCTCAAGTCTGCTGCTGCTGGGGGGTGGGGGGCAGGAGCGAGCAGGGGAAGACACACAGCCCTCTCTGCTCACACAGCAGGGAAGCAAGAGGTGAGAAGTCTGCAGCCCAGCTGCTCTGAAACAGTGTGCAGGCTGGGAGAAGGGGGAGGCGAGTGGGGGACTCCTCACAAGGAGCTGCTTCAGCAGTAGCTAGCAGCGTAGCAGTGGGGTAATAGTAGCTGGCACACTGCTGGTGGCACACGGCTACATAAATATATTCCTTAATAGCCATAAAGGATATAAAATCCACTGTTTATGCACCAAATGCCTTTGCAAATCCACATACCACTTTGTAATAGTAGCAGCCATAGCATTATTGTGTTGTTCATAGCATATGCAGAAAGCAGCTCTGTGAGTGGGACCCAGAAAGCCAACCCACTACAGGATGCCTGCAAAAAAACACAGGAGAGGATGGATACAAGACCGAACTCCCTGCACAAGGAGAGAGAGCAGGAGTGGCTGGACTTAATTACAGGAAGGTCCTTCACAGAGGAATGATCAACCAGTATTTTGTGCACTAATTTAACAGATATAACAACGGTTTTAATGTTATAATCAAGAGTAATAGGGAGCAAATAACAGAAGCCCATTGTTAGGGTTTACATATACTTTAATTTACACTTGTTAATCAGACTTATCTAGGAGAGGTGTCTGAAAATAGACAGCATAACAGATTCTAGCTGAAGTCTTCTGTAAACCTCCAGGTTGGTCTTGTCTCGGAAACTGTCCCGACCCTCAGAAAAAATTATTTGCACACAAAAATTGATTTGGGTTCCCAGGGTCTCAGCGCACCCTGAAGGACAATCAAACTGAAGGTATAATTGAAACATCTTATGGTGCCAGTACCTGCTTAAAATGCTGCATTAGTGTTTTTTTTTTTAAACAGATTTTATTTAAAGAAAATTGTATACATTTACACCATTAAGACAGACCGTCACACAGGTTGCTAGACAAAAACAAAGAAAAATGAAAAATATCAATTATACATAATATTTAAACCAGAGTAAAAAATAGAAATACATTACAAATATCCCAAGAAATATATAAATATATATCGGGACCTAACATCCATTCATTGAGACCATACCATTAAGCATTAAAGTTATGCATGGGATTTTTCAAATAATAACTATGAGATTCATAAGAAATATAGCTCTTTATATCCGTTATCCACTATTGGTTATCTATTCACTTTATTTGCTAAGTGCTGGGTTTCCTTTAATTCCAGATGGCAATCTTTGAAATTCTGTCTGTGATAGATGTTAACCCAGGTTTTATGCTTTTGTATGCCACAGCCACATTATATAATATAGAATGTATGAAATTGCAGTCTCTTCAAATGATGATTTATTGCAACAAATGAAGTTTATATTGAATACTGTTTCTAAGGGATTGTACACTTACAGTAAGGTGATACTAGACACACACTGTTTAATTGCTTCCCGACCGCCATATAGTAAAATTACAGATAGGCAGGAGCACTCTTGTTCTGGGAGGATATCATATGACGTCCTCCCATTCGTGGTGTGCAGTAAGGCAATCGGTAGTGCACCGCGTCCCTGGGACCAACCACGGTAAAGAGCCAATGACGCCTTTAGGCTCTTTACCATGTGATCAGCTGTGTCCAATCACAGTTTATCACAGTGTAAACAGGAAATGCCAGTTATCGGCATTCTTCTCCTCAAGCTGACAGCATGTGAGGAGAGGAGAGTCGGAAAGTGGCATTCCGCAGCGGGGACATTTGCACTGACAATCAGAGCACTGATCATCAGTGTCCTGATGATCAGCGCAGCCCCAACAGTGCCCACCAGTGCTGTCATTCAGTTCCCACCAGTTCTGCCTCTCAGTGCCCATCAGTGATGCTGTTCAGTGCCCATCAGGGATGCCTGTCATTGCCCATCAGTGCCTCCTCATCAGTGCAACCTATCAGTGCCGCCTATTAGTGCCCATCAGTGCCGCCTATCAGTGCTGCCTATCCATGCCACTTATCAGTGAAGCCGCCATTAATCTACATGTAATATCCTGCCCCCATTGTGTTTATCTGGTTGTAATTACTCAAAAAGGGGGAACTGGATAGGACTTTAACGGTACCAAATTGACTAAAAAAAGAAAATGTCGTAAAATATATATTTGTATATTTTACATTTCCTTTTATTAGTCAATTTGGTACCACTAAAGTTCCATCCGGTTCCCCATTTTTGAGTAGTTACAGTCCAATAGGGATGAGGTACCATTTATGACACAGATTAGGAATTAGCAGTAAGTGTATGTGTTTAGCTGGTTAGTGGGCATGGAAGAGGGAGTGGGCTGTCATTTACCACTGTGTATACACCCACATGTGTGACTCTATAATCACATGGGCTGCTCAGATGTGATAGCGAGGAAATGCTCAGCATAGAAACTCACTGAAAACTGAGCATGTGCAGAGTTGCCACCACAGCTGTAAAATTCCTAGCTGAATTGGGGACATGAACAGAAGGTGGGGATAGAGAGCAGCAGAATTAACCAGGTTTTTTCAGAATACAGAAAACAAATCTCATAGTGACTGAATTAATATGAACAGAATGTAATGCACCATTTATTGATAGTTTTTTATGATGTGGGTTTAGTGACACTTTAAAATAGGAAAAGGACAGGAAGCCCGGGTTTGGGTAGCAGACACATGTGTAGATCCAAGTGGAAGAGAACTGTGCTGCATGATGCTGCTGGTTATGCCACTGACTACCAACACATCCCTGTGTTCCTGGATTGGGACTGCACCACTACACCTGTACAGAGTCCTTTGTTTCTGGAGGGACCCACTGAGCTGTGAGACATGAAAGCTAGAATGTCTGTAGTTTTACCCGGGATTGCTGTCTTAGCCATTACAATCGCCCTCAGAGAACGCAGAAGGCAGCATTTTAATGCAACCAATTTTCTGAACACCCAGGAGAGGGAGGAGACTCTACGGAGAACTTCTGAGTGGTGAGAGGCCATTGGCCACCATCTTTGCTATACTCCTATTTTTTATTATTATCATTATTATTATTATTTTTATACAAAGTTTATATAGTGCCTATAGTTTGCACAGCTTTTTACAAAATGAAGGTAGACAGTACAGTTACAATATATTTCAATAAAAGTGAAATCAGAGGGCCCTGCATGTTAGAGCTTACAATCTAAAAGGGAGGGTCAAGGGATACTAAAGGTAAAAACTGTGGGGGATGAGCTGATGGGAGAAAATAAAAGGTTTGGTTAGGTGCAGGCAGGATAGGCTTCTCTAAAGAGAAGGGTTTTCAGGGATCGCCTAAAAGTGGATAGATTAGGAGATAGTCCCTACTCTGAACTGTTTGACTATCTCCTACTCTTTCCACCTTTAGGTGATCCCTAAAGAGATGCCCGAACACCTAGATATAAATTACATATTTAGTAGCTAATACATAGGGATGAGCTTTGAGTTCGAGTCGAACTCATGTTTGACTCGAACATTGCCTGTTCGCCCGTTCGCCGAACAACAAATAAATTGGGGTGTTCGCAGCAAATTCGAAAAGTCTATGGGAGAAATCTAAAGTGCTAATTATAAAGGCTTATATGCAAGTTATTGTCCTAAAAAGTGTTTGGGGACCCGGGTCCTGCCCCAGGGGACATGTATCAATGCAAAAAAAAGTTTAAAAAACTGCCGTTTTTTTAGGAGCAGTGATTTTAATAATGCTTAAAGTGAAACAATAAAAGTGAAATATTCCTTTAAATTTCGTACCTAGGGGGTGTGTATGATATGCATGTAAAGTGGCGCATGTTTCCCGTGCTTAGAACTGTCCCTGCACAAAATGTAATTTCTGAAGGAAAAAAAGTCATTTAAAACTCACTCGCGGCTATTAATGAATTGTCGGCTTTTATCAATACATATAAAAGTCATTGATAAAAAAAAAAAAAAAGCGTGGGGGTTCCCCCAAATTCAAGTACCAGGCCCTTCAGGTCAGGAATGGATATTAAGGGGAACCCCGCCGCAAATTTAAAAAAAAATGGCGTGGGGTTCCCCCTAAATATCCATACCAGGCCCTTCAGATCTGGCATGGATTTTAAGGGGAACTCCACCCCAATTTTTTTTAAAAAATGGCGTGGAGTCCCCCCAAAAATCCATACCAGACCCTTATCTGAGCACGCAACCTGGCCGGCCGCAGGGGAAGAGGGGGGATGAGAGAGCGTCCCCCCTCCTTCCTGAACCGTACCAGGCCACATGCCCTCAACATGGGGAGGATGTCCCAATGTTGATGTGGACAAGGGCCTCATCCCCACAACCCTTGCACGGTGGTTGTGGGGGTCTGCGGGTGGGGGGCTTATCGGAATCTGGAAGACCCCTTTAACAAAGGGGACCCCCAGATCCCGGCCCCCCGATGTGAATTGGTAAGGGGTACATTGTACCCCTACCATTTCACGAAGAAAGTGTCAAAAAATGTAAAAAAAACCACACCAACACCTTGGAAAAGTCCTTTATTAAAAAAGAAAAAAGAAATAAAAAAATAAAACATTCCAGCGATGAAATCCAGTGTCCCGCGGCGATCCCGATGACCAGCGCTGTCCGTCATTGGTTGTGCCTGAGCGGACCTGATGGGGAACTTCCTCCGCAGTGTTTTAAATGTATAGACCCGCCCCTTCTAAAGTTCCCCATCAGGTCCGCTTAGCGGACCTGATGGGGAACTTTAGAAGGGGCGGGTCTATTCACGTATTACACAGTGAAGGAAGTTCCCATCAGGTCCGCCCCCTCGGTATGTCAGACCCCGCCTACGTCATTGGCCTGGGCGGGGAACTTCCTTCACTGTGTAATTTAAATTTACACAGTGAAGGAAGTTCCCCATCAGGTCCACTCAGGCCAATGATGTAGGCGCGGTCTGACATACCGAGGGGGCGGACCTGATGGGGAACTTCCTTTACTGTGTAATTCATGTATAGACCCGCCCCTTCTCGCGTTCCGCATCTGGTCCGCTGAGCGGACCTGATGGGGAACCTTAGAAGGGGCGGGTCTATACATTTAAAACACTGCGGAGGAAGTTCCCCATCAGGTCCGCTCAGGCACAACCAATGACGGACAGCGCTGGACATCGGGATCGCTGCGGGACACTAGATTTCATCGCTGGAATGTTTTTTTTATTTATTTATTTTTTATTTTTTAATAAAGGACTTTTCCAAGGTGTTTGTGTGTTTTTATTTAATTTTTTTTACACTTTCTTCGTGAAATGGTAGGGGTACAATGTACCCCTTACCAATTCACATGGGGGGGCGGGATCTGGGGGTCCCCTTTCGTCTCTCGTCCCCCCTCTTCCCCTGCGGCTGGCCAGGTTGCGTGCTTGGATAAGGGTCTGGTATGGATTTTTGGGGGGACTCCACGCCATTTTTTTTTATTTGGGGTGGAGTTCCCCTTAAAATCCATGCCAGATCTGAAGTGCCTGGTATGGATATTTAGGGGGAACCCCACGCCATTTTTTTTAAAATTTGCGGCGGGACTCCCCTTAATATCCATTCCAGACCTGAAGGGCCTGGTACTGGAATTTGGGGGAACCCCCACGCTTTTTTTTTTTTTATCAATGACTTTTGTATGTATTGATAAAAGCCGACAATTCATTAATAGCCGCGAGTGAGTTTTAAATGACTTTTTTTCCTTCAGAAATGACACTTTGTGCAGGGACAGTTCTAAACACGGGAAACATGCGCCACTTTACATGCATATCATACACACACCCCAGGTATGAAATTTAAAGGAATATTTCACTTTTATTTTTTCATTTTAAGCATTATTAAAATCACCACTCCCGTAAAAACGTCTATTTTTTAAACTTTTTTTTGCATTGATACATGTCCCCTGGGGCAGGACCCGGGTCCCCAAACACTATTTAGGACAATAAATTGCATATTAGCCTTTATAATTAGCACTTTAGATTTCGAAAATATTCGAGTCCATTGTATTTAATAGGGTTCTAAAGTTCACGCGAACATTCTGTCTGTTCGCAGGTTCTGGTGCGAACCGAACAGGGGGGTGATCGGCTCATCCCTGCTAATACATTAGGAAAATAGCAACGTTTGCAGTTTTAACACTGGGCACATGCTTGTGTTGATATCACGTTAAATTTTTAAAGTTGCTATGTGGACTTTTTCCTTTTTGTTTAAAATGGCTTCAGTAATGGATTTGCTTAACCTGCCAACTACCGCATTTTCTGCTGGACAATAGCAATCTGGGGAAAAGTTGACTAGGGGGGTCATGGACTGAGGAGGATTTCACGTAAGAGAAGAGACATAGGCACAAGGACACATCCTACTGACTGTAATATATGATCCTTGTGTTGTTTTTTTCTCTTTTTTACTTTGGCTACTAAGGCTTTAAGTGGTGCACTGTACAGCACCCTAGTAAATAGCGCCAATTAACACTCCACTCTTTGTAAACAGGCCACTGAACTAGTCACTGTGCCTTCATCCCAAGTAGCATAGCACTCGTTACCTATTCCAGCTCACAATACACATAGTGACTAGGGATGGGCCGAACACCCCGCGGTTCGGTTCAGATCCAGAACATGCGAACAGGCAAAACATTTGTTCGAACACGCGAACACCGTTAAAGTCTATGGGACACGAACATGAAAAATCAAAAGTGCTAATTTTAAAAATAAATATGCAAGTTATTGTCATAAAAAGTGTTTGGGGACCCGGGTCCTGCCCCAGGAGACATGTATCAATGCAAAAAAAAAAGTTTTAAAAACGGCTGTTTTTTCGGGAGCAGTGATTTTAATAATGCTTAAAGTGAAACAATAAAAGTGAAATATTCCCTTAAATTTCGTACCTGGGGGTGTCTATAGTATGCCTGTAAAGTAGCGCATGTTTCCTGTGTTTATAAAGTCTCTGCACAAAATAAAAAATAAAAATGCGTGGGGGTCCCACAAGATTCCATTACCAGGCCCTTCAGGTCTGGTATGGATATTAAGGGGAACCCTGCGCCAATTTTTTTTTAAAAAATGGCGTGGGGTTCCCCCAAAAATCCATACCAGACCCTTCAGGTCTGGTATGGATTTTAATGGGAACTCTGCGTCAAAAAAAAAAAAAAGGCTTGGGGTTCCCCCCCAAAAACCCATACCAGACCCTTATCCGAGCACGCAACCTAGCAGGCCGCAGGAAAAGAGGGGGAGATGAGAGAGCGCCCCCCCTCCTGAACCGTACCAGGCCACATGCCCTCAACATGGGGACAAGGTGGTTTAACGGTGGTTGTGGGGGTCTGCGGGCGGGGGGCTTATCGGAATCTGGAAGCCCCCTTTAACAAAGGGATCTCCCAGATCCTGCCCCCCCTATGTGAATTGGTAAGGGGTACATTGTACCCCTACCATTTCACAAAAAAAAAGTGTCAAAATTTTAAAAACCACAGGAATCGGCTTGGGACAAGTTCTTTATTAAAAATAAAAAAATAAAAAAGAGATTCCAGCGATGTAATCCAATAAATCCATCCTTGATCTCCAGCGATGTAATCCAATTCTCGATCTCCAGCGATGGATGATCTCCAGCGACTCCAGCGAGGAACACGCACACGATCCTGCCTCCACCGGAGGCAGGATCTGGGAATGACGCAGCGCCAGCCTGACAGCTCTTATGTAGCTGAGGGTAGCTGAGGGTGGGGCCACCTGTCACGTGGTCCCGTCCCCCTCTGACAAAAGGGGAAACGCTGGGGTTTCCCAGTGACGTGTATGGGTAACCCCGCCCCCCTCTGATGCAACGGGAAACCAGATTCCGATAAGCCCCCCGCCTGCAGACCCCCACAACCACCGGGCAAGGGTTGTGGGGATGAGGCCCTTGTCCCCATCAACATGGGGACATCCTCCCCATGTTGAGGGCATGTGGCCTGGTACGGTTCAGGAAAGGGGGGGCGCTCTCTCGTCCCCCCTATTTTCCTGCGCCTGCCAGGTTGCTCGGATAAGGGTCTGGTATGGATTTTTGGGGGAAACCTCACGCCATTTTCTTTTTCAATTGTGGCGCAGAGTATTCAATTTATTTAAGTGGGCACATTCACACCTACTATCCCCCCCATATGTAGTCCACTCGAGGGAACACTTATGCCCTGTACACACGATCGGAATTTCCAATGGGATAAAATCCGATGGAATTTTCTGACGGAATTCCGTTCAAGCTGTCTTGCATACACACTGTCGCACCAAATTCCGACCGTCAAGAACGCAGTGACGTACAACACTACGACAAGCCGAGAAAAATTAAGTTCAATGCTTGCGAGCATGCGTCGACTTGATTCTGAGCATGCGTGTTTTTTCTCCGTCGGAGTTCCACACAGACGAACGGAATTTCCGACGGAAAAAAATAAAACATGGTCTATTTCTAAACTCCGACAGAAAAAAAGTCAGATGGGGCCCCACACACGGTCGGAATATCCGATGAAAAAATTCTGTCAGACTTTTGTCATCGGAAATTCCGATCGTGTGTACAAGGCATAAGATGATCTGTCACATTTTACATATCTTCACTCATTCATTCACTTTTTTCTTATACATTCTTTGTAGGACACTATGCACGATATATGCACACATATCATAATTGGACTGTGCTGTGGCCATCTGGCCTTTCTCTGGCTGTTCTCCTTGGTCCTTGGAGGGTTTTCCTGCCTCAACCCGGGGGGAGACACCTTACCTGAGATCCCCACAAGTTCCCGTGCAGAGGCTGGGCCCAGCCTTGGGGCGGAGTTGTAAGTTACTGACCTGTCGCCACTTTTTTTGGAAAAAAATTCTTCTTCCTTTTTTAGAGGGCACTATTAACAAGTGATATTTATTTATCAATTTTTACAGTATATTGTCGTATTACACTCCTGATGAGGGGCTGAAACCTCATGAAACGCGTTGAGTGCTATTAGGTGCCAAGATACATCTGGTTCCATTATGTATATCATTTTTATGTATTCATTTTATTGTTTATGTCTATCATGTAAACTCATTAAGTATGAGCATTATATTTCAAGTGTAAGTCATGTGACTACCAATTTATTCGATACACATGTTTTTTCAAAAGTTTGGTATGAATTTTAGATTGTAAAAAATAAAAATTTATTTATATATACATATATGTACCTATTCTATTCTATTCTTACTATTTGTTATGGCGGGCCTCATCGAAAGTCCCAATTTTCTCTCCTTTCCTGTAACCTACATTAGGGATGGAGGTCTGCCATTTGGCTGTGCCAGGTCACACCTATTTTATGTTTCAATCTTTTTATTCAAGTTTTGTCATACAAAATGTATAAAAGTCGCCACATAACATTGTACAGTCACAATCAACATTTGGGGTAACACAATGAAGATCACCAAGTGTAGGGGTCCTTGGAGTAGTCCGAAGCTCCGTAGAGCCGTTAACCCCTATTAGCATCGCAGATCATATCTGAACCGTCCACCCAGATGAGCCGCCCCCCCATCCATCTATCGGGGGGGGCGCAACTCAGCCGGCCGTGTGGGCAGCCCAGAGGTCTGATCAGACTGACAATGGTCCCGTAGGAGCTGAGAAAACAGGGAGCAGCACAAACCTCTAAGGTCTGGATCTGACTCCAAAAATAAACAATAAACAAATTTCAAAAGAGAGGAAAGAGGACAGTGACAAAGAATAGAAGGAAGGAGACAGAGTAAGGAAAGGACAGTTGAGGAGGGGGGAATGGGGGGAGGGAGGGGGGGGAGGAGCCCCGATTCAGCATCCAGACATCTCAACCTAATCCCCTAGGCTATGCTGTAAACATCTCCGGGTCATTAGTTAGGTAACGAAGCCATGGGTCCCAAACTCCATGAAACAGTTTCATTTTATCTTGGGCCAGAGCGGTCAAGCGTTCGTTTAGCATCAACCAAGACAATTTGCCATTAAGCTGATCGAATGGTAGAGCTGCCGATTTCCAGTTCCTAGCAATAGTGATTTTGGCTGAAATAAAAATAAATGTCAAGAGCCTCTTGCAGGACTTGGAGGCTTCCACATCTCCTCCCCCCAGTAGTGCTTGCTTAGCTGATTTAGTTAGGTTTAGTTGGGTAAGGGAGTAAACTAAATTATACACCCTGATCCAAAACCTCCGGACCTTTGGGCATGTCCACCAAATATGATAGGTGGTGCCCATCTGGCCACATCCTCTAAAGCACAACGGGGTAGCTCCTGAGACAAAAGTTGCCAGTCTGACCGGCACCATATACCACCTCAGTAGAACCTTATAATTGGCCTCAATTATTGAAGTATTGACGAGCGAACGAGATGCTGTCTCGGCTATCCTATGCCATTCGTCCAGATCCAGGGTTTCCTGCAAGTCGGTCTCCCATTGGACCATATAAGTCAGCTTTGTCGATACACTCAGCAATATCGAATATATAGCAGATAAATGTCCTTTAATTTTATCATAATTTTTGCATAGATGTTCCATGGGAGTTTGGGTTGCTAGGTTGCTCTTGCGAGCCAGGGTTTGTACATAATGTGAGATTTGGGCGAACCTATAACCCTCCGCTGGAGGCATTTGATGCCTGTCAGCCATAGTCCGTTCGGTCAGCATACCTCTATGATCGCACAAGTCAGCAATACACTTAAAATCCTTATTAGTCCACCATTCGAACGCTAGTGGAGTGAGACCCGGGGTGAATGCTTTATTTTGAAGCAGAGGTGTCAGTGGAGAATGAGGAGATTTGAATTTGTGAGATCTGGAGAGTCTGTCCCATAGTTCCAGTGACATGGATAAAGTAGGGCAAAGTATAGGAGGTCGCTCCTTGATAGGGAGCCATAAAATATAAGAAATAGGTTTGGGACGGCAGGAATAAGATTCCATAGCCATCCAAATGGCCTGTGCCTGTTGGGAGTGAAACCTTGTAAGTTGTGCTATCTGGGCAGCATAAAAATATTTTAATAAGTCTGGAAGACCAAGTCCTCCTCTCCGCTTCAACGTGTATAGAGTGCTCCTATTCACCCTGGGTCTCTTATCACCCCAAATAAACTGTAGTACTTTATTCTGGAATCGTTTAAGGTCATCACGGGCCAATGAAACTGGCAAGGTACGGAAGAAATACAATAATCAAGGTAGAACATTCATTTTAATTGAGTGAAGTCTGCCAAACCACGATGGCGGGTGAACCTGCCACTTAGCCATGTCAGCTGTTAGCCGTTTGAAAAGGGCTGGATAATTCTCTTTGTACAACTCACCAATAGATGAGGTCAGCTGTATGCCTAAATAAGGGAGAGCTGTGGATTCCCATCGGAATTGAAATGATTTTTCAAGCGTAGCCTGAGTGGAGCTTAGCAAAGATAAGTTCAGTGCTCTTGACTTACTATGATTAATTGCCAACCCGGAAATGTTGGAGAAAGGCTGCAAAATAGCATACAAGTTAGGTAGGGATGTGATCGGTGAGGTCAAGGTCAGCAACAAGTCGTCCGCAAAGAGTAAACATTTGTGTTCATAGTCTCCGCAATAAATGCCCTGTATATCTCTGCAGGCGCGAATTTTGAGCGCTAGTGGTTCAATCGCCAGGGCGAATAATAGTGGCGACAACGGGCAGCCCTGTCTAGTTCCTCTCCTGATAGGAAATGTTTGGGATGTATATCCTCTGAGCATTAGCGAGGCACTGGGGGAATCATATAATATGTGAAGGAGATCCAGAAAGCGTCTCCCAAATCCAAAGCGTGTGAGAACATCAAAAAGATAGTCCCAGGAGATAGAATCGAACGCCTTCTGGATATCCAATGAAAGTAACATTCCCCTCCTAGTCCCCTTTCCATCCCAATCAGACCGAACTGCCGAGATAAGGTTAATTATCCGGCGGGTTTGGTCCGATGCCTGTCTTGTCAGGACAAAACCTGCTTGGTCAGGATGGATATAACACTGAAGAAAAGTATTAAGTCTCTGGGCCAGTATTTTGGTTAGAATCTTAAGATCCGTATTGATCAGAGAAATTGGGCGATAATTGGAACAGTCTGTATGGTCCTTTCCTGGTTTCGGGATAACACTTATATAGGCTACATTTTCATGGCTGGGGAGCTTGCTGCCGCTTCTCAGGTCATTAAAGTAAGTACAGAGATGTGGGGCCAGAAGATCGTGATATTTCCTATAGTAGTGACCCGGGAATCCATCTGGCCCAGGGGCCTTGGTAGGGTGTAGGGTTTTGATTGCAGCCCTGACTTCAGGCTCTGTAAGAGCACCGTCCATCAGTTCCGCATGGGCTTGTGTCAATTTAGGCAGCTGTAAGTCGCGAAAGAATGTGCTCGCTTCAGATGAATCGAACTTGTCCTGCACTCCATACAGCTTAGCATAAAATTTGTGAAATTCTCCAATTATCCGTTCGGGGTTCTGGGAGGTTAGGCCCGTGGATAGTCGTAGTTTAGGCAAAGTCGGTGTGTACGGTCGAGGAACCAGTTTTCTAGCTAACATTGTGGTAGGTTTATCACCCATCGTATAGAACCTGTGCTTAGACCAACTAATATGTTTCTCCGCTTGAGTAGTCAAGCTAAGATTTAGTGCTAGTCGAGCCTCGTCAATTTTATGCCTTATATCTACCAGGGGATTTCTGTGCTGTTCACTAAGTAAGTTATCTAAGTTAGTTTCCAGAATCTTATTTGCCTGTTCCCTATTGCGTTTAATCCTGGCTGCCACTTGTAACAATATGCCCCTAATCGCTGCTTTATGAGCTACCCAGTTAATTGCGGGGGATGTGTCCGATGCCTTATTAAGTCTAAAGTATTCCTGTATTTCCTTTTGAATCTCTAAAAAGATTGTAGGGTCATTCAGCAAGCTCACATTAAGTCTCCACGGGGAGGGTCTAGATTTAGTCCATAGCCCTGAAGTAGAGAGTTTTATCGGGGAATGATCAGACCAAGGGGTAGATAAAATCTTAACCGACTTAATAAATGGTAGCAAAGGCGTACGTACTAGAACGTGGTCTATCCTCGAGTAAGTATGATGGGCTTGTGAAAAGTGTGTAAAGTCTCTGACCGTAGGGTTATTTTCTCGCCAGGCGTCGATGAGGTCATAGAAATGAAACAGACGTGCAACCTTGCTGCTTCCAGTCGGTGGGCGTTTCAATGTTGGTCTAGAGGAGTCCGATTTATCCATAATTCTGTCCAAGGGAATATTACTATCGCCTCCCATAATGACCTGACCCTGGACTTTGGGCATAAGAATCTTCAGCATTTTGCTAAAGAATTCCGGCTGTCCAGTATTCGGGGCATAGTATGATATAAAGGACACCTCCTGGTCATGGAGCCGCCCCACTGCCAAAATATATCTACCTCTCTTGTCCTTAACGATAGCGATGGGGGTAAAGGGGGTCCGTTTCGAAAAGCAGATGGCTACACCGCCCTTCTTTTCCCGACCCCCTGCCAAGTAAAACTGTGGATACTTCCCATTGAGGTAACGGGGCGCTGAGACATTGGAGAAATGAGTTTCCTGCAATAGCAGGACTTCAGCCTTCTGTTTATGATAAAACTGGAAAGCCTTAGTTCTTTTAGTAGGGGAGTTAAATCCATGTACATTGTGGCTAACTATCGAATAGTCTGTGTTGTATGTGGTGGCCATCGTGGTAGGGCAGAGCACTCTTACCTTGCATAATGAATGAAGCGAGAAGGGTCCCGATGATGATGACTGTTTGGCTATGTGACCTCTCAGACCATGACATAAGGGAAGGGCGCTGAACCGAGGCTCCGAAGAAAGAGGGGGAAGGGAGAGAAGGAAAAGGCATTAGAGAAGAAGAGAAACAAAAATAAAAGCAAAAAAACATATACATAGGCCTTAGGCCCAAACAATCAATATAACTCAATCCTAGCTGATGAATGAAGGAATGGGGAATAACCCCTGCCGGAGACAACATCCGGCAAATTAGGTGCAAGGGTACCATCCTTGTCGTAGGATAGGTAGTCTTGCAGTTGGGTGGCAAGCATGACCACCCCGACCCAAATATGATTACACTCTGTACGAGCAGGCTATTCGAGGTCATATCGGAAATGACAAAATCAATCAATACAGTTTTAACATAACAGGCTGTCTATAGGAACATGCATTCCCAAGGCCAGTGGCGCCGGGGCCGGAAGGGTCCCCATCGGTCGTTCCGGCCCCCGAGCCACAGCCCAACAGGGGAACACATTGCGGTCCGACTAAGGCCCCCAGACTGCTAAAAAGCAAAAAGCAAAATTTCTTCGACCAGGTTGGGCCCGTCGGGGTTGTAAAATATTCGGCTGGCAGCCAGTCCGAAGAACCAGGAACTCCAGTAACTTTGTAACCCGTGACTTTGTAACCTGTGAACTGTGAACGGTAACGATGGCCCCATCAGGCCCATAGTCCACCATGGGCCCAGGCCATATCCGTGCAATCAAGCACTAACAGTTCCCAAAAGGGGCAAAAAAGCAAAAAGAGAGAAGAGCAATAATACTCAGGTATTCCGGCGAGCATTTCTGGCCTGAGAGCGTGTGCGATCCTGCCATATCGGGGAGAGGGGACGATGATCCAGACAAGGGGGAGATGAAATCGGAGTCGGAGAGTCCCGTGCAATGATGCCGAGACTAAGCAGTAGGTCTTCGCCTGCTTGGAACGTGGAAAAGGAGTGGGACTTTCCGTTGTAAGTGAATGATAACTTAAAAGGGAACGACCATCGATACTTAATCTGTTTGGCCATAAGTTGCTGGAGTAATGGCCGTAGGTTTCTGCGTTTCTGGACCGTTGATGGCGCCAAATCTGTAAAGAGCTGTATTGGTGTTCCAAATAGCGACAGGTCCGGCCTGTTGCGAGCCGCAAGCATCATCTTATCCTTAATGCGGTAGTAATGTGGCTTAACAATAATGTCTCGTGGTAGGCCGTCGGCCCTTGGGGCTGTCAGTGCTCGGTGAACGCGATCAACTTCCATGTGGTGGTTGGCTATATCAGGGATAAGGGTTTTCATCAGGTCTTTTACAGCCCCCTCTAGATCTGTGTGAGTTTCAGGGAGGCCACGCACGCGGACATTGTACCTACGAGAACGATTCTCCAAATCTTCAATTTTTGTGAATGCCTCTTCTAATCTATCCTGGAGGTCTGTCACCATGGCTGAGTTCTGGTTGACCCTTTTGATGGCTCCATCCACTTTGGTTTCAATTAGCTCAAAACGCTCTCCCAAGCTATGGATGTCTTTTTTCAGGTCAGTGGTGATTAATGTGCAGGCCTTAGAGAGCTCCTGCTGCAGCATGGTGGAGAATCTGCCCAACAGTACAGCATCAGGGGAATAGTGTGAGAGCTGGGGAATTGGCATATCCTGGCTGGATTGGCTGGATTGGCTAATGAGGACTTCTGCTAAGTCTGCCATGTTCCTATCCATGGAGGAGGCAGGGGAGGCAGGGGAGTTTGGAGAGTCATGTCTATCAGCGTATATGGCTGGGGATGGGGGATGTGATAGTGACTCACCCCGCTGTCCGGTCTCCACCTCTCCCGAGGATTGTGAGGAGAATGGATCCCTAGTTGGCTCCAGATTTAGCTGCCTGTCTCCTCTCTGTGTAGCGCCGTCGGATCTGGCTGCTGCCGTGCTGCCTCGTGTGTCTGGCTTACCCGGCGCCATCTTGGATCGCGGCTGTGCTGTAGGGGAAGGCCCTGCTCTCTTCTGGGCTGTAGTTTGCGTATCGTGTCCTTTCCGCGGCTGCCCCTGTGCCCTACGGTTCATCGCCACTTCGGGGCTGGTGTGGGATCGGTCCTGGCTCATGGACCTCAGTGCCTGCGCTATCGTTAGCTCTGGTGGGCCGGGGTGCCGGGAGCTCGGTCAGCACACGTCCTTCTCCGAGTCCCCGCGCATGCGCACTGTCACACCTATTTTAATTGTACATGCAGTCGTATATATTTCTTCTCTCCGGTACAGAGATCAGTGCTGCAAATGAGTGAGGATTTTCTTTCTTGCAAATTCTTTTTTTTTCAGACTCTTCCACTGCACTTATTTCCACTACAGTATTAATTGTAAACCATGTGCGCTGGTTTACAGGGCATGCACCACTTTATAGCAGGTTTTAACAATTGGTTTTACAGGCAAAGCTGCCGGTAGGGATTGTTTGAAGAATTGTCCTCTTCCCCAGCTCATCACCCAGGATTCAGTAACTGACATTTTCAGGCAGCTAGTTTCTACCAGCATGTTTCCATTCTATTCTTTTCTTTTCTATTCTTATCTTTTTTTTTCTATTTGAATCTATTCAATTCAAATTTATTGTATTCGAAATTCAAATTGCGGAAAATGGTTATATATTTTTTATTTTATTCTATTGAATTCTATTTCATTTTTTTTCTATTCTATTCTAATCAATTATATTCCCTTAATTTCTATTCTATTTTAATCTATTATTTTATTTTTTTATCTATTTTGTTTTTTTAATCTATATCTTTCTATTGTATTTCATTCGATTCTATTATTTTCTACTCTATTCTATTATTTTCTACTCTATTTTATTTTCTATTCTGTTCTATTATTTTCTATTCTATTTTCTATTTTATTCCTTTATTATCTAGTCAATTTTATTCTATTATTATTTATTTTCTATTCCATTCTATTCTTGTTTTCGAATTCAGTTTCAAAATCTAATTCGTTTTTGAACCTCATTTGAATTGGATTCAAAGTCGAACTTTGGTTGAATTTAGTTTTGTTATTTCGGAGTCGTTTAAATTCGTTACTATTGTAATTCGGAAATTTGGATACATCAGAATTTCCACATAACGAAAAATTTGTCCGAATTAAATTTCAGAACGAAACGAACTGCACGTTTGTCATCTGACATCTAGAGTTGAAGCATGGGGAAGGAGATAAAAAGACGCTTGCTCCTTGTGATCTTACTACAACAACAAAAATGCTCCCAACCAAGCTTTAGAAGACTAAAGGTCCATTCAGACCTTTACAACGTGCAAATTAACCACTTCTGGACCGCAGCACACCGATATACATTGGCATTTTAAAGAAGGATATCATTGTTATGGCAGCAGCTAGCTGCCATAACCCCTGTATCCTCTTCTTCAGCGGGCGGTCCGGTTTCCGATAATAATGGTCTCTGCGGCAGATTTTATTGGCGGCGGGAGAGGGCCCCCCTCCTGCCGCTCTCCCGTGCCCTCCGTCAATAGTAAAAGTAATACTGCGCTAGTGTGAACAATGAAAATATAGTGCTAGTAACAGCTAGGCTGCGACATAAACAAAAATATGTGAAACCATAATGAGAGTTCATATAGATAAATGAATAAATTAATGAATGAATAAATAAAGTAAATAAATGGATAAAGGTGAGTAAGGTGAGTGATATTATATATATAAATACCCAAAAGAAAAATGCATATACAGGTGCAGGGATTACACCCCTACTCTAATTAAATGAATGTAGAGCCTGCAAAGGTAACACTCATGTTTGTAGTCAAGCAAAAATACCTGAAAGCTACTACACGGTATTACTAAACAAATATGTGTATAGTGTTAAATCAAGCAAAAATAACTGAATACTATTACCAAATATTACCAAATGTTACTAAAAAGGTGCTCTAAGTTATTAAATATATAAGATAACAGTGGGGAAGTCCATTCCTTAAAAAAAGTTCCAATACAAAAATTGCTTCAAATGAAAGAAAACAAAAGATTGTAGAGAGACGTTGAAAAAATTTGTGCCCAGGATAGATCCACAGATGTCATAGGGAAGCTGCTTCCACCACGGTGAATATGAAGGCAAGATGGGTACCTTACTGCAAAAGGTGGACCTCCACTATGGCAAGGTCAAGAGAGCCTGCAGATATCACCCTCTGCGGGGTCTTGGTGCTGATCCTGGGGGTGTCACCGCTCCGAGATCCGGATACTCCCTCTGCATCTAGTTATGTTGTTCCATCCCCGGGAGGCTGATGTAATCAGATTTTTAAGCAGGACCCAACAGACCTCCGGTGTTAATACCAACAGAGAAAGAAAAGGGGGGGACTCGGATAGTATATTACCTCCAAAAATGTATTCTGATTGTCAAGGTACACAAATGGTTACAAAAGTTCATAAAATTATTTAAAATTGCCGGCATAAAAAAGTCCTGGCGTTCGTCCGTGCTTCCGGGGTCACGTGAGAATAGAGACGTCAGTGCCCTCCGTCGCTTACTGGATCTGTCGGCAGCGCCGGAGGCGATCGGGTCTTTTCTCCTGCTTGGTATGGAGACGAGTGAGGGGAAGATGGCCTCCACCCGTCTCCATACCATCGCAGGGCGGAAGCGGTTTCAAAACGTCACTTCCGCCCATAGCTCCTAAAGGGCCATTTTTTGGGGGTTTTTCAAATGACAATTGCATTTTAGTGTAATTATGAGATCTGAGGTCTTTTTGACCCCAGATCTCAAATTTAAGAGGTCCTGTCAAGCTTTTCTTCTATTACAAGGGATGTTTACATTCCTTGTAATAGGAATAAAAGTGACACAATTTTTTTTTAAATAGAACAGTGTAAAAATAAAAAGGTAAAATAAATAATGAAAAAAATTAAACGCGCCCCCGCCCCGCTGAGCTCACGTGCAGAAGCGAACACATACGTGAGCAGCGCCCGCATATGAAAACGGTGTTCAAACCACACAAGTGAGGTATCGCCGCAATAGGTAGAGCGAGAGCAATAATTCTAGCCCTAGACCTCCTCAAAACATGCAACCTGTAGAATTTTTTAAATGTCGTCTATGGAGATTTTTAAGGGTAAAAGTTTGTCGCCATTTCACGAGCCGGCGCAATTTTGAAGCGTGACATGTTGAGTATCGATTTACTCGGCGTAACATTATCTTTCACAATATAAAAAAAAATTGGGCTAACTTTACTGTTGTCTTATTTTTTAATTCAAAAAAGTGTATTTTTTTCCCAAAAAAGTACGCTTGTAAAACCGCTGTGCAAATACTGTGTGACATAAAGTATTGCAACGACCACCATTTTATTATCTAGGGAGTTAGAAAAAAAATGTACAATGTTTGGGGGTTCTAAATAATTTTCTAGCAAACTTGTAAACTTGCAAACTTGTAAACAACAAATCTCAGAAAGAGGCTCAGTCCTTAAGTGGTTAAAGGCTCTGTGTTGCAATGCCATTCATTTTGAGCAAGGGCAATAGGAGCAGAAGTCCCAGGCCCACTAGTCCAGGGTGGGGCACCAGAACATCAGATCAATGCAGCCTGTGTCCTAAGCCAGTGGCACATTTGTAAATATGAAGAGTAGACACCTCCTCAGATTGCATATCTCCCATGAAGTGAAGGAAAATCCCACATCACAAAGGTGAAGAGGGCAGGGTTTTCCTTCTCTCCATTGTTATAGTGCTTAGTCTGCAGGACATATGTATATATCAGTTGAAGTCTAATGTTTTTTTTTTATATAGAAAAAAATAGATGTCTAAAAATAGATGTCTAAAAATACTACACGTGTATTACACATTGGTGTAATAGTTTATAGAACAAGCTTCATTTTATATCTGAAAGTGTAACCCTTAATGATAGTACATATTTATATCCATCTAGCTAGCTAAACAGGGAGAAAGTCTTGCCATTGAGCAAGGGACCAGCAGAGTGAATAAACCTAATGCCCTTTTTTTTACACACGAGCGGAATTTCCATTGGAAAAAAGTTGGATGGTTTTTCTGACAGAATTCCACTCAAGCTTGGCTTGCATACACACGGTCACACAAAAGTTCTATGAACTTTCGAGCGTTAAGAACACGGTGACATACAACACTACGACGAGGCGAAAAAAAGTTCAATGCTTCCGAGCATGCGTCGAATTGTTTCCGAGCATGCATGTTTTTTCCCAGTCGGAATTGCATACAGACAACGGATTTTCGGAAAAATAGAGAACCTGCTCTCTATCTAAGTCCATCAGAATTTCCGACAGAAACAGTCTGATGGAGCATACACACGGTCAAAATATCAGACGAAAAGTTCCCATCAGACTTTTTCTGTCAGAAATTCCGCTCGTGTGTACAGGGCATAACACTTTTAGGCCACAAAAAAAACGTTTTTCAATTTTACAAACCCTAGCTCCAGCAGACTCAACCTGCATTCTCCCCAGGCTACCGAGCGGACTCTGTGAGCATGCCTAGATCTTTTAAAGGTATTTAACTGCTGCTTTATTGCCGTCTAGGACAGCGGTGTATCTTTGCTAGATCAAAGGCTCCGGAATGTATATGAAAGAAGCCTGGGTGATGTAGAAGCCCCTGAGAGGACTTCTCCAGACTCTGACATGTTGCTACAGTAACTACAGAGTATATTAAAGTGGAAGTAAACCCATCAATTTAACAGTTTCAAAAAGCAGTTACATTCCCGGCATGCCGGGAATGCTAACTGTCACATTGGTTATGCTCTCAACCAAACTGTCAAACCATCCAATGGCTGGTGTCATAACTGATCACATGTGCAACATCATGGCAGTTGAAGATTAAACAGAGGCCAAGATGGCAGCTTCCTTGCCTGAAAATGATAAGAGGGTTTACTTCCACTTTAAGGGAAACAAAACCCTGCTCCAGGACAGTCCCCTCTTCCACCACCACTCACCACACAAGCTGGCCCTGTCCACAACAGTCTTCCTGGAACAAAGGAAAATCTGGTTGGCCGCACATCCGATAAAATCACCTTTATTTATTGATTCTTCATGTAAAAACACTTCCGCCAAATGGGGAATAAAGCAACTCCAACTACAGAGTACATTCATTTTGGATACTAACAAACAATTATCCTCATTTATGGACAGGATCTTGCTCATTTGTAAATGAATATAAAAGTAAAGTCCTTGGTAGAGTACACGCTTAACAAGTGATCCATCAAGATCTAAGAAAACAGTCTTTTTACAGTTTTTACTTTTTAACAAAGCTTTGGTGAGAATTTTCTTTTTTAGTTTAGCTGTCCATTTAAATGTCTGACATTCAAATTAATGACAAACAAAGCGTCACTAAAAATAACTTGCTCTGCAGTACATGGAATCCTCGCGTGTTTTTCTACATAATACTGTATATTAATTTTCATTTTATGATGCTTTAATACATCTGGGACGATCTTTTTTTGCCTGTTTCATAAGGCAAGAATGCACATTATCACATCCCACTGTGCTCTACAAGAAATCTCAACTTTTAACCCGTATCAAATGAATTTTGCGCACACAGACAATGCTTAGCTTTATTTACTCTCATATGCTGATAAATAGCTAGTTTCCACATATTAAATGAGAATAAAAACTACTCAGCTTTATAGCGTGAATGAAAAGGGTAAATTTCTGCATGAATTCTGCTCAGTAGATTTATGATATCTACAAGTATCTCTGGCACAGCAAGATTTTAAAATAACCACAGTTGGCTGGTGCCCAGAGGTATCAATGCAGAGGGAGCATCTACTATGTGGAATGCTTTGTTCCTATATTCTGCTGTAACCAGATCAGGTAAGATTTAGCACTGGTGGTTTGGTCTGTTGAAAAACAGTAAGATGTCATTAAAAGAGAGACCGTTAGGACTCACTTGTTGCATTCATTGTTTTCTATTTTTTTTATTCTAATTAGCCAATGACTTACATATTCTTGATTATTATGTTCCAATAACCTAGTTTGGTATGGTGTTTATTGTCCACTGTTCACCCCTGTTGATAGAGACAATTAGAAAACGGGGAGCTCAGTGGATACTGCATATTATAGGAACTGTGTTTCTGCGAGTACCGCCAAATGAATGTGGAGTACTGTAACCTTAGAATATGTCAGATGCTAACTGTAAGGAATGAGAAAAAAGAAGGCTGGGTTCACACTATTGCGCATTGGAGCAGGAGATTTTGACCTGCTCTCTATGGAGCCGGTTCACGTATCTTCGCTGCGGTTCTGGTGTGAATTTGCACAGGAGCCCTGTGCGTCTTTTGGTCTGTTTCAGGTCTGAATTCAGGCAAAAATTTGGGCTGAAATTGGACCTGAAACCGTGAACTGGATACACCGAACCCCTGCTGTGAGCCACATGTGAAGATAGTGTGAACCCAGCCGAAAAGTCCAGTCTACTGTTTCTCTAATGATTATATTATCCCACTACCTCTGTTAAGGTACAACTTTTTAAGGGGCATACTGGGTTTTATAGGGAAAGGAATGCAAGCAATAGAAAAAATGTCTGCTCTCTTCTTGGTCATTGACTCAGAGACAATGGCTCCTGCTGCTGTCAATCACAGACAGTGATGAGAGAGCAGAGGATGGGGCCGAGTCTCACTGTCTGTGTCAATAGACGCAGACAGCAAGGCTGAGGAGTGAGCCTGCACAAGTGGTCCCATAGCATGAGGAGCCAGGAGGGCCAGTGGGGGAAGCGGATCAGGGCTGCTCTGTGCAAAACTATTGCACAAAGCAGGTTAAGTATACCATGTTTGTTATTTTAAAGAAAAAATAAATAACCATTAGATTCACATTAAGCTATTGTACACCTGTGAAACAATCAGTCTGAAACTTTCAACATATTCTGGTCATTAGCACTGCAGATCATGTCTCTGCTGTGCACGCTTGCACTTACCTGCCCTCATTAGTGGTCTTTAAAGTAAGGTCAAGGCTCGAAACCTGGGCCTGATCAACAGATTTGTCTGCTTTCTCATGCACTACATAGAGGCCTGTCTGTCTCTGAATTCTCTGACATAGAAGTCTCTCTATTCATGCCTTGGATTTTTTACTATATATTGTATGTACTGTGTTTAAACGTAGCTTGTTTCTACTTATCCTGATCATTGACTTGTTTACCGCTGCTATTATCCATCATTACTCTGTATACCTGCCTGCAATTTGGACTCTGCCTGGCCCTGACCCTGACCTGGTCACCAGTCTACTGACTGTCATTTTCCTGACCTTCTGTGTGAGATTTTTGACTGCTCTATAACCTGCCCTGGCTGTGTGTTGTAGGCTGTTGTTCCTAGTAACATAGAGGGTCAACTAAATGCCTTGACACCTATTTTTATCAAAGATGCAATGTGCAGTAAGTAGTGTGAAAAACATTGTAATGACTGAACAAGAAATACCAATTTCTAGGTGAGGTGCGGAGGCCCTGCACAACTTCTGGTAGACTTACTTGCAGCATAGATATTTTTAACATGAAAATGATCAGGTAGTCAATTCTGTTGCTGCATCTTAGTCTAAATCAACCAAGGTATACCAAGGTAATTGTATAATTAATGCTCACATTGTACCTCCCAACATGGCAGTTGAAATGCTAAGCCCAGTAATTCTGGTGGTGATAAACTTTTATTCAAAATATATTGTGTAGCGGCCTCCTCACTCCCCTCTTTCTCTTGTCTCGTCTTTCTTTTGTTTAGGGGTATCTTAGAGGGGAGGGAGCGGGGACACCACGCCTGGCTTCCACCACATGTGTCAGTGCGGTATAAGCAACGTTCTTGTATTACCTTCGGGTCAGTGCTGTGCACCTGGATCCTCCCTCCAAGAGTCACCTTGAACAATGTCTGCTAGGAAATGAGCCCCACACCATTAAAGTTCAACACTCCTTTATTCTTCTGCGAATGAACACAATCAGTTGAACTTCCTTGGTTAACAGAACAGGAAAGGAGGTGTGGATGCAAATAGCCCCAGACACAATTTGGTTCTCCGCTTTCCTTCCTGAAAGTGGGTTACGGTCTCCGCACGAGGGGGAATTTCCATCCAGGCGGTCTCCGACGAGAGGCTCACCTGTCACCGGCAATATGCTGCCCCGGGTCCTTAAGTGAGGAGCTCCCCCCGGTCCATTGCGCCTTCCGGATTCGGGTACCCACTCCCGGGGTTCCCTAGGATCTCCTTCCGTCGCGGAACTCAGTGTTGGGCACTGAGCTCTGGACCTCCATCCGAGTACCTCACCCCAGGCTAAAGGTGCCTGGGATGGAACACGACCTCCGGCTGTCCTCTAGGCCTAGTCCACCCAGAGGACTGACACGAACCACCGTCCACAGGCTGAAGGTACCTGGGACTTCGACCCCGTGACAAAGATGGCCGGCCCCTTTATACCCTCTCCCAGCAAGCATGGCGGGTTCCCGCCCCACCATACCGCCGCCGAGAGAGGACAAAAACGAAGCACGACACACAGCAATGGGTCAACCCCAGCCCAGGGCAACAGCGCCACCCGCTGGGCTGCAGGGAATTACACATCACCAATGTCTCTGTCAAGTTCAAATTTACACCCGGGAAAGTACATACCCGCTACACTTGCTTTCACTTTCACCTCCTTTCCGCAGTAATATGCAGGGCAACCCTGAGGTCTATGAGGTATGCATCTACTTGGCAAGCTGTAGAAGGCTATAAATCCAAGTTGTTTTATTTTTGTCATTAAGCTCTCTGAACACATATTATTTCATAGGGCAGGAGATACAATTAGTGCTTTAGTAGTATACGAACTGGTGATTTATTGGAACAATCACAACATTTTATTAAAGATTAGGTCTTTGCCAAAGCTTTTAGTTGAGGTATGTGGGTGTCTTTTTGCGATCTGTGCTATTTTGTGCTCTTTTGTGCTAGTGCTATTTTGCTTCTGACAAATGGTACAGCTACCTCTGTACCTCCAGCTCACTGCAGATATCACTGCTTCCCATCCTTTAGACGTCAGCGCTGTTGTCATGTTTCTGCCCCCCTCTCTACTCAGACATTCATAAAAAGCTTCCTGCAGCATTCATTTTAAAAGCAATGTTCACTCTATTAAAATGTGCAGCTTTCACTAAATAAGAACCTGGTGGATCTGCCATGAAGGTCCGTATTCAGACACTTCTGTCCTTGTCTCCCAACTGTGCTTCTACTTTGTCACCCTGTTATATGGGCTTTTAATGAAGACTACAAGTAGCCTTTTTAAAACATATTAAGCAGTCATGATCAATTTTTGCCATCAGGAAATCCTACTTGGGAAATGCCAGGCAGCCTTCATTATCATAATTGTAGCAATAACTCCTGGATAGGTCTATTCTGAGGCTGCCAACCATGGTCCCAGAATGCTGCCTGCCCACCCCCCCTTTAAAAACAAGCACGCCCACCAATAGGCCCCCACATCCGTTATTGTATATCATGAGAGGAGGAGAGAGAGGTGGGAGAGAGAGAGGGGGGGTTGAGGGAAAAGGGGTGGGGGGGTGACTGTAAGAGAGAGGGGGTGGGTGAGTGAGTGTAAGAGAGAGGGGGTGGGTGAGTGTAAGAGAGAGAGGGTGGGTGAGTGTAAGAGAGAGGGGGGTGGGTGAGTGCAAGAGAGGGGAGTGGGTGAGTGCAAGAGAGAGGGGGTGGGTGAGTGCAAGAAAGAGGGGGTGGGTGAGTGCAAGAGAGAGGGGGATCTGAGAGACAGAGGGGGGCTAAGAGACAGAGGGGGCTGAGAGACAGGGGGTCTGAGAGACAGAGGGGGGGTCAGAGACCGGTGTCTGAGAGACAGAGGGGGTCTGATAGACAGGGGGTCTGATAGACAGACAGGGGGGAACTGAGAGACAGAGGGGGGAGCTGAGAGACAAGAGGGGGGTCAGAGAGGGGGTCTGAGAGACAGAGTGGGGTCAGAGGCCGGGGTCTGAGAGACAGAGGGGGGTATGATAGACAGAGGGGGGCTGAGAGACCGATGGGGGCTTAGAGACAGAGGGAGGGGCTGAGAGACAGAGAGGAGGGCTGAGAGAGTGGGGGGCGAAAGGCAGAGGGAGGGGCTGAGAGAGACCACATAACACTGTCCCTATCTGCAGTCCCTCCTCTGCTCTCTCCTCCCCCGCAGTCTCAGTGTGTGGGCATGTATGTGTAGAATGTCGGTTACCTGAAGCGTTGAGTCTCCCTCTTGATCCGGGCATGCTCTCACTGCTCTGCTCATTACAGCGGCTCCTTGGCAGCCTCCACCTCCCGCATGTTCTCTTCTTCTGGGCCCCCAGTCAGCCTGTCCTCCGGGCCGCAAGGGTACGTGGAGCAGAGAGCAGATGGAGAAATCGAGGTTCTGGCTGCATTCCGTATGGCATCCATCAGCCAAATTTAGCTTAGTGTTTCTTACTTGTGAGTGAATGCGATACTACACAGTCACACACTGACTGTCCTGCTGTCTGAAGGAACTTGTATGAAGTTGTTGGTTCCTCCTCGGCTGCGCTGGCAGTGGCTCCTCTTGCTTGCAGCAGGCAACTCTCTACGGCTCCTCCCACCATGATAGTCACCTCCTGCCTCCATTCCGGCTGTGAGTGACGTCACGCCGCTGGGACGGGGCTGTACACTTAGGAGGAGGGAAGTGTCGTGGCCACGATGAAGGCTATTGACTGGCGCCGCCAGCCGCCGGGTGCAGGAGCATAAGCATTAGCGTAAATGTGACAGATCAGAGAGACGAGTGAGTGACACAGTGACAGCCGGCCCAGCCCACTGACCAATCGGCCCACTGGGAAACTCCCGGTAGTCCCGATGGCCAGTCCATCCCTGGGCTTAGTCTAGGGTTCTTCGTAGAGTTTTATAGCAGATCTTGAACAACAGGGTCACCAGAACTAGTGTCCCCATTGGAAGGTATCCCTACTTTTCCTGCTCGCAGGAGAACCCAAAACTTGAGAATTTCTTTTACTTTCACTTTCGGTGACAATGATAAACATAACTAATACAGAGGATGGTCTAATCCATTTATACGCTATCCAAAATGAAAATTTTTTTTTGCCCCTTAGTTATACTTCTCTGCCTTTTGGCCAAGCTTAAGTGTAGTATTTCATTTTATCAGTGTCAAGTAATGGTGCTCCGCTGTCATTCTGGCCTTTTGGTAGGAATGTCTGGCTATGGTGGAGGTCCTAAGAAGCCTTCCAAATAGGCCAGGAATCTGAATGAGCATGCACCACTTAAAGTGTGGGTCGGTAGTACTTCCTTGGCGTGGAGGGTTCCACGGGACCTAGTGCCTCCTGATTTGAGTGGTGCTGCCTGGTCTGGTGATGGGCTGGGATGGCAGATGTCCCAGTGGTGTCAGTGTCCCCTGGGAGTTGGTAGCTGCAGGGGTGCTATTAGTATCACTTGGGTTGGGAAAAATACAGTGAGAATGAACACAAGGCCACATCACCTGTTTCTTTTTTGCACATTGCCTCTTGGGGTAGGCATTTTGACTAAGTTATTGTTACCAGGCTGTAAGGCCTACCCAATGCACCTGCACTGGTACCTATTTATTAATTATTATTTTTTTGCCATGAGTTTGTCACTTTGCATTTTAATCTGTTTTTCTTTTTACTTGGATGGAGGTCTGGGGGGAGGATTTGTGGTCATTAGGTTTCTTCCACCCCTGAACCAGGGGGGTTTAGGAAAAAATCGAATCAGACCTAAAAAGTAAATTGTAGCTCAGCTGGTTACAACAATGCCGTACACTAAATTTATCCAACCCAGGGCAGGATAACCATGGCCCTGTGTTTTTAACACACATTATGCAGGCATGGTCCACTGCTATCATTGTAAGAAAGTTCACCCTGAGAAATACATAGCAGCAATCAGTGGAGTGCATTCATGACAAGATGTAACTACAGGAAATCAGCAAGCCTGAGATGCAACAAAAGTTGAAAAAAGGTAAAAACAAGTATTTTGTTGAAAAAAAAAAAAAGGCATTCAGCAAACCAATTGTCATTTCGTTAGGGTTTAAATCTACATTAATACCATTTTTAATAAAAAAATTGCTAAGAGTTAAAGCAGCTTTAATAGATTGCTAACACTCTTTAACATAATGATGCAAGGCAGATCCTGCTGTTTGCACTAATTGTGGTTAGTGGGATTCTCTATGTAATAACTAGATCCGTTATCCTAATGGTGTGGCTAGCAACAGATTAATCTGTCAGTTTGCATTTAGTGAATATGCTGGCTCATACCTGCCATATTCTCTAAGTTAATTCTGGCTTCAAAAAATGACTCTGTAGAGTGACTCCTTTCTGACTTGAATTTGCAAGATTTTATTAAACTCCAAAGTGTCTTGTGCATTTGGTACTGTGCACACAATATTAGAGCTTGAACCAAAGCACACAGCAATTACTATGGCCTTTTTCAAAGTTTGCATAGGTTTCTATAAAAAAAACTGAACGAAAGGGTGCAGAAGGCTTTAGCTTTCAGACTGTCCATGGAAGCTTATTGTAAGTGTATGTGCAGACCGCTGGTTTGAACCTTTTCTAACATTAATTTATGAATAGGGACAAATTTGCATTTTTGAATAAGAGCATTTAGTTGCCAAACTTGATTCAATTTGACATGCAGTGTGCACCTTTAATAAGTGGGTGAACTACATTAGAGTGTCCATTATTAGGCTTGATGCTGTTTTGTTTTTTTTATATAGTTTAATGTTCCTTTTGATAATATTAGAGCCACTAAAACCTATACAACCTTCCATCTCTTTGAGACATGTACAATAGATGCCAATTATAACTGAATAAAAACAAAAGTTTCAATGCTCTAGAATTATATAATTTCAGGAAGGAATGTCTAATAAAATTAGTGCAATTATTATATTGCAAAAAGACTATATATATTATAGTGATTGATGGTCAGCACAAAATATCTGAAACCATAGTGGATTTCATTATATTCTGGTTATTATACTATACAAAATGTAACTGATGGTTAAAGAAATCTGAAATGTTGTGTTTTTAAAAAAGATAGAAGTAGAACTTTAAAGAAAAAAAAGGATGCAGGTGTGTTAGCCCCTTGCCTGGAATATTGTATGCTCCTTTATAGGCAGTTTATGAATGCTATCTGGATGAACTGATACATAGCACAGTGATAATAAACCCGCAAGTTCCTATGTTTGCTTCCTGTACTAAAAGAGAGGTCACTGGAAGTCTAATTACAACTTGTGGTTATGTCCACCGGAACGTTATATAGCTCTGCTTTTCTGCCGGGGTGCCATTAAGCATGAATAAATAGTTGGATGTACCTTGGATGTGGTGTACAGGATGTGAACTGAATTTTAATGTCAATTGCAACATTAAAATTATGCAAAAAAAGAAAAGAGGACTGGTCACTTTGGATAATATTTTACTGATTAATCGAGCTGGTGCTGGGAATGTAGGAACATATGAGCTTTTAAAAAAAAAAAAAAAAAAAAATTACATTCTTTACATATTTTCATACATGCATGTGAATATAATAAGCTTAAAAAATAATCTTAGGAATACAGGCTGGATTTGGGGGGAAATAGGGTAGACAGCACAATTAAACTATAAAAAAAGAGATAATGCAACCATTGAAAAAAACAAAAACGTAAACCTTTTCTTGCATCCACCAGCTTGTTAAGACATTAGTGAACTTTTTAGGTGGCCTGGTTATAGAACAATCTTGAGAAAGTAAATGTAACCTTTGTTACATTTAAATACTAAAATAAGCTTTTAGCTTTTGTTTTCTGACCACACTAAACATGGTAGTAGTCATGTTATCATGGTCAGTTTGTGTTCCTTCTTCTTTCCATAGGACCTACTGGATGACTGTGGTCGAGTAGGCATCCTACAGGCTGACACATTCCCAGGGCTTGCAGGGAACCAAACAATCAACAGTAGGAATATTCTTATGGTTTGGGGAGAAAGAGGGCATATAGTTGTCAGGATGAGCGTCTAAGGCTACACAGAGGAACTGAGACCAAACAAAGGATATATATATTAAAGTGAAATTTATTTACAGTGCGAAATACTAAACAATGAACACAGCAAACATGAACTACCCCAAACAGAACCAAAAACCACACTAACAAGAACTGTTGAACCTGAACTTACATACATACAGACCAAACTAGGGACAAGGGTACAAGGATTGCAAGGAAGGGGGATCGCGGCTGGGAACAGAACAGAGGGAGGCAGGAGCAAGGCACAGACTAGATCAGGACAAGGCTAAGCAGCAAGGCAGGGACCAAAATCGTGATGCCCAGGGGAACGGAGGAGAAGCCTTAAGTAGCCACCAGGCAGCTGAACACTAATTAGCCTGATTACAATAGCCTGCTAGGTCCTGGGAGACACCTGCTGGTGGACACTGGAACTGCAGCAAACAGCCCAGAGCAGGATAGTGCCACCAGCAGGTAAACTTAATCCTAACAATAGTAGTCACTTGAGCACCAATTAAAGGAAGCCAAAAACTATTGCCTGCTCGCAAGGCCAGCACACTATTGGTATGCAATAAAAAGGGTACTTACTCAAGAGATAAAACTATAAATTTTACCACTTTACAAAACTCTAGTTCAGCCACATTTTGAGCATGCCATCCAGTTCTGGTCACCAGTCCTCACAACGGATGTGCTGAAACCGGAGAGAGTCATGAGAACGACAACAAAGCTAATAAGGGGGCTGGTAGACCTCAGTTATGACTACAAATATTGAATGTATCCTTCCTGGAGAAGAAATGCTTATGAAGAGATATGATCTCAATATACAAATATCTAAGCGATAATTCTAGCATAGGGGGTAAACTATTCAGTCTTAGCTCTGTTAATTAAGCTGGATGAGAAGTGGTTTAACCCTAAACTGCGTATAGTGTTCTTTACTGTTAGAACGGCTCCACAAATGGTGGTGTCAGTGGGGAGTGTCAATAAATTCAGAAAACTTGCAATATACAGGAATATGGGAAAAGGTAGTGATGTAAACACACACACACACGTGTTAAACTGTATCGCCTGGTGTTTCTATTCAACCTTACGAATTATGTTATCTTATATTAAGGGGATCTGCTAGAAGTTGACATAAATTCATAGACTGAGAGTGATAGTGCAGATAACACATTAAAGGTCTGCTTCGTGGACAGCGTTTCCTAACCTCTCCAACGATTTTTTCTCTTAATAGTTGACAGCCAGAAGTGCCTGCAGGTACCACTTATATGAGATCTTTAGAAATGTCACCTCACATCCATGGATATCATTAGAATCAGAATGCGAGAGAGGTTACATGTAAAGACCAGATAGGCTAGAAAGTTAATCAAAAAGCATATACAAAAATACACAAAAATACAAAATACAGTTTTACTCATAAGATTGAAGACTACAAGAAAAGCCCAAAACCTATTTTCACTTGTTAGGTTAAATCGCAGCATAGGGGGGCATGTGATGAGTCAGTGAGCCTACAGGATTGTGCATGAGCTTCACCTTGTAGTACATGCACACAGAAAACATCAGAAATAAAGAAAATGGGTTACATTGTTGATGTGAAGCTTTAGCTTTGTTTAAAAAAATATTCCTTCAAGGGATGCTTCACTGATTGAAATAATTTAACTAGGGCTGTTACTGATTACATTTTCGTGTTCGATTAATCGATTTTTTTTAAATCGATTAATCGACTAATTTCGATTAATTATAACGCACATAGATCCAACTACTTTTAGCTGATCTCCTTTCAGGCCGATTCCCAGTGCAGCTACCAACCACTGGAAAAATCAATAGCAGGATACAAAAAACACACAAAGGCAGTGCTCGATGGGAATAGCATTAAAACTTTTATAGTCTTCAAGTAGGTAACAAAATAAATATTGCACTGGAGATAAAATCGATGTAGCTACATAAACTGTAAAAATGGTGCGAGTAATACCAAACGGTAGCAAAAGCAGTCATAAAAACCTGTAGCTAAGTATTATACTGGTATAAAAATGTGTACAACAATACCACTGCTGAATCCAGATGAGGAGGGGTTAACATCAGTCCGTCGGCATGTAGACGGCCCGTAAAGGGAACTATTACAACTCCCAGTGGATGGCTGTAGAATCCCAGGTTGATAGAGGGAAGTGATAGAGGGAAGTGCAACAGCCCTTGCGTGTGGCAGATAGTAAGGTCCTGCCGGCATGCAGATATGAAGGCACAGCAAAGGAGCCCTTCAGATGGACACGGCAAGCCCAAAGAATTTTGATCGATCAAAAGAATTTTGATCGATCAAAACAATTAATCGATTAATCAAGGAATTAATAGTTAATTTCCACAGCCCTAAATTTAACTACTACTGCTATTTCCTACCACTACCATTTTTTATTCTGGATGTTATATACACTCTATTTCTATAGATTGCTGAAATACATGTGCCATAGCTTTGTCTGTTTTTCTTACCAATGACTCACCTGCATAGCACAAATGGAGGAGGATACATCCCTTATGATATTAGGTCTAGGTTCAAAATTAATGCAGGCTTGAAATCAGTTGAACTCACACGATTTCAAACCAGCATTTCAGTCTGACTTCGTTGGCGATTTGAGAGACATCTGTGCGGGCAGGGCCGCTGATAAGCCAGTACAACTGGCCCTGTTGTACCGGGCCCGGCCAGCAGGGGGGGCCCTTGCAATATAAACAGGGAAGGAATGCATAGTAATAAACAAAAAAAACAAAAGATTCTCCTCTAAGCACCCGCCCAACCCCCTCCACGATCCGCTCCGCGCTCCGACTTGTCTGCATGTTTTTTAAACTATCCAGTTCTTGTGGGTTCTTGTGTGTGAGGGACTACTTCTTGTATTTCGGGCGCATGTCACTTCCCTGGCCGCCCTGCATGTCAGTGCAGTGGCCGGGACTTCCCTGGCGGAGTGATTTATCTCCCTCTGCTCATGGCGCTCCGCTCTGTTCCCCACTTGGCCGGGCCTGAGACTGAAGAAGAAGCAGTGAAGCAAACGGCAGCGGCAGAAGCAACTCAGCTGAGCTGACAATTGAAATTGTGACTCCAGGCAGAAGCTGGATCAGAGAGGAAGTGGGGCTAACACCGTTGTGTGCTTGCTTGGGGGTGATTCAAGAGATCTACTATATGATGATGATGATTGATTGCACACTGTGTCTCTGCAGCATCTAGACATTATGGCATTGACAGTGCTGCGATTTACGCATGTATATTTACGATTCAATATCTCAAAGATATGATATGGGTTAAATAAGAGTTCTTTGGACAAGAAGTGAAAGCTTCAATATAATAAGCATTTATTAGAGAATTGTTATTAGTCTATCTAATACACCGCAAACATTTAAGCCCTGTACACACGATCAGATATCCTATGGATTTTCGTCTGATGGATTTGTCCATCAGAAATCTGATGAAACTGTTTTCCATCAGTCTTGCCCACACACCATCAGTCAAAAAACCGACCGTTCCAAACGTGGTGACGTAAAACACTCCGATGAGCTGAGAAAAATGAAATTCAATGCTACTGAGCATGTGTCGACTTGATTCTGAGCATGCTTGGGTTTTTTATCTGATGGATTTCCCCACAGACGATCGGAAATTGCCATCGGTTTTTTATCCATCAGATAATTTTAAAACATGTTCTATTTTTTAAAACCGATGGAAAAAAGACTGATGGGTCCCATACACGATCGGTTTGTCTGATGAAAACAATCCATCAGACGGTTTTCATCAGTCAAACTGATCGTGTGTACAGGGCTTTACAGTTTTAGGCAAGGGGGTAAATATTAGTTTCAAACACAAAGTATGTAAATATTAGTATTAGGTTACAATACAGAGTAAATACATCACATTACAAATAGACAGACAAACATATGACAACGCAAGTATACTGTAAGTGCTGGGAGATGGTCTGATAATTACCTATGATGACTCCTGGGCCCAGGTCATCTCATCTCTCCCTCTCTACTGATTGGGGTGGTCCTTTTATGGAGCCCTCTCCCATTGACTAAAACAGGGTGGCTACGATTGGTTACTGTTATCTCTCTCCTCCCTCCGGCCGTTATATTAATTTCCCACACTAGCCCACTCTTTACTGGAATTTAGTGATAATTGGATTTGAAGATAAATTAATTAAATCGGAGGTCGTTAACTTCCCTTGAATGGGGCACTTAGCTATACATGGAACTAGCCAGGAAAAATTACCCCTTAAATGGATATTGGTTCGTTAACATGGGAGAATACACACGCCTTTATCTAGCTAATAAAGGCGGTACCGCATAGATTAGCAGTTTCAGAGGTGATCACTTAATACTAAGTTACCTCGTCAGACCGGACGACTCTTCCGCCCTTTGTAATTCATGTATATCAAGGGGACTGGTAATTATATTTTCCTCAAGCCCAGCTTGTCAGCCAAGTTAACCCTTACAGATACACACATTTCATACTACACATTTCAATTCTAACTTATATATACATCTATGTACCGATATTTCCAGTTTCCAATGGAGATTATTCATAAACATTCCTCATAAGGCAACAACAGCATGGGTGGCACTGTCTCTGCAGGCAGCAAATGCGTTATGGGGGAAAACGCATGTGCTGCCTGCAGAGACCGTGCCACCCATGCTGCCATGCTGCACTTTGTTTCAAGGCGGGGTCTGGGGAGGGGCCATGGGCGGGGCCAGGGGTGTAGCTGAAGAAGGGACCAGAGGTGGGGCTAAAAGGGGCCCCGTCAGGTAAGCTGTACAGGGCCCCATGATTTCTATCAGCAGCCCTGTGTGCGGGTTCATGCACAGATGTCTATTGAACTCACCCATGAAGTCGCCAAAAACAAAGTCGGCGTCGCACCGATTTGTACGGTGCCGTTGCCGGCAATAGGCTCAAATTTGGCATGCTATTTGACATGTCAGCCCGGTGTAAACTAGGGCTAAATGGTGCTTGTTAAAGTGGACCTAGTATCACATATATTATGTATGTATTTTATGCTAAATGTATGCCACCATCTTTGTTCAGGCATTATCCAGGGTCAGCATCTACTCCCTGGGTCGAAATGCTGGCTCAGACAAGGCATAGTCATGTAAATCCTTATATTTGTGCAATTGTTCTGGTTTATCAAAGTCATATTAAAATTGTATGTTTTGGAAGATTTGCAGTTAAATGTGTTTGTTATATTTCTTTGTGTAGGTTCAGTTGAAAGTTCTGATCCAGAATATACAACTCTTGCACCTTTTGAAGGTTAAAAAATAGCAAATTACTTTTTATTTTAGCACACTTCACTTTTTATTGTTGTTTTACTGTCTCTGGAAATGTCACAATTTTATAGACATTGTGGTTGGGCTAGAATCTAGTTTTCTGACTCTACTTCTCTAGGTGGAATTTAATTTTGTATATAATGTAACTTTCAAAATTAAGTATATATTGAAAGAAATATTGCTCATAAAATATTTAGCCATTAAATGTAATTTTGTAAAAACATATTGAATAAAAGAGTATTGAAAAGTCATATTTGTTATTTCATTTTTGTTTAACGGTGAGAGGGAAGTTTTTTTCTTTGTAGCAAATAATTGTGTTTATTGATGTTATTTAATAACCGAACAGACAAGAGTACATACAAATCTGTTAGGAATATGAAATATCAAATCCCATTTAATATTTCTGCAGTATATGTTGTTTCACTTTTTGCAATCATTCTACCTATATTTTCTTACTATTATTTTTTTATTTTACTTGAACTAGCTTTGTTTTATTATTTTCATAGAATTTTTTAAAGCTTGCTTTGTTCTTATTTGATCAGGTTTTATTGTAAAGCTGGACTCTGGGCAAACAGTGAAATACTCATAGATCCATATATTAGAACTATTTCACCTTACTACTTGCTTTTACATGTTTATGGGAATACTCTCTTAAATCCCTTTAAAAACATATCTGCCATTAGAAGCCAAAGAAAAATTGTGTTTACGCTAAATGACTACTCATCTACATATATCTGAGCAGACAACATATCATTTAAACCTGAACTCCAGGCAGGTAAAAAATGCAGCTCTGTATTCACAAACACATTCTTAAATGTATTTCTGTTAAATGCAAGCAGGGTTTTGAATTTGATTTGGTATCAACCTCTTGGTACAGTAGAGCTTAGATTGGGGGAGGTAGAAGCAGCACAAGAAGTCATTCATTCATTTGTGCTGCAGTGCAAGAAGCATGCTGACAGGATGAGATAGCAGAGAGAAGAGCTCATCAATCTTAAGATTCTCCGTTCACTGTCCAGTCACAGCAGAGCTGTGTAAATCTCACATACAAATCATTTGATAGGTAAAACAGCTCCCATATACAGTATGTGTTTCATCAGTGTATTTGGCCATTTGCCTGGAGTTCAGCATTAGCTTTATTTACACCAATTATGTGTTACGACTGTAACGGCACCCCAAATACGAAGGGGGTTAACACCGTATAAGATGTTCCCTCTCCTGGACACCCATTCAAGAACCAATCTTCCACAGCCAGGCGACCCTTTCCCATAGGAATTAATCCTTCTGGAAGAACGAGACGCACTCTGTATCTTCCTAAGATCGAATGCCTTTTATTGAGAAACATTGTAACTTTTATATACATCCAATACACATTAGTTTAACATGAACAATGGCCCAGCTCCACCCACACATTACAAGACTCAACACATTACTTTGACGTCTGTTAGGAGACAACAGACTTTACACAATAGACGTAACGATCTTCAATACACATCTTCTCATCAAAGGGTTGGCAGACGCTCTGTCTGCAGAGTACAATATACACAGGCATAGTGTTAACTATCTCTATTCACACCAGCCCTTTATGTTTAAATAACTATGCATGACCTTTATTCACCAGACTGTCTGGCACTTTACAATACACACAAGGACAGACTAAATTTCCCCAATCCACATCACCACAAACAATGAACAGGTCCCTTAGAAGCTGGGATTTATATCACACTGGCAGGTAACACATCTCTCAATTAACCTGGTAAGTTTCAGAATAAAACAATATTGTGGACTAGAGTTGAGCGGACACCTGGATGTTCGGGTTCGACGGGTTCGGCCGAACTTCGGAAAAAAGTTCGGGTTCGGGACCGAACTTTAACCCAAACCCGGACCCGAACCCGAACCACATTGAAGTCAATGGGGACCCGGACTTCTAAGGACTAAAAAGGCTCTAAAAAGGTAATGGAAAGGGCTAGAGGGCTGCAAATGGCAGAAAAATGTTGTTAAGAGCATGGCAAGTGCTCTGCAAACAAATGTGGATAGGGAAATAACTTAAAATAACATAAAAAAAATAAAAATAAAAAATAATAATCTTGACCTAGGAGGACGAGGTCCATATGGAGTAGGAGGTTGAAGTGGCGGTGGATGTGGCTGTGTAGGTGGAAGCGGCGGTGGAGGAGGACGAGGTAGCCAACACTGATTCAAAAATACAACAATGGCTGTGTAATGCCGGTGATGTGTCGAATTCTGTCCCCCGTCAAATAGTGTCCACCCTGTACTGCGCTTGCTCAGTATGTAGGACAAGGGGATTTCTAAAATCTCCGAAGACGAACGGCGCCTGCGTGGTGAGTTCAGGTGAAGGCCACACCATCCGTGGTTCAAGATGAGCCAAGTGAGGCCGTGCCCGAAGCGTGGCGATCGAACCGAGCCCGTGAGGGGCCCTATTACTATGTGCTACCGTATGTCCACTTGGATGGTGGGGCTTGAACCTGCACTCACAGCGCAGGCGCCGTTCATCTTCGGAGATTTTGTGAATCTCCTTGTCCTCTGTACTGCGCAAGCGCTGCGCCTTCACAGTATGGGCTGGACACAATCCGATGGCCGGACGGTTTTTGTCACAACACCGGTATACATGTCTATTCTGCACAAGGTACGGACAAGTCCTGTGGGATCCATGCCTGGTTCATTTTAATGAACGTGAGCTTGTCCACATTGGCTCTGGACAGGCGGCTGCGCTTGTCTGTGATAACGCCCCCTGCCGTGCTAAATACACGTTCAGATAATACACTGGCTGCAGGGCAGGCCAGCACCTCCAAGGCATAAAGGGCAAGCTCAGGCCATGTGCCCAATTTTGAGACCCAGAAGTTAAAGGGGGCAGACCCGTCATCCAGTACGTGTAGGCCTGTGGACACATACTGCTCAACCATGTTGGTGAAATGCTGCCTCCTGCTAAGACGTTCCATCTCAGCTGGTGGTGCTGGTTGTTGTGGCGTGCTGACAAAGCTTTTCCACATTTCAGCCATGCTAACCCTGCCTTCTGAGGTGCTGCCGGTGCCCCGGCTGCGTTGGCGACCTCTTTCTCCTCCTCTGCCTTCGCCTTGTGCTTCCACCGTACGCCCGCTGTCAGGTGGGAATGCCACCAGCAGCGCGTCTACCAGCGTGCGCTTGTACTCGCGCATCTTACGATCCCGCTCCAGTGAGGGAATTAAGGACGGTACGTTGTCCTTGTAACGGGGATCCAGCAGGGTGGCCACCCAGTAATCAGCACCAGTTAAAATGTGGGCAACTCGGCGGTCATTGCGGAAACACTGCAGCATGTAATTGCTCATGTGTGCCAGGCTGCCCAGAGGCAAAGAAAAGCTGTCCTCTGTGGGAGGTGTATCGTCTGTGTCCTCTGTATCCCCCCAGCCACGCACCAGTGATGGCCACGAGCTGGTCTGTGTGCCACCCTGCTATGAAAATGCCTCCTCCTCCTCCTCCTCCTCCATCTCCTCCTCCACCTCGTCATCCTCCAGAACTGTTCCCTTTCCGCCGGACAATTGTGTACCTGGCGTTTGTTGGTGCAGGAACCCACTCTCGTAGCCACTTGTGAAAGACTGCCCTGAAAGCCTTTGAAATGATCCCGCTTCCTCCTCCTCCTCCTCATCCTCCTGTGCCACATCCTCTTCCATCATCGCCCGAAGCGTTTTTTCAAGGAGGCATAGAACTGGGATAGTAACGCTAAGAACGGCGTCATTGGCACTGGACATGTTGGTGGAGTACTCGAAACAGCGCAACAAGGCACACAGGTCTCGCATGGAGGCCCAGTTATTGGTGGTGAAGTGGTGCTGTTCCGCAGAGCGACTCACGCCTGATTCCTGCAGCTGAAACTCCACTATCGCCTGCTGCTGCTCGCACAGTCTGGCCAGAATGTGCAAGGTGGAGTTCCACCTTGTGGGCACGTCACATATGAGGCGGTGAGCGGGAAGGCCGAAGTTACGCTGCAGCGCTGACAGGCGAGCAGCAGCAGGGTGAGAACGCCGAAAGTGCGCACACACAGCCCGCACTTTCTGCAGCAGCTCTGGCATATTGGGGTAATTTTTAAGGAACCTCTGGACCACCAAGTTCAGCACATGTGCCAGGCAAGGGATGTGCGTCAAACCGGCTAGGCCCAGAGCTGCTACGAGATTTCGCCCATTATCGCACACCACCAGGCCGGGCTTGAGGCTCACTGACAGCAACCACTCATTGGTCTGTTGTTCCATGTCCCTCCACAACTCCTGCGTGGTGTGGGGTTTTTCCCCCCAAACAGGAAAGTTTTAAAACTGCCTGCTGTCGTTTACCCCTGGTTGTGCTGAAGTTGGTGGTGAAGGTGTTACGCTGACCGGATGAGGAGGCGGTAGAGGATGAGGAAGCGGAGTAGGAGGAGTTAGAAACAGGAGGCAAACTGAAGCGCCCTGCAATCCTCGGTGGTGGAAGGACATGCGCCAAACTGCTATCTGCCTCAGGCCCAGCCGCCACTGCATTTACCCAGTGTGCTGTTAGGGAGATATAACGTCCCTGACCGTGCTTACTGGTCCACGCATCCGTAGTTAGGTGGACCTTGCCACAGATGGCGTTGCGCAGTGCACACCTGATTTTGTCCCCCACTTGGTTGTGCAGGGAAGGGATGGCTCGCCTGGAAAAATAGTGGCGGCTGGGCACGACGTACTGTGGGACAGCCAATGCCATCAGGCTTTTAAAACTCTGTGTCTCCACCAGATGGAATGACAGCATTTCAAAGGCCAGGAGTTTTGAAATGCTGGCATTCAGGGCCAGGGATCACGGGTGGCTAGGGGGGTACTTCCTCTTCCGCTCCAATGTTTGGGAGATAGAGAGCTGAACGCTTCCATGGGACATTGTGGAGATGGTTGGTGACCCAGGTGGTAGTGTTGCTGGCAGATGCTCTGTTTGCGGGGTGGCAGGTGCCACTGTCACTACAGAGGTGGATGAAGAGGCTGAGACTGCAGCAGAAGAGGAAGCAGGAGGAGCCAGAGACCTTTCTTGGTTTTTGCGGTGTCTACTCCACTGCAGCTCGTGCTTTGAACTTAGATGCCTGGTCATGCAGGTTGTGCTCAGGTTGAGAACGTTTATGCCTCGCTTCAGGCTCTGATTGCACAGCGTGCAAACCACTCGTGTCTTGTCATCAGCACATTGTGTGAAGAACTGCCACGCTGGGGAACTCCTTGGACCTGGCTTTGGTGTGCTCGGTCCCTTGCTGCGTTGGGCAGTAGCAGACATACTGTCTAGCTGACAGACGCTCCGCTTTTGCACCCTGCTACCTCTTCTGCTGTGCTGGTGGCTCTGTGCGACCACCGCCTCTTCCTCCAAACTACACTGGTCACCTGCATAACGTTGATTCCATGTGGGGTCGAGGACCTCATCGTCCTCCACATCATCTTCCACCCAGTCTTCACCCCTGCCCTCCTTGTCTGTCTGCACAATTGTGAAAGCAGCAGCAGTTGGCACCTGTGTTTCGTCATCATCCGAGACGTACTGCGATGGTCCTCCCATGTACTCATCATGAAACATAAGTGGTTGGGCATCGGTGCACTCAATCTCTTCCACTTCTGGGGCAGGGCTAGGTGGATGGCCCTGGAAAACCCTGCTAACAGAGTCATCGAAAAGCAGAAGAGACTGCTGCATGATTTGGGGCTCAGACTGCTTGGCTGATTTGCAAGGGGGTGAGGTGAAAGACTGATGGACATGGATTTCAGGTGCCAACTCTGTTCTTTCATCAGAAGAGTGGGTGGGAGACAATGTGAAGGAACCCGAGGCACTGTCAGCAACCCAATCTACTATCGTCTGTACTTGTCCTGGCCTAAACATTCGTACAGCCTCATTAGGCGCGACAAAATACCGCCGCAGGCTCGGTCGCCTACTCGCACCTGAGGAAGGTGTTTCACTTGTGCGTGTATCTGGCACATATCCACCACGTCCTCTCCCTGCAACAGGAGCTCCACCAGCAGCACCACGACCGGGGCCACCACGTCCCTTTGACCTTCTCCTCATATTTTCAAAATTTAGGATCTTGCCCTAAATGGGTGTTTTTGGAAGCGCAGAACACACCCACAGTACGTAACCGCTGACTCGCACAGCTACAGAACTGCAGAAAATGCTATTCAAAAAAAATGTTGTTTTTTTAGTATAGCACAGTAGGAGAAAACTATAGAGAAATTGTTTATTTCACACACCTCAAAATATGTATAACACACTGCAACCTTTTTTTGGTGCCACTAAACAGGGTTTTTGGAAGCGCAGAAAACACCCACAGTACGTAACCGCTGAATCGCACAGCTACAGAACTGCAGAAAATGCTATTCAAAAAAAAAATTGGTTTTTTAGTATAGCACAGTAGGAGAAAACTATATAGAAATTGTTTATTTCACACACCT
The DNA here is from genome assembly GCA_029206835.1 of Rana muscosa. Classification (NCBI taxonomy): domain Eukaryota; kingdom Metazoa; phylum Chordata; class Amphibia; order Anura; family Ranidae; genus Rana; species Rana muscosa. The sequence continues at coordinate 992,132,954 of CM055122.1, read as the reverse complement.
CAAAATATGTATAACACACTGCAACCTTTTTTTGGTGCCACTAAACGGCGTTTTTTGGAAGCGCAGAACACACCCACAGTACGTAACCGCTGAATCGCACAGCTACAGAACTGCAGAAAATGCTAATCAAAAAAAAAGTTGTTTTTTTAGTATAGCACAGTAGGAGAAAACTATATAGAAATTGTTTATTTCACACACCTCAAAATATGTATAACACACTGCAACCTTTTTTTGGTGCCACTAAACAGCGTTTTTTGGAAGCGCAGAACACACCCACAGTACGTAACCGCTGAATCGCACAGCTACAGAACTGCAGAAAATGCTATTAAAAAAAAATGTTGTTTTTTTAGTATAGCACAGTAGGAGAAAACTATATAGAAATTGTTTATTTCACACACCTCAAAATATGTATAACACACTGCAACCTTTTTTTGGTGCCACTAAATGGCGTTTTTTGGAAGCGCAGAACACACCCACAGTACGTAACCGCTGAATCGCACAGCTACAGAACTGCAGAAAATGCTATTCAAAAAAAAATTTGTTTTTTTAGTATAGCACAGTAGGAGAAAACTATAGAGAAATTGTTTATTTCACACACCTCAAAATATGTATAACACACTGCAACCTTTTTTTGGTGCCACTAAACGGTGTTTTTGGAAGCGCAGAACACACCCACAGTACGTAACCGCTGAATCGCACAGCTACAGAACTGCAGAAAATGCTATTCAAAAAAAATGTTGTTTTTTTAGTATAGCACAGTAGGAGAAAACTATATAGAAATTGTTTATTTCACACACCTTAAAATATGTATAACACACTGCAACCTTTTTTTGGTGCCACTAAACGGCGTTTTTTGGAAGCGCAGAACACACCCACAGTACGTAACCGCTGAATCGCACAGCTACAGAACTGCAGAAAATGCTATTCAAAAAAAATGTTGTTTTTTTAGTATAGCACAGTAGGAGAAAACTATATAGAAATTGTTTATTTCACACACCTCAAAATATGTATAACACACTGCAAACTTTTTTTGTGCCTCTAAACGGCGTTTTTTGCAAGCGTACATTAAAGTGCAAATTTTTTTTTTTTTTTTTTGCCCTAAACGGGTCTTTTTTTGCACGAGCAAAATAAAATGCTTTTTTTTTTTTTTTTTTTGCCCTATGGGTCTTTTGGAAAAGAGAACAATAAAGTGCCTTTTTTCCCCCTAAAAGTTAGATTTTCTCTGACACTGGGCTCATGGCAGTGTAAAAAGACTGCTCTGCAACACAAATAGGTAGACCTATGCAGATCGCTGATTTTAATCTCTGAATCTGGACTCCTATATAATATTCTCTGTCCCTGAAAGCACCAACACAGGAACCTGGCCCTACACTACACTATCTCTCTATCTTTTCCCTCAGATTGTAGAATCAGGACTACCTCTTCTATCTTTCTATCTCTCCCTAAAAGCAGCAGCAGCAGACTAGATCCTCTCCCTATCTATTCTGAAGCAGAGTGTCATGTGTGCTGTGTGCCTCTAGCTTATATAGAAGCTGGGTCACATGTTGCACTGACCAATCACAGCCATGCCATTAGTAGGCATGGCTATGATGGCTTCTAAGGGCACACCAGCTAATCAAAAGGTGATTGGCTGGCCCCTGAAGCATTTCTAAATGCGTTATTAGATTGCCGAACCCGAACCCGAACCCGGACTTTTGGGCAAAGTCCGGGTTCGGGTTCGGGAAAAAGCTAAAGTTCGGTACGGACCCGAACTTTACAGTTCGGGTTCGCTCAACACTATTGTGGACTAATATTCCTATTTCAATTTCCAGCCAACCAAGCCATATTCTTAATGTCCATGGTTTCCTGGCTCACCCTGTGTCCAACGTGACCCTCCTGTCACACATCTCCCCTTTCAGCAGGAGACTAACAGAGGAGGCGACCCCAGACGGGTTGACTCCGAAGTTAGTCCATAGGTCCATTCCTCTAATGCCAGTATCCACACAGTACCCCAAATAAATTGCTCCAAACAGAGCATTACTTACCCAGCCAACCTCTGCCTCTCTCAGAGAACATACCCGCCGCTGGGGAGAGGCCTGGACTGGCCCTTCTCCCTGGAGTCCTTTCAGCCGCTGGAGAGAAGACAGGGTGACTGGGTTCAATCCGTCATGCTGTTGGGGATCTGGGCCAACTGCCCAGCATCCCTGGGGTATACAAGTGGAGACTGAAGTCCCATCCACTTGTGGTAGGTGAAAATCCCCCAGTGCTTGCAAAGCAAGGCTGACATCCTCCTGTCTCAGTGTCACACCATTTTCTGGGGTTGTGTCAGTGAAGACCGAAGTCCTATCCAGTACCACAGGAACTCCCTCTTCTGTTAGTTGAGAGCAGAGGCCCGCGGCACTCTGCTCTGTTGCCAGCTCTTGTGCTGGGTTGCTGTGAGTGGAGACCGCAGTCCCATCCACCGATATCTGCTCAAGTGGCAGTTGTGTGCAGCGGCCAGTAGCATTCTGCCCTGCTGCCAGTGATTCAGCTGGGGGTAAAAGCTTTACCACCTCAGCTTGTTGCTGGAGAGAGGGGCCAACTGCCCCGGCTCCCTGAAACTCCACAGTTGTTTCCGGTGCTGGGCAGAGGTTGCTGTCACTCTGCCCTGTTGCCAGCACATCTGCTGGGGACGTCACACCATCTGCTCTGGCTAACTGTTGGGGAGGGAAAAGGGCTGCTTCTCCTCCCTGCATCTCTAAAATCCCCTGGGAAAGAGGAACCATCACCTTCTCACCTCGGGCCTCCAAAACTGCCACGGGTGTAGAGCCGGGGTCTGCAGTACTCTGTCCTGCTACCAGTACTTGGGCAGGCGATGCATAATCCCTAACATCCTCTGAACAGTCCCTTAAGTCCATACCTTCTGTAATCTGTGGCTGGGGAGATGAGCCAACTGCCCTAGCTCCCTGGAACTCCATATCATCCACTTCGGCTTTAGGGATGGCAATCTCCAGATTTTCCACTGCTGATTCTTCAGCCAGGCTAGCTCCCTGGAACTCCATATCATCCACTTCGGCTTTAGGGATGGCAATCTCCAGATTTTCCTCTGCGGATTCTTCAGCCAGGATTTCAGAGTTGTCCACTGGTATTTCCTGATAGTCCCAGGCAAAGGGGGCCCCACCCTGCTGCTGAGCAGATTCTAGCAGCTGTCTGTAGGCGATCTCCGATTGCCGTATTTCCGCCATTCTCCGCTCATGTTGCCGCTCTAGTTCTCTCTTTTGTCGCTCTCGTTCTCTCTCTTGACGCTGTCGTTCTGTCTCTTGTCGCGCATCCTGCAGCTGGATGCCTCTAATAGCTTCCTGTATGGCGGTCTCTGATGGGTTAGCACCATATAATGCCAAGCGCTGTTGAACTCGTTGCTGAAACAAATCTTCAACTGACCGGGGTCCTGCATCACCCTTCTTCTGGTCCATCTCGGCTCTCAAGTAGGTCTTTCAGCGTGACTTTCCTGCAGGCTGCATAGCTGGTCATTTACTGTGGTGGTTTGGAGTGTCCCAGGAACTGGAGGGAAAATCCCACTGCTGCCAACCAATGTAACGGCACCCCAAATATCAAGGGGGTTAAACGCCGTTTAAATATTCCCCTCTCCTGGACACACATCCGCTACCAATCTTCCACACCCAGGCGACCCTTTCCCATAGGAATTAATCCTTCTGGAAGAACGAGACACACGTTCTGTATCTTCCTAAATCGAATGCCTTTTATTGAGAAACATTGTAACTTTTATATACATCCAATACACATTAGTTTAACATGAACAATGGCCCAGCTCCACCCACACATTACAAGACTCAACACATTACTTTGACGTCTGTTAGGAGACAACAGACTTTACACAATAGACGTAACGATTTTCAATACACATCTTCTCATCAAAGGGTTGGCAGACGCTCCGTCTGCAGAGTACAATACACACAGGCATAGTGTTAACTATCTCTATTCACACCAGCCCTTTATGTTTAAATAACTATGCATGACCTTTATTCACCAGACTGTCTGGCACTTTACAATACACACAAGGACAGACTCAATTTCCACAATCCACATCACCACAAACAATGAACAGGTCCCTTAGAAGCTGGGATTTATATCACACTGGCAGGTAACACATCTCTCAATTAACCTGGTAAGTTTCAGAATAAAACAATATTGTGGACTAATATCCCTATTTCAATTTCCAGCCAGCCAAGCCATATTCTTAATGTCCATGGTTTCCTGGCTCACCCTGTGTCCAACGTGACCCTCCTGTCACAACGACTATTCAACTTCTGATACCGTTATCTAAGTAAGTAAGAGTATTAATTAGAATAAAAGTGGTTCTAAAGGCATTAAGGTACAAAACCTTCTGTGTGCAACTCCCTCCCCCCCTTCCCCGTGCCCCCTTATTCTTCCTTCCCGCCCATTGTCATATGACATCTGCAGGAGGGATCTCCCATCCTGAGCGGGCGTCATATGACGTCCTCAGCTTCCCGGCCATCTAGGGGGCGCACGTGCCCGTCGCATCACTCGGGAGCCGATGCGCGTGCCCGGTGGCCACGATGTCCGCCGGGCACCCACGATTGCCGGTAACAGAGCAGGGACGTGGATCTGTGTGTGTAAACACACAGATCCACGTCCTGTCAGGGGAGAGGAGATCGATCGTGTGTTCCCAGTACAGAGGAACACCAATTGGTCTCCTCCCCTTCACCTACAATTAGAATCACTCCCTAGGTAACACATTTAACCCCTTGATCGCCCCCTAGTGTTAACCCCTTCCTTGCCAGTCACATTTATACAGTAATCAGTGCATATTTATAGCATTGATCTCTGTATAAATGTGAATGATCCCAATTCTTTTGTTTACAGTGCAAGAAATAAAAACCGCAGAGGTGATCAAATACCACCAAAAGCTCTAAAAAATGATACAAATTTGGGTACAGTGTTGCATGACCGCGCAATAGTCATTCAATGTGCGACAGCGCTGAAAAATGAAAATTGGCCTGGGCAGGAAGGGGGTTAAAATGCCCTGTATTGAAGTGGTTAAGCTTTATGCCGATCCAGCGCTGTGCACAAAAACAGCATCTCTGCTCCCTTTCTCTCTCCTCACTGGCTCAGATGCAACAGTGGAAGTCATTGGTCACTGCTGCTGTCAATCACAGCCAGTGAGGAGGGAGTGGGGGCAGGGCCGAGCCGCACTTCATGTGTAAATGGACACACAAAGCATGGCTTGGGAGCGAGCCCGCATGAGCGCCCCCATAGCAAGCAGCTTATACGGTGGCAGGTTTGGCACGGCTGCGCAAACCGCCGTACGTGTACATTGGGCACTTTAGGAGGCATGACTTTAAAGTGGTTGTAAAACCTTACAACACACTTTCACCTACAGGTAAGCCTAGATTAAAGCTTACCTGTAGGTGCAACAATATCTCGTAAACCTACACGTTTTAGGAGATATTTGCAAAAGAAAGGCACCGTTGTCTATGGCGCATGTGCCGTAGACAACGGCGTGCAGGCGCACTGAGAGAGTAAAGAAGCCGTGATGGGAAGCCGCAAGTGTCGGCACCCGCGCGCATGCGCGGGACTAACGTCATCGCGGCTCTGCCCAGTCACAGCGCTGGAGCCGTGATATGCGGAAGTGAGTCCTGAAGAGATGGCGCAGAGGGAGGAGGTGTCCGAGCACCGCTGTGGAGGCTTCGATCTCAGGTAAGTACTTCATAATGAGCTAGTATGCTATGCGTACTAGCTCATTATGCCTTTTTTTCCACAAAGATTTTATTATATATTTCAAAAAAGTACACAAAAAAGTATACATCACATTGTAGCAGTACAACAATATAACACATTGGGTAACAGGTTCCATATGCAGTATTACAAGCAGTAAATAACAGGATAAGAGTACAGAAAACATCTAGAACAAGCATAGTAAATGCTCGTAAGCTTTTCGGCATTGAATAAAGTGGCAATATCGTAGGCTTTATGCACTCTAGGGTATCATGCGACTATTCTTGAATTGATTAACTACTATTTCAAGAGATTCTCGGAACCACCTGCCAGGGCATTGACTCATTATGCCTTTGCCTTGCAGGGTGTCTTTTTAAAAAAAAAAAAAGAGGGTTTACTTCCTCTTTAACCACTTAAGCCCCGGACCATTTCGGGCCATTAGGACCAGGCCTGTTTTTGGGATTCGGCACTGCGCTGCTTTAACTGTAAATTGTGCGGACATGCAATGTTGTACCCAAATGAAATTTGCGTCCTTTTCTTCCCACAAATAGAGCTTTCTTTTAATGGTATTTGATTGCCTCTGCGATTTTTATTTTTTGCGATATAAACAGAAAAAGACCGGAAATTTTGAAAAAAAATTATATTTTCTACTTTTTGTTATAAGAAAAATCGAATAAACTCAATTTTAGTCATACATTTAGGCCAAAATGTATTCAGCCACATGTCTTTAGTAAAAAAATGTCAATAAGCGTATATTTATTGGTTTGCGCAAAAGTTATAGCGTTTACAAACTAGGGTACATTTTCTGAAATTTACACAGCTTTAAATTTATGACTGCCTATCTCATTTCTTGAGGTGCTAAAATGGCAGGGCAGTACAAAACCCCCCCAAATGACCCCATTTTGGAAAGTAGACACCCCAAGGAAATTGCTGAGAGGCATGTTGAGCCCATTGAATATTTTTTTTTTGTCCCAAGTGATTGAATAATGACAAAAAAAAAAAAAAAAAATTACAAAAAGTTGTCACTAAATGATATATTGCTCACACATGCCATGGTTATATGTGGAATTGCACCCCAAAATACATTCTGCTGCTTCTCCTGAGTACGGGGATACCACATGTGTGGGACTTTTTAGGAGCCTAGCCACGTACGGGACCCCGGAAACCAAGCACCGCCTTCAGGATTTCTAAGGGCGCAAATTTTTGATTTCACTCCTCACTACCTATCACAGTTTCGAAGGCCATAAAATGCCAAAATAGCACAAAACCCCCCCAAATGACCCCATTTTGGAAAGTAGACACCCCAAGCTATTTACTGAGAGGCCTGTTCAGTCCATGGAATATTTTATATTTTGCCACAAGTTGCGGGAATATGACAAACTTTTTTTTTTTTGCACAAAGTTGTCACTAAATGATATATTGCTCACACATGCCATGGGCATATGTGAAATTACACCCCAAAATACATTCTGCTGCTTCTCCTGAGTACGGGGATACCACATGTGTGGGACTTTTTGGGAGCCTAGCCGCGTACGGGACCCCAAAAACCAAGCACCGCCTTCAAGGTTTCTAAGGGCATAAATTTTTGATTTCACTCCTCACTACCTATCACAGTTTTGAAGGCCATAAAATGCCAAGATGGCACAAAACCCCCCCAAATGACCCCATTTTGGAAAGTAGACACCCCAAGCTATTTGCTGAGAGGCATGTTGACCCCATTGAATATTTTTTTTTTGTCCCAAATGATTGAATAATGACAAAAAGAAAAAAAAAATGTACAAAAAGTTGTCACTAAATGATATATTGCTCACACATGCCATGGTTATATGTGGAATTGCACCCCAAAATACATTCTGCTGCTTTTCCTGAGTACGGGGATACCACATGTGTGGGACTTTTTGGGAGCCTAGCCGCGTACAGGGCCCCAAAAACCAAGCACCGCCTTCAGGATTTCTAAGGGCGTAAATTTTTGATTTCACTCCTCACTACCTATCACAGTTTCGAAGGCCATAAAATGCCAAAATAGCACAAAACCCCCCCAAATTACCCCATTTTGGAAAGTAGACACCCCAAGCTATTTGCTGAGAGGCATGTTGAGTCCATGGAATATTTTATATTTTGCCACAGGTTGCGGGAATATGACAAACTTTTTTTTTTTTGCACAAAGTTGTCACTAAATGATATATTGCTCACACATGCCATGGGCATATGTGAAATTACACCCCAAAATACATTCTGCTGCTTCTCCTGAGTACGGGGATACCACATGTGTGGGACTTTTTGGGAGCCTAGCCGCGTACGGGACCCCAAAAACCAAGCACCGCCTTCAAGGTTTCTAAGGGCATAAATTTTTGATTTCACTCCTCACTACCTATCACAGTTTTGAAGGCCATAAAATGCCAAGATGGCACAAAACCCCCCCAAATGACCCCATTTTGGAAAGTAGACACCCCAAGCTATTTACTGAGAGGCATGTTGACCCCATTGAATATTTTTTTTTGTCCCAAATGATTGAATATTGACAAAAAGAAAAAAAAAATGTACAAAAAGTTGTCACTAAATGATATATTGCTCACACATGCCATGGTTATATGTGGAATTGCACCCCAAAATACATTCTGCTGCTTTTCCTGAGTACGGGGATACCACATGTGTGGGACTTTTTGGGAGCCTAGCCGCGTACAGGGCCCCAAAAACCAAGCACCGCCTTCAGGATTTCTAAGGGCGTAAATTTTTGATTTCACTCCTCACTACCTATCACAGTTTCGAAGGCCATAAAATGCCAAAATAGCACAAAACCCCCCCAAATTACCCCATTTTGGAAAGTAGACACCCCAAGCTATTTGCTGAGAGGCATGTTGAGTCCATGGAATATTTTATATTTTGCCACAGGTTGCGGGAATATGACAAACTTTTTTTTTTTTGCACAAAGTTGTCACTAAATGATATATTGCTCACACATGCCATGGGCATATGTGAAATTACACCCCAAAATACATTCTGCTGCTTCTCCTGAGTACGGGGATACCACATGTGTGGGACTTTTTGGGAGCCTAGCCGCGTACAGGGCCCCAAAAACCAAGCACCGCCTTCAAGGTTTCTAAGGGCATACATTTTTGATTTCGCTCCTCACTACCTATCACAGTTTTGAAGGCCATAAAATGCCAAGATGGCACAAAACCCCCCCAAATGACCCCATTTTGGAAAGTAGACACCCCAAGCTATTTGCTGAGAGGCATGTTGAGCCCATTGAATATTTTTTTTTTGTCCCAAATAATTGAATAATGACAAAAAGAAAAAAAAAATGTACAAAAAGTTGTCACTAAATGATATATTGCTCACACATGCCATGGTTATATGTGAAATTACACCCCAAAATACATTCTGCTGCTTCTCCTGAGTACGGGGATACCACATGTGTGGGACTTTTTTGGGAGCCTAGCCGCGTACGGGACCCCAAAAACCAAGCACCGCCTTCAAGGTTTCTAAGGGCATAAATTTTTTATTTCACTCCTCACTACCTATCACAGTTTTGAAGGCCATAAAATGTCAAAATAGCCCAAAACCCCCACAAATTACCCCATTTTGGAAAGTAGACACCCCAAGCTATTTGCTGAGAGGCATGGTGAGTATTTTACAGCTCTCATTTGTTTTTGAAAATTAAGAAAGACATTTTTTTTCTTTTTTTTTTTCTTTTTTTACATTTTCAAAACTTTGTGACAAAAAGCGAGATCTGCAAAATACTCAACATACCTCTCAGCAAATAGCTTGGGGTGTCTACTTTCCAAAATGGGGTCATTTGGGGGGGTTTTGTGCCATCTGGGCATTCCATGGCCTCCGAAACTGTGATAGGCAGTGAGGAGTGAAATCAAAAATTTACACCCATAGAAAGCCTGAAGGCGGTGCTTGGTTTTTGGGGTCCTGTATGCGACTAGGCTCCCAAAAAGTCCCACACATGTGGTATCCCCGTACTCAGGAGAAGCAACAGAATGTATTTTGGGGTGTAATTCCACATATGCCCATGGCATGTTTGAGCAATATATAATTTAGTGACAACTTTTTGTACATTTTTTTTTTTTTTGGTCATTATTCAATCACTTGGGACAAAAAAAAAAAAAAATATTCAATGGGCTCAACATGCCTCTCAGCAAATAGCTTGAGGTGTCTACTTTACAAAATGGGGTCATTTGGGGGGGTTTTGAACTGTCCTGGCATTTTATGCACAACATTAGGAAGCTTATGTCACACATCATCCACTCTTCTAACCACTTGAAGACAAAGCCCTTTCTGACACTTTTTGTTTACATGAAAAAATAATTTTTTTTGCAAGAAAATTATGTTGAACCCCCAAACATTATATATTTTTTTAAAGCAAAGGCCCTACAGATTAAAATAGTGGGTGTTGCATTTTTTTTTCCACACAGTATTTGCGCAGCGATTTTTCAAACGCATTTTTTGGGGGAAAAACACACTTTTTTTATTTTTAATGCACTAAAAAACACTATATTGCCCAAATGTTTGATGAAATAAAAAAGATGATCATAGGCCGAGTACATGGATACCAAACACGACATGCTTTAAAATTGCGCACAAACGCGCAGCGGCGACAAACTACATTCATTTTTAAAAGCATTTAAAAGCCTTTACAGGTTACCACGTTAGATTTACAGAGGAGGTCTACTGCTAAAATGACTGCCCTCGATCTGACCTTCGCGGTGATACCTCACATGCATGATGCAATTGCTGTTTACATATGACGCTAGACCGACGCTTGCGTTCGCCTTTGCGCAAGAGCAGGGGGGGACAGCGGTGCTTTTTTTTTTTTTTTTTTATTATTTATTTGGCTTTTTTATTTTATTTTTAAACTGTGCCTTCCATATTTTATTTTTTTACCATTTTTATCGTTATCTCAGGGAATGTAAATATCCCCTATAATAGCAATAGGTAGTGACAGGTACTCTTTTTTTGAAAAAAATTGGGGGGTTAGACCCTAGATCTTTCCTCTGCCCTCAAAGCATCTGACCACACCAAGATCGGTGTGATAAAATGCTTTCCCAATTTCCCAATGGCGCTTTTTATATCCGGGGGGGGGGACATTCCCTCCCACTGCTTGTAAAAGCAGTCTAGAGGCTAATTATCTGCTAGAATTGCTTTTACATGAAAGTCGGCCGCTGGCTGAAAAGAATGATACCAAGATGATACCTAAACCCGAAGGCATCATTCTGGTATAAACATTCAAAGTCCAGCAACATACCAGTACGTTGCTGGTCCTTGTTGGACATGTATTGTAATCTTTGTTTTCATACAGCCTATTGGCTGAACGAAAAAAAGAGATTGATTGGTGGGAATGCCCACCATTAGAATACCTCCCTTCATCCACCCACTTCTAATGATGGGCATATATGCCGAAGCATGGGGGCATCCTCCCGCAAAAAAGTTATGCCGCGTACACACGGTCAAGCCTTCGTCGGAATTTCGACCGTATGTACGCGGCATAAAAGGTTATGCCGCGTACACACGGTCTGACTTTTCCACGGGCAAGCCTCCGTCGGAATTTCGACCGTATATACGCGGCATTAGGAGCAAAATCGCTCCTCCGCCCCTGCTGCCCCCATGCTTCGGCATATATGCTCTTTTTTTAACTGTGGTGGTGAAATCACCTCCTACAGCGTTGGAGTCACGGCTTTATGTATCGTGGGAGCAAACGCTGTTGCTGTCAAGATAAATAGATCCGCGCTGCAACTGAATGGCGTACCTGCTAAGCAAATGGTGGTTAACATTAAAACAAAGTAACATTACAGTACAACAGTAAGACCTTACCATGCCATACCTGCAAAGCAAATACCAAAACAAAACCTAGTAAAAAATAAAAAAATGTTTTAACGCAACCTGTGCCTAAAATATATATATGCCGAAGCATGGGGGCATCCTCCCGCAAAAAAGTTATGCCGCGTACACACGGTCGGAATTTTCCACGGGCAGGCCTCCGTCGGAATTTCGACCGTATGTACGCGGCATTAGGAGCAAAATCGCTCCTCCGCCCCTGCTGCCCCCATGCTTCGGCATATATGCTCTTTTTTTTAACTGTGGTGGTGAAATCACCTCCTACAGCGTTGGAGTCACGGCTTTATGTATCGTGGGAGCAAACGCTGTTGCTGTCAAGATAAATAGATCCGCGCTGCAACTGAATGGCGTACCTGCTAAGCAAATGGTGGTTAACATTAAAACAAAGTAACATTACAGTACAACAGTAAGACCTTACCATGCCATACCTGCAAAGCAAATACCAAAACAAAACCTAGTAAAAAATAAAAAAATGTTTTAACGCAACCTGTGCCTAAAATATATATATGCCGAAGCATGGGGGCATCCTCCCGCAAAAAAGTTATGCCGCGTACACACGGTCAGAATTTTCCACGGGCAGGCCTCCGTCGGAATTTCGACCGTATGTACGCGGCATTAGGAGCAAAATCGCTCCTCCGCCCCTGCTGCCCCCATGCTTCGGCATATATGCTCTTTTTTTTAACTGTGGTGGTGAAATCACCTCCTACAGCACTGGAGTCACGGCTTTATGTATCGTGGGAGCAAACGCTGTTGCTGTCAAGATAAATAATTCCGCGCTGCAGTTGAATGGCGCACCTGAAAACAAAAAATTACATACCTGAAAAGCAAGCATGATAAAACATTGCAGAATAGAATACAGTAAAAAAGAGCAGAACAATAGAGAGAAAATAGAGAGAGAGAGAACAATAAAACGACAACTATTTTTGGTTTTTTTATTTTATATTTTTTTTGTGTTTTGTTTTTTACGTTTTTTTTTTTCTTTTTTACACTTTTTTTTGTAACTTTACAACTGTAATGGTTCGGGTCTCTCAAAATGTAATGGCATCTTGGGAGACCCTGTGTAAGTGTGTCCTTGTCTGTGAAATGCTGTACCCTACGCTAAAACTTCACTTTTGAGTGGTAGCGTTCAAAACATTCACCTTGGCAAAGACCAGGCTTGTCAGGACAGAGTGGACAAAAACTACGGGTGTCACGCCTAAATCCGCGCTTGCTACAGACACGACATCTTTTTTGGGGGTGGCTTTGGGTAGGGGTACTCGGGAGGACATACGAATAATGCCTCTCATGCAGCCGGCTTACTGCATTTGGTTGGGGATGGTGAGGTGCAGAACCGCCTGGATACAGGAGTTCTGTGACTATCTCATTCTGGAATTTTAGAAGAGATAACGTCCCGCCTGAAGCTCTGTATAGCACATGAGCGTTCAGCAAAGCCAATTGGAATAATGATAGAGACACTTTTTTGTACCAGCGTCTCGCCTTACGGTCAATTAGATACGGCGCCATCAACTGGTCGTTGAGGTCCACCCCTCCCATATTTTGGTTATATTCGTGGACACAGAGGGGTTTCTCCACAACACCAGTCGCCGTACGAATTTGGACTGTCGTGTCTGCATGAAGGGAGGTAAGAAGGAAAACATTCTTATTGTCCCTCCACTTCATAGCGAGCAAGTTATTACACTTCAAGCAGGCTCTCTCCCCCAGCCTAAGACGGGCATCTACAAGCCGCTGGGGAAAGCCCCGGCGATTAGGTCGCACGGTGCCACATGCTCCAATCTGATGATCAAACAAGTGACTAAACAGTGGCACACTCGTGTAATAATTGTCCACATACAAGTGGTACCCCTTTCCGAATAAGGGTGACACCAAGTTCCACACTATCTTGCCAGCGCTCCCTATGTAATCCGGGCAGTTGACCGACTCAATCTGACTGTCTTTTCCCTCATAAACCGTAAAGTTCACTACATAGCCTGTTGCCCTGTCACAGAACTTGTAGAGCTTGACCCCGTATCTGGCACGCTTGCTGGGAAGGTACTGCTTGAAAGACAAGCGGCCAGAAAATTTAATCAGGGACTCATCAACGCAGACAACTTGATCGGGAGTAAACAAGGCTGCAAAACGTTCGTTGAAGTGGTTTATGAGGGGCCGAATTTTATAGAGCCGGTCGTATTCAGGGTCCCCACGTGGACGACAAAGTTCATTGTCGTTGAAGTGCATGAACCGCAAAATCTGCTCGTATCGTGCCCTGGACATGGAGGCAGAGAACACGGGCATGTGGTCAATTGGGTGCGTGGACCAATAAGCACGCAATGACAGAAATTTATGTGTGCCCATGTTGAGGGAAAGGCCCAGAAAGGTCTTAAATTCGGAAACCGTAATTGGTTTCCAATTTCTGGCAATTTTAGGCAACTGGGGGTTAGCGGCGATAAATTGACCAGCATATAAATTACTCTGGTCCACAATAGATCTATAGAGATCTTCCGTGAAAAACAGCGAATAAAAATCAATTGGAATAAAATCAGCTGTTTCCACCTGAATACCGGGTTGGGCAGTGAATGGGGGAAGTACGGGTTCTGCAGAAGTGGTGGGGACCCAATCAGGATAGGCGAATTCTGCAGGAAGGGCAGTATGGGCACGACGGGCCTGCCTTTGTCTTCTTGGTGGCAGCGGGACACTACTTGTGCTTGCCACCTCGCCAGCTTGAACTGCACTTATGGGACTCGCCACGTCACCAAGTGTTACTGCAGTGCTGGATGTACGTCCAGGCTGTACTAGGCCGCTGGTGCTTGCCAGTTCACCAGAAGGAATAGCGGCGCTAGTACTACTCTGCTCCATGATACGAGAGACCTGCGGTTCTTGCTCCTCAACAACCTCAGAAGATCGGGATCGGGTACACCTGACCTTAGCAGGGACCTCAACTTCGTCGTCAGAGCTATCTGACGTGGGGCCGCTGACGTCACTGTCTTCTACGGGAAGATATTCTGAGCCTGAATCTGACAGATACGTGACCTCCTCTTCACTATCTGTCATGCTCAGAATCTCGTAGGCCTCTTTACTAGTGTACCTTCGTCTTGCCATTTTGGGCTCTAAATTTAGGGGTACACTAGTAAGATTCACAGGAAAAAAGCACCTGACTGTCGTCAGCAAATATATCAAACGCTACAAAAAAACTGTTAGCGATCGCAGGGATCAGGCCTGTCTCTGCGAACGCTGCAGTTATGTGTGTTGTGTTTGGTAAGTGACAGTGATCGATCGATACTGCACTTGGGTGGGCTGGGCTGGGCTGGGCTGGGCGGAGGGGCTAAACGCAGGCGCTAGCAGGTATCTGGGCTGATCCCACTAACACTGCGTTTTTGGGAACCCTAAACCGCTGGGGATGCTAGTATAGATCTGATCAGATACTATACCACTAAGGGGGGTGTATGCTTTGCGCGTGGGTGTTAGCGTTACTGGCACTAACCTAACACTGCCTGGGGCGACGCAGACCCTCTCTGGCGCTAAAACCTAATTGATCTCACCCGCCGGGCGATCAGGGGGGTTAAACCTTTATTGGGTTATATACGGCGGGTGCCCTGATGCTATAAAAAGCAAACTAATCAACCAGCGTCACCTGTAACCTTTATATGGTGATCACTGGTGAAAGGGTTAACTAGGGGCAATCAGGGGGTTAAAACCTTTATTAGGTTAAATATGGGGGTACCCGACGCTATATAAAAACCTGACGGGTTACCTAAATAACTAGATAACTTACTGGCTAACCAGTGACACCAGTGACGCTTATACGGCGATCACTGGTGAAAGGGTTTACTCTAGGGGCAATCAGGGGGTTAAAATAATATATGGGGGTACCTGACACTAATAAAAACCTGCGGCGAACCTAAAAAAAAATAACTGCCTATCTAAAACACCAGCGACACGAATACAGCGATCGGAAAAACAATCGCTTAGTGACGCTGAAGTTAGGGGGTGAAAGGGTTACCTGGGGGGTGATCAAGGGGTTAAACCTTTATTAGGGGGGGTTAGGGGGCTACCCTGGACCTAAAGGGGCCTAATCCTAACTGCCCTGCAACTTTTTACAATCACAGATGACACTAAATGCAGTGATCAGTAAAATAAATGATCACTGCAATCAGTGACACTGTGATTGGGGGCTTTGGGGTGACCTGGGGGGTGATCTGGGGGTGACTGGGGGGTGATTTGTGTGCCTATGTGTACCTACGTGTCAGTGGACTGTTGGAGCACTAACCTCTGTCTTCTCTCCTCGGCGCCGGGAACGAAAAGACCGCGGCGAGGGAGATGACATCACTTCCTCCAGCCTGTGTTTACATCACATGGCGGAGGAAGCATTTTCATTGGCCGGGAGCGATCGCGAGGGGGGGGGCGGAATCGAGCGGCCGCCCCCTCATGCCTGATCGCTCCCGAACACTTAACGGCCGCTCACTGCAGTGAAGGGGGGTCCGGATGGACCCCCCAACTGCACAAAGGCGATCACGTAGATATACGTGATTCTGCCTGTCCGTGCCATTCTGCCGACGTAAATCGGCGGTGGGCGGTCGTTAAGTGGTTAAGAGGCACCGGAGCCGATGTACGCGGCCAGCGGCCACGATGTACGCTGGCCACCCACGATCGCTACACAGAGAGCCAAAATGGGGGTATGTGTATGTAAACAAACAGATCCCCATTCTGACAGGGGAGTAGAGAGAGATCTGCTGTTTCTAGTGATTAGGAACAGCGATCTCTCTCCTCCTCCAGCGACTACACCCACAATTAGAAACACTTCCCTAGGACACTCTTAACCACTTGATTGACCCTAGTGTTAACCCCTTTCCTGTCAGTGACATTTATACAGTAATCAGTGACTATTTTTAGCGCTGTATAAATGTCACTGGTCCCAAAAAAGTGTCAAAAGTTTCCAATCTGTCTGCCACATTGTCGCAGTCCCGCAAAAAATTGCTGATCACCGCCATTACTAGTAAAAATGCCATAAATATATCCTCTACTTTGTAGACACTATAACTTTTGCACAAACCAATCAATATACACTTATTGCAATTTTATTTTTATTTTTTTAACAAAAATATGTAAAGGAATACATATTGGCTTAAACTGATGAACTGATGAAGAAAATACTGGTGAACTGATGAATAAAATACACAGAGGTAATCAAATACCACCAAAAGAACGCTCTATTTTTGGGTACAACGTCGCACGACCACGCAATTGTCAGTTAAAGTGAAAAATGGCCCGATCATTAAAGGGGCTAATCCTTCCAGGGCTGAAGTGGCTAAAGGGGACACTGGCTAGTGTCTTGAAGAGACAAAGTTCACTGAGTTCCTTCTGCTACAAAGGTACTTGTTCATTCTGTACAGTCGCTGTATGGTCCTTCTGACAATCTGCTACACAGTTCTATTGAGAGGGTTGTCCTCACCTGTGAATAGTTAATTTGGAGTATCCTACTAAATCCCTTCTCCTGTCCAAGATCTCCAAATAAAATACAAAAACAAATCCCCTAGACTTGTCATTGGAAATAACGAGCGGAAGAGTATGTGCACCTGGCTGTGTGAAAATACCCTGTAACTGACTGTGGATTAATCAGTGGGAGACCCGGGCAAACAAATATTCAAGTGGCTTCTCTGGGGGTAGGGCTACGCACGTTTGGAATTAGTTCTAGATTTATTATAGGGCAGCTCAGTAATAACATATTGCAGAGTTGTTCATCAAAATTTTTTTTTTTAGGACATATGACACCTGTTTGTAGATAGCATGTCAAATACGTATAGTGTTATTCAGTAATACAAATGCCCACATACAGAATTGCACAAAAAATTGTCATTAATATATCACACAAGAAGACCAGTCAAACTGATATGGGAAATCCGGGTCTAGGAACCTTTGATTGTACAATATGAGAGTTTCAGTGCTGCTTGGATGATAAGACTTCAGTCAGACCTATTGTTAAAATCTAGAAAAAAACAAATAGAAAAGCGCCTCTAAGTACAATGTTTAATGTATAGTAAAATTAATTTATCCAACACTTACATATAAGTAAGTACAGATGTGCTCGCGTGAGGTCAATGCCTCATGGTGGTTGATCCAGGGTCCTTAGCGTGTTCAGAAACGTCCCATGTCCCGGCTGTGAGAGCCGCAAGGAGCCAGAGGGGAAGCCGGCTGTATCCGTCGGAGGAGATGGTGACCGTCTGTTCGCGGAACAGCGTGTGACGTCAACTGGATTAGGGGGACACGGGGAAACACAACGCGTTTCAGAGCATGCGCTAGTCTCGTAGAGAA
The DNA here is from genome assembly GCA_029206835.1 of Rana muscosa. Classification (NCBI taxonomy): domain Eukaryota; kingdom Metazoa; phylum Chordata; class Amphibia; order Anura; family Ranidae; genus Rana; species Rana muscosa. Next base: position 992,115,110 of record CM055122.1, on the reverse strand, counting down.
CATGCGTGCTCCTTTGTCAAGTGTCACACTTGACAAAGGAGTGCGCATGCTCGCTACGAGACTCGCTAGTTAAACAACATTACTGGTAAAGTGTATCTAAACCCAAGAACAATCATTTAATAGATTGCAGCTTACAATTCCTTAGTTGGGGTGGCTGCATTATGTATCTTTTATTCAGTCTGTGTACTGTATAGTTCTGCAAGTACAGAAAAATATTTGTTGATTCTCTAAAAAAAATTCTATCCTATTAACTTCTCGTAGACAAAACTGAAACTCAAATAATGTTATCAGCTTTCTCAGCTACCTTCTGTGCAATACAAGGCCAGATCCTCTATGTGGAGAGGAGGAGGTATTTGAAGTCCAGGATCAAGAGAAAAGCCTAGGGTGAAAATGGTACTCCTCCATAAATAAAGTGCAGTGAGTAAACGTTGTCACCCTAGGACAGGAAGTGAGTTATTGGCAGAATCACCTGGTGAAAATAAAGGAAAAAATCCTGAAGAAAAGAAGGTAATGCAGCCTGAAGATTGGTAAGCTGCAATATATAAAATGTTTGTTTTTAGGTTTAGATATGCTTTAAGAACATGCCTTTTGTCCTTCCCCAGTGTAGCCCAACAAATTCAGTGCTGGGACCCTTACTTTTTAATATCTTTATAAATGATAGTGGGTCTGAGATCAAAAGTAACATTTCTGTCTTTGCAGATGACACCAAGCTATGCAGTGGAATAACGTCCTTACAGGATGTCGCCAATTTACAAGCCGACCTCAATGCTCTGTCTAATTGGGCGACTATGTGGCAGATGAGGTTTAATGTTGATAAATGTAAAGTTATGCACTTGGGGGCTAAGAATATGAATGCATCATACATACTAGGGGGAGTACAACTGGGGGGGGGGATACGTAGTAGAGAAGGATCTGGGGGTTTTGGTAGATCATAAGCTCAATAATGGCATGCAATGCCAAGCTGCGGTTTCCAAAGCGTGCAAAGTCCTTTCTTGTATTAAGAGAGGTATGGTCTCCATGTAGAGAGATATCATTTTGCCCCTGTACAAATCATTAGTTAGACCACATCTGGAATATGCAGTTCAGTTTTGTCCCCAGTTCTCAAAAAGGATATTGGGGAACTGGAGAAAGTGCAGAGAAGGGCAACCAAACTGATAAGAGGTATGGAGGAGCTCAGCTATGAGCAAAGATTAGAGGAACTGAATTTATTCACTCTTGAGAAGAGGAGATTAAGGGGGGATATGATCAACATGTACAAATATATAAGGGGTCCATATAGTGAACTTGGTGTTGAGTTATTCACTTTACGGTCAACACAAAGGACAAGGGGGCACTCTTTGCGTCTAGAGGAAAAGAGATTTCACCTCCAAATACGGAAAGGTTTCTTCACAGTAAGAGCTGGGAAAATGTGGAATAGACTCCCTGCAGAGGTGGTTCTGGCCAGCTCAGTAGATTGCTTTAAGAAGGGCCTGGATTATTTCTTAAATGTACATAATATAACTGGGTACTGACATTTATAGGTAAAGTTGATCCAGGGAATATCCGATTGCCTCTGAGGGGATCAGGAAGGAATTTTTCCCCCTGCTGTAGCAAATTGGATCATGCTCTGCTGGGGTTTTTTGCCTTCCTCTGGATCAACTGTGGGTATAGAATTGGGTATATGGGATTGTACGATATTTTTTTTATTATTATTTATTTATTTATTTTTATGGTTGAACTGGATGGACTTGTGTCTTTTTTCAACCTGACTAACTATGTAACTATGTAACTATGTAAAATGGGTCTCCATGTTTATCAATGGAGCAATTAAATAAAGCCTTGTTTTTTCTGGTCACAACATAAAGACTCTGACACAGCTCTTGGCAGGGAAGCTAAATAACAAGAAAAAAGGCAATCACTTTTAATAAAACTTTTTTTCAAGAAGAGCAATATATCTCTTCCAGTGGAAATGAAGACTGACAACCCTTTCTATTTTCACTTATTTTATCAAATTTTCTCCTACTTTAGATTTTATTTCTTTATATTTAAAAATCTTTATAGTGGTTTTTTTTGGGAAGTTTTTTCATTGCAACATTAACAAATATTTACTGAAAAGTATTCTGTACATCTGTGGTCCACAACCAGCAGTTCATAAGCCACATGTAGTTCTCTGATACCTTTGAAATTGCTCAAAGCAGTCTCAGCGGGTGCTTAGTACCTTTCTGCTGGAAAACTTGTCATCTTATATACTTTCTGTATATCAAAGTCAAGTAAAAATTGCCAAAAAATGTATAAAAATGCTTAAAATTATGGCTACCAAAGGCATCTAAATTATTGCAGTAAATATGTGTTGCAAACCAGTATAAGAAGCCTAAAACTTGAGCCTCCTGATTGTGTACATGGTAACATATGCCACAGTCCTTGTTCCCAAAAATATGCTTCAATTACTATGCCATGTGTAGGGATGTGGGAACTTCGTGCTGAAAATTTTCATGATCATTTTTTCCAAGCATGTGTTAGCAGTGTACAGCCTCGTACACATGACCATTTTTCTCGGCAAGAAAACAGCTGGGAGAGCTTTTTGCAGAGAAAACCGTTCGTGTGTATGGTTTCTCGTCGGGAAAACAGCCTGGAATCTCGACGAGAAAAATAGAGAACCTGCTCTCTATTTTTCTCGTCTGGATTCTCGGCAGGAAAACCGGTCGTCTGTATGCTTACCTGTCCGAGGTAAACCCGCGCATGCTCGAAAAGACTTTGACGCATGCGCGGTAGCATACAAGGTTAGTGTGGGGTGTAGCAAGATGGCGGCGACAGCATCGATTGTGACGAGCGCCGGCTCGTCGTAGTCGATGACGTCACCGCATTCTTGCCATTCAAAAGAACGGCGGTTCTTTTAAATGGCAGTCCGTACACAGGGCTTGGCAAGACAAGCTTGCCAGGAATCCCGTTGAGAAAACCAAAGATTCCCGCCCGTGTGTACAGGGCTTTAGTATTGTGGTAATGCTTTCTCATGTGGGTTAGCGCCCCTCATGACTAGAGGCCACACCAGAAGGATAATGTCTTTTTACTTGACAGTGACACCTGTCCTGACTACAGAGACATTTTGAGATATACTGCGTTGAGCACGGATTCTCTCTACCAGCTTTTGTACACACGTTATACAATACACTTTACTTCAGCCCGAATGCATGAGGGGAAGCTGTTGTATACTTTGCAAGGCCTCGCACACCGTAGTCCAGGCACAGTCCATAGGAGGATTTTGCCACGCAACAGGCCCTAAGGTAGGGGGCCTGAGCTTAGAAGGTTGAACCATACAGCAATCAAATCACTCCTCCAACAGAACCTCCATCAGTGGTCACCTCCTCTCCCCATATGGCTTCTCTTCCTTCCCTTTACTTCTCACTCTCCATTACCCAGAACGTTAACATAAAAGGTTACACTTCACAGTTCTTATTCACTTATTCACTGTAGAAGCATGTTCTCACCCTCTTCTCAAGTAAATCAGACCAGATCTTTGCTAAATCAGAACTTCCTTTATTTGAAAAAAAAGGCATTACACCAACAGTTCTATTGTATTCCCATATCACAGTTTTCCAAATGTTATAGGTGCAGTGCAATGTGTCAGTACTCCTTCTACCCTTTTATAAACACTTTGAACTCGGGGCTAAACCTCACTCTAGGTGCAATGCTACCTTTCCACATGTATGGCTTTCAACCTCCCATGGCCAACCACAGGAAGCACCGTAAACCAAAAAGGGCTGATGCACCATAGCACATGAACCATAGATTACCAGGCATAAAGCCCATGAAGACATAACAAAGTAACATTGTAGGTACCCGACGATACACAAGCAAGCATCTAATAGACAGAAACAAATTCTGAGCACAAACACTTGTGCAAAAATAAAACTCTTCCATTACATATGCATTTCTGCACAGAGCCTACCTTACAAAGAACTTTAGTCAGTAATCACATAGTCAGAGACCACTTAAAGCAGAGTTCCAGCCGCAAGAAAAAAAAAAAAAAAGTCAGCAGCTACAAACACTGTAGCTGCTGACTTTTAATAAGGACACTTACCTGTCCAGGAAAACCCGCGATGTCGGCCCCCCGAGGCCGATCCGTCCATCGGATCAGGTGCCGGCGCCGCCATTCCAACTAAGGTAAACCGGCAGTGGAGATTTGCGGCTTCAATGCCGGTTTCCTTCTGCACATGCGCGAGTCGCACGGCACTTTGTGAATGGCCAGCTTGTCTTCTGGGACACACACAGGTCCCAGAAGACAACGGGGGAGCTCGCCGCAGAAGATTACGACGTGATGCCGTGGGCCGCGGCCCGGCTGGAATGGAAGTACACTCAGTACTTCCAAAAAGGTAATAAAGAAAAAAAGATTTTTAATATCCAAAAACAAGGTGTTGAGAGGTGTCCTTTCATGGAAGACCACCTCTCAAAAATGGGTGGAACTCCAGTTTAACAACCAGGAACTGGTATATAAATAGTGCAGTGGTTAAGAGTATATGATAATACAGTACAACTTCTCTCCTAGTACAGATCTCCCTCTAGTGTAACTCCCCCCACCACAATACAGTTCTACCCCCTCCATAATTCACTCACTGGACAAGGAAGAGGCAGTTCAGAGTAAGAAGTCCTCCCTTGGCTAGGTCAAGAAGCTGAAGAGAGCCTTCCCCTCTCCTAACTGCATAGTTCACACTAGGAGATAAGTTAGGAAATATTCCAATGGGGACAATGGTTTCAGTGACATCGCTACTGCAGGGGGAGCTCTGTACTCTGTATTGCAGAAAATGTTCTGCTTCAGTCCTCTTTCCAAGCCCATTCAAGCTCCTTTCCTCATATTCCAAAGCCCAAAGAATACCCAATGCCACAACACCTTACTGCACTCTGGGTCAAGTACTAATAATGTACTAACAGGCAGGATATGAAAACAGACACTGGGTGAGAAAATAGGATTTTTTACTCACCGTAAAATCCTTTTCTCTGAGTCCATTGACAAAGTGGGTATTATCCGTTAATTAGGAGTGACTAGGCAGAAAACTTGTAAAAAGTGTTGCATCACACCTTCTACAGTACCACCCAGGGGGCGGACCCTCTGGGTATATCCCCTCAGTCTGCATCTCGCAGATCAGTTTGTCAAAAAGCAGTACAAACTTAAAAAGAGGGGTGGGTGCTGTGTCGGTCCATGGACTCAGAGAAAAGGATTTTACGGTGAGTAAAAAATCCTATTTACTCTTTCGTCCATGGACAGACACAGCTTCTCTATTGACAAAGTGGGACGTCCCAAAGCAGTGTCAGAGAAAAAACGAGGGGTGGTAACAGCATAAAAATAAACTTCACCCCAAACACAAAACAGCACTCCTGAAACTCTAAACAGCCGCTTGCAAAACCTTGCGGCCGAAAGAGGCATCTGAAGATGCACCTACATCAACTTTGTAGAATTTTGTGAAAGTGTGAGCGGACGACCAAGTCGCCGCTTTACATATATGGGAAACAGACGCTTGATGTCGGAAAGCCCAAGAGGCACCTATTGCCCTGGTCGAATGCGCCGTGACAGGAAAGGGGGGCGCTTGACCCTTTAAGGCGTAAGCCTGGATTACTATCTGTCGGATCCACCTAGAGATGGTGGCCGACGAGACTGCTTGGCCCTTCTTGGGACCAGCCACCAAAACAAACAGTGAGTCTGACTTCCGGAACAGGGAAGTAGCAGATAGGTATACTCTCAAAGCTCGGACAACATCCAAGGAATGCAACGCCGACTCCTTAGGATTCGACGGATGAGGACACAAGGATGGAAGTACAATGTCTTAGTTGAGATAAAAAGCCGAAACGACTTTCGGAAGAAAGGAAGGCTGCGGCCGCAGCACCACCTTATCCTTGTGGAAAACCAAATAGGGAGCCTTGCAGGACAAGGCTGCCAGCTCAGAGACTCGTCTAACTGACGTAACAGCCACCAAAAAGACCACTTTCTGAGAAAGTGTCAACAGGGGAATATCTCTAATATTCTCAAACGGTGCCTTCTGAAGCACCGAGAGGACAAGGTTCAAAAGTCCCACGGAGGTAGCGGGGGACAGACTGGAGGGGCCACATGTCAAACCCCCTGCACAAATGTACTCACGAGAGAGTGAGTCGCCAGGGGGTCGCTGAAAAAAGACAGCCAGGGCAGATATCTGTCCCTTAAATCATACTTAGGGCAAGCCTTTGGTCCACCCCATGCTGTAAAAAAAAGCAGGATTCTGGAAACCAAATAAGTATGCGGATGCCATTTCATTTCATCACACATGGAGATGTAGGCCTTCCAAGTGCGGTGATAAACCTTCCTAGAGGACGGTTTCCGAGCACTTCTCATAGTATAGATTACTGAATCTGACAGGCCCCGGTCTCTCAGTACCTGGTTCTCAACAGCCATGCTGTTAAAGCCAGTGACCGTAAAGCAGGATGGAGTATGGGACCTTGCGATAGCAGGTCCTTCCGTAGTGGTAGGCGCCAGGGGACGTCTGCTACCAGACGTACTAGATCGGTGTACCAAGGACGCTGAGGCCAATCTGTAGCGATTAGGATCATTGGAATTCCCTCTGCCTCCACTCTGCGGAGCAGAAGAGGAAGAAGCCTAATGCCCCGTACACACGATCGTTTTTCATGCCGTTAAAAATGCCATTTTAAAAAATGGCCATTAAAAATGATCGTGTGTAGGCTCCAGAGCATTTTTAACGACTTGAAAAACGGCCATTAAAAATTCCGGACATGCTCTCTTTTTTCACGTCGTTTTTCATGTCGTTTTTTTTAACGACGTGAAAAACGATAGTGTGTATGCTTTCACGACGTGATAAAAAACGCGCATGCTCAGAATCAAGTATGAGACGGGAGCGCTCGTTCTGGTAAAACTAGCGTTCGTAATGGAGATAGCACATTCATTACACAGTAACGGACTGAAAAGCGCGAATCGTCGCTCAACAAACTTTACTAACATGAAGGGTGGCGCCATTCGAACGGAACTTCCCCTTTATAGTGCCGTCGTACGTGTTGAACGTCACTGCGCTTTGCTTGATCGTTTTTTTTAATGATGGTGTGTACGCAAGGCAGGCTTGAGAGGAAACATGAAAAAAAACGAGGAGAAAAACGTCGGTTTAAAAAATGACATTAAAAACGATCGTGTGTACGGGGCATTAAGGGAGGGAAAGCATAGATTAGCCGATACTGACCCCACGATGCCACCAACGCGTCCGTTGCGTCTGCCCATGGGTCTCTTGACCGGGCCACAAACCTCAATACCTTCCGATTGAGTCGGGAAGCCGGAAGATCTACGTCTGGTGTGCCCCATCTTTGGCAGAGGAGTTGGAACACCTCCGGGTGTAAGGACCATTCTCCCTGGTCCAGCATCTGGCGGCTCAGGTAGTCCGCCTGCCAGTTTTCAACACCCGGAATGTACACGGACGACAGTGCCAGTACGCTCTTCTCTGCCCACTTCAGGATGCGAGCGACCTCCGATGCTGCAGCTGAGCTTCTTGTTCCTCCTTGATGATTGACATATGCCACTGCTGTGGCGTTGTCTGACTGGATCCTGACTGGACGCCCTTGCAGCCTCTGAGACCATTTGAAGAGGTACAGCCTGATCGCCCGGATTTCCAGGACATTGATCGGCAGGAGGGCTTTCTCTGGGGTCCGGCGACCTTGCGCCGACTGAACAACCCAGACCCCCCCCCAACCTGTAAGGCTGGCGTCCGTCGTGATCACTATCCAGTAAACCGGAAGAAATGACTTCCCGGCCATTAGAGCCCGTGCTGTCAGCCACCATACCAGGGATCTCCTGACTAGGTGGCTCACTCGGATTTGATAATCCAGAGATGATGGACATCTGTTCCATCTGGACAGAACTTCCTTCTGTAACACTCGAGTGTGGTACTGAGCATATGGGACCACCTCGAAGGAGGCTACCATGAGGCCTAACAGTCGCATGCAAAAACGGAGTGACGACCAATTCCTGGAAGTCAGCTGCCGTACTGCTGCCCAGAGGGTCTGCAACTTCTCCACAGGGAGGAATACCTTTGCCTCTGAGGAATCCAGAATCAACCCCAGGTACACTAGGCTTTGAGTGGGCACCAATACTGACTTTTGCGTGTTTAGTATCCAACCACAGTCTCGAAGAGTCTGACAGGTAATGGACACGCTTACCTCTAATTCTGAGCTTGAAGGGGCCTTCAGCAGAAGGTCGTCCAAGTAGCCCATGATATCAATACCCCACTGTCTTAAAAGTGCCAGAATCGGAGCAAGCACCTTGGTGAACGTCCTGGGTGCTGAGGCAAGGCCAAACGGGAGGGCCACAAACTGGTAGTGGTTCTTCCCGATAGCAAATCGCAGAAACCACTGGTGTCTGGAGTATATGGGGTTCATTCAGGTATGCGTCCTTGATGTCCAAGGAGGCCAGAAAGTTCCACGGATGGAGAGCCGTGACTACAGATCGAACCGACTCCATCCGAAATCTTTGTACCTTCACAAAGCAATTGAGGGCTCTGAGATCCAAGATTGGATGAACCCCCTCCTTCTTCGGCACAATGAACAGATTTGAGTAAAAACCCTGACCCCATTCCTGTTCTGGAACTGGAATAACTACCCCGCGTTCCAGTAGACCCTGGACCGCCCCATACAGGGCCTCCCGACGGGTCGGTAGTAGCTGGAGATTGGAGGTGACGAATCTGTCCGGTGGACAAGATAGAAATTCTATCTTGTAGCCTGAGGAGATTACTTTGCAAACCCACCTGTCGGAGACTAGAGCTGTCCACTGAGTCGCGAATTTGCGAAGACGTCCCCCCACCCGAGAGCTGGGTGGGGGCGGACCTTCATGCAGACGCAGATTTGTCTGCAGGCTTGTTGGGTCTGCGGGACCAAGGACGCTTTTGTCCTTGGGCAGGCGCCTTGTCGGCCTGGGGTCTTTTCCCTGTCGCCCTAGGGGGACAAAAAAAACGCTTGCGTGCAGTAAAGGAGGGCCCTTGCCCTTGGCGTGGCCCCTACCCTTGCTAGTTTGAGGAAGCAAAGTGCTTTTACCTCCTGTGGCATCCTTGATGATGTCATCCATAGAGGCCCCAAAAAGTCTGTTGCCCTTAAAAGGCAGATCCAACAGGGCTTTCTTGGAGGTCTGGTCCCCAGACCAGCCCTTTAGCCAGATCAGGCGGCGTATTGCTACTGCATAAACCAAAGCTTTTGACAGCAGGGGAATAGTATCCATGTCTGACTCGCAGACAAACCTAAGGCCCTGGACCAACTGGTCGGCCAATGTTATCTCATCAGGAGGAGCATCTCGCTCCTTAACCCCTTGAGTAGCAATTTTGCCCATTCAGTAAGTGTCTGAGACACTAGGGCCCCCGCCAATGCCGGGCATACTGCCGAGCCTACCACTGAGTATAGGTAGCGAGCGAGTGCTTCAGCCTTCTTATCCACAGGGTCCTTGAAAACAGGAGCCCCTTCTAATGGAATAGTGGTGGCTCTATTAAGTCTGGACACCGGAGGGTCCACTATAGGGGGAGAGGTCCATTTCTTCAGAAAACTCTCCTCAAAGGGGTACCGTACCGCAAACCTCTTTGGGGCTGTAAAGACCCTCAGTGGGTTCTCCCATTCCTTGTATAAGAGTTTGTCAAAATAAGACACACAAGGGAACACCTTAGCAGTGCGGGCAGGTTTACGAAACCCAAAGGGGACTGGAGTTTCTGCTGCTTCTGCAGTATTTTCCAACTTTAGCGTATCCCGCACTGCAGTAATAAGGTCAGATACCAAAGCCGTCTCACGTACTGACCTGGACTTGAAGTCAGCCTCACTGTCCGATCGGTCACGGTCTGCAGTCTCTGATGCGTCCGAATCTGGGCCATGAGCCGTAGCTGGTTCTGCATCAGAATTATCCTCGGAAGATTGCAGGGGACGGGGGCGTTTACTATCCCCTGTATTCCCGTGTGATGCTTCCACCCTGGCAGCAAACGCCTCTAGGATTGCCAACATAGCGTTCATAGACACCTCAGGGGCACCAGCTGCTAAATCTGGTGTTTCAGGGGAGAAGACATCTGGCTCAGATGCCATGCTGACCACACGCTGACACCCACAGGGCTCCAGGCAAGATATCAATAGGCCACCCTCCTGCGCTGCAGAGATGCTGGGTTACCCAGAGGACTCACCACCCTGGACCGGTACTGCTATGCTGATGTGTGCTGCACCTGTGATGCTGTCCCACTGCTGCTGTGTCAGTCTGCTTCTTTTATCAGCACTTCCTGTGTGAATTTTCGCGCCAGTGTAATACACCCTAGAGGCCGGAGACTCTCGCAAAATGTCCGCCAAAAACGTCTGTATGGAAGATAATGTGGGCTCTTAGAAAATGGCCGTCGAGCCGAAGATAGAGGCCAAGCAACCGTAGCCCACAAAAAGATGGCCGCCGAATGGCAATATATACATACAGGGTGGACAAACATGGCCGCCGATCAGTTGATAGGGGCCAGTGGGTGTGGACTACAAGAAAATGGCGCCGAAACCACAGGAAGATGGCCGCCGGGCAGTCACTAGAGGCCGAACCCGGCATGGACCACCCCAAAATGGCCGCTGACAGCATGGAGGAGGAAGCACACACACAGGTAAGCAGAAATTACATAGTTACAGCCAGCCCCACTCCAGTGGAACCCCTTAGGTGACCCCCAGCACCCAGCAACCTTTAGCTAGAAGCCCAGGGAGGAGGGAAAGGCAGGGAGAGAGGGAAGAAAGGGGCCACAACCACTTACTTGATCTCTCCAGGAATGTCCAGCTAAATCACCCAGCCGAGGCAGGGGAGTTTACTTAACTATCCTGCATGTCTTATGCTGGAAGACATTCCAAACAGATCATCGTCCAAGCACGGAAGGTGACTGTTGGCCAGGCATGCTGTGATTGGACCCAAAAGGGATGATCATATGTATGCCCTGGAGCGTGACACTCACCGGACAAGCTGCTGCGACTCGGCCGTAAGGTCAGCCGAAGCTGAGTGGTCCGATGCAAGCCCTGGAGCGTAAGCTCACTGGCCAGGCTGCTGCGACTCGGCCGTAAGGTCAGCCGAAGCTGAGCGGTCCGGTGCAGGCCCTGGAGCGTAGGCTCACCGGCCACCTGTGGAGCAACGGGCATGTCGTGGAAAACCCAGCGCGTAGCTAGGGTCGGCACACGCTCGATGGCCGAAACTGGGGAGACTACAAGGATCGAGGATCCAGCCTGTCACCCAGTCGGCAGTTGATCGAACATCGCAGGAAACAAAAAATGTAGCAAAAAAATATATCTTTTTCCACCGGACCAATGGGCCCGAAGGGAGCCATGTCCTACTCCTTGCTAGACAGAAAAAAACTGATCTACGAGATGCAGACTGAGGGGATATACCCAGAGGGTCCGCCTTCTGGGCGGTACTGTAGAAGGTGTGATGCAACACTTTTTACAAGTTTTCTGCCTAGTCACTCCTAATTAACGGATAATACCCACTTTGTCAATAGAGAAGCTGTGTCGGTCCATGGACGAAAGAGTAATAGAAGACTTTAGGATGGTAAAGTGATGTTGAAAAGAAGGAACAGTAGATGCGGAACACCTGCGTATTATGTCTGCTTCTAAGGCAGACAGATCTAATTATTGTTTCCTACTATTCAGATGTCAGTTCAAGCTACAGAAATTCACGGAGAAGTATTGGCATCATATAGGCATCTTGGGTATGGACAATTTTCTCCAAAATGCCTGATGCCATGTGCAAATTTCCACATCATGCTATGAATTCAGACCACAGTTAAGCCATGGCTTTCCAGGCACATATCTAGGAATTTCATCTGTCATCTAGCATAGAAGCATCTTTTTTTTTTGCCAACAACAAGCTTATTCTTCTCTTTACCATCAGGCAGCCTCCCATACCCAAAATACACCATTAACTGTTGCAGTTTCTGTCCCAGAGGAGAACAGATAATTAGAAAAGTAAATCAGCTACACAAAATGAGCATAAGTCCACCCCCCCCCAATCTGCAAGCTTATACTAAATTCCCTACTTTTTACTCTTCTACTACTATCACCAATTATCCATTGATGTCAATGCTGACGTTGATGTTGTTCCAGTTAGTAGATCCCATTTAACGATCTTCTAAAGTGTGGCTTGACCCAGCGCACTGTACCAAGCTGACACTATTCCTTCAACAAGGATGTATCTGTGCTGTACGACTAATCTGATAATGTGGCATACTCCTCTGAACTCTTGTTGGGTGGCCAGGTGCATGGCACTGCAAGCACAAGTAGCACCTTCTACAGCTGCATGCAACATGTACCATTCACTGTCTATTGGGTCAGTTTTCTAACTAGCTGTGAGGAAGCACCATTAGGACAAATATCAAATGAACTGCCACAAATGTTCTTGTTGAACTCCCAAACTGTCAACTTCTGACTGTCTTTGTCTGCATCATATGTACAAAGTGAATCACAACAATGATATACAAATCACCAACTAGATTTTGCCCAACATTATCAGCTGGGCAACAGGACAAGAACACCAAAGCATTTGCATTTTCAAAAACTAACACTCACTCTCTGTTATAGTTATTTTTTAAGATGTTGAAATAATAAGGCCCCTTTCACACTGAGGCGCTTTGCAAGCGCTATTGCGTTAAAAATAGCGCCTGCAATGCGCCCCAAAAAAGCCGCTCAATAGTATCCAATGTGAAAGCCCGAGGGCTTTCACACTGGAGCGTTGCGCTTGCAGGAGGGTCAAAAAACTCCTGCAAGCCGCATCTTTGCGGCGCAATAGGAGCGCTAAAAATAGCGCTCCTATAGCGCCCCTGCCCATTGAAATCAATGGGGTAGCGCCTCCAATGCGCCCACAAAACGCCGCAAAGAGGCGTTATTGCAGGCGTTTTTAACCCTTTTCGGCCGCTAGCGGGGGTTAAAATACCCCCACTAGCGCCCGCAAATCGCGGCAAAAAACGGTATAGCGGCGCCAAAAATAGCGCCGCTATACCGCAAGTGCATCCAGTGCCTCAGTGTGAAAGTAGCCTAAAGGAAAATGATCACGTCCAGGGGAGTTTGTTTGTATTTTGGCAGAATTTTGTTGCCAATAATGCACTACTGGTCTTGCAGAAACATTATAATCTGCAGCCTTGCCATTTCTTTGCATGCCACACTTTACTTGCTAGATTCCTTGGATAAACAATATAAAGAAGTTACTGACATTTATTTACAATCAAATAAGAGACTAGTAACCTAGCAAAGTGTATATTCTACTTGCCAAGTGAATGTCACTGAATATAATAAAGAGTTCACTTTCAATATCCAATCATGTACAAGGCAAATAGAAAAAAGTTGATTTTTGCTAGCACATGATTGGGTATTTAAAGTGAATACTGCTTCGCCCTATTCACTTTTGCAAAGTGAACAGCCTTTAATTATTAAATAAATCAACCCCATAGAGTATATTATGAATTACGACAACAAACTGTGTGCTTATTTGATCCCAGGCAGTGGCAGCTGATCAAGGACACAGGATGTCTGCTGAGGCCCCTTTGAAGAGGTGAATAATTTTGTCATTTGGGAGAATGTTGTCATCTTCCTTCCTCATTATTTTAGAATCAGCACTCCCTACATTCCAGCAAAACAAAGAAGAACAGGACCAACTTACAGAGTTTGTGATGTCAGAGATTTATAGGGATGGACAGTGCACAGGAGGAACTGAAGGAGGATGAAAAGTGTCACCCTCAGTTTTGGAGCAGTTGATTTGAATGAACGCATTTGTGTTTGGCACATAAACATTTATGGAAAATTGGGAAAAGAAACTGCGCTGAGAAATGATTGGTCTCAGATCCCAAAATAAATGTTATGAATGGGATGAATGTTGGGAAGCAGCAAACCTTCTGCAAACAAAAACAGTGAAAACAAATGGAAAAAATATGGTTGCGCTAACCCTATAGAGCAGGGGTCTCAAACTAGCGGCCCTCCAGCTGTTGCAGAACTACAAGTCCCATTAGGCATTGCAAGGCTGACAGTTACAAGCATGACTCCCACAGGCAGAAGCATGATGGGAATTGTAGTTCCACAACAGCTGGAGGGCCGCCAGTTTGAGACCCCTGCTATAGAGGTAACACAACTAAGTGCATATTAATGCAGGAACATTGTGAAACGTCAACATAAATGTGAATAAATGTAAACACAATAATTAATAAACAATTGTGGTTGGAAATATCCTAAATGAGTGGATATACACCTCAAATGTGACAATAATAGGTGGCGCAAATGGGAATATCAGAAATTCCAAGTGTGCCACATAAAGAAATAGTAGTCCAAAAAATATATAATATTGTGACTGGTCAAAGGGTTAAAGTTCATGAAAATGATCAAACCACAAATTAGTGACTGTAATTCATAAATTAGGAGATTGGTACACCCGTGCAGGAAAAAGTCTGTAATGGAATTCCTCCGTAGAAAAAAACTCTCATTGGGAAGAAAGAAACAGTGAAATCCACCACCGAACTGAAAGTAATGCCTGCTTACCAGAGCTCCATGACCCCCCACAACAGAGGATCAGGAGAAGCTTTGAATGAAAAGCACGATCTGCTCCAGATAAAACCAAAGTGGATGCAGTCCCAATCAGCGTGTTCCACGAATATTCAATGAATCCCAGACTCATGTGCCAAGCCATGTAAAAAACTTATAGCTTCCATAGTGTAAAACAGTTTCAGATTTATTTGGTATAAAAAGAATCACACTTACAATTATGCAAAGTAAAAACAACCTTAAGCCTGCGGTGCCGGCCGGACACTCACAGGCAAATCCGTCCTGCTGCATGGTGAGTACTCCGCTTGCTCAGTGGGGATCGCTCCGATGATCCCCGCTGAGCCGGCGGATGACAGAGCGGTCCCTGCACACTGTGCAGGGATGGCCCTGTCAAATCTCCGCTCTCCCCTATGGGGGGATCGGATGAACTCGGTCCGTCTGTCCGTGTTCATCCGATCCGCTCTGCAGACGGATAGAAAAATAGGATTTTCCTCCGTCTGCAGAATCGGAGCATTGCGGACACGGATGATATCGGGTGTCAGCGGAAATTCATCCGCTGACACCCGCTATCCCATAGGGATGCATGTATGTCCGTATTTCCTCCGAAAACAGATGGATGAAATACGGACATACTGTCCGCACGTGTGAAAGGGGCCTAACGCTAGCTATAGGCATATATGTGGCAGCACACATTCAGACCAGTGCACTCCCAGCACTGTAACTGAGCTGTCAACAACAGCTCCTGGTCTCAGAGTAATGATCAAGAGCCACTAGGAGGGTCTCACGATCATGCAGTCACTGAGACAGAACAAACTAAATTATTTTCCTCTAAAGTGTAATAATATTCCAAAAAAGCTGCACCCATATACCATCCAAATACCTTGAAATTGTTTTAAAACATATATATATGTATATAGACCATGGTGCTCTCATAAAATATGATAAATAATATTGAGTGTCCAAAGTCCACACCTATGTGAAACAGTTCAATAAACAAATAATAGTCTGCATGTCACCAACAATTGTGTCATATATGTGTTCAAACACAGGTGAAACATTAGTCCATATCCTCTCTTAAAAAAGTTGTGCACTCCAATGAATACCAAACCACATGAAGAATATTAGGAATTCCATCATGCACACGTGACCACCACCACATGAAAAGCCGCTTACTGGATCAACATCATCCCCAGTTACAGGGATCAAACACGCATGATGGACAACCGACACCACCTGTGTCCACGAGTTAATTGAATTCAGTCCCACGGATCTCAACAAACAGTGTATCTGATATCAAGTGCCCTATATCTCGAGTAATAAGGTTTCATACCACCGCCATGAGGGGAGAAGAAAAGAGGGCGCACATAGTGTGAATATTGCTAAAGGTATATTTATTGTATAAAACAAAAAAAGGTACTCACATAGCTAAAATAAAAACAAGCATTCAAACAACAATAACCCTCGTCAACAGCCGGCATCAGCGGGCGTGACGATGTCACAAATTCGAGCCCCGCTCAACGTGTTTTACGTCACTGTGCACGTTAGGGGATACAGGAGCATGAATGTGCGAACCCATAATGAGAATATTTATAGTTCCCTCCAGTCACAGGATCGGGCATTAGCTATAAGAAAAATCCACAGGAAAATGGCATCCACCATTGGTGGACACTAGAGCACAATTCTATCAGTAATTAGAAAGCAATCATGCCCCTTGTTAGTGCAAATAATATCAGCTGGTTCAGTCTCAACTGATGGTCTATACCTATAAAAAGGTGTCTTGTTACCAAGGTGTCACACAAGAAACATCTCATGATGGGTAAAAGCAAAGAGCTCTTTCAAGACCTTTGCAACCTTATTGTTGCAAAACATACTGATGGCATTGGTTACAGTCAGCACTGTTGGGGACATAATCCGGAAGTGGAAAAAACATAATTTCACCATAAAATGGCTACGACCAGGTGCTCCTCGCTAGATTTCTGACACCACGCAAGACTCCATTGCTGAAGAAAAAGCATGTTGAAGCTCGTTTAAAGTTTGCTGCACAACATTTAGACAAGCCTGTGAAATACTGGGACAATATAGTCTGCTCAGATGAGACCAAAATTGAACTCTATGGATGCCATAATACAAACCATGTTTGAAGGTCAAATGGCACTGCACATCACTGCGAAAACACCATACCAACAGTGAAGTTTGGAGGTGGGAACATAATGGTGTGTAGCGGGGGTTCCAAATTTAGGGACTGCTATGCCAAATTTAAGGGTGATTCGAGTGGTAGTTGGCTCGAATCTTTTCAATTTGTTGGACTCTGCCTTGCTGTTGTTTCACCTGGTGTGCAGTTCCCCTAAGAAGTATGGGTGGTGCTGTCATCTATACTCGGGGTTGAACCACAGGTGATGGGGCGGCGATTTGGTGTCTCCTCTCGGCAGCCGGTACAAAAGGGGCAGACGCGGTGGAAGGGGAGTTCGAGTTGCCACCCTGGGGACCTGTACCGGGGGGAAGGTATTGTGTGGAGTCCAGTTTCGAGTGCATGGCCCTCCAGGCCATGTGTGCCTCAGTCCCAGGCACCTTTAGTCCTGGGACTGCAACTTCAGCCCTGGGCCCAGCACATTTAGCTGGAGCCCACTTCGGGAGGAAGAATCCCAGGGTGTCGCCTTGCGAGGGGACCCGTTTCTGGAAGAGGAGACTGGGGGAGGACCGTTCCGAAAGACTGGTGAGAGAATCACAGTGAAGGAAGGGGCCCAGTAACTCTCCGGAGGGATGTCATCCATCCGGTAACCAAGGGCCTAACATCTCGACCATCAGGAGGTTTGGGGCACCATAGATCCTGTGGCAGAGGATCTCCTGAACGCATCCATTAGGGAACTAAATTGACTGTTCGAGCTACACCCCGGCTGCTAGTGCCATTGGGTGACTGTCCGGGTGAGCTGTACCCACTTGGGATCGAGTGGCTATGAAGCCAGGAGTGCCTGAATTCCATCTGTCTTCCTAACACCTTTCTCCTTTCATGCATAAGAAAATAAAGCTCTACGTTGGAGTGATATACTGGTGTGGACCTTGGAGTTACTTGGGGCATAGAGACATTCTCGGGACAGAAACCAACACTGAGGGGACTCGCTGCAAAGACCTGTAAGGAAACTAAGTGTGCTTAACCTCTGTAACCCAGGGGGTACGGGCATGGCGGAGACTACGCTCCTTCCTCTCCAGTGAACGAGCCAAAGAGTGGAGAAGGAGGGTGGCGTGGGCGCTGCAGGTGTGAGGCTGTTTTTCAGCATATAGTACTGGCAAACTTCATATCATTGAAGGAAGGATGACTGGAGAAATGTACCAAGACATTCTTGATAAAAAATCTGCTGCCATCTACCAGGATGATGAAGATGAAATGAGAATGGACATTTCAGCAAGACAATAATCCCAAACACAAAGCCAAGGAAACTCTCAATTGGTTTAAATAAAAGAAAATAAAGCTGCTAGAATGGCCTAATAGAAAATCTATTGAAAGAACTAAAGATCAGAGTTCATAGAAGAGGCCCACAGAAACTTCAAGATTTGAAAACTGTTTGTGTGTAGGGATGAGCCGAACACCCCCCGGTTCGGTTCGCAGCAGAACATGCGAACAGGCAAAAGATTTGTTCGAACACGCAAACACCTTTAAAGTCTATGGGACACGAAAATGAAAAATCAAAAGTTCTCATTTTAAAGGTTAATATGCAAGTTATTGTCATAAAAAGTTTTGGGGGACCTGGGTCCTGCCCCAGGGGACATGTATCAATGCAAAAAAAGTTTTAAAAACTGCAATTTTTTCGGGAGTAGTGATTTTAATAATGCTTAAAGGGAAACAATAGAAGTGAAATATTCCTTTAAATTTCGTACCTGGGGGGTGTCTATAGTATGCCTGTAAAGTAGCGCATGTTTCCTGTGTTTAGAACTGTCCCTGCACAAAATGACATTTTTAAAAGGAAAAAAAGTCATTTAAAACTACTCGTGGCTATAATGAATTGTCGGGTCCCGGCAATACAGATAAAAGTCATGGACCCTTCAGGTCTGTTATGAATATTAAGGGGAACCAATTTTTTTTTTTTAAATGGTGTAGGGGTCCCCCTCAAAATCCATACCAGACCCTTTAGTGGGTTTGTATAGAAATAAGGGGGTGCTAACAAAAATAATTATAGCTATGGTTGAGATAGCATAAACTATATGTAAACAAACCATATGGTGCTAATAGTAAACAAACAATAACAAAAGTGCATATGTTCTAAAAGTGCAGTTTTAAACAAACAATCTAATAATTATAAGCTATGGTTTAGATAGCATACACTGTGTGTGGACTAAAACGTGCTTAGCAATTGTAAACAGCAATATATAAAGTGCATATATTTTGAAAGTGCAATTGTAGACAACAATCTGGGTGAATATATCACAATAGAAAGTCCATAAAGGGTAAAGTAGTTGAAATCTTTAGCCTATCACCATGGGAAATGATCTTATGAACACACACCCGGTGAATAAGGTAGGTAGCCTACTTACCAGCTGACCGTGACCCCTTTAACTAAAAAGGCAGATTTACATCCTGAGCAAATAAAAATGAAAAACGTGACTTTTCTGTGACCGGGATGCTTCCTGACGACGTCATACGACGAAACGTACGTCGAGGCTTGATACCGGTCACGTGTTACTCTTCGGCCACTTCCGGTATCCAAGCGGTGGAACGCACGCCACACAGTGCGAGCAACGCCCCCCTTTGACGCAAGGGGAAATGCCAGTGACATGTACAGGTGACCCCGCCCCCTCTGACGCATCACGGGAAACCTCTATTGCGTCATAAGGGGGTGGGGTCACCCGTACATGTCACTGGGTAACCCCGGCATTTCCCCTTGCGTCAGAGGGGGCGGGGTCACCCGCGCACGTGACAGGTGGCCCTGCCCTCTAGCTATAAAAGAGCTGTCATGGCGGGAGAGCGTCATTGGTCGGCTGCCTCCTATGGAGGCAGGATCGTGTCAGCTTTTTTTTTTCTCCGTATCGCTCGAGAATGGATTACATCGTTGGAATTCTTTTTTTTTTTAATAAAGGACAAAAAGAGAAAGAAAGAGCTGCGCAAAAATTATTAGACAAAATATGAATATGTGGATACATGTGAAATGATCATCTTATACCAAACTAATGGTGTAAGTGACAAATAATTAACAATAATGTGAACACCAATAAATTGATAATTAATAAGCACCAATAAAAAACACCAATAAAAATCAATTATTAATGTGAATGTCCATAAAAAAATCCATAATGAAATCAAAAATAGATAATGAAATCAAAAATAGAATTCATAATGTAAATCTTGAAATGAAGATGTGAATGGAGAAGAAAAGGGTGAACTTCAAAACTCGAACCAAACTGCACACGTGCACCACCACCAAATCAATGCGCTTACCGAAGGCAAGCTAATTCCAAGCCAAACACCTGAATAGCTCACTTCCTCACAGTGGATGAAGGACTCAAGGATGGAACACTCCAGAGGCAGGGACACAATATCCAATGGTCATTATCCAGAAATAGAAAAGGAGAGGCACATAGTGTGTATCGTCTAAACAAACTGGTTTATTTGTATAAAAATGGCAACTTACAGAAATGCTGAAATTGCGAGCATAAAATAGAGGAGAGCCGGCCGGCATGCAGTCTCCCGTCCAGCAGCGATGATGTCAGCGCGTCAGCCTCCCGACGTACGTTTCCCCACACTTAGCGTCGTCTGGGGAATTTTTTTGGGAGGCTGACGCGCTGACGTCATCGCTGCTGGACGGGAGACTGCATGCCGGACGGCTCTCCTCTATTTTTGCTCGCAATTTCAGCATTTCTGTAAGTTGCCATTTTTATACAAATAAACCAGTTTGTTTAGACGATACACACTATGTGCCTCTCCTTTTATATTTCTGGATAATGACCATTGGATATTGTGTCCCTGCCTCTGGAGTGTTCCATCCTTGAGTCCTTCATCCACTGTGAGGAAGTGAGCTATTCAGGTGTTTGGCTTGGAATTAGCTTGCCTTCAGTAAGCGCATTGATTTGGTGGTGGTGCACGTGTGCAGTTTGGTGCGAGTTTTGAAGTTCACCCTTTTCTTCTCCATTCACATCTTCATTTCAAGATTTACATTATGGATTCTATTTTTGATTTCATTATCTATTTTTGATTTTATTATGGATTTTTTTTATGGACATTCACATTAATAATTGATTTTTATTGGTGTTTTTTTATTGGTGTTTATTAATTATCAATTTATTGGTGTTCACATTATTGTTAATTATTTGTCACTTACACCATTAGTTTGGTATAAGATGATCATTTCACATGTATGCACATATTCATATTTTGTCTAATAATTTTTGCGCAGCTCTTTCTTTCTCTTTTTGTCCTTCATTAGTGGTTTGTTTATACACTTTGAGCGTGCTGCATACTTAGGCGTCATATTTAATTCAATTTTTATTCATTTTTATTTAATTTACTTAGGTTATTTAATCTTTCCTGAGATTATTTCATTTATTAAGTGCAGTACATTCCTTTTCCTTTTTTTAATAAAGGACTTGTCCCAAGCTGTCTACTGTGGTTTTTAACATTTTTGACACATTTTTTTTGTGAAATGGTAGGGGTACAATGTATGATGGATTACATCTCTCTAATCTCTTTTTTTTTTTTTTATAAAGAACTTGTCCCAAGCCGTCTCCCTGTGGTTTTTAAAATTTTTACACTTTTTATTTGTGAAATGGTAGGGGTACAATGTACCCCTTACCAATTCACATAGGGGGGGCCGGGATCTGGGGGTCCCCTTTGTTAAAGGGAGCTTCCAGATTCCGATAAGCCCCCTGCCCACAGACCCCCACAACCACGGGCAAGGGTTGTGGGGATGAGGCCCTTGTCCCCATCAACATGGGAACATCTTCCCCATGTTGAGGGCATGTGGCCTGGTACGGTTCAGGAGGGGGGGCGCTCTCTCGTCCCCCCTCTTTTCTTGCGGCCTGTCAGGTTGCGTGCTCGGATAAGGGTCTGGTATGGATTTTTTGGGGGAACCCCACGCCATTTTTTTTAATTTTGGCGCGGGGTTCCCCTTAAATCCATACCAGACCTAAAGGGTCTGGTATGGATTTTGAGGGGGAACCCTACGCCACTTAAAAAAAAAATTGGTGCAGGGTTCCCCTTAATATTCATACCAGACCTGAAGGGCCTGATATGGAATTTGGGGGGACCCCCATGCATTTTTTTTTAAATTTTGGTTCCCCTTAATATTCATACAAGACCCAAATGGCCTGGTAATGGACTGGGGGGGGTAATGGACTGGGGGGGGGGCCCTGCCGTTTTTTTCAATGACTTTTATCTGTATTGCCGGGACCTGACAATTCATTATAGTCGCGAGTAGTTTTAAATGACTTTTTTTCCTTTTAAAAATATAATTTTGTGCAGGGACAGTTCTAAACATGGGAAACATGCGCTACTTTACAGGCATACTATAGACACCCCCCAGGTAAGAAATTTAAAGGAATATTTCACTTTTATTGTTTCACTTTAAGTATTATTAAAATCACTGCTCCCGAAAAAACGTCAGTTTTTAAAACTTTTTTTGCATTGATACATGTCCCCTTTTTATGACAATAACTTGCATATTAACCTTTAAAATTAGCATTTTTGATTTCTCCCATAGACTTTTAAAGGGTGTTCCACGGCTTTTGAATTTGCCGCTAACACCCCAAATTGTTCGCTATTCGGCGAACAGCCAATGTTCGAGTCAAACTCATGTTCGACCCGAACATAACTCTCATCCCTATTTGTGTGGAAGAATGGGCCAAAATCACACCTGAGCAATGCATGCGACTAGTTTCTCCATACAGGAGACTGCGTCTTGAAGCTGTCATTACCAACAAAGGATTTTGTACGAAGTATTAAATAGATTTCAGTTAGCGTGTTTAGTACTTCTTTCCTGTGTCATTCCATTTTATTACACATAACCTAATTTCAGAACTTATTTGTTTTGGTTTCTTTGTACTGTATGTATGGATTGTTGGACAATTTCATATCAATAGCACCTTTAGAAATATATTTACCTAGAAAAGAGGTAAATTACAATTTTTTTACCTGCTGTGTATGTATGTATGTATATGTAGCGGGCTCTTCCTCCCCTCTCCCCGTCCCCTCTATTAAAGTTTTGCTCGCTATGTCTCTGGTCTAGGGGTATGATAGGGGAGGGAGAGGGTGCGCTATGCCTGGCTTCCACCACAGATGTATATGTGGTATTAGCAATGCCTTCCTTTACCTTCGGGCCTGTATTGTGCATCGGATCCTCCCTCCAAGAGTCTCCAAGAACCTCGTCTGCCAGAAACTTGAGCCACACACCGTTAAAGTCCAACACTCCTTTATTTAGCACATAACATGGACTCCCTTGGCTATAGAACAGAAAAGGAGGTGTGTGTACGAATAGGCCCAGACACAAGTTCGATCCTCCACTCTCCTCCAAAGAGTGGGTTATGGTCTCCGCACGAGGGAAATTCACCTTCCGGACGGTCTCTGACAAGAGGCTCACCCATCACCGGCAGTATGCTGCACCGGGTCTTCAGATGAGGAGCTCTTCCCGGTCCATTACGCCCACCTCGGATTCAGGCATCCATCTCCGGAGTACCCTAGGATCCTTCCCTCGCGGAACTCAGTGTTGGGCACTGAGCTCCGGCCCGCCGTCCCAGTACCTCACCCCAGGCTAAAGGTGCCTGAGATGGAACACGATTCTCCGGTGGTCCTCTAGGCCTAGTCCGCCTAGAGGACAAACACGAACTCCGTCCGCAGGCTAAAGGTGCCAGGGAGCAACAACCCCCTGACCAAGATGGCCGGCCCCTTTTATCCCCTCTCCCAGCAAGCACGGCGGGTTCCCCACCCCACCATACCGCTGCCCAGAGAGGCCAAAATTAAGCTCAGCACACAGCGGTATCCGTCCGTCGGCCCACAGTGACAGCGCCACCCAGTGGACCTCCAGAGATACACCACTGGTGTCACCGAAAAATTCAAAAACTTACGGCGGGAAAGTAAGTACCCGCTACATACTCCCCCCTGTTATTTGACACTGGTCCCCAGAGTCTGGAGTAAACCACATCCTAAACAACTGACATGGTTCAGTCCAGAAACCACTAACAATTGAAACAGAAAAAACTTTTTGGAAACTCTCCTAACAAAGAAGTTGTGTCTGAGCCCCTGTAATAAAAGAGGATTGAAAGACAACACATTCAACATTAAATCACATTTCAACATTTTACTTTTCCCCCCCATCCTAACTAAAGACCTCCTCAGAGTATGTAATCTTGCTGGGATGTCCTTCTGTAGAGGGAAAAGAAATAAAATTTAACATGTAAAACCCTGACACATGTATCCGTGTGTATGAGGAAAATAAATTTCTCCTAAAAGAAATTCCTGTTTCTCCAAAGAGTGAGTGCGTGAGAAGTGTTTGTAACGTTGCACGACACTGCCACCTGGTGACAGCCTTGCGGTAACTGCACCTGTGGAACTTCTTCTCCTTTCTCTCTAACCCTATCTACCCCAGAGTCTGTGGTCTCCTTGCAGTAAGATAGAAACAAACAGGAACAGTTCCTTTTCTTTTTTTCTTTTCTGTGGGTACACAAAACACAATTTCCCCAGAAAGTTCAGCAGCATGATAATATTGGAGTCTTTCTCTCCTAAAGGTAGAAACAGGGATGTGGTAGAATCAGTGGCTTCAAGTGCTGATCCATAGTCTCTAGATGGTACTCTACATCTTCGCTTTCTTTGCGTCTGATCACTACTTTATCTGCGTGGATGTGTCTTCCCACCATCCATTCTGCCTTGCAGTCTTTGAAGCGCTGTGAAGCCTTTGGAGAACATGTTAGGTATCTGCGGGCGTGTGGAACTTTGAGGTGGGTCCACACAAAGTCATTGTACCAGCGCTCCCGGTACACTTCCACCTCATATAACAAGTCCTTCGATAAGTAAGGGTACTCCCAGCCGTACTCCGCTGCAACCTTTTGACTGAATAAACGCTGTAATCTTGCCAAAGGAGGCATAATAGCTTTTTCCCCTTCACCAGGCAACACAACTGAATCTGGATGACGAGGTGCCTTGACCACCTCCATTCTGGGCATTGGGGGCCGCAACAACAGTCTCTTGACCCCAGTGTCAGATACAAATGGTGCCGGGGATGCAGGGACAAGTTGAGGAAAGGATTCTCCTTCAGGCGCTGACGCCTCCACCCTGGGTGTGCTCTCCCCTACAGACATAGGTGAATTCCCACTTCCACGGAATGAAGCAAGCGGTACCTTGTCCCAGCCCTTCTTGGCAAACAAGTCATCTATCAATGCATCATCTCCCGCATCAGAAAGAGATTCTAGGTCAGAGGTGTCACACTCCTCCGCGGGTATGTAGCCCTGTGTGGAAACAGAACATCCACCAGTGGCGGCTGGTGCTCAAAATTTTTGGGGGGGCGCAAACAAACTGAAAAAAATAAATAAATCAATTGCCGCCACTGTGCCCATTAAACACAGCCACTGTGCCCAAACGCCACCAGTTTGCCCCCTCAAATACAGCCAGTTTGTTTCCATATACAGCCAGCGTGCCCCCATATATACAGCCAGTGTGCCCCCATATACAGCCAGTGTGCCCCATATACAGGCAGTGTGCCCCCATATATATATAGCCAGTGTGCCCCCATATAAAGCCAGTTTGTCCCCATATATATAGCCAGTGTACCCCCATATACAGCCAGTTCCCCCCAAATGCAGCCAGTTTGTCCCCCATATACAGCCAGTTTGTCCCCATATACAGCCAGTTCCCCCCAAATGCAGCCAGCGTGTCCCCCATATACAGCCAGTTCCCCCCAAATGCAGCCAGTTTGTCCCCCATATACAGCCAGTTCCCCCCAAATGCAGCCAGCGTGTCCCCCATAATACAGCCAGTGTGCCCCCATATTCAGCCAGTTTGTCCCCCATATACAGCCAGTTCCCCCCATATTCAGCCAGTTTGTCCCCCATATTCAGCCAGTTCCCCCCAAATGCAGCCAGCGTGTCCCCCATATACAGCCAGTTCCCCCCATATTCAGCCAGTTTGTCCCCCATATTCAGCCAGTTTGTCCCCCATATACAGCCAGTTCCCCCCATATTCAGCCAGTTTGTCCCCCATATTCAGCCAGTTTCTCCCCCATATGCAGCCAGTTTGTCCCCCATAATGCAGCCAGTTTCTCCCCCATATGCAGCCTGTTCCCCCCCCAGCCCTGCACTTACCTTCCTCGGTCCGCGCCGTCCTCGATGTGTTCTCCCGCCCTCAATGTCGTTTCAGCAAATCAGGTTACCGGTAACCAGATCCGGTGAACCTGATTGGCTGAAACCTCCACACAGTCTTCTTCCAGGAACGCACCCCTGTGCGTACCTGGGAGGAGTTTTTGGAAGCCGAATACAGCGTGAGAGCTGTATTCGGAAAGCCTATCAGAGCCAGCGGCTCTGATAGGCACTTCCAAGCCACACCCACCGCCAGCCGCCGCTCTAATTCATATGGCCGGCGCTCACCAGGAGGCCGGCCATATGTATAGTGGGCAGCGCGGCAGCGGTGACAATACACAGATTCATGCAATGCATGAATCTGTGCATTGTCCTTCAGTGGCGGTGCGGGAGCGAGAGGGGGCGGCGCTCCGGCGCCCTCTATGGACGCACCGCCACTGACATCCACACTCCGGGGACTTGCTAGGCCATGCCGTCTCGACACCTCCTCCCTCACACCAAGTCTTCTTTGCCGGCTTACCTTGACCTTTTCTGGGGCGTCCGGAACTCCCGTCAACGGATCCCTCTGGGTCTGGCGTAAGCATGCGAGACGGTCCACCACCACCGCTGGTCGGGGCTACCACACTGGTTCTTTTCTTCGGTGGTGGACGCTGTGAGACAGTGGTGACCGAGTCAGCATCCTCGGATTTCTCCCGTTGGTGTTTCACGACCTCCTCCGCGGTCGCTGCAGTGTGCGCAGGGGTGACTCTCACAGCCGTGATTCCTCCCTTCTGAGTGACGGTACCTGAAGCCCGGCCTGGGTAGATGGTCTTCGGCCTCTCAACCTCCGGATCCACTTCAAACGTGAACTCCCCACAGGCCTTACAACGTCCGAACGGCTTCAACAGGCATACCAGTCCCGAACACCCAGGGCAAATCATGCCCAGGGCCTCAACGTCCATACATGAGTATAGGGCGAATCGACCCCTCGGCTTCAGTCGGATCCCCGTATCCATTATCGGAGCAGCAGCAGTCAATGTTGTAGTCGCCGGGTGAACCGGAATCCATGAGGCGGGTCCAAACATGGCGACCTGTTGCTGTTCCATCTCACACTGCAGAGTTTTTTTTTTTTGCGCCAATGTCCCACGTGTAGTCCGTCACACGTATTGGACTCCTCCCCTTTGCTCCAGTTCGCGGGCTTTTCCACTTTGCTTGGTTGAGACACGCCCACGAACTAAGCGGCGGGGGTTGTGTCTGGTGGCGCAGTGCAATTAAAAACCCCCACGTGTAGTCCGTCACACGGCTGGGTTTTCCCCTTTCACCACTCTTCCTGCGCGGGCCTTTCCCCTTCTGAGGTCATGCCCACGACTTTCGAGCAGGGCTGCACTTTGGCCTATTCGCTTAACTCTGTCTGGCAGACACCTTCTTCCAAGTGATGCACAACACATATCCCGGACCCGAGCCCCCACGTGTAGCGGGCTCTTCCACCCCTCTCCCTGTCCCCTCTATTAAAGTTCTGCTCGCTATGTCTCTGGTCTAGGGGTATGATAGGGGAGGGAGAGGGTGCGCTACGCCCGGCTTCCACCACAGATGTATAAGTGGTATTAGCAATGTCTTCCTTTACCTTCGGGCCTGTATTGTGCATCGGATCCTCCCTCCAAGAGTCTCCAAGAACCTCGTCTGCCAGAAACTTGAGCCACACACCGTTAAAGTCCAACACTCCTTTATTTAGCACATAACATGGACTCCCTTGGCTATAGAACAGAAAAGGAGGTGTGTGTACGAATAGGCCCAGACACAAGTTCGATCCTCCACTCTCCTCCAAAGAGTGGGTTATGGTCTCCGCACGAGGGAAATTCACCTTCCGGACGGTCTCCGACAAGAGGCTCACCCGTCACCGGCAGTATGCTGCACCGGGTCTTCAGATGAGGAGCTCTTCCCGGTCCATTACGCCCACCTCGGATTCAGGCATCCATCTCCGGAGTACCCTAGGATCCTTCCCTCGCGGAACTCAGTGTTGGGCACTGAGCTCCGGACCGCCGTCCCAGTACCTCACCACAGGCTAAAGGTGCCTGAGATGGAACACGATTCTCCGGTGGTCCTCTAGGCCTAGTCCGCCTAGAGGACAAACACGAACTCCGTCCGCAGGCTAAAGGTGCCAGGGACCAACAACCCCCTGACCAAGATGGCCGGCCCCTTTTATCCCCTCTCCCAGCAAGCACGGCGGGTTCCCCGCCCCACCATACCGCTGCCCAGAGAGGACAAAAGTAAGCTCAGCACACAGCGGTATCCGTCCGTCGGCCCACAGTGACAGCGCCACCCAGTGGACCTCCGGAGATACACCACTGGTGTCACCGAAAAATTCAAAAACTTACGGCGGGAAAGTAAGTAGCCGCTACATATATATATACCGTATATATATATATATATATAAATATCCTTCCATGCGAAAATTTTAAGAATCTCAAATACAGGGGTTAAATGTCCAGTGTACCTTAGGTCCTAGGCTCTGTTTACATATGCTGCGACCGCGGTTCACAGCATGGGGTCTGGTGAATCCCTGTTCACTGATTCAGGTGCAAATCAGGTCTAAATTTTTTCCTAAATTTGCACCTGAATCAGACCAGAAGACGCACAGTACCCTTCTTTAATGCGGACCGCGGCCGCCCCAGAGATGTGTGAACCGGCTCCATTGAGAGCTGGTCACACTATCCTGTCATGCGAATTGGATGCGGGGAATCCGCATTCCAATTCGCATGTGTGAACCCGACCTTGGTGTCAGTGTCTGTGTGTTTTAGGTATTAAAAAAAAAGGTGTTATAGTTATTATTGTGATAGAATGCGGTGTGTGGTGTGCATGATTTGTCAATTTATTGTCTGGGTCGGTGCCAGTGTTTGCAATTTAATAGTTGGAAAGCTGGGTTTGATTATTAAGGATTGCTTTATCTTCATCATTAAGGAGTTAAAGTGAAGTTGTCAAGTCCACGAGCTTGTAAACATAGCTGTTTCTTCACAATCTGCTCCTTCTTACCCAAAATATGTAGCATAAATAAACAAAAAAATGTTGTGCCCTGTAGTATAGACCAGTGGTTCTCAACCCTGTCCTGAATACCAAGGCTTCTTCAACAAAGAAAATGCACAGCCATAATGCATGCCATATTAGGCAACTTTACTTACTTGTCTATTGTAAATGGAAATATAGTTACCCCTGGAAAAAACATCATCCAACACAGTGTCTTTCAACCCTGTCCTCAAGTACCCCCAACAGGCCATGTTTGCAGGTTTTCCTTTATCTTGCACAGGTGCTTTAAATTAGAGTTAATGGCTTGCTATTTTGGACAGCTATTTTATCTAAGGGAAATTCCCAAAACATGGCCTGTTGGGGGTACTTGAGGACAGGGAACCACTGGTCTAGAAGACAATGTAGTTATAGAGTACTTTACTAACAAGTTTATGCATCCATAAAACATGAACCGCCTTCTATGTGCAGGAACAGGAACTAGAATTAAAGTGGACGTAAACCCTCAC
This sequence comes from Rana muscosa, assembly GCA_029206835.1. Taxonomy (NCBI): domain Eukaryota; kingdom Metazoa; phylum Chordata; class Amphibia; order Anura; family Ranidae; genus Rana; species Rana muscosa. The sequence goes on along the minus strand of CM055122.1, from coordinate 992,085,837 downwards.
ATACTGTAAACCCATGAAACAAATCCTCCTACATAAGTTTTAGTTATTTATCTGCAGTCTTCTCCTCTCTACACCCCTTCAAAAGGGCAGATTCTGTTAAAAAAAATCTTCATCTTTCAGGAGCAGGGGGAGGGGGGGGGGGTTGTTGGGGGGTGGGGGTGAAGAGATTGCAGTTACACTACGTGAGAGCTGATTTGAGGAAAGGAACACCCCCCACCCCACACAGCAGAAGAACTGTGTTCTGAATAGACCAGCTGTCTGTTGAGCTCCCCCCCCCCCTCTCCTGACCAAAATGTATCTCATGTGTTGGGAAAACTTCTCAGAAGTTACTCATGCTGATAACAGAGGAACAAGGAGAATACACTAATCTATGCCCCCAGTGGTGAAAGATGGGTATTGCACCAGGTATATCCCACACAGTGATCACAACACTATGGGGGTTATTTACTAAAGGCAAATCCACTTTTCACTACACGTGCAAACTACAAGTGCAAAGTGCAATTGAAATTGCACTGAAAGTGCACTTGGAAGTGCAGTCGCTGTAAATCTGAGGGCTAGCTCTGAAATTAGGGGAAGCTCTGCTGATTTTTATTATCCAATCATGTGCAAGCTAAAATGCTGTTTTTTATTTTCCTTGCATGTCCCCCTCGGATCTACGGCGACTGCACTTCCAAGTGCACTTTCAGTGAACTTTCAAGTGCACTTTGCACTTGTAGTGCAAAGTGGATTTGCCTTTCGTAAATAACCCCCTATATATTTTAAAAACATTAGGATCATAATTTAAACACAATGGTCATTGTGTCCAAAGGGTCAGATCCAGCATTTTAACCCCTATTGCTATGTAACTCCCATAAAATGCACGCTAAAAGGGGCCCAACTGCAAAATTTTGTAGATAATTTGTTATTATTAAATCAACCAATGTAATTATTTTTTTCCATTTTTTTTCTTTTTAAAAAGAAACCCTTCCAAAGTTACCAATCCGGCCTTTAGCGAAGAGAGCTGATTAGTCCAACGAAAGAATGGGGGCAAAGAACCCCCTTCTAGACATATCTTTATCTTTATGTCTAGAGGGGGGTTCTTTGCCCAGAATCTTTTGTTTTGTTTTTTTATCTGTATTTTCATTTTTAGCTGAGTCACCTTGCAGCGTAACAGTCAGGGCCTCTGTGCACTTGGCAGGTTTTGTTGATAATGATGTGGGCTGCTGGCATACTAACTTGGGTGTATTTTGCACAATTTATTATTCCAGGTGGACTGACCGGCTCTCTTCGCTTCTTAATGCAAAAAATGGTCTGGTCATTAAGCAGGCAAATCTTCCGGTGCTGAAGTGGTTAAATAACTCTGTACTGTGCTGGAAGATCTCAATTATCCGTTGCAAACTAGATTTGAACACTGTCTGTCCTAACAATTGATTAAAGATCTCAAGGCTTTGATAATGCATTGCATGTTAATGCACTTTATCTCTGTCTGCCCCCACTTTGAAAATGTTCACAATAGTTTGCAGTCCTGTATAAACTTGCTGCATGTAAACAACTAAAAAGGTAAGAATTAAAAAAAAGAAAGTATTTTTTAGGTATGCTGTATGAATGTGAACACATAGGAAACAAAATAGCAGGAGTTGATCAAATTTGACTGCAAATGTGAAACTAAACATTAAAGTCATCAATAGGTTCACTTTAATGTAACTAGCTGGCTTTACATGCAGTTCACAATATTGACATGTTAAAGGAACTGCCTTTGGGTGAGAACCAAATAATAATACAGATTTATCATTATTTACAATCATAAGATACACAAGACTGGATAGGATTTTCTGGTTAGTCAGATGTCTTACAACACAGATCATGAATGGCCCTTTTCCTATAATGTATTGTTCCTAAGAATGTAAACAATGTCCACTTCCACTTATCCACCATTACTGTATGCTTTAAAGTTAAAAAATACTTTAATTCTAGTGGACAATTTTCACTACAAATTTTCTTACAAATTATAATTGCTTTTTTTAAATTGTGTGTGTACATAACTGCTTTCCATTTTCATGCTTATCTAAATATGGGGAGGGTTAAAAGCTGCAGGTAGTGATTTAATCAGAATTTGCTTTACGTATGCTGAAGGAATGTACACATTTTCTATCATTTTATGTTCTCAATAGAAATGTTTTTGGTCCTTTTTTGGCCATTTGATATGCTTCAATTTTGAGTCCCATTCTCTATATCCCTGGAGCTACAGAAGCAAATGATCTCTCTGTTGAAGCCACAGTTGCTATGAAAGCAATTACTCAACATCCCAACTCTCTAGTCATAGATGCAGCAGAGAGAGTGTCTGTAAATGGCAAGTCTCTGGCAGCTCTGACCGTTGTAATTGTACTATAAAACTGAAATGCAATCACAGTTTGTCAACGGGTCCATAATTAGCAATAGTCATGCTTACGAGTAATGGGGTGAAGAAACACTAAGCCAGCATGCAGGTGTAGGAAGCAAAATAATTCACAAACTAACAGCAAAAAAAACAAAAAAAAACAAGCTTCAAACATTTATAAATTCGCAAGGTAACAAACCACAAGGAATTTTCCAAAAATGATTTTTCAGTCTGATATGCAGTACAGTGCAGATTAAACAAATAATATAGGGTAACACCTTATATCGGAATAAAGAAAGCATGTCAAATAACAATATAGGAGCACCGCTGCTGACAATTTGTAAAACTAACAGGCTCCTGGATGTCATCATCATCACCCCTGCTTCGTTACTTTGAGAGTCAATGGCCTAGAAAAATCTTGCAGCCAGTAAGGTTGCAACTCCTATCCTGTATTCTTGTTCTGGGTCAGTAAGAGAAAGAAGCAGAAAGCTTGGTTTGTCCAACTTCAAAATCTTCTAAGTCATTTTTCTGGAACAAGCATGGACCAAGTAATGTCAAATTAAAGAAAGCAACCCTGATGTTTTTGATTGTTTCTACGATTTCACCAGAGCAGTATGAGAGCCAGGCAAGTAGTCTCTGCGAAAGAAGAGATCACCACCAGTGACATCCTTTATGTTTCCTTAGAAAGCAGAGAATCAAAGGATATACAGCCCTGCCCTGTAATTTCCACCTTCAAAATCAAATGATCAAAGGGCAGCTTCTATAAGGCTATTGTGACTAGTTTCCAGCATTGTAAGAATTGTTAAATGATTTCCACATACATGCCAACAGTGTCCATATATATATGAATGGGTGATATGCCTGGTTTCGATTTAGGGAGGGGGGGGGGGGAGTCATTGAATCCTGTTTGCAGTTTGCAAAACCTGAACTCAACAGCAAATCCCAATGATGTTTGTAGGGGATGAATCTTGATACAAAATTCTGGCCATTTTTAAGCCATTGTCAGAGAAAATTGAGTACTGTCCGTGATACTTTTTTATTTGCACTAACATATAATTTTTCATGGACAAGCTTTCGGGGTGTGTCCCCTTCTTCAAGGTCCAAGCAGTACTGACTACACACCCTGAAAGCTTGTCCATGAAAAATTATATGTTGGTGCAAATAAAAAAAGTATCACGGACAGTACTCAATTTTCTCTGTCACAATTGCACTAATACGGTTACAATCACCTCAAGTAAGCTATTGTCAAAAAGAGTATGGGGACATTCGATAAAGAAAAACAAAATAGTTAAAAATAATGTACAGCAAGAAGAGGGTTCTTTAAATTCAATTATAGGGGTCACATGGAATAAACACTGATCCTTTAAATGTCATGTTTGGGAGAACCCTTTAAGCTGTATGTGGTGTTACAGAACAGTCCAAAGTTTACAGCCAGTCAGCAAAACTGTACTCTTGCATCACATATTTTAAATGTGAAATAGTTTTTTTTAACTTTTGCATTTATCTATGCTTAAATGCAGTAGCAGTCCAATCTGTTTCCTTTTAAAAGGCTTTTCAGGTATTTTTGACAATGACATCTGATTTTTATCAAGCGTTAATAGACCGGAATTGACCAGCCATGACAGATCTAAAATCTTTAGCAAAGTTTACTCTTAAAAAAAAAATGCTAAAGCCTTAAACTTTATACACAATGGCCGGTGGCAAAATTATTTAATAGTACATTTAGTGAGCTCCTTTTTTTCTCTGTAACATACTATATAATATTAAAAGTTTAATAACGTGCCAAAATAAAGTGCACAAAAACATTTCAAAATCACAACCCCACATTCCTTAAACCACCACCCATCCCCGTATCTCCAATTATTCCAAAAATATTCAAAATACAGACTTCAGGTATTTGTTTGATAGAAATTGGCCAGTGTCAGGAACATTTGAATGGGCAGTAAATAGAAAGAGACAAGGCAGGGAGGACAAGGCGTCTATTATCTGAGAGACAATAGCCACAAATATTGTTCAGTGTCTGGACTGCATTTAAGCAGCTTGGTTTGGCCACAAAAAAAGAGACATGGCAGGCTTTATCTTGAAACATGATGGACTATTGTTTGAGAGACAATAGCCACAAATATTGTGCAGTGGCTGGACAGCATGCAAGAAGCTTGGTTAGGCCACAATGTAAGCAAGACAGACAGGACATGTTTTATAATGAAATAAACATTAGACTGCATAATCTGAGATAATAGCCACAAATATATTTGAGAACTGTATTGTGTTGCACTTTTACTGTGTCTGAGCACTGCAATAGAGCAAACCTTGAGGCTCAATGCAATATTTAAACTGCAGAAAACATCTGAAATGTGGCAGCTAAGGTCCTGCCGCAGAAACATTGTGTGGCACCTTTACAGAGAAAGAGAACCAGAATAGGCCACAAACTTTGATAATAAAAAACAGAGTTTACCCTTCAGAAACATTGTGCCAGAGAACCAATTAAGGTCAGAGGAGCTGCAGAAGAGACACCTGCCTTATAAAGGATGCTGCTGGAGACAGAAGAATGAGTGTAGAAGAATTCTGCGGGGGTTCAAGTCCATGCTTGATCCTCTTCAGTGTGATCCCATGACCCTCTTCCCCACTAGATGTGACGTATGCTAAGAGTCACAAGCCGCTTGTAAAATGTCCCTCCCTGTCACTAGGAGTTGCAGATTTTGTGGTGGTTGCAGCAGGAGAATGTTGTAGAGGAAGGGGGGAGATGTGGAAATTGGATAATCTGATACGATATCACATTGCAGTCGGCTTTGGCATTGCCAAATTTATACAGTGTCTGTGTTCACTTATCCCTTTTAACTTACTGTTTAACTGACGGTGAGCCCTCATTTTATTTCCTCTGGTAGGACACAGTTTGACGCTGCCTTTTAAATTTAAAATTTTCAGCCGGCAATTCAGTACCTACAGGCTACCTGCATGGAAGTCCCATGACAACATAGTCTATGCTAGTAGCTTAAATACAAATCTTGTATTATATGTGAACTTATGATTCCTTACTGACCTTGGAATATAAGTACCTGCATTTTTAATAATTAACAAGAGCTTTTGACTGTCTTTGACAATATAATGTTAAATAATAAATTATACATGCAGAATAGACTATTTTTAATGCCACGTTATTTTTTTTATAAGAGTCCTGTTCCCATATTTTTTTAACTTTTTTTTTTTGTTTTATAGTTTTTTACAAAAAAGCAGAGGAAGAGAGCAATTGGAGTACTTGCTTTACATATTGCTAGAAGACTTCTTGTGTACAGTGATTCATTCCTGGGGTGTGCAGCCCATGGGACATGACTGCAGGAAAAATTTGTGAAGTCATGTTGGGTGAGTCTTTCCCGGAGATTCTTCAACCATCACACTGAAGAGGCTCTTGGGAATTATACAGCCCCTAAAAAATGTGCATCTTCAGTTCCACTAAAGCGCAGAACATTGCAGGAGAGTGTGTTGTTGTGCCGCTGTGCACACAGCATAATTACTGCAGAAATTGTAATCTAATGATCTAATGTGACAATGCAAGTAAAAAACTCACTTAAACTTAATTTGTTTATATTTTATTTTCTCATATTGTTGCTCTGAAAATATTAAATATAAGCCCTGGTTAATGATTTATTAAACATAAATCAAAATCCAGGCTTGTGATTCCTTCTTTTTTGCATTTTTTATAAATTTAATTTACAGTTCAGAAATCAAAGAAAACATTGAATGTTGATGAAACACATATATAAAAATGATCAGAAATTTCCCATCCTTCTTGATTTCTGCTTTTTTCTATTTAGCCTGTAAAAAAGGCTCAAAAGTGATAACTAAAACGCCATACATGATTCAGCTTTAATAAATTTGACTAGAAAAATAAAAATGTCAGATTCAAAGACGCACATGTGGGCACTTAAAATAAATTACTGTAATAGTTCATTTTAATTAATGAAAAAGAGGTATTTATTATTAAAGTCCATCCATAGTGTCCATCCCACATCATCAAAAAAGTACTTGTTGTTGGAAAGGAAAATATTCAAGTATGGTACTAAGTTCATCCAGAACTGATATTTGAGTACTAAGAGTATGGCATTGTGTTACTGCAGATACCTGGTATTGCCACATCTTTTGCTGTCATAAATGACTATCAGCACAATTAAATACTTTAATTAAGCTAATACAGTAATGTTTTTTTTTTTATGTTTTAAACATACTAATTTACTGCAGTCTTTTCTAAAATTCAGAAAGTTGTAAGGTAGAGGATATGTCATAAACTCCAATCTCAAGTTCACATTGGCATAATCCCATAAATGAATATGGTATTTTTGAGTAGTGGGACTTTAAATGTGCCAAATGAGAACAAAATCAGAATAAAAATCTATATAAATTTAATTACACATAAAACAATGTCATAAACACATGATTAAAAACATAGATATGCATGAAGAAACTTTGCGATAAATTAAAAAAAAATGTAAATCTGATGTAAATCTGATGTATACATGCAATTGTAACTGGCCTACGCATTATGCGGGATCCCCCGCTTCTTCAGGACCATACATATATTGCAAGTTTGTTATATATATAGAGTTTCTTACTCAATATCATAAATCATCAAAACAACAGAGGAGAGGAATACAGGATCTGTCTCAGATGTTTTGCCTACCTGCCCATAGGATATAGTCCGGACCTATAAAGGCAGAACTAAACATAAAAATCAAACAGGGGGAAATAAATATCCGGTGTATAACAATATACTCCGAACAATGTGAATCCCAATATCTATTTAAGACAGAGGGGATACATCCAAAATGCCAAGAAAACCAGGCATCTCTGTGACGATCACATATGCTGGTATTGTGGTAAGTACATATCCACCTCTCCTCTGCCAAAGTTTTTTGGACTGGCAGCACACTGGAGATAAAGACCATTGTTGAACACAGAGAACAACAGTCTAGATCTCTGGCGGTCAAAAAATGCTTCTTGCACAGTGCTTCAATCAACAGCAAACTTGAGCACTTTTGTGCCTCACTTTCATGTATTTTTAAATCCTGTACTGTATACTGCATGAGGTTATAATTTTTTTCTGTAGTATGCTGACATCCAATGGTAGCTTTGAGCTACTGCAACTTGTTTATAATGTGTTTTGGTATCTCCCTCTGTCTTCCATGTTCTCTCAGTCAGTGTTAGTTTTTGGCAGAGGCAGGGCTTAAGAAAGGCATTGTCTTCTTACACTTCAAAAAAGACTGGAAAATATCCTCTGGAGTGCAACTGGCTGAAGTAAAATTGTGCTGGATTCCACTTCTTTGTCTTATTGAAGAGTTAAGCTGCCTGTGGATGATACCAAGCCTAATTGTCTAATTGTCCTGATTTGAATCTGATTAGTGATGTATCAAGTTGAGAGAAGTTACACAGGACAGGATCCAGGCAGAGAGCTCTGATAAAGGTCAAGTGAATGAACTGAGCTGTGAAGTTTCTGAGCTTTCTCGTGAAGTTACTGAACCAACCTTCTGAAAGTCCAAATTGGAATAGGCTTAGGCATGTCCCCCATGTGATAATGCTTAAGCCTCCTCTAGCGTCTGTGAATGGGGCCTGAAGCCTCCTGTGATATGAACATAGGCATTCCAGGAGGCTTTAGAGTGCTGGAGACATCATTCCCGCCTGGGGATGTGTTGGGGCAGGGCAGGCAATAAAAAATAAAAAAGTAACAAGCAAAGAAGAAAAAAATATTTGCCATTTTATGTTGTGGAGGGTGGAGAAGTGAAAGAGTGCAAACATACCCAGTGCATCTAAAAAATAAATGTCTGCTTTAAAGTGACACTAAACTCTGGTTTAACAAAGAAAATTCTATTCAAGTATATATTCTTAACTTAAAAAGTTCCTTCTATTGATCTCATTCTCTTCAAAAATTCTAAACTCTTTTTTTGTGCGGATGTGATCCGACTTCCTGTTAGAGGATGGCTACGTTCATTCTCCATGGTCCCACTGTATGTACATAGTTGCCAACATTGCAAAAAAAACATCCGGGACACTTTTTTTGCATGGAGGCGGAGCCTTGCGATAATTAGGGGGCGGTGCATTCGTTTGTAGGCGTGTCACACTGTAATGAAAAATGCGGCGCGCAAAGAGGTGGATGTGGTTTTCGCGCGCTAGTGGGTGTGGCTTAAATGGTCGTGGCTTAGAAGGGGTGTGGTTAGAGTCCGAGATGAAGGAAAGAAAGAAAGAAAGAAAGAAAGAAAGAAAGAAAGAAAGAAAGAAAGAGAAGCCAGATCCTACACCACAATAGAAATGTGTATTCCAGAAAGTTTAACAAAATTGGCAGATAAGTATACTCCAAAACACCTGTTGTTGGCGCTTCAATCATCCCAGCACCATGGTTGTTATGGTGTTAGGGTGATTGAAGCACATTATTTCTATTATTACATTGTAATATAAAATTAAATCATTCAACTCACCATAATGCCGAATCAGTGGAAGCCCTGAGCGTGTCACCTGCCACGTCGCCTGCCACCAGATGGCCTCCCCAGCAGTCCGTCCTTGCAGCAGGTGCCTCCCCAGCAGTCCGTCCTTGCAGCAGGTGCCTTCCCAGCAGTCCGTCCTTGCAGCAGGTGCCTCCCCAGCAGTCCGTCCTTGCAGCAGGTGCCTCCCCAGCAGTCCGTCCTTGCAGCAGGTGCCTCCCCAGCAGAGCCCTCTCCACACTTGTGGACAAGGGTCCAAAAATCATGATTGTCCTGGGAAATTCGGGACTGTTTGGCAACTATGCACTACACTGATTACCCCGCCACCCACTACACCGATTACTAGACTTGTGCACAACGGAAAAATTTGTTCCGTTTCGGTTCGTTTCTTTCCGGTCCTGTTGATTCGTAATCATTCGTAATTTTGCTAGACGGGATTTTTCGTGTTCGGACTCATTCGTATTTTTGCAAGCGACATTTTTCGTTGAATTTTTTGTTGCTTTATAATTCGTACTTTCGGTAGAGTACGTTGTTTTTCGTTGATTCTGGACACAACTCCTACTTTCGTAACTTTTTTTGGGTTCGTTGATTCGTAATTTTCTGTGTCTCTCTCACAACGACGCTGCCTATTATGCCTAATGTGCTTCGAATGGATTTGTACTTTTCTAAATACATAGCGGTTATTTGTAACGATTCGAAATCTCGTATTTTACTTTCGTTTTTTACATGCGGCTATAGGCTCCGCCCCTGTACACCATTTTGAGAGGGTTCAGCACGGTGAGGGAGAAGCAGAGAGCAGAGCAGAGTGGGTGTTATTGTGCTTCGAATGGATTTGAAATCTCGTATTTTACTTTCGTTTTTTCATGCGGCTATAGCCTCCGCCCCTGTACACCATTTTGAGAGGGAGTTCAGCATGGTGAGGGAGAAGCAGAGAGCAGAGTGAGTGTTATTGTGCTTCGAATGGATTCGTACATTCGTAACTTTTTTCATAACGAATTATGCCGAAGACCTTCGGGCATTCGCTATTTTGCGGTATAATTTATTTCGGATTCGGTTTTATTCGTAATTGCTCTGTTCGGAAATTCGAATGCTTCCGAATGTCCGAAAGTTGCTAAATTCGGACGAATTTTGATTCGTTACGAAACGAATTGCACAAGCCTACCGATTACCCCGCCACCCACTACACCGATTACCCCGCCACCCACTACACCGATTACCCTGCCACCCACTACACAGATTACCCTGCCACCCACTACACCGATTACCCCGCCACCCACTACACCGATTACCCCACCACCCACTACACCGATTACCCAGCCACCCACTATACCGATTACCCAGCCACCCACTACACCGATTACCCAGCCACCCACTACACCGATTACCCAGCCACCCACTACACCGATTACCCAGCCACCCACTACACCGATTACCCAGCCACCCACTACACCGATTACCCCGCCACCCACCCACTACACTGATTACCCCGCCACCCACTACACTGATTACCCCGCCACCCACTACACTACACTGATTACCCCGCCACCCACTACACTGATTACCCCGCCACCCACTACACTGATTACCCCGCCGCCCACTACACTGATTACCCCACCACCCACCCACTACACTGATTACCCCACCACCCACTACACTGATTACCCTGCCACCCACCCACTACACTGATTACCCCAAAACCCACTACACTACACTGATTACCCCGCCATTCACTACACTGATTACCCCCCCACCCACTACACTGATTACCCCGCCACCCACTACACTACACTGATTACCCCGCCACCCACTACAATGATTACCCCGCCACTCACCCACTACACTGATTAACCCGCCACCCACTACACTGATTACCCCGCCACCCACCCACTACACTGATTGCCACCCACCCCACTACACTGATTACCCCACCACCCACTACACTGATTACCCCGCCACCCACTACACTGATTACCCCGCCACCCACTACACTGATTAGACCCCCCCACAACCCACTACACTGATTACCCCGCCACCCACTGCACTACACTGATTAACCCGCCACCCACTACACCGATTACCCCGCCACCCACTACACTGATTACCCCGCCACCCACTACACTAATTACCCCGCCACCCACTACACTACACTGATTACCCCGCCACCCACTACACTACACTGATTACCCCGCCACCCACTACACTACACTGATTACCCCGCCACACTAATTTCTACACTACACTGCAATAGTACGGTACCTGCGGTGCGTGAGGATGTGCTGGTGGTCCGAGGGGTGTGCCAAATGGAGCGAGCCAGGAGGACCCAGCCAGCGGAGCCCCGGTCCTTCCATCAGTGTCCCCACTCGTCCCCACTCGTCGGACACACGGGGGCGGGGTGGAGGGTTGTTGGCAGCGGCGGCGGTGGGTGCTGATGGGCGTCAGTGTCCCCCAGCCAGCGGAGCCCCGGTCCTTCCATCAGTGTCCCCGCTCCTCGTCGGACACACGGGGCCGGGCGGAGCCGGAGGGTAGTTAGCAGCGGCGGCAGGCAGGTGCAGCAGGCTTCCTTGTGTTCAGTTGAGAGCGGGGAGGAGTCGCCAATCCCTGCAGCCAATAGCCTTCAGTGTACAATAGAATATTTCTATTTGTACACTGAAGAGAGAAGCCGATTGGCTGCCCCAGGCTCTGCACTGAGTACAAGGGGAAACTGTAAACAATCATGGCGGCGGCAGCGGCCATTTTTGTGTAGCCGCTGCCGTTTTAAGCCTAAAGCATTCCCGAATTTACCAGGACAAAACGGTACAAAAAGATTTGGGCTTGTCCCGAATCGGGACAAGCCCAATTCGGGACAAGGGTCCAAAAAATTGTGCTTGTCCCAGGAAATTCGGGACTGTTGGTAACTATGTATGTAGGAACATAACCACCCTTTCTTGCTTGCTCCCAAGATGGACCAGGGACTATGAGCTATGGGGTTTTTAGTGTGCACATGACAACAACTAACGTGCACAGCAGTGAGGTGGGGATGGGTTGGATTGGGAGCTCACAGAGGAAGTTCTAAGGAGGCAAAAAAACACTATTTTTGGACAATATGGATAGTGTCCCTTTAACTTTTAAGTGTTATGTTTCAGCTTGCATTGTTTATCACATTAGATAAAATGCTATATATATATACAGTGGGTACGGAAAGTATTCAGACCCCTATACATTTTTCACTCTTTGTTATATTGCAGCCATTTGCTAAGAAAATATTGACAGAAAAACACAGAATTGTTGACATTTTTGCAGATTTAATAAAAAAGAAAAACTGAAATATCACATGGTCCTAAGTATTCAGACCCTTTGCTCCGAATTTAGTAGAAGCACCCTTTTGATCTAATACAGCCATGAATCTTTTTGGGAAAGATGCAACAAGTTTTTCACACCTGGATTTTGGGGTTCCTCTGCCATTCCTTCTTGCAGATCCTCTCCAGTTCTGTCAGGTTGGATGGTAAACGTTGTTGGACAGCCATTTTTAGGTCTCTCCAGAGATGCTCAATTGGGTTTAAGTCAGTGCTCTGGCTGGGCCATTCAAAAACAGTCACGGAGTTGTTGTGAAGCCACTCCTTCATTATTTTAGCTGTGTGCTTAGGGTCATTGTCTTGTTGGAAGGTAAACCTTCGGCCCAGTCTGAGGTCCTAAGAACTCTGGAGAAGGTTTTTGTCCAGGATATCCCTGTACGTGGCCGCATTCATCTTTCCCTCGATTGCAACCAGTCGTCCTGTCCCTGCAGCTGAAAAACACCCCCACAGCATGATGCTGCCACCACCATGCTTCACTGTTGGGACTGTATTGGACAGGTGATGAGCAGTGCCTGGTTTTCTTCACACATACCGCTTAGATATAAGGCCAAAAAGTTCTATCTTGGTCTCATCAGACCAGAGAATCTTATTTCTCACCATCTTGGAGTCCTTCAGGTGTTTATTAGCAAACTCCATGCAGGCTTTCATGTGTCTTGCACTGAGGAGAGGCTTCCGTCGGGCCACTCTGCCATAAAGCCCCGACTGGTGGAGGGCTGCAGTGATGATTGACTTTCTACAACTTTCTCCCATCTCCCGACTGCATCTCTGGAGCTCAGCCACAGTGATCTTTGGGTTCTTCTTTACCTTTCTCACCAAGGCTCTTCTCCCCCAATAGCTCAGTTTGGCCGGAAAGGCCAGCTCTAAGAAGTCTTCTGGTCGTCCCAAACGTCTTCCATTTAAGGATTAGAAATGACAACAATTCTGTGTTTTTCTGTCAATATGGAGTGCTGTGTGTACATTAATGCGGAAAAAAATGAACTTAAATGATTTTAGCAAATGGCTGCAATATAACAAAGAGTGAAAAATGTAAGGGGGTCTGAATACTTTCCGTACCCACTGTATATATATATATATATATATAGGAAGGCCAGTATGGTGGCCTGAATTTATGGGAGGAGCCCGGAGGGTACTTAAGCAGCCCACTCGCCCATGCTCTTTGTTGGTTCAGTGTGCGATTCTACACGTCACTGGGCCGACTCTTAGCAGCTCACCTCATGTTCATGAGTCATCGCATTCGATACCCTCCTTCCCTTCCCTTTTTCAAGGCACTTCTCAGCATATCCTTCTTCATTGACTACCCATTACTTATCTTGGGTATGCCCCCTTTTCTTGGCATACCGACCAGACCACCAAGGCACACTTCAGCTCTTTATGTTGTAAGTCTTGTCGCGTGTTTATGTGATCCACATCTCTGTCGGTCATAGGGCCACGACAATAAATATAAATTTATATACAGTATATATATTATGTAAAGTGGCAATGAACAAAAATGATCAGATACACACCATATACATTGGTTGGTTTGTATGTGAAGATGATCTTCTGCATTATTCTTAAACAACAAGTCAAAGCTGAGTTGGGTTGAGAAACAAATGACACACTTGCAATAAAAAGGATGACATCCATTGGTAAAGCGCATAAAATGTCCTGCTGCTGCAGTATAATCCCCGCTTTAGTGAAAATTAAAAACAAGATGTGATTTTGTAGGTCATTGAAAACAATAACCTCTAGCAGTAAATTACAGCAACTGCAGTGCCTTAGGATGTTTGAAAGCAGAATGATACAGACAAACATATTGCTCTGAATTTCAAGCACCTCTTGCACTGTGTGATTATTTTATTCACTAGCGCCGGACGCAGAATAACATGTGAAAGACAGTTTTTTTTTTTTTGTCATTTTATGCATTCAGCATGTATCTATATTGTATATTAACCCCTGCTACTCAACCATAGAAGCTGCCCCAGGGTGACAGTGATCCCCCTTAGGATTTAGCATTAGGTTTGTTAGCAATACATTGACACGACTGATCCCAAAGCCTCGTACACACGACCGATTTTCTCGTCCAAAACCGGCAAGAAAAGTGCCGCGAGAGCTTTTTTATCGAGAAAAACGTTCGTGTGTATGGTTTTACGACGAGAAAATTGCCGTGAATCTCGACGAGAAAATAGAGAACCTGCTCTCTATTTTCTCGTCAGGATTCCAGATTTCCTCGTCGTGTTTCTCGTCGGCCTGTTTTGTGACGAGAAAATGGTTCGTGTGTATGCTTTAACGAGTCTTTCAAAAGCGCGGATGCTCAGAAGCAAGTATGAGACGGGAGCGCATCTTCGTAATGGAGATAGCACATTCGTCACGCTCGAAATTATTGCATCGTTTAACCACTTAACGACTGCTCACTGTATATATACGTCGGCAGAATGGCACCGACAGGCACAATCACGTAGAGTGTACGTGATTGCCTTTGTATAGTTGGGGGGTCCAATCGGACCCCCCTCCTATACAGTGAGCGGTGGCTAAGTGTCCGGGAGCGTTCCGGGATGAGGGGGCAGCCATTCGTTTCTGTCCACCCCCTCGCGATCGCTCCCGGCGAATGGAAATGCCCGCTCTGTCTGTGTCAGACAGAGGGAGCAGGAGGAAGTGATGTCATCTCTGGTGCGGCGCTCACATATACCGAGCGCCGTACAAGAGAAGACATCAGGTCAGTGCACACAACACTACACTGACACCAGGACACATAGGGACATAAATCGCCCCCCCAGGCCCCCCCAGACACCCCAGATCACCCCCCAGATCACCCCCCCAGCCCCCAGTCACAGTGTCACTGATTGCAGTGACCATTTATTTAGTGATCACTGCAATCAGTGACATTTGTGACTGTAAAAGTGTCACCAAAGTTTAGTCTTAGGTCCAGTGTAGCCCCCTAACCCCCCCCCCCCTAATAAAGGTTTAACCCCCTGATCATCCCCCAGATAACCCTTTCACCCCCTATCACCACTGTCGCTAAGCGATCATTTTTCTGATCGCTGTCTTAGCGTCAGTGATGCCGATCGGCAGCCAGTAATTTTTTTTAGGTTCGCCGCATGTTTTTATAGCGTCAGGTACCCCAATATATAATCTAATAAAGGTTTAACCCCCTTGATCGCCCCCCAGGTAACCCTTTCACCCCCTATCACCACTGTCACTAAGCGATCGTTTTTCTAAACGCTGTCTTAGTGTCTGTGATGCAGATCGGTAGCCGGTATTTGTTTTTAGGTTCGCCGCAGGTTTTTATAGCGTCAGGTACCCCAATATATTATCTAATAAAGGTTTAACCCCCTTGATCGCCCCCCAGGTAACCCTTTCACCCCCATCACCACTGTCGCTAAGCAATCGTTTTTCTAAACGCTGTCTTAGTGTCGGTGATGCAGATCAGTAGCTGGTAATTTTTTTTAGGTTCGCCGCAGGTTTTTATAGCGTCAGGTACCCCCATATATTATCTAATAAAGGTTTTAACCCCCTGATTGCCCCTAGTTAACCCTTTCACCAGTGATCACCATATAAGTGTTACGGGTGACGCTGGTTAGTTAGTTTGCTTTTTATAGTGTCAGGGCACCCGCCGTGTATATAACCCAATAAAGGTTTAACCCCCTGATCGCCCGGCGGGTGATATCAATTAGGTTTTAGCGTCAGAGAGGGTCTGAGTCACACCCCAGGCAGCGTCAGGTTAGTGCCAGTAACGCTAACACCCACGCGTGAAGCATACACCCCCCTTAGTGGTATAGTATCTGAACAGATCAATATCTGATCTGATCAGATCTATACTAGCGTCCCCAGCAGTTTAGGGTTCCCAAAAACGCAGTGTTAGCGGGATCAGCCCAGATACCTGCTGGCACCTGCGTTTTGCCCCTCCGTCCAGCCCAGGCCACCCAAGTGCAGTATCGATCGATCACTGTCACTTACAAAACAAAAACACACATAACTGCAGCGTTCGCAGAGACAGGCCTGATCCCTGCGACTCCAGTGCTGTAGGAGGTGATTTCACCACCACAGTTAAAAGAAAAAAGCAA
Organism: Rana muscosa; assembly: GCA_029206835.1. Taxonomy (NCBI): domain Eukaryota; kingdom Metazoa; phylum Chordata; class Amphibia; order Anura; family Ranidae; genus Rana; species Rana muscosa. The sequence goes on along the minus strand of CM055122.1, from coordinate 992,069,639 downwards.
ATATGCCGAAGCATTGGGGCAGCAGGGGCGGAGGAGCGATTTTGCTCCTAATGCCGCGTACATACGGTCGAAATTCCGACGGAGGCTTGCCCGTGGAAAAGTCCGACTATGTGTGTGCGGCATAACTTTTTTGCGGGAGGATTCCCCCATGCTTCGGCATATATAAATGGTGCGTGTATGCCCATCATTGGAAGTGGGTGGATGAAGGGCGGTATTCTAATGGTGGGCATACCCACCGATCAATCTCTTTTTTCGTTCAGCCAACTGGCTGCATGAAAAAAAAAGATTACAATACATGTCCAACAAGGACCAGCAACGTACTGGTATGTTGCTGGACTTTGAATGTTTATACCAGAATGATGCCTGCGGGTTTAGGTATCATCTTGGTATAATTCTTTTCAGCCTGCGGCCGGCTTTCATGTAAAAGCAATCCTAGCGGCTAATTAGCCTCTGGACTGCTTTTACAAGCAGTGGGAGGGAATGCCCCCCCGGATATAAAAAGCGCCATTGGGAAAGCATTTTATCACACCGATCTTGGTGTGGTCAGATGCTTTGAGGGCAGAGGAAAAATCTAGGGTCTAGAAGACCCCAGTTTTTTCAAAAAAAGAGTACCTGTCACTACCTATTGCTATCATAGGGGATATTTACATTCCCTGAGATAACAATAAAAATGATAAAAAAAAAAAATACTTGGAAGGAACAATTTAAAAATAAAATAAAAAAGCAAAATTAATATAAAAAAAAAAAGAAAAAAAAAAAGCACCCCTGTCCTGCCCTGCTCTTGCCCAATGGCGAACGCAAGCGTCGGTCTGGCGTCATATGTAAACAGCAATTGCACCATGCATGTGAGGTATCACCGCGAAGGTCAGATCGAGGGCAATCATTTTAGCAGTAGACCTCCTCTGTAAATCTACTGGGGTAACCTGTAAAGGCTTTTAAAGGCTTTTAAAAATGTATGTAGTTTGTCGCCAATGCGCGTTTGTGCGAAATTTTAAAGCATGTCATGTTTGGTATCTATGTACTCGGCCTAAGATCATCTTTTTTATTTCATCAAACATTTGGGCAATATAGTGTGTTTTAGTGCATTAAAATTAAAAAAAGTGTATTTTTTAACCCAAAAAATGCGTTTGAAAAATCGCTGCACAAATACTGTGTAGAAAAAAAAAATGCAACACCCACCATTTTAATCTGTAGGGCCTTTGCTTTAAAAATATATATAATGTTTGGGGGTTCAACATAATTTTCTTGCAAAAAAAAAAATGTTTTCATGTAAACAAAAAGTGTCAAAAAGGGCTTTGTCTTCAAGTGGTTAGAAGAGTGGATGTAAGCTTCCTAATGTTGTGTATAAAATGCCAGAACAGTTCAAAACCCCCCCAAATGACCCCATTTTGGAAAGTAGACACCCCAAGCTATATACTGAGAGGCATGTCGAGTCCATGGAATATTTTATATGTTGACACAAGTTGCGGAAAAACTACAATTTTTTTTTTTTTTTTTGCACAAAGTTGTCACTAAATGATATATTGCTCAAACATGCCATGGGCATATGTGGAATTACACCCCAAAATACATTCTGTTGCTTCTCCTGAGTACGGGGATACCACATGTGTGAGACTTTTTGGGAGCCTAGCCACGTACGGGACCCCAAAAACCAAGCACCGCCTTCAGGCTTTCTAAGGGTGTAAATTTTTGATTTCACTTCTCACTGCCTATCACAGTTTCGGAGGCCGTGGAATGCCCAGATAGCACAAAACCCCCCCAAATGACCCCATTTTGGAAAGTAGACACCCCAAGCTATTTGCTGAGAGGTATTGTGAGTATTTTGCAGATCTCGCTTTTTGTCACAAAGTTTTGAAAATTGAAAAAAAAAAAAAATATATATATATATTTTCTTTCTTCATTTTCAAAAACAAATGAGAGCTGTAAAATACTCGCCATTCCTCTCAGCAAATAGCTTGGGGTGTCTATATTCCAAAATGGGGTAATTTGGGGGGGTTTTGTGCGATTTTGGCATTTTATGGCCTTCTAAACTGTGATAGGTAGTGAGGAGTGAAATCAAAAATTTGTGCCTAGAAATCCTGAAGGCGGTGCTTGGTTTTCGGGGTCCCGTACGCGGCTAGGCTCCTAAAAAGTCCCACACATGTGGTATCCCCGTACTCAGGAGAAGCAGAAAAATGTATTTTGGGGTGTAATTCCACATATAACCATGGCATGTGTGAGCAATATATCATTTAGTGACAACTTTTTGTATTTTTTTTTTGTCATTATTCAATCACTTGGGACAAAAAAAAAATTCTTTCTCGTACATCACGGGACACAGAGCGACATAGTCATTACTAATGGGTTATATAGATACCGTCAGGTGCTGGCACTGGCAACTTCCAAAACCGGAAGTACCCTCCCCTATATAAGCCCCTCCCATCCGGGAGCACCTCAGTTTTTTGCCAGTGTCTAAGGTGTTGGCCAAGAAGAAACATGTGTTTTTCACTGAGTTTGCGTACAGGTTCTTTTGGGCCTCAGTAAGCTATTCCGGATTCGACCAAAAAAGCTTCATAGCTAAACGGTCGGTACCCGGGCCTTGCAGAGAAGAGCAAGGTTTTGCCTGTAATGCTTCTCTTAGGAGAGCTGGACCCTGGGATCCAGAGCTCTGGTCATACCCACGACCAAGATGTTTTCTGTGCAGGGTGCTATACAGGTCCAGGGGAGTGGAATCCTTGGGAACCCGGTCCCTGAAGGTTTGATTACAATGCCTGCCGTGATAGGTGAAGTTTGGGCTTCTGTGGACCAAACAAAGTCCTGCGGCGAGGAAAAGGTAAGTGGGGGCCCTCAGGAACTTGGTTCTATTGAGGGACCCCCAAGCCTATTTTGTCTTTCTGCCTGTTACCTAAGGTATTCCCGCTAATATTCTGTGTATGCCTGTTACTACTGAGAAAATGTAAAAATTTTAATAGTAGGCAAGAAAAAAAAAAAAAAAAAAATGTAAGACCGCGGTACCTGTGTTAGACACTAGAGGCCGCTATGGTTCTTTTTCTTGTAATGTGGATTTTTTTCTTCCAGAATCAAATCCAGGCAGTTGGTATGTTCTCTGCTGGGAAGCTGTCTCCTCTGCCCTGTTGCTGCGCTCATCCATCCCCGGGCCCTGCGGCAAAGGGGGCCCTGGCTCCCATCTAGCTCCTTATTGTTTTTAAAAAAGGGCGCCGAAGGTGCACGTGCCCGCGCGCGTGCGCGTGCACGCGCCTCTATTCATAGAGGCGATCTGAAAAAAGGGGCGGAGCGGGTGGATGACGCTCAGGTGTGCGCCGCGGCGCTACTGCGCATGTGCGGGCGTCCAGCGTGTTTTAAAGATAGCTGGCTATTGAATGCACAGACAGAGCTAGCAACAGATAAAGGCACACAGAGGCGGATGATGCAGGCATCCCCTAGAAAGGCACTTTAGTAGACACCAACTGTGATATAGCAGCAATTGTGCTAGACTATTCTCAGTAAAAGTGGTGTATTACGGCTGGAATACCTCAGCTTTAGGCTTAAGAATATGCCGTCCAGAAGCTCCGGAACTGAATCTTCCAGGAAGCGAAGGGGGTCTCATCGGGCTCTGAGGTGGGCATGCTTCTGCTGCACCAGTCTCCCCTGAAGTTCAGAGGTAAGTGACCATAGAGACCCCGCAGGGGTACTTGGTACTGTGGCTGTCCTCAGTCACCTGCTCCTGTGTATGTAACAGAGGAGGTTTTTTCCTCAGCTCTGGGAGGATTAGAGAGAGATGGTCAACATTGATCGCTGCCTCCCTGTCAGGGAAAGCACGCCGATCTCCGTCTCCTCCTTCAGAGTGCCTGTTAGCAGAGCAACAGTCCCATACAGGGATCGACCTGCCTGAAGGGGATCAGGATGAGGTTGATTCTGTTATAGAGGAATCAACAGTGGAGGAACCCTTCTCAGCAGCTCAAGCTGAAAGATTATGGGTTCAGTCTCTGACTAACATAGTCCGATCGGCATTAAAAATGCACCTTGCGGAACCATCAACCACTACTGTATCCTCGTTGGGGTCACTAGAAGCCCCCAGACTGTCTGTTCTTTTCCACTTCACCCTTTTACTGAAAGGGCTTATTTACCAGGATTGGGAACGTCCTGAGAAAATATTATTCCCCCAAGAGATTTCCGGTGGTCTATCCCATGGAGGATAAGTTCATCAAAAAAAAAAAAAAAAAAAAAATGGAAGGTCCCTACAGTGGACGCAGCCATCTCTTGTATGTATAAATCACTGACATGTCCAGTGGATAATGTCCAAATGTTCAAGAACCCAATAGATAAAAGATTGGAGTCCTTATGAAAGTCTGCTTCTTTCTACAGCAAGCTTGGTGACACAACCAGCAGTAGCAGCTATTGGGGTCTGCTAAGCAGTGAAGGATCAGTTAAAACAGGTCTTGAGGGACTTGACAGATCAGCAGGCCTTGCCCTAGCTGATCTACCTAGAGCCTTAGGCTTTGCGGTTGACGCCATAAAGGATTCAGTCCATCAGGCCTCCCGCCTTACGCTGTCTAGAGTACATATGCGTAGGCTTCTATGGCTCAAAAACTGGTCTGCTGAAGCTCCCTGTAAGGAATGGCTGGTTAGCGTCCCATTTCATGGTGAACGCTTATTCAGGGAAAACCTGGACAAATATATTCAGAAAATTTCCAGCGGTAAAAATACGCTCTTGCCGGTTAAAAACAGAGTTAGAGGTCCCTCTTTAAGAGGCCTGCTTCTCCAGTCCCTGGGGCATCGGCTGTGTAACAGTTCCGACGGCCTCCTCGGTCAATTCCCGGGGGTAACAAACAGGGACAATAGCAGGGTAATGAGAAACCCTGGGTCAGGGGAGGTACAAAACCTCCCCCAAAGTTAAATTCATTGAAGGGTTGCCCCCACTCAGTCGGGGGGGGAGGACTCCAGTTGTTCACAAGAGACCTGGCGGGACGCGATCAAGACAGATAGGTGCTCTCCGCAGTATGTTGGGGATACAGATTGGAGTTAAGAGACTCTCCTCCTTCCCATTTTTGAGGTCAAAACGTGCCAAGGGATCCCCGGAAGAGAGAGTCCCTCCTGTTGGCACTAGAACAACTATTGCTCCAAGGAGTAATTATGGAGGTTCCCCTGGAAGAATGAGGGTTCGGGTTTTACTCAAACCTCTCTACAGTCCCGAAGCAAACGCGGACGGGAGGCCCATATTAATTCTAAAAGGGCTATACAAATTCCTGTATATCAGGACTTTCCGATGAAGTCGATCCGATCGGTGGCCACTGCCCTACAAGGGGAGGATTGGTTAGCCGCGATCGACATCAAAGATGCTTATCTGCACATTCCCATCTTTCCAGTCTACCAAAAGTTTCTACGCTTTGCAGTAGAAGGGCGCCATTTTCAGTTCAGAGCCTTACCCTTCGGTTTGGCCACAGCACCACGAGTGTTTACAAAAATTCTGGCCCTTTATTGGCCAATCTAAGAACACAAGGTGTAATGATAATGGCATATCTAGATGACTTGTTGCTGATAGACCACTCAGTGAAAAAACTAGACGTGGTCGTTCACAAGACAATCAAGTATCTGGAATCTCACGGTTGGATTATCAACCGAGAAAAGTCAGCCCTAAAAACCAGTCAAAAGTCTGGAATACTTGGGGCTAAGGTTGGATTCAGGCCAGAGAAAAATATTCTTGCCTCGAGGAAAGGTGTTGTCTTTGAAAGATTTGATCCACTTAGTGGGTACAAAAAAGACAGCCGTCCATACGCCTGTGCATAAGGCTGCTGGGAAAAAGGGTGGCATCATTCGAAGCAGTACCCTACGGTCAATTCCATTCAAGGAATTTGCAGGGGGCCATACTGTCAGCCTGGAACAAAAAAGTTCAGGCCCTAGACTTACAATGTCCTTGTCCCCTTCCGTTCGCAAGAGCCTCCGTTAGTGGTTGGTTCCCCAGAATCTGGAAAAAGGGAAATCCTTCAGTCTGATTTCTTGGAAGGTGGTCACTACAGATGCCAGCCTTATAGGCTGGGGAGCAGTACTGGAGCAATAGTCTCTCCAGGGCAGATGGTCGGATGCAGAAAAGGCCCTGCCCATCAATCTCTTAGAGATACGAGCAGCCCGGTATGCCCTAGTAGCATGGACATCCAAACTCCAAGGGTCCCCTGTCAGAATTCAATCAGACAATGCCACAGCAGTGGCATATATCAATCATCAGGGGGGCACCAGGAGTCGTGCAGCCCAGAGGGAAGTAAATTACATCCTGAAATGGGCAGAAAAATATGTCCCAGCCATATCTGCGGTATTCATTCCAGGAGTGGAGAATTGGAAGGCGGACTTTCTAAGTCGCCAGCAATTAGGCCCAGAGGAAGGGTCCCTTCACCCCGAGGTTTTCTGGACAATATGTCAGCGGTGGGGAACATCGGATGTAGATCTTCTAGCATCCAGATTCAACGCAAAGGGGGACAGGTTTGTCTCTCGGACAAGGGATCCCCTAGCTTGCGGCTCGGATGCCCTAGTGTTCCCTTGGGATCAGTTCAAGCTGATATATGCATTCACACCGCCACAATGGTTACCTCGATTACTCCGCAGAATCAGGGTAGAAAAGAAACCAGTGATTCCGGTGGCTCCAGCGTGGCCCCGAAGAGCGTGGTACGCGGAGATTGTAAAATTTCAGTGGGGAGTCCTTGGACTCTCCCACGTCGTCCGGACCTGCTTTCGCAAGGACCGATATGCCACCCTTCCTTACCAGCCCTAGGTTTGACGGCCTGGCTATGGAAGCCCACATTCTAAAAAAGAGAGGGCTCTCTAATCCTGTGGTATCTACCATGATCAATGCCAGGAAGCCAATATCCAGGCAGATCTAATATAAAATCTGGAAGGCGTACATCGCGTGGTGTGAGGCCAAGAAATGGCATCCACATAAGTACGTAATAGGTAGGATTCTGGACTTCCTACAATGGGCTGTAGATAGGAAGCTTGCCTTGAGTACTATCAAGGGTCAGATTTCGGCCTTGTCAATATTTTTTCAAAGGCCCTTGGCTTCGCATTCACTAGTCAAAGCCTTTATACAAGGAGTGATGCGTATTAGTCCTCCGGTTAATATTCCCATATGTCCATGGGATCTAAACTTGGTTCTGTCGGTTCTACAGAAACAACCATTTGAACCATTACAGCATATTTCTTTGGTGCTTCTCACCAGGAAATTGATTTTTCTAGTAGCCATTTGTTCGGCTAAAAGAGTGTCGGAATTAGCAGCTATGTCCTGTAAGGAGCCATATTTGGTTATCCATAAGGATAGAGTAGTGTTACGTCCTCATCCAGCCTTTCTTCCTAGGGTGGTATCGAGGTTTCATTTGAACCAAGATGTGGTTCTTCCTTCTTTTTTCCCCAAACCTACTTCGGTAGAGGAAAAGTTATTGCATTCTTTGGATGTAGTAAGAGCAGTTAAAGCTTATCTAAAGGCCACTGCTCAGATTCGCAGAACGGATACTTTGGTTATTCTGCCGGAAGGCCCCAGAAAGGGTCAGGCAGCGTCAAAATCTACTTTAGCCAAGTGGATTCGACAGGTCATAATACAAGCCTATGGCTTGAGAAGGAGACCGCCTCCGTTCAAAGTTAGAGCGCACTCCACGAGAGCAGTTGGAACTTCATGGGCAGTGCATCACCAGGCCTCCCTGGCTCAAATCTGTAAGGCCACAACATGGTCTTCAGTACACACGTTTACTAGGTTCTACCAGGTGGACGTTAGAAGTCAGGAGGATGTCGCCTTTGGGCGCAGTGTGTTGCAGGCCGCAAAAGATCCTCATGTCTGATAGCGCTCAGCTTATATATGGTGTATCCCCCCCCTCATTGGGCATTGCTTTAGGACATCCCATTAGTAATGACTATGTCGCTCTGTGTCCCGTGATGTACGAGAAAGAAAATAGGATTTTTATAACAGCTTACCTGTAAAATCCTTTTCTTGGAGTACATCACGGGACACAGAGCTCCCGCCCCTCTTTGGGGACACTTATTGCTTTGCTACAAAACTGAGGTGCTCCCGGATGGGAGGGGCTTATATAGGGGAGGGTACTTCCGGTTTTGGAAGTTGCCAGTGCCAGCACCTGACGGTATCTATATAACCCATTAGTAATGACTATGACGCTCTGTGTCCCGTGATGTACTCCAAGAAAAGGATTTTGCAGGTAAGCTGTTATAAAAATCCTATTATATTCAATGGGCTCAACAGGCCTCTCAGCAATTTCCTTGGGGTGTCTACTTTCTAAAATGGGGTCATTTGGGGGGGTTTTGTGCTATTTTGGCATTTTATGGCCTTCGAAAATGTGATAGGTAGTGAGGAGTGAAATCAAAAATTTGCGCCCTTAGAAATCCTGAAGGCGGTGCTTGGTTTCCGGGGTCTCGTACGCGGCTAGGCTCCCAAAAAGTCCCACACATGTGGTATCCCCGTACTCAGGAGAAGCAGCAAAATGTATTTTGGGGTGAAATTCCACATATAACCATGGCATGTGTGAGCAATATATCATTTAGAGACAACTTTTTGTAATTTTTTATTTTTATTTTTTTTTGTCATTATTCAATCACTTGGGACAAAAAAAAAAAAATTCAATGGGCTCAACATGCCTCTCAGCAATTTCCTTGGGGTGTCTACTTTCCAAAATGGGGTCATTTGGGGGGGTTTTGTACTGCCCTGTCATTTTAGCACCTCAAGAAATGAGATAGGCAGTCATAAATTTAAAGCTGTGTAAATTTCAGAAAATGTACCCTAGTTTGTAAACTCTATAACTTTTGCGCAAACCAATAAATATACGCTTATTGACATTTTTTTTACTAAAAACATGTGGCTGAATACATTTTGGCCTAAATGTATGACTACAATTGAGTTTATTCGATTTTTCTTATAACAAAAAGTAGAAAATATCATTTTTTTTCAAAATTTTCGGTCTTTTTCCGTTTATATCGCAAAAAATAAAAATCGCAGAGGCAATCAAATACCATTAAAAGAAAGCTCTATTTGTGGGAAGAAAAGGACGCAAATTTTGTTTGGGTACAACATTGCATGTCCGCACAATTTACAGTTAAAGCAGCGCAGTGCAAAATTCTGAATTCACCTCTGGTCCTTTAGCTACCAAATGGTCCGGGGCTTAAGTGGTTAAATGTTGTGCATTGAAATCTTCTTTAGAATGTTACATTAATCAAAACGAATGAACTTCTTTTGCTGCTGATATTCACACAGAGTTATGACTATATTTTTTAAACCTTTTTCATGCTGCTCTTAAGAAGATTTATGTGTATTATACCGTGCAAGTTTTTATGAATATTTTACATTTTTATATTTTTCAAACTGATGTTAATTTTAATTTCGCAATGTTTTGATAGTGATCTCCCATTGAATATTTTAAAATATAGTTGTAAAATTTAACACCCTCTTTTTGGGAAATCTGATTCTTTTATTTTTTAGGGGGGTTGTTATCTGTCCCTTTTTTTGTCAGTCAAATGTCTCTGCTTACTCCAAAGCTAAATTTTTCATTTTTACAAATACACATAGTCAAGTATGAACTTAAACAAAAATAACATTTATTCATGTTTCAAATAAAATAAAGAGAAGGCAGCGCTGGAGAACCTGCTGCCATTTGTGCATCCCAGGGACCCCAGACCACACATCAACCCTGTGTGGACACTAAAATTGGGAGCTTGAGAAGGCCAACATTTCTGAGCACAATCTGATGCTGGCCTCCCAGAGGTCAGGAACAGCAGCAGGTGAGATATATGTCCCAAGTGTGTAGTACTACAACAGGCTGCCTTCTGTCCGACCACAATGAAGCAAGGCCATCACTTCCTCGTCTTCCTGGCAACCTTCCCTGCAACCTTTCCTGAAGCCTTCCCTGCAGCCTTCCTTCTTCGTTTGGCTGGAGGCTGGGCCACTGGAGGGGTACTCCTGTCAGGAGGAGGAGGAGGTGGAGGAGAAAGGGGTGGCGCAGAAGAACAAGGTGGAGGTGGAGGAGAAGGGGGTGGGGTGGAAGAACAAGGTGGAGGTGGAGGTGGAGGAGAAGGGGGTGGGGCGGAAGAACAAGGTGGAGGAGGAGGTGGAGGAGAAGGGGGTGGGGCAGAAGAAGAAGGTGGAGGTGGAGGAGAAGGGGGTGGGGCAGAAGAAGGAGGTGGAGGAGAAGGGGGTGGGGCAGAAGAAGAAGGTGGAGGTGGAGGAGGAGGTTGAGGTTGGGACAGTTGTGCCACCTCACAAATTGCAGTATTGGGGGTAATTTTTCCCATCACCCCCTTGTTGAGCAAGGTGATGAGCAGGGGCTCACATAGGAGGCGTTGCTCCATGCTCATCACCTTGAACTTTGCCTCCACTAGGCCGGCAATGGCCTCTTCATGAGGATGTGGGCTCTTTGAGGGTGCCATGGGCCTCTTTAATAAGGGCCATTGCTGCCTCACTGGTGGTCCTGTCCCTCCTGCCTCTTTTGGGAAATCGGATGGGAGGCACCTGTGATCTGGTGCTTCTCCTTTGCCCTGCCACCTCCTGCCTGCCACTGGGCCCTGCCACCTCCTGGCTGCCACTGGGCCCTGCCACCTCCTGCCTTCCACTGGGCCCTGCCACCTCCTGGCTGCCACTGGGCCCTTCCTCCTCCTGCCTGACAGTTTCCAGACCCTCCTCCTGGCTGATTTCATCCTGTGTATGAAAAAGGGACATAGTTTAATATGTTGCTTTAATCTTTGCCTCCAAATTTATAATCATGATTGAACCAATTAGAATGTAAATCCTGAAATCAGTTTCTAAAATTTACAACTACATCAGATTGACTATTTAGCACCCAATTAAGTGCAGACTAATGTCTAGAGATCTTGATTTCACTTGTGGAACTCTAAATAGTTTATGTTTGTCATCTTGACATATTTGGCAAACATTAATTTTATCCCAATACATTTTCATTTAATACTATACCTGGCTCCAGATGGCCAAATCAGGATCATCCAGGATGGCTGCCTCCTCTTGCTCCAGAGAAGGCTCAGGTTGGCTGCAGGGAAGTCTGGGGGGAAGAGTGGAGAGTGATGGCCTTGCCTCAATGTGGTCATCCAGAAAGGACATCCTGCTGTAGTACCACAAATTCGGGACATAAACATCATCTGCTGCTGCTCCTGACCTCTGAGAAGCCAGGACCTTAGAGCGTTCAGTCCTGTAGGTGCCTCTCAAGCTCCCAATTTTAGTGTCCACCTGTTTTGCTGTGGCTGTGGGCACCTTGGTATGCACAAATGGGAGCAGGGTCTCCAGCGCTGCTTTTCTCACCCCTCTTTTTTTGTGGATGGGGTTTTTCGTCTCCCACAGAGCGGGCAGCTCCCTTACCCGGTCTATAAATTCCGCAAGGAATTCCTTGTCACTTATAAACACATTCATTTTGGGTCTGCAAGTAAAATAAATAATATATAACTAATGTGAGGCACACAGTCTAACCTCCTTAACATCGTAGTCACCATATATATTCTACAACATTCTCAAGACAGTATAGGCCAACTATTTGTCCAAGTCACAAAATCACATACCTTCGTTCGCACGTCCGTAACTTGAACTCCTCTCTCCGCACACCGAACGTAGTATAGTCACATGTGTGTTTGCTATATATACACCACGCATGCATCAAACTACGAACACGTCGCTCCGCACACGTCGCCCGCCCATGACGTTCTAACTAACATCTTTTCCCCGCCCCTTCTCTTTCGGCGCGCATACAGATATGGCGGAGTTACAGCAGGTGTCTGATAATTCCGCAACTAACGAGGAGGAGACAAGCCCGGAGACCGAAGAAACGTCACGATCAAGGAGGAGATTCAAGGCATCTAATATGTCTTTTGCGGAGATGGCGGAGATGGTGGACATCTTGCTCAAGTCTGATTATGACGCAAAGCATGGGCCATATAGCAAACCAAATAGAAGGAAGGCCAAAATCCTCAATAAAGTCGTGAAGAGTCTGAAGACGAATTTCGGGGTGAAACGCTCAAATGAGCAGCTCAGAAAGAGGTGGTCAGACCTCAAACTGAGGGAGCCAGAGCAGTTAAGGAGCATTAAGAGAATGCTAGCAAAAAGTAAGTAAAATGTACACTTTTCGGCTATTAATGTTTTTCTCAACTTACATGTTGCTCCTTTTTGTGATTTTATCATATTGGACTCCCTTCCATAATTTGATAATTTGAACTTGGTTTGGCACAGTAATCGTTCGTTACGTTACAGACACTTCGTTCGGCCACTATCCGCTGTTTTGGCTTATTTTATAGCCACAAAAGTAATTAGACATCTGCGTGTTTTTTTTAACATTTGTGTTCAAAATTTTTAGGCTAGATGATGTGTTTGTAAAGAGAATGAAATGCAAACTTTAGTCAGTGTAAAGGAGAGGACACTCAGCAGCTGGAACCACATCTGTACTTTGGAGCACTATAGTGTGGGCCACCAGACCCGCCTTTTTTTTGGGTGTCCCACACAGGTGCATTAGTGATTTTTTTGTGGTGCCTCCATGTCTAAAAACTGACAGCCAAAGGTGAATACTAAACATATTATTGGTCAAACTTACTGACAAGAGTGAAAAATTCATAGCCACCTGGGATCCTTGGGCCACCTACTGCAATGTCTCTCTGATACCCCGAGTACAACCTGGTTTTCTGAGTACTAACGTTCCACCTTCTTAACATAAGAATTTCTACACCTCCTTCCTTCTCACGTTTCTAAGTCCTCTCCTCTCTTGCCTCACTTGGCTTTCTGGGGTTTTCACTACAGATCTGATCGAGTTGCTCTCATATTCACTTAACTCATGTTACACAATTGTGTTTGTTTCTTAATGTCTTTCTTTATACTTGCCCAGAGTGGGGTCCTCCTATTCCGACGCTTCCTACTGTGAGATAATATAGTTGAAATATTTCAGCTCTTCACTTTCACTACCTTACCAACCTGATGGAAACTTCCATGGGTACTGGATCCTCCACTCTCCGGGATGCAGTATGAGCCCGTAGGGGCATCCCGGGGGTCGGAGACTCAAAGTTGGGATGGTAGGGATCTTTACCCTTCTGGCTATGGTTATTCATTACAGAACATGGGAGGATAAAGTTAGGTCACTGTGGATCTCAGTTCAGGTTTAGAATCTCTAAGTCTATTATTTTGGACCATAGGTTGATTTGATCGCAAGTTGCATTATTGTACTGTACAGACTACTTGTTGAGATTCTTCTGTATCGCCTAAAAATTTCAATAAAAATATTTAAACTAGAAAAAAAAAAAAAAAACATATTATTGGTCAGAAATAATGCAGTCATCTTTAACTTCCGCCCAAACACACACTTGTACCCCACTTCCAAGCAATTTAGCCTGTTTTTATTTTTCATAGAGAATTTCAGTGTGATAAATAGACCTTTTGTTTGATTCTCATAGGGGAGAGAAGACTGGGAGGAGAACACTCCAGGGAGCACAGGAACCCCACAGCTTCACAACAACCCCAAACTTCCAAAGACCCACAACCGAAGGATGTTGAGGAAGTTGAGGTGGAGGAAGGAGAAGTGCAGGAAGGAGAGGTGGATGACGTTGTGGAACTGGTCACCACAACAGGTCAGTATCTGTCACCACAGCTTCAGGTAAGAGATGTAGGCCTGCAGAGTTATAATACCTTTTTATTTTGTTTTTAGGGGATGTAAATGTTGTGGTGAAGGATAGTACACGTTTCTCTGCTGACAGTGCCCTCCGAATAATACAGCAAGTGATGGAATGTAGCACGGAACTGGACAGAATAAAACAAATAATTCATGTGATGGATCAAACATTTAAAGACATTCTAGATGTTTTGGGGAGAATCGAATAAGTCAACCAAACCTCCATTTTTTTTTCAGGAATGACTGTTCATCAACCTTTTATACTGTTTTTGACAATGCAACCAGCCAAAAATTGAATCTGCACACAGTGTGTCAACATGTGCTATCTGCCATCAGGGGATATCCATGTACGTCTTTTGGGGGTGCAACCCCTTCCTCGTATCTAAAGTAGGTGAACTGAGGAAGGGGTTGCACCCCCAAAACACGTCCATTGATCACCCCTGATGGCAGATAGCACATGTTGACAATAGGGATCAGGAGTCTCAAATCCCTAGTGTAAAATAATACAAAATGTGTGCATATTCAATTTTTGGCTGGGCAAGGGGTGGCAAGACCCCATATTAGGACGGGCACATAGAGACATAGTTTGTGTAAGTGAATGTGTCAGATTGCTCAGAGGTATCCAATGTTGTAATTTTTGGAATGCAACTGTTTTTGTATTTTCCTAAGAAAAGAATTGGCGGTTTGTGGCCAGGAAAAAAAAAAAAAAAGGAAACATGTGTGTGAATGTGCACAGAGTAAAATGTTTGAACAGAAACAACGTGTAGCTTCTTTTTTCAATACGCTCTAACCTGATTTGTGTTTTTTTTAAGGTTACATAGTGAAATGGTTGTTATTTACTAAAGGAAAATACACTTGGCACTACAAATGCACTAAGACAAACTAGGAGACAGGAAACAAACCTAAGTTAAAATTAGAAATCAGAATTTTATTTTAATCATTCTCCAGGAATCTTTAGCCATAGCCTGGCATAGGAATTGCCCCCCTACCCGTGAAATATTCCATATATTTGTCCCGAACCTCACGGGCATTTTGGGGGGGCAAGCCAGGTAGGGCAGATTCCAGGCCCGGCAGGGGATTAGCAGGTGAAAGTCCAGCCTCAGGCAATACTGAGGCCATATATGAATTTGATTTTCTGCTGAGAAAATTGTGTAGCACACAGCAGCATAAAACTACATAGTTTATTTTGTAGTCCGCCAAGTGGATGGAAGTCATAAAAATGCGGAACCGGCTGGCCATTATGCCGAAGGCATTTTCAATGACTCTTCGGCCCCTGGCCAGCCGGTAATTGAACACCCTCTTCTCTGGGGTCAGGGTCCTCTGAGGAAATGGCCTCATAAGATGCGGTCCGAGTCCAAAGGCTTCATCAGCCAAGAAAACAAAGGGGAGTCCTTCAATATTCCCTGCATCCGGTGGCAATGGAAGGATCCCCCATCGGACATCCGGCCATTCTTCCCTACATCAACATAGAGGAATTCATACCGTGCTGACACCACCGCCATCAGCACAATGCTATGAAACCCCTTGTAATTGAAGTAGTAGGACCCAGAACGGGGTGGCGGCACGATGCGGACGTGCTTCCCGTCTATGGCACCACCGCAGTTGGGGAAGTCCCACCGCGTGGCAAACTCCGATGCCACAGTCTGCCATTCCTGTGGCGTGGAAGGAAGCTGGGGAGTCAAACAAGATGAAAGAAAATTAGAAATTAAAAATATTACATTACAAGGAGATTATAATAAAAAACATTAGAGGCCAACACCAATCAAATTCTACGTTTATTAAGGTGTTTTCAATAAGTATAATGGAAGGCTCATGTTTCATATTCATCACCCCCTCTGATGGTCCATTAATACATGATTTTGGGGGGGGGGTAGATGTGTTTGGCCACAGGATAGCAGTGCAGTGGCGGTGCGTCCAGAGTGGGCGCTGGAACACTGCCCCCTCTCTCCTGTGCCCGTCACTCAGAACAATACATAGGTTCTTGCCTTGCATTAACCTATGTATTGTCAATGCCGCCCACTATTCAGGTGTATGGCCCCCTGTTAAGCGACCAACATATGAATAACTGCGGCATTTATGGGGTGAAAATTGCATATCAGAAACAGGGAGGCAAATAGGCTTGCACATTACAGCCTGAGGGATGTAATTGGCTTCATAAAAGTTAAATAGGGGACGCGGGGGGGGGGGGAGCATTCCTTGGGTAAACACTGACAGGCTGCTCTGCCAATCATGTTCACCAAGTCTGTTTAATGGTAACATGATTGGCTGGTGCAACATCAAGGGAAGGAGAAGACATCAAGGACAGAAAAAGGATGGCGCTGACTACAAGAAGGTATGTGCAGGGCTGGGGACAAAATGGCTGCATTGGAGGGAACAAAATGGCTGCATTGGAGGGGACAAAATGGCTGCATTGGAGGGAACAAAATGGCTGCATTGGAGGGGACAAAATGGCTGCATTGGAGGGGACATAATGGCTGCATTGGAGGGGACAAAATGGCTGCATTGGAGGGGACAAAATGGCTGCATTGGAGGGGACAAAATGGCTGTATTGGAGGGGACAACTGGGGGCGTTTAATAGGCACCTTTGCAAAAATGGAGGAAGTTTATTTCCTAAATTGGGGTTGGACCCCCAAACATTTGTTGCAACAGGCGCCCCTGCTGGAAAGGTTAGTGAAGGGAAATATGCATGGAGGAGAAAAAAGGGGCAATCTAAAGCTTCCAGCATGCATGGGGACAAAGGGGACATTCTCAGCATATTACAATCATGGTAATTAGGGAAGGATGAAAGAAATACAATACATTAGCATACATGGAATACATAAAATGTGATGTTAAAGGAGAAAACTTACCCTAATATAGTCCTCCTGCAGGACTTGTATAATGGCAGAACAGGTGTCTGGGATTATGAGGCCCAGAGCCTGGGGGGAGATGCCTGTCGTGAACTTCAAGTCCTGAAGACTTCTCCCTGTCGCCAGATAACGTAAGGTGGCGATGAGCCTCTGCTCAGCACTGATGGCTTCCCGCATAACGGTGTCCTGCCTGGTAATATAGGGGGACACCAAAGCCAACAGTTCCTGAAAAACGGGGTCAGACATCCGCAGAAAATTCCTGTAGTCCTCAGGATTATTCTCGACTATCTCCCGCAGCAGAGGCATGTGGCAGAATTGGTCCCGCTGGAGCAACCAATTCTTGGTCCATGAACTCCTCCTCACACCATTCATGGACTGGTCTTGGTCCAAAACAAGCAGACCAACACCAAGCGCACGCACAGCACGAACTCGACGACGAGAACGTCCAGGCGACATGGCTAGGAAACGGTCGTCTTATCAGAACGTACAGAACAGAACGCACTTTAGAACAGCAAGGCCTATGAATAACGAACTGAAAATCAGAAACGAACGGGCAAGAACGCACTGTAAAACAGATACGACCTGCCTAGACGCCCTGAAAGTCAAGATACGAACCCACAAGCACAAACTGAACCTCAGAAAACGAACTGAAAAGCACGAAGACTGAAAAGCGCGAATCGTCTCTTCCCAAACTTTTACTTCACACGCGGTAACACGAGATCAGCAAATGCAGCCCAAGGGGTGGCGCCAAGAAAATCGATCTTCCCCTTTATAGTGCCGTCGTACATGCTGGACGTGAGCGTGGAGAACAACGAGGAAATTGGGAAATGTCAGTGTGTACGCATAGAAAGCTTGACGAGAAACTCGTCAAGGTTAACAAGAATCTCATCGAAAAAAACAACGTGTTTTTAACGACGAGAAACTCGGTCGTGTGTACGAGGCTTGAATGTTCTTTCTATTATAGGTTTGTGTAGATAGAAATGTTTGAAAGCAAGGCCAAATAGCCAATATAGGCCATGGCCCAAGGCAACACAGCTGTCAGGGGCGGCACACAGTTACTTATGCATCATGTTGCAGACTGTCAGATAACTAGGGATGAGCTTCGTGTTCGAGTCGAACATACGTTCGACTCGAACATCGGCTGTTCGATCGTTCGACGAAGATCGAACGATTTGGGCCGTTCGCGCCAAATTCGAGTGACGCGAACGGCCCACAATGCACTACGCCATCGCAGTGTCATCCAGGCGCTGTGATTGGCCAAGCATGCACTGTGACCCCGCATGCTTGGCCAATCACAGCGCCGGCAGCGAGGAGAGCAATGATTGGCCACAGGCAGGATGCCTGTGGCCAATTATTGCTGAGGGTGTTTAGTACACGCCCCACACTATAAAAGGCCGCCAGCACGGCGGCCTAGTGTAGTGTGTTCCGGAGCAGGGAAAGAGAAGCATAGGCAGGGACAGTGACATTTAATTTTTTTTGCTTAACCTGGATTCCTTTAGTTTAGGGAAAGAGAAGGATAGGTAGGGAGAGTGTCAGTGTGTTTTACTGTGCGAATCCTTGTTTCTAGGGACAGGGAAGGACAGTGAGGGAATTCTCCTTGTGCTATAGTGTGCTTTAAAAAAACATTTTTTCTAGGGACAGAAAACTATAGGTAGGGAGAGTGTCAGTGTGTTTTACTGTGCGAATCCTTGTTTCTAGGGACAGGGAAGGACAGTGAGGGAATTCTCCTTGTGCTATAGTGTGCTTTAAAAAAACATTTTTTCTAGGGACAGAAAACTATAGGTAGGGAGAGTGTCAGTGTGTTTTACTGTGTGAATCCTTGTTTCTAGGGACAGGGAAGGACAGTGAGGGAATTCTCCTTGTGCTATAGTGTGCTTTAAAAAAACATTTTTTCTAGGGACAGAAAACTATAGGTAGGGAGAGTGTCAGTGTGTTTTACTGTGCGAATCCTTGTTTCTAGGGACAGGGAAGGACAGTGAGGGAATTCTCCTTGTGCTATAGTGTGCTTTAAAAAAACATTTTTTCTAGGGACAGAAAACTATAGGTAGGAAGAGTGTCAGTTTCTTTCACTGTGATAATCCTTGTTTCTAGGGACAAAGAAGGAAAGTGAGGGAAATTCTCCTTGTGCTATAGTGTGCTTTAAAAAAACATTTTTTCTAGGGACAGAAAACTATAGTTAGGAAGAGTGTCAGTTTCTTTCACTGTGATAATCCTTGTTTCTAGGGACAAAGAAGGAAAGTGAGGGAAATTCTCCTTGTGCTATAGTGTGCTTTAAAAAAACATTTTTTCTAGGGACAGAAAACTATAGGTAGGGAGAGTGTCAGTGTGTTTTACTGTGCGAATCCTTGTTTCTAGGGACAGGGAAGGACAGTGAGGGAATTCTCCTTGTGCTATAGTGTGCTTTAAAAAAACATTTTTTCTAGGGACAGAAAACTATAGGTAGGGAGAGTGTCAGTGTGTTTTACTGTGCGAATCCTTGTTTCTAGGGACAGGGAAGGACAGTGAGGGAATTCTCCTTGTGCTATAGTGTGCTTTAAAAAAACATTTTTTCTAGGGACAGAAAACTATAGGTAGGAAGAGTGTCAGTTTCTTTCACTGTGATAATCCTTGTTTCTAGGGACAGGGAAGGACAGTGAGGGAAATTCTCCTTGTGCTATAGTGTGCTTTAAAAAAACATTTTTTCTAGGGACAGAAAACTATAGGTAGGAAGAGTGTCAGTTTCTTTCACTGTGATAATCCTTGTTTCTAGGGACAGGGAAGGAAAGTGAGGAAAATTCTCCTTGTGCTATAGTGTGCTTTAAAAAAACATTTTTTCTAGGGACAGAAAACTATAGGTAGGAAGAGTGTCAGTTTCTTTCACTGTGATAATCCTTGTTTCTAGGGACAGGGAAGGAAAGTGAGGGAAATTCTCCTTGTGCTATAGTGTGCTTTAAAAAAACATTTTTTCTAGAGACAGAAAACTATAGGTAGGAAGAGTGTCAGTTTCTTTCACTGTGATAATCCTTGTTTCTAGGGACAGGGAAGGAAAGTGAGGGAAATTCTCCTTGTGCTATAGTGTGCTTTAAAAAAAACATTTTTTCTAGGGACAGAAAACTATAGGTAGGGAGAGTGTCAGTGTGTTTTACTGTGCGAATCCTTGTTTCTAGGGACAGGGAAGGACAGTGAGGGAATTCTCCTTGTGCTATAGTGTGCTTTAAAAAAACATTTTTTCTAGGGACAGAAAACTATAGGTAGGAAGAGTGTCAGTTTCTTTCACTGTGATAATCCTTGTTTCTAGGGACAAAGAAGGAAAGTGAGGGAAATTCTCCTTGTGCTATAGTGTGCTTTAAAAAAACATTTTTTCTAGGGACAGAAAACTATAGGTAGGGAGAGTGTCAGTGTGTTTTACTGTGCGAATCCTTGTTTCTAGGGACAGGGAAGGACAGTGAGGGAATTCTCCTTGTGCTATAGTGTGCTTTAAAAAAACATTTTTTCTAGGGACAGAAAACTATAGGTAGGAAGAGTGTCAGTTTCTTTCACTGTGATAATCCTTGTTTCTAGGGACAAAGAAGGAAAGTGAGGGAAATTCTCCTTGTGCTATAGTGTGCTTTAAAAAAACATTTTTTCTAGGGACAGAAAACTATAGGTAGGAAGAGTGTCAGTTTCTTTCACTGTGATAATCCTTGTTTCTAGGGACAGGGAAGGACAGTGAGGGAATTCTCCTTGTGCTATAGTGTGCTTTAAAAAACATTTTTTCTAGGGACAGAAAACTATAGGTAGGAAGAGTGTCAGTTTCTTTCACTGTGATAATCCTTGTTTCTAGGGACAGGGAAGGACAGTGAGGGAAATTCTCCTTGTGCTATAGTGTGCTTTAAAAAAACATTTTTTCTAGGGACAGAAAACTATAGGTAGGAAGAGTGTCAGTTTCTTTCACTGTGATAATCCTTGTTTCTAGGGACAGGGAAGGAAAGTGAGGAAAATTCTCCTTGTGCTATAGTGTGCTTTAAAAAAACATTTTTTCTAGGGACAGAAAACTATAGGTAGGAAGAGTGTCAGTTTCTTTCACTGTGATAATCCTTGTTTCTAGGGACAGGGAAGGAAAGTGAGGGAAATTCTCCTTGTGCTATAGTGTGCTTTAAAAAAACATTTTTTCTAGAGACAGAAAACTATAGGTAGGAAGAGTGTCAGTTTCTTTCACTGTGATAATCCTTGTTTCTAGGGACAGGGAAGGACAGTGAGGGAAATTATCCTTGTGCTATAGTGTGCTAAAGCATTCCTCATCAACCATCTTTGAAATCCTTGTTTTTTTGGACAGTCAGGGAAATTGTCGTTGTGCTATTCTGTGCAAAAGCAATCATCCTCAACCATATTTAGAAATCCTTAAGTAAAGGGACAGAGAAGGACACCTGAAGGTAGCCCTTTTTGCTTTTTCCCATCTCCCTGCAGGCCATCTATTAGAATGTCTGGAAGGCAAACAAGGAGAGGCAGACAGTCAGGAGGCAATAAAAGAGGGCAAGCAGGCTCTGTGTCTGGGGGCAACAGTGCTGGTCGTGGACGCGGTGCATTGTCATCAGCACATGGCCATGGGACACGCTTGTCCTTCTTTTCGGCAGCTGGACATGTTGAGCCACATCATGCCGAAGACTTGGTAGAGTGGATGACCAAGCCCTCCTCCTCCTCCTCATCCTCTCTCACCCAGGCTCAGGGTACTGGAAAACCAGCTGCCAAAGCGTCCTCTTCCCTGGTATCAATGTCAGACTCATCATCAGTCACTCCTTCCCTAGACCCACCATGTCCTCCTCCTGAGGAGTCCCCCGAACTGTTTGAGCACAGTGTTGGGTACATGCTCCAGGAGGATGCCCAGCGTTTCGAAGGGTCTGATGATGAAACCCAGCTACAGGAAGGCAGTAGCGTGAGAGCAGACAGAGGGGATGCTCAAGAAGGACACCAATCTGGCAGTCATGTTCCAGCAGCTGCAGCATACTGCCAGATTGGCTCCAGTGATGAGGAGGGAGGGGATGATGAGGTCACTGACTCCACGTGGGTGCCTAATAGGAGAGAGGAGGAGGAGGAGGATGAGGAGGAGGCACATCTCCAACGAGGCAGGATGCCCTTTGGTGGCCAGCGTAAGGGCAGTACACCGACGGAATCACACCGCAGAGCTCCGCCTGTGCAGGGCGCTGCCTCTGCCCGTCATTCAAAAAGTTCTTTGGTGTGGGCCTTTTTTGAGGCTAGTGCATCAGATCGCACAGCTGCTGTTTGCAACATATGTCTCAAGCGTATATCGCGTGGTCAAAACATCAGCCGCTTGGGTACCACATGCCTGACCAGACATATGTTGACCTGCCATGCAGCTCGTTGGCAAGCCTACCTCAAAGACCCACACCAAAGAACAAAGCGGACCTCTCCTTGCACCGCATCAGCTGGGATCTCCAACCCCACTATAACTTCAGTCCTCTCTGAAACATGCACTGAGAGGAATGAAGGTGTAGAATTAGGTGTGTCACAGCCAAGTACTTGCGGCCACTCTGCTAGCAGTACACCGACGTCCGATTCTAGCAGGCAAATTTCCCTGCCCCAGCTGCTGGACCGTCGAAAGAAGTTCACTCCCAGCCATCCACATGCCCAGCGGTTGAATGCTAGCTTGGCTAAATTGCTAGCGCTTCAACTGCTGCCTTTTCAGTTGGTAGACTCGGCCCCCTTCCGTGAGTTTGTGCAATGTGCGGTTCCTCAGTGGCAGGTTCCCAAACGCCACTTTTTCTCACGGAAGGCTATTCCGGCTCTCTACCGGCATGTGGAAGGCAATGTCTTGGCCTCGCTGGACAGGGCGGTCAGCGGTAAGGTGCATATTACCGCTGACTCATGGTCCAGCAGGCATGGACAGGGACGTTACCTTTCTTTCACGGCCCATTGGGTCACTCTTTTGGCAGCTGGGAAGGATGCAGGACAAGGTGCAGTAGTGTTGGAGGTTGTTCCACCGCCACGCCTCCAAAATGCTACTACTGGTTGTGACAAACCTCTCTCCTCCACCCCCTCCTCTTCTTCTTCCTCCATGGCCTCTTCCTGTGGTTTGTCCTCGGAACCAGCGGTGCTCCGTAGGCGTTCAAGGGGCTACGCAAGTACGCAGGCAAAAAGATGCCATGCCGTGCTTGCGCTGGTGTGTTTGGGGGACAGAAGCCACACTGGGGCAGAGGTCCTGTCTGCTCTGCAGGGCCAGGCCGAGAGGTGGTTGACGCCACGCCAGCTTAAGCCAGGAATGGTGGTTTGCGACAATGGCACCAACCTCCTCTCCGCCCTCCGACAGGGACAACTGACCCATGTGCCCTGTGTGGCTCACGTCCTTAACCTGGTGGTGCAGCGGTTCTTGGGCAGGTACCCGGGCTTACAGGATGTCCTGAGGCAGGCCAGGAAAGTCTGTGTGCATTTCCGCAGATCTTATAATGCCAGTGCTCGCCTGGCTGAGCTGCAAAAGGAGTTGAACCTGCCCAAGAACCGCCTTATATGTGACATGCCCACCAGGTGGAACTCAACGTTGGCCATGCTGCAGCGGCTGCACAGGCAGCAGAGGGCCATCAATGAGTACCTGTGCGACTACGGCACCAGGACAGGGTCAGGGGAGCTTGGTTTTTTTCTCCACGCCAGTGGGGCATGATCAGGGATGCATGCACTGTCCTGGCACCATTTGAGGAGGCCACGAGGATGGTGAGCAGTGACAGTGCATGCATCAGTGACACTGTACCTCTTGTCCACCTGTTGGAGCACACGCTGCGTGGAATAATGGACAGGGCACTTGAGGCAGAACAGAGGCAGGAAGAGGAGGACTTCCTTGCCTCTCAAGGCCCCCTTTACCCAGACAGTGTTCCTTCTGTCCCACCCATCGCACAGGAAGAGGAGGAGGAGGAGGAGGAGGAGGATTGTGTCAGCATGGAGGTGGAGGCTGGCACTCAGCATCATCAGCAGCAGTCTTTTAGGGATGATTTACAGTCCCAAGAAACCAGTGGACTTGTACGTGGCTGGGAGGAGGTGGCTGCGGATCATGTCGTCCTTAGTGACCCAGAGGACTCCGGAGCGAATGCCTCAGCAAACCTACGCTGCATGGCCTCCCTGATCCTGCAAAGTCTGCGGAAGGATCCTCGTATTCTTTGGATCAAGGAGAGGGACCATTACTGGCTGGCCACTCTCCTTGATCCACGGTACAAGGGTAAGGTTGCGGACCTTATGTTACCGTCGCAGAGGGAGCAGAGGATGAGACAACTCCGGGAGGCCTTGCAGAAAGGTCTGTGCAACGCGTTCCCAGAGACTGGGAGGTTACAAACTCCTGGTCCTGGACAACGAGTTGCTGAGGCTTCGGCCAGTCAAAGAAGGAGCGGTAGGGAAGGTGGCCGTCTGACCGATGCGTTCAGACAATTCTTTAGTCCGCAGGCCCAAAGTATGATCGGTTCCAGCAACCATCGCCAGCGTCTGATAAACATGGTGCAGGAATATCTAGGGGCAAGGTCAGACTTGGACACCTTCCCCACCGAAAATCCTATGGCTTACTGGGTCTTGAGGATGGATCACTGGCCAGAGCTTGCACAGTATGCAATTGAGTTACTGGCCTGTCCTGCATCCAGCGTTCTTTCGGAACGCACATTCAGTGCTGCTGGAGGATTTGTCACGGATCACAGGGTGTGCCTGTCCACCGACTCGGTTGATCGACTGACTTTCATCAAGATGAACCAGTCTTGGATCACCACCAGCTACCACACACCTGATGCTGATATAACAGACTAATTGATTTTAACATGTCACATCCCTTCAAGACTGATGCTGATGCTGAGTGCCTGTGCTGTTATGTTGACTGGCTATCCTCCTCCTCCGAGTCCTCAATGATACGATTGATGATGATAGCTTGGAAGATCATTTTTGTTTATGGGTGCCGCCACCAGTGGCTAAGGCCCAATTTTTCAGCCCCTGTTTTACAGGGGCGTGTAATTACAATTTTTTTAGCAATAATTTACCATAGGGCTCATTGCTGTGCTCCAAGTACAGTATCTGTGAGGGGTTGGAGTGTTGTGGCACCAGTGCCTAAGGCCCAATTTTTCAGCCCCTGTTTAACAGGGGCGTGTCATTACAATTTTTGAAGCAATACTTTGCAACAGGGCTCATTGCTGTGCTCCAAGTACAGTATCTGTGAGGGGTTGTAGTGTTGTGCCACCAGTGCCTAAGGCCCAATTTTTCAGCCCCTGTTCAACAGGGGCATGCAATTACAATTCTTGATCTAATAATTCACAGCAGGGCCCATTGCTGCACCCACCAAGAGTAACTCTGAGGGCTTACAGTGTTGTGGCAACACCACCACCACCACGAAAGGCCCAATTTTTCAGCCCCTGTTCAACAGGGGCATGCAATTACAATTCTTGATCTAATAATTCACAGCAGGGCCCATTGCTGCACCCACCAAGAGTAACTCTGAGGGCTTACAGTGTTGTGGCAACGCCACCACCACCACCACCACGAAAGGCCCAATTTTTCAGCCCCTGTTCAAAAGGGGCATGTAATTACAATTCTTGATCTAATAATTCACAGCAGGGCCCATTCCTGCACCCACCAAGAGTAACTCTGAGGGCTTACAGTGTTGTGGCAATGCCACCACCACCACCACCACGAAAGGCCCAATTTTTCAGCCCCTGTTTAAAAGGGGCATGTAATTACAATTCTTGATCTAATAATTCACAGCAGGGCCCATTGCTGCACCCACCAAGAGTAACTCTGAGGGCTTACAGTGTTGTGGCAACACCACCACCACCACGAAAGGCCCAATTTTTCAGCCCCTGTTCAAAAGGGGCATGTAATTACAATTCTTGATCTAATAATTCACAGCAGGGCCCATTCCTGCACCCACCAAGAGTAACTCTGAGGGCTTACAGTGTTGTGGCAACGCCACCACCACCACCACCACCACGAAAGGCCCAATTTTTCAGCCCCTGTTCAAAAGGGGCATGTAATTACAATTCTTGATCTAATAATTCACAGCAGGGCCCATTGCTGCACCCACCAAGAGTAACTCTGAGGGCTTACAGTGTTGTGGCAACGCCACCACCACCACCACCACGAAAGGCCCAATTTTTCAGCCCCTGTTCAAAAGGGGCATGTAATTACAATTCTTGATCTAATAATTCACAGCAGGGCCCATTGCTGCACCCACCAAGAGTAACTCTGAGGGCTTACAGTGTTGTGGCAATGCCACCACCACCACCACCACGAAAGGCCCAATTTTTCAGCCCCTTTTCAAAAGGGGCATGTAATTACAATTCTTGATCTAATAATTCACAGCAGGGCCCATTGCTGCACCCACCAAGAGTAACTCTGAGGGCTTACAGTGTTGTGGCAACGCCACCACCACCACCACCACGAAAGGCCCAATTTTTCAGCCCCTGTTCAAAAGGGGCATGTAATTACAATTCTTGATCTAATAATTCACAGCAGGGCCCATTCCTGCACCCACCAAGAGTAACTCTGAGGGCTTACAGTGTTGTGGCAACGCCACCACCACCACCACCACGAAAGGCCCAATTTTTCAGCCCCTGTTCAAAAGGGGCATGTAATTACAATTCTTGATCTAATAATTCACAGCAGGGCCCATTCCTGCACCCACCAAGAGTAACTGTCAGGGCTTACAGTGTTGTGGCACCAGCACCACCATCAAAGGCCCAATTTTTACTACCACTGTTCAACAATTATATGCAATTAAAATTCCTGATATAATAGTTGACAGCAGGGCGTTCCAGCACCAACCAAGAGTAACTGTGAGTGCTTACAGTGTTGTGCCAACACCAACAACTAAGGGGCCTATTTCTGCAGAGTATATACGGCAGGTCCCTACTTTCAAACATCCAACTTACAAACGACTCCTACTTGCAAACGCAAGAAGACAACAGGAAGTGAGAGGAAATCTACCACTAGGAAGGAAAATTCTCTCCTGTAAGAATAAATATGGGAGAAAGGTGTCTCCTCTGTACTGATGCTTTATCAGCAATCCTTGTTTCAAGAAAAACACCACATTTCAAAAACAGTTGTCATTGGGACGGAAAGTGAGGTGAAAT
Organism: Rana muscosa; assembly: GCA_029206835.1. Lineage (NCBI taxonomy): Eukaryota > Metazoa > Chordata > Amphibia > Anura > Ranidae > Rana > Rana muscosa. The sequence goes on along the minus strand of CM055122.1, from coordinate 992,043,113 downwards.
GTTCTGAACAGGGGCACAGACAGCACAACAAATGTTACAGGGGTGATAACCCTTACCTATGTTTTCCAAAAAGTTTAAAAATAGATTTTTGGGCTGGAGCTACACTTAAACAATGTACCCGTTCAAAATTACAAACAGATTCTACATAAGAACAAACCTACAGTCCCTGTCTTGTATGCACCGCCTGTATACGGCTGTTCAGAGTATATAGGGCCTTTTTTATTTTATGTGCGGGGTTCCCCTTAATATCCATACAAGACCCAAAGGGGCTGGTAATGGGCTGGGGTAGGGGGGGGGGTCATGGGGTAGCTATGCCATTTTTCTTAAAGATTTTCATTCATATTACCGGGACCAGACATTACATTAAAGCCGCAAGCAGTTTTAAATGGCTTTTTTTTCCTTTAGAAGTGTCATTTTGTGCAGGGACAGTTCTAAACATGGGAAACACGTGGCACTTCACAGGCATACTTTAGACACCCCCCAGGTACGATATTTAAAGGAATATTTGACTTTTTTTTTTTCACTTTATGCATCATTAAAATGACTGCTCCCGAAAAACGACCGTTTTTAAAACTTCTTTTTGCATTGATACATGTCCCCTGGTGCACAACCCGGGTTCCCAAACCCTTTTTAGGACAATAACATGCATAATAGTTGTTATAATTAGCACTTTAGAATTCGAACATTCGCATCCATTGTATTTAATAGGGTTCTAATGTTCGTACGAACTTTCGGTCCGTTCGCGGGTTCTGGTGCGAACCGAACCCGGGGGTGTTCGGCTCATCACTACAGATAACACATTCCTTTGGATATTATAATGTTTCACACTACTTTCCTTCCTGCTGGTACAATTTGACCAGGTCCTCATTGTTGCTGGCCCTGTGCTTTTTGTTTTTTTGTTGTTTTTATTGTGGAATAGCATATTGTGATACTACTCACTCTCACCTAGTCTGGGTCCATAAATCTAGACCAGAGTGACAGCCTGCCTACTTTTCTAGATTTCAGTTTTAGATCTACTGACACAGACTGGACAAACTAATCTGCCAAATGGATTTATCCTCTGCACCCCCAGGCTCAGCATGCCTTGAATGATTATCGTGTCAGATCTTACCAAAGCTTTGTGTACTCCGGAAAGGGGGCAGCACAAGATGGTTGGCCCATGGGGGATGGAAGTATACGTTGAAGCCAGCCGTTGACGGATCAAAATTCATCCAGTTTAACAGGAACCGGAGGAATTTCGATCCATCTATGGGCAGACTGGTTGTACTGATGTTGATCTATCGATTGGCTTCAGTACAACCAGCCTGTCAGTTTTTTTTGTATGATCAGTGCCAGCAGTGATCATTGTATTCTGATGGAGGGGAAACCTCTTGCTGTCAGAATACAATAACGAAGTGGGAAGGATTCCCCCATCAACATTGACTATGTTGATTGGGGGAATCAAGCGATTTTCTTTCCTTCAACCTGTAATTGAAGGAAAGAAAAGTGCATAATTTATAGGCATCCTTAACAATGTATAGAAGAACAATATACATAACAATACTGAAGAAACAGAATGGATATTTGTGGAATATTATCCCTATTCTGATGCAATAACTTTTTAGAACATATTTGATAATATTTTCTGTGGTTAGATATGTAGGTGGTGACTCGGTGCCACTGTGTAAAATGGTGGTTTACACCAAGTTTTCTGGATAGCAAGCACATTATTATGCAGGTGTGTGCTGCATTTATATGAGAACCAGAGATAGAGCTGAGAGCCCCACCCTCCTGAGGGAGGTCAGTGTGTCTGAAGGGAGCCATGTGAGATGCTGCCAGGCACCAAGGTGTCCATGTGGGACAGAAGCAGCAAGGAAGCTGTACAAAGAAAGTCCACGTGGGTCGTGGGACGGAAGCAGCTAGGGAGCTGTACAGAGATAATCCAGGAGGGACAAACAGCTAGAAAGCTGTAAGGAAGACACAGAGCTGAGGTGCAGCATCTGTGCATAAACACTGGGATGTGTTTCATGGTCAAGTGGACCAAACAAAGGTACTACAATTCAGAAGAGATTCTGAAGAGGTAAAGCTGCCACAATAGAGCCAGCAGGCTGAATGTTATATTTTGCAGTAATGGTGAGAACCCCCTGCTTAGGAAGACATACCTGTGTGAATTTTGATGTTCGTTTAAATAAAAGTGGTCAGGAAAGCCCTGAAAACGATATCTGTTGTGGCGTAAACTCATAGTTTTGACGCTACCATTGAGCTAAGAAACCCTGACGTGTCAGAGATACAGTATGATAATCTTAGTGTCAGGTTAAATTTTTCTGGTAGCATAGATGAAAAAAGTTTTCCTTCAGCTTGTGGAACCGGTCTTTTTTTTAAAGGGAATAAATTGTGATTTTGTATATAGTTGTTTTTTATTTATTATGAGAGCTGAAAAATATACAAACATATATTATTTAATTTTAGTCAGGAAATATGAATAATTGCACATAACAATTCTGTATTTTCAAATGCATTTAGCAAGTGGAAATCTTCACATGTTTTTTCAACCATCTGTAATAGCTTTATGGAAAAAAAAAATGTTTACAGATCTCAGTAGCTCAATCTGAATTTAAATATAATAAAAGAGTGAAACCTGTGACTCGTCCATCTCACTTCTTCCTTCTTCTGTTTTCAGTCTGCTCTTTCAGATGTTTCAGTTAGAGAAAGACAGACTTTCTTGATCTTCTGCTCCCATAGGCTCTGACACACTGCTAGACCAGCCTTTTCTCTTTTGCACTTCGGCTGCCATGCCCGTGGTATCATCAAAGGGACCATAGTCCTGCCCTGGATGGGAGGGTGCAGAGGGACAGTCTACAGCAGAAGCATAGGAAAGTGTCTTTTGCCAGGTGGGTGGAGGATCAGGTAAGTGAAACTGCTTTTACCATCCCTAGGTATAAACAAGCAGTTAACAAGGGAGGACTTTTACTTTTTTTGCTGTTGGGCTTTAAGGTATTTTAAAGTAGCTTTTTAAGTTAATAATATTGGGGATATAGATAGAAAAAACAACTGAAAGAGATTCTAAATACTCACAATCCTACTAAAAAAGGTGTTTAAATTGTTGTCTGTGTACCTGCTAGCCTTAGTGTCAACATTAGGGATAGTCCCGATGTTCGAGTCGAAGGTGTTTGTTTGTTTGATGAACAAATGAACATATGGGGCATTTGCGGCAAATTTGAGTGCTACGGAGCGTCCCATAATGCACTGCATTGACAGCTGCAGATTGGCCAAAGCATGCACCTGACCTGCATGCTTTGGCCAATCACAGCACGCTCTGCTGTGAGAGTCATGATTGGCCGAAGACAGGGTGCCTTTAGCTAATCATGGCTTAGGGGGCTAAATCCACGCCCCACACTATATAAGGCTGCTTACACGGTGGCCGTATATAGTGTTATAATAACATGGAGATTGAGAGAACGTTAGCTAGATGCAGGTTAGTTAGTGGCGTGCAGGCAGTTTAGTATGTGTATATATATATATATATATATATATATATATATATATATATAGTGTAGTCAGCGTAGTGTATTAATATAGACAGTGTAGTATATATATATATATATATATATATATATATATATATACACAGTATCTGAATGAAGTAAGTGAATATACCCCTCACATTTGTGTAAATATTTTATTATATCTTTTCATGTGACAACACTGAAGAAATTACACTTTGCTACAATGTAAAGTAGTGAGTGTACAGCTTGAATAACAGTGTAAATATACTGTCCCCTCAAAATAACTCAACACACAGCCATTAATGTCTAAACCTCTGGCAACAAAAGTGAGTACACCCCTAAGTGAAAATGTGCAAATTGGATCCAATTAGCTATTTTCCATCCCCGGTGTCATGTGACTCGTTAGTGTTACAAGGTCTCATTTGTGAATGGGGAGCAGGTGTGTTAAATTTGGTTTTATCGCTCTCACTCTCTCATATTAGTCACTGGAAGTTTAACCACTTCCCTACCGTGCACGAAAACCCCCTTCCTGCCCAAGCCATTTTTCAGCTTTCAGCGCTGTCACACTTTGAATGACAATTGCGCGGTCGTGCGATGTGGCTCCCAAACGAAATTTGCGTCCTTTTTTTCCCACAAATAGAGCTTTCTTTTGGTGGTATTTGATCACCTCTGCGGTTTTTATTTTTTGCGCTATAAACAAAAGAAGAGCGTCCAGTTTGGAAAAAAAACACTATTTTTTACTTTTTGCTATATTAAATACCCATTTTTTTTTTCAATACAAATTTTCCTCAGGCCGATGCGTATTCTTCTACATATTTTTGGTAAAAAAAAAATTGCAATAAGCGCGTATTGATTGGTTTGCGCAAAAGTTATAGCGTCTACAAAATAGGGGATAGATTTATAGCATTTTTTTTTATTTTAATTTTTTATTAGTAATGGCGGCGATCTGCGATTTTTATTGTGACTGTGATATTGCGGCGGACACATCGGACACTTTTGACACATTTTTGGGACCATTCACATTTATACAGCGATCCCTGCTATACAAATGCATTGATTGCTGTATAAATGTGACTGGCAGGGAAGGGGTTAACCACTAGGGGGCGGGAAGGGGTTAAATATGTTCCCTCAATGTGTTCTAACTGTGGGGGGAGGTGACTGACTGGGGGAGGTGACCGATGGTTGTCCCTATGTACAAGGGACACACCATCGGTCCCCTCTCCCTCACAGGATGTGGATCCACTTTCCTGCTCAGTTCCCGGGCAATCGTGGGTGCCCGGCGGCAATCGCGGCCACCGGGCACACGCATCGGGTCCTTGGGAACGCGGCGGGTGCGCGCACGCCCCCTAGCTCGTTTTAAAGGCAGGACGTCATATGACGTCCTGTCAGAACGAGAGTGTTCTCCGCCCACCGTCAATTGACGGTGGGCAGGGGACAAGTGGTTAATATGGCACCTCATTCCAAAGAACTCTCTGAGGATCTGAAAAAATTAATTATTGCTCTATATAAAAGATGGCCTAGGCCAGTGATGGCGAACCTTGGCACCCCAGATGTTTTGGAACTACATTTCCCATGATGCTCAACTACACTGCAGAGTGCATGAGCATCATGGGAAATGTAGTTCCAAAACATCTGGGGTGCCAAGGTTTGCCATCACTGGCCTAGGCTATAAGAAGATTGCCAAGACCCTGAAACTGAGCTGCAGCATGGTTGCCAAGACCATACAGCGGTTTAACAGGACAGGTTCCAGTCATAACAGGCCTCAACATGGTCGACCAAAGAAGTTGAGTGCACGTGCTCAGCGTCATATCCAGAGGTTGTCTTTGGGAAATAGAGGTATGAGTGCTGCCAGCATTGCTGCAGAGGTTGAAGGGGTGGGGGGTCAGCCTGTCAGTGCTCAGACCATACGCCGCACTCTGCATCAAATTGGTCTGCATGGCTGTCATCCCAGAAGGAATTCTAAAGATGATGCACAAGAAAGCCCGCAAACAGTTTGCTTAAGACAAGCAGACTAAGCACATGGATTACTGGTACCACGTCATGTGGTCTGATGAGACCGAAATAAACTTATTTGGTTCAGATGGTGTCAAGCGTGTGTGGCGGCAACCAGCTGAGGAGTACATAGACAAGTGTGTCTTGCCTACAGTCAAGCATGGTGGTGGGAGTGTCATGGTCTGGGGCTGCATGAGTGCTGCCGGCACTGGGGAGCTACAGTTCTTTGAGGGAACCATGAATGCCAACATGTACTGTGATATACTGAAGAAGAGCATGATCCCCTCCCTTCAGAGACTCGGCTGCAGGCCAGTATTCCAACATGATAACGACCCCAAACACACCTCCAAGACGACCACTGTCTTGCTAAAGAAGCTGTGGCTAAAGGTGATGGAATGGCCAAGCATGTCTCTGGACCTAAACCCTATTGAGCATCTGTGGGGCATCCTCAAATGGAAGGTGGAGGAGCGCAAGGTCTCTAACATCCACCAGCTCTGTGATGTTGTCATGGAGGAGTGGAAGAGGACTCCAGTGGCAACCTGTGAAGCTCTGGTGAACTCCATGCCCAAGAGGGTTGAGGCAGTGCTGGAAAATAATGGTGACCACACAAAATATTGACACTTTGGGCCCAATTTGGACAACAAAACGGCTTTGTTTTCCCCCAAAATCCATACCAGGCCCTTTGGGTCTGGCATAGATTTTAAGGTGAACTCCACTGCAAAATTTAAAAAGAAATCGGTGTTGGGTCCCCCCCAAAATCCATACCAGATCCTTATCCAAGAAAGCAGCCTGGCAGGCCAGGAAAGGGGGGGCGGTGAGCGAGCATCCCCCCTCCTGAACCATACCAGGCCATACCAGGCCGCTTGCCCTCAAGGGCCATATCCCCACGACCCTGGCCCGGTGGGCAGTGGGACCCCTACATATTCACCCCCAAAAAAATCAAAAAGTAAAAACCTTGGCAGTGACAACTGTTATATAGGCATGGGCGGGGCCACTTGGTGATGTAACCGAGTGACCCCACCCCTTCTGACATCATGTGATGTCATGTGATGTCAGAGGGGGCGGGGTCATCTGGTTACATCAGCGGGTAGCCTCGCCCTTGCCTATATAACAGCTGTCACAGCCAAAAGACAGCAGTCGCCAGGAGGCCTCCCATGGAGGCAGAGTTTTTTCATTTTTTTTGCAATTTTTTTGGTCCATCGGGCAGCCTGATTGATGATAGACATCGTAGGACACTTTTTATTTTATTTTAGTTTTTTTTAATAAACGAATTGTCAAAAACTGTCTATTGTGTTTTTTTTGGTGAATGGGTAGAGGTACAATGTACCCCTACCCATTCACATGGGGGGGCGGGATCTTGGGGCCCCCTTGTTAAAGTGTGCTTCCAGATTCCAATAAACCCCCCCACCCGCATACCCCCACATCCACCGGGCCAGGGTTGTGGGGATGAGGCCCTTGTCCCCATCAACATGCACCCTCCCCATGTTGAGGGCAAGCGGCCTGGTATGGTTCAGGAAGGCGGGGTGCTCGCTCGGATAAGGGTCTGGTATTGATTTTGGGGATCCCACGCCAATTGTTTTTCAATTTTGGCATAGAGTTCCCTTTAAAATCCCCTTAAAAATCTATGCCAGACCCAAAGGGCCTGATATGGATTTTGGAGGGGGGGGCCCACACTGTTTTTTTTTTTTATTAAAGATTTTGGCGTGGAGCTCTCCTTAAAATCCATACCAGACCCAAAGGGTTGATTTTTTCCTTGATTTTTCATCTATATTGCCGGGAGCCGGCAATACATTACAGCCGCGAGCAAGATTAAATGAGACTTTTATCTTTAGAAATGTCATTTTGCTGCGGCACTGTTCTATACATTGCACAGATGTACCACTTTACAGGCAGACTAAGGGGACCCCCAGGCACGATGTTTAACCACTTCAACACCGGGCTTTTTTTACCACCTCAATACTGGGCCTTTTCTGGCACTTCTCTCCTACATGTACAAATCATCATTCTTTTGCTAGAAAATTACTCAGAACCCCCAAACATTATATATGTTTTTTTAGCAGACACCCTAGGGAATAAAATGACAGTCATTGCAACTTTTTTTCTTGCACGGTATTTGCACAATAATTTTTCAAACGCCTTTTTTTGTAAAAAAATGGTTTCATGAATTAAAAAATAACAAAACAGTAAAGTTAGCCCAATTTTTTTGTAAAATCTGAAAAATTATGTTATGCCGAGTAAATAGATACCTAACATGTCACGCTTTAAAATTGCGCACACTCATGGAATGGCGCCAAACTTCGGTACTTAAAAATCTCCATAGGCGACCCTTTGAAAATTTTTACAGGTTACCAGGTTAGAGTTACAGAGGAGGTCTAGTGCTAGAATTGTTGCACGTGCTCTAACGCACGCGGCGATACCTCACATATGTGGTTTGAATGGCGTTTACATACGTGGGCGGGACTTACGTGTGCGTTTGCTTCTGATCGCGAGCTACCAGGGACAGGGGCGTTTTAAAAAAAATATATATATTTTTATTTATATTTTTTACTTAATTTTTTTATTTTTACACTTTTTTTACATTTTTTTTGATCACTTTTATTCCTATTACACGGAATGTAAACATCCCTTGTAATAGGAATGGTGTGTGACAGGTCCTCTTTATGGAGAGATGCGGGGTCAATAAGACCCCACATCTCTCCTCCAGGCTGGAAAGCATGAGATCGTAAAAAAAATTCACCAATCTCATGCTTACTAGCCGCAATGGCGGCTTTGTTTACTTCTGAGGACCCGGGCGTCACGTCATCACATCGTGCCTGGGCCTCCGACGGTCATAGAGATGACTGGTGACCATCTGGTCACCAGTCATCCCTATGCTTCACCTCCGGCGCCGGACGATTCATTCTCCGGGCCCCCGATGGAACGGGAGAGCCCGGAGAAGCACCGCATGGCGGCTGGAGGGGGGGGTGTCCCCTTCCGCCGCCTATAAGAACGATCAAGCGGCGGAACTGCCGCTATGATCATTCTTATGGTGCGCAGAATCGCCGGCAGAAGACAAGGATATCTGAATGATGCCTCTAGCTGCAGGCATCATTCAGATATCCCCCCACAAAGCCCAGGACGTCATATGACGTCCACTCAGGATGGGAGATCCCATCTGTGGACGTCATATTACTATGGACAGGTAGGGAAGTGGTTAATGGAATATTTAATTTGTATTGTTTCACTTTAAGCATTATTAAAATTAAAAATAATCCTCCTGAAAAAATAATTGTTGTTATAAAAAATTTTTTTTGCATTGATACATGTCCCCTGGGGCAGTACCCAGGTCCCCATACACTTTTTATGGCAATAACTTGCATATAAGCCTTTAAAATTAGCACTTTTGTTTTTTCATGTTCGTGTCCCATAGACTTTAATAGGGTTCGCATGTTCGCTCAAACTTTTTGCCTGTTCGCATGTTCTGGTGCGAACCGAACCAGGGGGTGTTCGGCTCATCCCTAGTCAATATAGAAATTGAAGGGAAATCTCCACATGAGGGAAAGACAATGATGAAAACTGACAGTGGTTCTTATCTGATTTCTTAGCCCTCGTACACACGGCCGAGATTCTCGTTGAAAAAAACATGTCGTTTTTTTCGACAAGATTCTTGGACAAGAAACTTGTCCCGGCCGAGTGTACACACGCGCGTTTCAAAGAACCCGCGGTTCTTTGAATGGAGCGTACGCGGTGACGTCATCGACTACGACGAGCATGCGCTCGTCACATTCGATGCTGTCGCCGCCATCTTGGTATACCCTACGTATGCCTAGGAAGCTACCGCGCATGCGTCGAATTCATTTCGAACATGCGCGGGCTTCCGGGAGGACAGGTAAGTGTACACACACTCACTTTTCTCGTCGAGAAACATGCCGAGGAGAATCTCGACGAGAAAATAGAGAGCAGGTTCTCTATTTTCTCGTCGAGGTTTCTTGTTGGTTTTCTCGACGAGAAACCCGATAGCCGCGTACACACGACCGATTTACTCGGCAAGACCTCTCTGCCAGCAAGTTTCTTGCTGGTTCTTGCCGAGAAAATCGGCCGTGTGTACGAGGCCTGACTCTACAAAACTAAAAGGAAAAAACGTTTTGGCAGGAGTTGTGCTTTGCAATGCAATGACAGTCTTAAAGTGGTGTTCTGGCCGAAATTACACTTTTTAAAAAAAAATACCCCTAGAATACACAATTTTAATGTATTCTAGTAAAGTTAGTCTGTAAACTAAGGTCCGTTTTGTTAGGTTATTACAGCATTTAGATAGTATATAAACTAGAAATAGGCCGTGGCCATTTTAAGTGTGGGCATCTGAAGCCAGACTGCAGATGTCTTCCTGGATATCACAAGCAGTGTAATCGGTTTCACTTTCATGTTATATTTTCTCTCCAGTTTCATAGCAAGTTGCCGCCCCCTATTTATGTAAACATCTCCTCCCCTCCTCCCCTCCAGTATGTACAAGCAATATTATTCTAGAAACACAGAAATATGTTGCTAAAGGTAAGAGCTTTAAAAATATCCTAATTGTAAACTAAATCATTTGTTTCTGTGCAGATATATCTACATAATACGATTATATATATATATAATGTAGATATATCTGCACAGAAACAAATAATTTAGTTTACAATTAGGATATTTTTAAAGCTCTTACCTTTATCAGCAGATTTCTGTATTTGAAGATGAGGGACGAGAAGGCCGAAGTTGAGGGATGAGGGGTATGTGTGTGTATCAATCACAGAACATTGCATCACCCCAACACATCGAATCGCATCACTCACAGAACATTGCATCACTCCAACACATCGAATCGCAGGGCCCACAGAACATTGCATCACCCCAGCACATCGGATCGCAGGGCCCACAGAACATTGCATTACCCCAGCACATCGAATCGCAGGGCCCACAGAACATTGCATCACCCCAGCACATCGAATCGCAGGGCCCACAGAACATTGCATAACCCCCAACACATCGAATCGCAGGGCCCACAGAACATTGCATCACCCCAGCACATCGAATCTCATCACTCACAGAACATTGCATAACCCCCAACACATCGAATCGCAGGGCCCACAGAACATTGCATCACCCCAGCACATCGAATCGCAGGGCCCACAGAACATTGCATAACCCCCAACACATCGAATCGCAGGGCCCACAGAACATTGCATCACCCCAGCACATCGAATCTCATCACTCACAGAACATTGCAACACCCCCAACACATCGAATCGCAGGGCCCACAGAACATTGCATCACCCCCAGCACATCGAATCGCAGGGCCCACAGAACATTGCAACACCCCCAACACATCGAATCGCAGGGCCCACAGAACATTGCAGCACCCCCAGCACATCGAATCGCAGGGCCCACAGAACATTGCAACACCCCCAACACATCGAATTGCATCACTCACAGAACATTGCATAACCCCCAACACATCGAATCGCATCACTCACAGAACATTGCATAACCCCCAGCACATCGAATCGCAGGGCGCACAGAACATTGCAACACCCCCAACACATCGAATCGCAGGGCCCACAGAACATTGCAACACCCCCAACACATCGAATTGCAGGGCCCACAGAACATTGCAACACCCCCAACACATCGAATTGCAGGGCCCACAGAACATTGCAACACCCCCAACACATCGAATCGCAGGGCTTACAGAACATTGCATAACCCCCAACACATCGAATCGCATCACTCACAGAACATTGCATCACCCCCAGCACATCGAATCGCATGGCCCACTGTACAGTTCTAGAGCGGGGGGGGGGGGTGTTAGAGATGCGCGGGACGTTTTTTTTTTTATCACACTGTACCCTTGTTGGGTGCGGGGGGATGCGCCGCCGCGGGGGTTGTTTTTTTTTTTGACAGTAGGGGTGGGTACTGCCGCGGGACGGGTCTTTTTTTTTTCACTGTACAGTTGATGAGCGTGGGGGTGTGGCCTGGGGGAGGTGCTGACGCGGGACTGCTTTTTTTGTTTTTTATTTTTTTCACTGTACAGTACATAAGGGGGGGGGGGCTGGGGGAAGTTTTTTTACACTGTAGTGTAGAGTTGCTTATGAGGGGGGGGGCGGGGTTCTGGCGCGGGACAGTTTTTTTTTTTCTCCACTACACTGGCTACCACTGTTTTGTTCTCCGACACCGGGACGGCTTTTTACACATTTTCTTCCCCACCCGCGCCCGTACCTCTTGTTACGAATCTCGGGATGAGGGGGATGAGGGGGACAGCACGTCAGCACTTCACGTCATTAGCAAATCAGCTCGCTGAGTAGGGAGGGAGGAGCTCCAGCTCCAGGCGGACCAAGGGAAGGGAGGGCGTGCCTTAGTTACAATGTAAATGAGATGAGAGGGCACAGGGCCTCCTGGGATTGAAGAAAAAACATCTCCCAGGAGGCATAGCAGTCAGTGGATGATGCTAGAAGACCTGTTGCGGCCGCGGCGCGAGATATAAACATACCAATATAAAACAGTGAGTTTTAAAAAAAAAAAAAAAATGATATGCCAATTAGTTTTTAGGGGACATAAATACATTGGATGCAAACAAGTTGTAAAAGAGGGTGGAACTCCACTTTAAATGGGTTGTATGTTTTAATTTTTTTTTAAATAACAAACATGTTATACTTACCTCCACTGTGCAGCTCGTTTTGCACAGAGTGGCCCCAATCCTCCTGTTTTGGGGTCCCTCGGCGGCAGTCTCAGCTCCTCCCTGCAATAGCTAACCCCCCTCTGTGGGTTAGCTTGCGGTTGGCTCCCTGTCATACACTCTGCGTCCATAGACTCGGTCCCGCCCCCCGGCGGCCACGTTATTAGATGTGATTGACAGCAGCGCGAGCCAGTGGCTGCGCTTCTATCAATCTATCCTATCTATCCAATCAATGGCCAGACTCCGTGGAGAAGAGGACGCCGTGGGACGTGCACAACAGGTGAACGGGCTTAGGTAAGTAAACGGGAGGGGGCTGGGGGGGCCATCATTGCCAGGTGTTTTTCACCTTTATGCATAGGATGCATAAAGGTGAAAAAACACGAACCTTTACAACCCCTTTAAGCTGCTAGAGTAAGCAAGATACTCTCTTAAATTAAGAGATGCAGAGATTTAAGTGAGTGAGAGAAAGAGAGAGAGAGACAGAGAGAGGCATAGACATAATCTTGCCCCCATACAAAAAAAATTGTAACACCAAATCAAGAATATATAGTTCAGTTTTTTGCACTAGTTCACAAGGATGTCACTGAAATGGAGGGAATGCAAGGAAAGGCATCTGAATTAATAAGGGGCATGGAAGAAAAATTAGCTGAACTGAATTTATTCTCCCTTGAGGCAATTTAGGAATAATATGGTCACCTTGTATTAACACATAAATGTCTATAGAGCAATTTCGTTTAAAGATTTTATTTATTTAAAAACAGAACACTATAGAATGTAAATCCATGGAGCTATCCAATAGCCTCTGGGAATCAGGGAGACTTTTTTTTCCAGTTAAAGATCACTGGAACATGCTTTTAAAGTTATTTTTAATTAATTGCAGGTTTATGTTTCTGACTTGCTAATAAATAAATCGTGCCTTTTTTTATTTTTTTATTTTTAATTTTTTTTAGAATCTGTTGAGTTTTTTTTTTTTTTTAGACTTTGCAAACTTTCAAATTTGCCTCACTTAGCAAAGGCTATAGTTGGCGTTTTCACCAGTTTCTGTTATGAGTGATCAGGCATCTGTTGTAGGTTGTGTAGGCTCTGGAATTATGTCCCTGCAATGTACACTTATACACACAATTTTCTTTGAACACAAATAATGATGACAGTGACAGACTTGGACTAGACATGCCTTCTGCTGTGATGTTCTAAAATCGGCCATTAGAACCTAATAAAGCAGATCATCCAGGTTATTATTTGAAATTTTATTACTAGCCACTCTAAGGTCATCAGCTACATCATGTTTCGGTAAACACAGTACATATCAGCCTTACCACATGGTCCTTTTACCATACTGAACTTTTCTCTAAAAATATGAAGCTTATTTAGAAAATGTTCAGATTGTATTAAGATTAAAATACTGCAGCCTGAGGCGGGAAGGGTGACTTAGAGTACATATTTATAAAGAACACATACTAAACTGGGTTGCAGGCATCGTGATTTTTTTCATCCAACAAAACCGACAAAAAGTGTTTTAATAAACTGAGAATTGAGGAGAAAAACCACATGCTTATAATTACCCTTCAATCACACTGGAAAATTAAGTCACGAAATGCATAAATGGGACACAGTCTACTCGCTCTTGGTTTTTCACCTAGTCATTTCTGTAGTGCAACAATATACAATATACAATATACAATATACTTTACTTTGATAGTTCTGTTGGTTTCTAACCCACCCTCTAGGGCAGGGATCCTCAAACTACGGCCCTCCAGCTGTTGCGGAACTACAAATCCCATGAGACATTGCAAAACTCTGACATTCACAGACATGACTAGGCATGATGGGAATTGTAGTTCCTAAACACCTGGAGGGCCATAGTTTGAAGACCCCTGCTCTAGGGGAAACTCCCAGACTCTTTGGCCCAACCTCCTTGCTGTTTCTCAGATATAGAAAGCCTGATGTATCAAAGTAACACTAAGAAGTTCCTTACAGCCTCAACCTTAGAGTTAAACCTTTTAAGAAAGTTTAAATCTGACTGATGATACATCAAGTAAGAGGACTAAAGTTACACAACACATGTTTTAGGAATCAGACCCACTCACTACACATGTGAGGAGTCATTAGAGACATTAGAGACCACACAATTGCATTGAATAAGATCTGCAGTCTCATATAGATAGTAGCCACCCTACCTAGGGTACAGTAAAATTGCCTGCAGCACTCCTTACTTGCCTAAAGGGGCTCATTCCAGGTGGTATAAAACTTTATAATGTTTGCTGATGCTAATGTTTGCTAAATACTGTCCTGAGCTCTACCGCTGTTCCCACCTTCACCTACAGGACTGTTTTAGCAGTGTTTTAACCCTATTGTGCCTCCAAATTTCCCATAATTATTTCATTCCAGGTAGAAGACACATCTGGCAAACTGGGCACTGTGGTATTATGTGAGCTGGGGGGGAGGGGCACCACGAGGAGATTGGGGGAGGGGGGAATTTGGGGGGAAGCAGAGTGTAAGAATTGTTCTAGGAGGGGAAAGTGGGGAGGGAAGTACTAGGAATGGTGTTTTAGGAGGATTTGTATGGGGGGGGGGGGGTTGGGGGGGGGTTTGTGCTAAAAGAGGTGATATGGGGGGATTGGTGCTAGTAGGAAAGAATTGGTGGTATTTGTGCTAGGTGGGGAAATCTCTGCTAAGAGGAGGGTGGGGGGATTTTTGCTAGGAGGAGAAATTTGTGCTAGGAGGAGAATGGGGGTACTTTTGCTGGGAGTGGGGATTTGGAGTAGGGTGGGGGGTTGTGTACTCAGAGAGGAACTTTGAGGGAGTTAAATGGTAGAAGATTTGTGCTAGGAGGGGTGATTTACCTGGTGTGGGGGGCATTTTTGCCAGGGGGAATTCAGCAGGGGAAGTGGATTTGTACTGGGAAGAGGGGGAATTTATGCTTAGAGGGAAAGCATGCAGATTTGTGCTAATTTTTTTTCAATGATGGGTTACTGACACATAATGCTTGGGGGGGGGGGGGCGTTTGGCATGTTCGCCCTGGGCTCTAGATGACCTTGTCCCACCACTGGCTCAGAGACATGGTTGTCTTATTTTAATGTATTTTTACATTATTTCTCTCTGCTTCACACCATTTTCACTCACCTTGTACTCTCAATGAAGCTTCAAGGTTTTAAAGAGACAGTCTGACCTATTGAAGAACAGGAGGGTTTAGCTGGTTTCAAGCAGCACACAGGCCACAGCGTGAAGTGTAGTGAGGACAGCACAGTGAAACAGCAGCTACCTAGCAAATAGAGTACAGGACAGTGACTACACAGAGGCCTGCTACCCTGTCAGTGCAGTCACCCGGAAATATGGCAATTTAACAGTCTCTGCACTATCAAGTACCTCCACAAGGGTATCACAGAGTCAGACATTGTCATATAAAACAAGGTCCCAACTGGGTTCCTTTAAATCCTCATTTGCAAGTAATGCACTTGCCATTGCCAACGCAAAAGCTGAAGACATGAAAGCTTGAGCAGACTTTGCAGAGCAAGAAATGCAGATGAAGAAAAAGAAAGCGAGGTTGGAGGCTGAGAGGGAACATGAGGCCTGAAAAGGCACAGCAAGGTACATCCTTAGAAATGCAGAAATCACACTTGCTGGCTTAAAAAATGGCAAGAATCTTTATGGTGTAGGACCCTCTAGCTAGTGTGCTAGGTGTAAATAGTTGGCTGTTAGGGATGGGCCGATCACCCCCTGGTTCGGTTCGCACCAGAACATGCAAACAGGCAAAAAATTTGTTCGAACACGCGAACACCGTTAAAGTCTATGGGACACGAACATGAAAAATCAAAAGTGCTAACAAAAGTTTTAAAAACGCCCGTTTTTTCGGGAGCAGTGATTTTAATAATGCTTAAAGTGAAACAATAAAAGTGAAATATTCCTTTAAATTTCGTAACTGGGGGGTGTCTATAGCATGCCTGTAATGTAGCGCATGTTTCCCGTGTTTAGAACTGTCCCTGCACAAAATGTCATTTCTAAAGGAAAAAAACTACTCGTGGCTATTAATGAATTGTTGAGTCCAGGCAATACAGATAAGTCATTGAAAAAAAACGGCAGGAGTCTCTCCCCCAGTCCATTACCAGGCCCTTTGGGTCTGGTATGAATATTAAGGGGAACCCCAAACCAAAATGAAAAAAAAATGCGTGGGGTCCCCCCAAATTCCATTACCAGGCCCTTCAGGTCTGGTAAGGATATTAGGGGGAACCCTGCGCCAATTAAAAAAAATGGCGTGGGTTCCCCCTCAAAATCCAGGTACGAAATTTAAAGGAATATTTCACTTTTATTGTTTCACTTTAAGCATTATTAAAATCACTGCTCCCGAAAAAACTTCAGTTTTTAAAACTTTTTTTGCATTGATACATGTCCCCTAGGGCAGGACCCAGGTCCCCAAACACTTTTTATGACAGTAACTTGCATATTAACCTTTAAAATTAGCACTTTATATTTCTTCCATAGACTTTTAAAGGGTGTTCCGCGGCTTTTCGAATTTGCAGTGAACACCCAAAATTGTTCGCTGTTCGGCGAACGGACGAACAGCCAATGTTTGAGTCGAACTCATGTTCGACTCAAACAGATAGCCCATCCCTATTGGCTGTTAGTATAGGTAAATTGGTTTGGCTGAGAGCCAAGTCTGGGTTGAATCTCGGTCAGGGTTGAGTGACTCAGGGAGGCTGGAGGCTGTTTTTTGGAACCTTGGAGAAGCGTCCAGATGTAGTTGAAGGAGGCTAGGCAGAGCTGATTGGCACATTTATGATGGCCCCAGCCAATCCCCAGGAAATGGGCTGGCAGGAGGCAGGCCACCTCATAAATGGGCATGAGTCATGCCAGCAGGGGCAGTCGGATGGAAGATAGAGATGGAGTGCTGAGGAGACTGTCGGTGGCCCTTGAGGGTGCCCTGGGGCCTCGGACACGGGTGCTGGAAGGATCCCCAACAATACATGGAGGAACCCCTTCATGGAGGCATGGGAGCAAGGAGAGGACAGCGGGAGCAGGTCAGCATGTCTGGAAGATCTCCTGAGAAGTCAGCAGGGTGGGCAGGTGAGTGTTCAGTCTGGGAAGACTGCGGAGAGACTGTCAGTCTGTGAGGACTGTGGAGAAGTGAAAGGGGCAGCTGCAGCCAGGTGGGCTGGCAGTGCCTGAAGAGGTGGTGCTGGCATCCGTAGCGACAGAAATGTATGCCCAACACTGACTTTTTTCTACACAGCTAAGGGGCCTTGGATTCCTGCCTATAATGTTCTCTTTGCTCTAATCTGACTAAGTGCTGTGTCAGATCCACTGTCAGTGTGCCCGCGGAGTACTGCAAGCATGCGAGGTGCTGGAGGAAGCAGAGGAGTGTATAAAGACTGATAATAGGAAATGTTGTCCCTGGAATTGTTTTAAAGTCAAATGGGCATCCCATAATTCCTAATCTCCATCTGTGTTCTAATCCTTCCAATAAATAACAAAAACAAAGTACTGGACTGTTTTCTGTCTCTGAAGAGACTGTGGAAATTAGGTGTACCTGGCTGTGCAGGGTGGGGGATCCCAGTTTACTTGCTGCTCCTTAGGGGGTGTGCTATATTGGAAAAGCAGTAACAGGCAGCAGCTGCCATAGCTGAAGCAGACACCTTAAAATCAGATGTATAACTTAATAGGGAATACAGAAGAAGCAGTAACGTAATTGGTCCAGAAACAAAACCCCAATATTCACTGCAACACAGTTCAGAGTACATCTATCAAGATTCCAAGCAAAGTAGCAACACTTGCAAAAAAAGAGATGAGAAAAAATGCCATTGAAGAGAATAACCAAAGATGTTATCTACCACCACTGCAAGTCAGCGACAAGTCTCAAGAGAGCTCAAAGCAAAGTGACAACTGCCATAGCGGACCCCTCATATACAAGATACTGGAGTCTGCAAATTATCCTTTAAGTTTAGCTTTCACGTCAAAGCGGTACGACCTAGCTAAAGGTATGATTAAACACCACCTTTCCATCATAACCATACACATTCAGCTCTGGTCCAAACACTAGCCGAGTCACAATAGACTTTGCCAAGTTCTTTCCATGACACAAGTTAGTCACTAAAAGATATGAGAAGTTCAGTGATCATGCTGAAATTTACAGGGCTGGTGATCTTCCTGTGGAAATGCTATTAGAGACTTAGAGTTATCATGCAGTGAAGAGATAGATTCACTAATAAAATTTGAAATTAGTCTTCTGGGAATTCCAAACAAATCAGGACGATAAACATAAAATATCCAGAGACTGGCCTTAAAATGATTTGGGATAGCCTTGATAAGTGTCTTATGCCTCAGTAGAAGAAGTAGAAAGTGTAGTGTTCAAAGGGATTGATGACTTTCCTTACATACCTAAAAAAGCTTATCAAAAACTCAGGAAGTTAAAGTCTAACTTTTTTTTGCTTTAGATAGAGTGGAGAGGGATTAGGACTCCTTTGAGGTTTTTATTGCTGTCTGTGTCCCCATTAGGAAGATTCACCCTCTCTATTTGCCCTGTTACTGTTGTCACTGAGAGTGAATATAAAATAAAAAAAGAAAAAAAAATGTTGGTTTGTCATTTGAACAAGAATAGAGGGGAAATATTCCAATGGGGACACTAGTTCTGAAAACCAGGGATTCCCACAATTTGGAGGGATTTCCTCTCAATTCCTGTTTTCACCATGAAGTAGGAATTGATGGGTAATCTCAATGGGACACAGATCACAAAAACTCACAATATAATCCTCCCTAGTTCAATTTTAAGTGATTTGATAATGGAACTTCAGGTAGTAAAATCTGAAAAGTATTTAAAAGGACATGCCTTTCTTGATGCAGCCAGGGAGGGGTGTCAACCCTATTGAACAAAAGTTACGCTATGACTTAGCTTCAAATATAAAAAACAGTACAACATTCCATTTCCCCCGTCTCTGTTTTTGTGGACTTTGTTTACCAGCAAACTAAAACAAAAGATTTTACTAGTTACTAGTTTGATTCTACATTGTCATCTACCGAGGTCTGCAAAAAAGCCGTAGTTGGTAGGTCCCAAAGTGTGTCTAGTTAGGGTTTTCCTGGTAAGCCAAAAGAACAAAGGCATTAAACTTTGTGCAATTCTTCATGACCTATTTAACAAGTTTTTATCCGACTCAACCTTCTTTGATATCTTCAGTAGGAAGGGCACCAGCTCTCCCTACTTCTTAAAAAATTGGGCAGGAATTGTGGAGATGGTGGGGAGGAAAGTATCTGGCTACCAAGTTCTGAATACAGACAAATAGAAATGTTCTTATCAAGTCTATTGAATGCAATCAGGTCCAAAACTTTATCCTTTGACAATTCTGCTCTCTGGGAGACATATGGTTGGGATTAATGGTCCTATAACGTTCCTTATGCTAAAAGGCTAGACCTAGGATGGGAAAACTATAGGAGATGTCTGTCTAGGAAGCATACACAAATCAACGTCTGTTAACAGCATGCTCACAAATACACTATAGAACAGACCCTTCTCTTTACAGTTATGCCATAACCATTTCCTCATAAAAGAATTGCCACACACCACCCATTTGCAATAATCTTTGGCTCCTCTAGTGACTACCTTGCCTGTGACAGTGGCCAAGATCCTTTAGGGTGCACAGATATTCAAAAAAACTAAAGATGGCAACCAGGTGGCAATGTCTATTGAGGAAATTGACTAGTAAAAGATGACACAACAGCTGGGTTCCTCTTCCCTTCAGATGACAAAGACATTGCATACCTGACAGAGAACCTATACTAAAGTGTTTCTGTTCAGAAATGAGCAACCAAATAATTAAGAATAGTCATGAAATGAGAAATGAGCAGCCAAATTATTAAGAATGGTCATGCAGAAATAGCTGCAGCTCTTAAATACTCTGAGGAGTGCTGGCACCTGCCCTTATTCAGAGTACATCACCCAAAATAGCCAGGTAATAAAAGAGTGGTGTTTGACTCCCACTCCAGTGGGTGCAGAGGTAAGAGATGGAGATGCAGTGGTGAGAACCATGGAACTAGGTGAGCTGTAGATGGGGGTCCAGAAGTGAGATGTGGAAGGTGGGGCAGAGATGAGCTGTGGCAGGGGAGTTCAGAGTTGAGCTATGGGTTGTGGGTGCAGAGGTGAACTGTGAATAGGCAGGGCTGGTGGAAGGATTTTTGACAACCTAGGCAAAACCTAATTTTGCCGCCCCCATTTGCTCCACCCCTGACTCCACCTCATTTGCTCTCCCCATGTATACTCCACCTTTTTAATGAAGCGCCCATCAAATGCAGCCCACCAGCGCCCATCAATGTAGCCTCACCAGCGCCCATCAAATGCAGCCTCACCAACTCCCATCAAATGCAGCCTCACCAGCGACCATCACATCAAGCCTACCAGCGCCATCAATGCAGCCTACCAGCGCCCATCAATGCAGCCTACCAGCGTCCATCAATGCAGCCTACCAGTGCCCATCAATGAATGTTTGCTTACTTCCATTAATTCGGGAGTCGGGACACAGATGCTGAGACTTAGTTGCTTGCTGCAGAGAGAAGAGAGTAAGAACACCAGAGGTTGGGTGCCCTAGGCAGCAGTGCTGCCTAGTTTGCCTAGTGGTAGCACCGGCCCTGTGAATAGGGCACAGAGGTAAGTTGCAGACTGGCAGTGAAGGGATGAATTGTGGATGGAGAACATAGATTTTAGATGTGTACAAGGGGCACAGAAATAAGCTGTGAAATAGGGTTGCAAAGGTGAGCAGTGGATTGTTGCTTGCAGAGGAGGATGGAGACTTACTGGAGGACTGCAAAGCATACAGAGTTCAGAGGTCAAGAGTATGTAATATATTGCAAGGCATACAGTGCTGTTCACTGTTCTCCTTGCTGAAGAGGAAATTGTACCTAAGGACCTGCAAATTAAGGATCTCCCTGCTTTCTCTTTAATAATTGTGTGGATCTCTTCTGCTGCGTCTTGATCAGTACACCACCAATCATCAGATATCCAGCCATTAGGGGTGCAGCTTTGACATGCTGAGCCCGCATTTCCTGCAGGGAAAGGGACCCTGCACTTTTTTGTTTTTTTATAAAGCGTAGCTGCACAGAAATTACATGGTGCATTGGTATAATGCGTTTCCGTATGCGGGAAACCACATCACGCTTTTCACTGCATGGGGGTATCATTAAGTGTTAATGGCATCCCCTTTCATTTTCTTTAACCACTTGAGCGCCGTAAGATTTTACTCCCTTCATGACCATACATGTTTTTGCTATTTAGCACTGTGCTACTTTAACTGGTAATTGTGTGGTCATGCAATGCAGTACACAAACAAAATTTACATAATTTTTCACACAGATAGTGCTCTCTTTTGGTGATATTCGATAACCAACATATAATAAATTCCCTAAAACCCTTGACCTTAACACTAAATTAAGTTAATATAATAGAATCCCGAAATTTACACAAAATTAGACTAATCCCTATCCCTATCCAGGCCTTTTTTCCTTATTGTAATAATTTATTTGTTCACTGAAAGTGAAATATTCCATGGTTAAGAATTATTGATAAAATCTCGGCATATTACTCAAGCCAAGGTTACAGTTGTTTAACTTTCTTTAAATGTAAATGTTCACTTACTGAAACACGAATGAAGCAATGCATTTTCCACATATTACTGTGAAAACCTGGGAGAATAAAGAAGCGTCTGTGGCAAGTGCAGAATACAGAGATAAACCACTGCAGGGCACTATCTTTTTATTCCTGTCAGTAGTAAACTCTCCTAGTCAGCAGGGAGTACATAGTGTTGATTTGCTGAAAATCTTAGATTATATCAGCACAGTGGTGACTGCAGATTGGAGAGGGTAAAGGTAGAGGTGCCCAAAAGGTGAAACAACGCTGAAAGCTACAGCGGCAAAGGAAAAATGTCTTGACATTTAAAAGACACTAACAGGCCTCAGAAATAAAGCAACACACACTGGAGTCCTGAATCCAACAGACCTGAGAGAAATGTGTAACAGGGAAAGAAGAACTAATAAAAAAAAAAAAAGTAGAAATAAAAAAATAATATCTCTCATATGTGTACTCATACTGTGCCTGTTCCATTATTGCTAAGATAACAATTATTTATTATCGGTTTGTTTATTTTATATTATAATGTGAAGTTTTGCACCTACACGGTATGTAAACATACCTGCACATACACTGAGTATAATTAAAGTGTTTAAAAGGTAATCTGACACAAGACACAACTAAAATTAGGGTAAGACTAATGTTGTAATTCTCTGACCCCACCGCAGCCTACTACTAGTAAGGTTTAACAATGTCCCAGTCACTGTCCTGGAAACACCATGGGAAGTCAATGATCAGCAGCTTTTATCAGAGGCTACTCACAATGGTGTAAAATGATAAAAAACCTGCGCTTAGTGAAAAACAAGTGATCTCTAAAATGTGTAGTTTGACACCTGCACTCACGGTATTGTACACATCAATACTAAACAGATATTTTATCAAAGGAAAAGTGTTGCACTGTCAATTAATAAAGTGCATCAATTTTAAATCACCAGATACATACTGTATACTCATAAAGTGCATCAGTGATACATATAACAATTCATGTTAATTGATATCATAGCTGAAATTCCTTGACAGAATATGAATAAAGTGCAATCATGGAACAGGGAATCTTCGGATCGGTAGCACACCCACACATAGAGTAAAGTAGAAAGTCTTTATTGAAGCATAAATATTAAAATCACTGGATGAGTGCAGGCAAAACGTGCAATCATGCATGAAAATAAAGTGCAAAAATTTGGTATAAAACAATCCAGAAAGAAAAAGTCTGTATGGTGATAATCCAAATGTAAAATTAGAAAATATCGCGCCCAAAATACATGAAATAAATAATGAAAATTAATTGATTGAAAATACACAGGTGACACAACTCAAGTGAAAAAACCCTTTGTAAAGGGGTTCCTACCACCAAAATAAATGAATATGGTAGCAAAATGTGTAAAAAAAAATCTAAATCAATATTAATAAACGATAATAGCAAAAGATGAATGGTCAATCCGAGTGAGTAATTATTGTCAATAAATGAAACACCAGTGTCCAATATATTAAATTAAATTCAAATAAGATGCTTGAAAATCTTTAGAGCAAGGCTCCAAGCTAGAAAAAATTTCATGGGAAAGGAAGTCCAGCGTGTATATAAAAGTATCAGGGGAGAAGAAGTTCAGCACAGGTATGGAAGTGTCGCCTTCATACTGGATAACGGGAGAAAAAAAAACTCTGGAAGGTAATTCAAGGTGAGAGATTATAGTGCAGGAGAATTAACCCAGGAAATCCACGGTTATCAGAGAAAATCAAATCCACCACGGTGAATACGTATATTAAGAAATGGGTACGTTACCAGAAGTGGTGGACCTCCGCTATGGCAAGGTCTATCAGGCCTGCAGATATCACCCTCTGCGGGGTACAGGAGTTCATCCACCTGATTTTAGGAAGCTGTTATCCCAATGCAGTTTGATAGTATCCACTAGTACTGCTTCCTTCACTATGGCTGCTGCGATGAATCACTCCAAATGGTATAGAAACGAAATCTCCGAGTTTGTATAGGAAACAAAAAGAGGAGAGGGACTCCAGTAGTGTATTACCTCAATGAAAGATTTAATCCCAATTACAGAGGTATGCAGCCAAAAAACAATAAACAAGGTAAAAATTGGTATTTAAAATAGCCGGCATAAAAAGTAGCGTTCGCCCGTGCTGGCGGGGTCATGTGGTAGTGACGTCAGTGCGTTGCACCACCCTGACTAGTTTCGTTTACTTCAAACGTTCTCAAAGGGCACTACCACGTGACCCCGCCAGCACGGGCGAACGCTACTTTTTATGCCGGCTATTTTAAATACCAATTTTTACCTTGTTTATTGTTTTTTGGCTGTATACCTCTGTAATTGGGATTACATCTTTCATTGAGGTAATACACTACTGGAGTCCCTCTCCTCTTTTTGTTTCCTATACAAACTCGGAGATTTCGTTTCTATACCATTTGGAGTGATTCATCGCAGCAGCCATAGTGAAGGAAGCAGTACTAGTGGATACTATCAAACTGCATTGGGATAACAGCTTCCTAAAATCAGGTGGATGAACTCCTGTACCCCGCAGAGGGTGATATCTGCAGGCCTGATAGACCTTGCCATAGCGGAGGTCCACCACTTCTGGTAATGTACCCATTTCTTAATATACGTATTCACCGTGGTGGATTTGATTTTCTCTGATAACCGTGGATTTCCTGGGTTAATTCTCCTGCACTATCATCTCTCACCTTGAATTACCTTCCAGAGTTTTTTTTTCTCCCGTTATCCAGTATGAAGGCGACACTTCCATACCTGTGCTGAACTTCTTCTCCCCTGATACTTTTATATACACGCTGGACTTCCTTTCCCATGAAATTTTTTCTAGCTTGGAGCCTTGCTCTAAAGATTTTCAAGCATCTTATTTGAATTTAATTTAATATATTGGACACTGGTGTTTCATTTATTGACAATAATTACTCACTCGGATTGACCATTCATCTTTTGCTATTATCGTTTATTAATATTGATTTAGAATTTTTTTTACACATTTTGCTACCATATTCATTTATTTTGGTGGTAGGAACCCCTTTACAAAGGGTTTTTTCACTTGAGTTGTGTCACCTGTGTATTTTCAATCAATTAATTTTCATTATTTATTTCATGTATTTTGGGCGCGATATTTTCTAATTTTATATTGTTTGTATATGGTTTCACATATTTTATTTGTCGCAGCCTTGGTGTGATTAGCACAATTATTTTTCATGTTTTTCTTTTTCACATTAGCGCAGTATATACCCCTAATTTTACAGATAATCCAAATGTGCCAGATGAATGACTCCTATAACCATCCAATGGCAATCACCCAGTGCTCCCCTTTCAAACCAACAAATATAGCCTCTTACCAGAGTAATAGACCTAAAATAGGTCAGTAATTGCCTTAGGGAGCATCACCCCTCACTCCGGGTAAAGGCCACATCAGCATTTTCAACCGCCCTTTAATTGGTAGGAAGCAGCACACAAACCTCTCCTTAGCAGTACTCAGACCGGATATAAAGCATGACACAAGAAGAGGAAAGACTCATTGAGCAATATCCAGTGTAAATGACCAAGTATTTATTAAAATTCCACTTACAGCAGCGAGGATAAAACAAGCTTTTCAAACATACAATCCGTCCTACGCCCACGGCGGGAGTGCTGACGTCACCGCTATTTCCTATGCCTTGCCTGACATACGTTTCGTTGTAACAGACGTCTTCTAGGGTTGCAGAATTGTAATTTGTAAAACTTTTACTAAGATAAGTGAAATGAAAAATGTTTTTTACTAACAGTTCTATTTAAAGCAGCCCATGCGTAAAATGGAATCTTTCCCATGAGCTCACCCTTTGGTGAGTAGAGTAGGATATAACCAAATTATTTCCACAAAATATTAGAAATGCTGTGGTTTATTTCCATGTATTTCCTAAATACAACATACAAAGCCATCCACAACTTTGATCCAAGCTACATCACCAACCATGTCTCAAAAAATCACCCAAACCACTTCTTTGCTCCTCCCAAGAGGAGCTCTAGCTCCCTCATCACTTCCTCCCATGCTCAAATTCAGGATTTCTCCAGAGCTCTTTCCTTCCTCTGGAACTCTCTAACTCAATCTATCTTGTTCTGTCCACATTTAGATCCCTGAAAACTCATCTCCTCATGGAAGCTGATACTGCCTCCACCCAACGAATGAACTTCTATATTCTCCATCAAATCTCCCCATCAACTATATTATCGTTTGTATCACCCCCCCTCCCTTTAAGATTATAAGCTTTCATGCGCAGGGCCCTTCTAACTCTAATTATATTGTGACTGTACTGTCTTTCTTTATCCCTTTATACTGTAAATCAATGTATAAATCCTGCATACTAATTATAATAATTTTTTTCCCTTTTAAATGCATGCTACTATTGATTATTAAACAGTACTCAAATTAAAATTTCTGACACCTTTGCAGTCATAGGCACTGCATAGAAATTGGTGTCCTTGACAAAGCAGATATTTAATTAAACAATGTGGCTGTAGCCTGTACCTAATTAGAATGATATATATATATATATATATATATATATATATATATATATATATATATTAGAATGTAAAAATATATATATGATATTCACTGTAATTTTTTTTGGTCAGCTTGATCTATATGTAAATGTGGAGAAAATAAAAATAAAGCATGTAAAATATAAATTAATTTACTAAATGCTATCATAACATATTTAACTGCATTCACTTATTAAAAGACAATATATTTTGATAGCGGCCTTTTAACAGAAAAATAATTTCCAATATTCTGATAAACTCTTATTCAGGTAGTATTAACTTGTATGTTTTAAGGATTCTGAAATATAGCCTAAAGTAATTTACTGCTTTGGGAACAACAATTGAGCGGCCATTACTTTATTTCCTAAAGTGGTTGTTAAGGCTGGCTTCACACTAGTGCGAATTGGATGTGGCTTTCCCCGCATTCAATTCACATGACAGGAGAGTGTTCCTGGCTCAATGAAGCTGGTTCACACATCTCCGGTTTGGCTTGCACAGGAGTTCTGTGCGTCTTTGGCTCCATTTTTAGGACCGAATTCAGGCAAAAATGTGGCCCTGATTCATCCCTGAAACGGAGAACAGGTATGCACCGGACCCCTGCTGCGAGCCGCATCCGGCCGCAGTGTGAACCCAGCCTAAGCCACTTAGTAAGTTACACGCAATCCTATCTGTTAGAAAGCGTCCTATGCCCCAGTGTCTGTGCTTTGTAAAAAATATTCCCATTTCTACCTTTTCTTTCTCGTACATCACGGGACACAGAGCGACATAGTCATTACTAATGGGTTATATAGATACCGTCAGGTGCTGGCACTGGCAACTTCCAAAACCGGAAGTACCCTCCCCTATATAAGCCCCTCCCATCCGGGAGCACCTCAGTTTTTTGCCAGTGTCTAAGGTGTTGGCCAAGAAGAAACATGTGTTTTTCACTGAGCTTGCGTACAGGTTCTTTTGGGCCTCAGTAAGCTATTCCGGATCCGACCAAAAAAGCTTCATAGCTAAACGGTCGGTACCCGGGCCTTGCAGAGAAGAGCAAGGTTTTGCCTGTAATGCTTCTCTTAGGAGAGCTGGACCCTGGGATCCAGAGCTGTGGTCATACCCACGACCAAGATGTTTTCTGTGCAGGGTGCTATACAGGTCCAGGGGAGTGGAATCCTTGGGAACCCGGTCCCTGAAGGTTTGATTACAATGCCTGCCGTGATAGGTGAAGTTTGGGCTTTTGTGGACCAAACAAAGTCCTGCGGCGGGGAACAGGTAAGTGGGGGCCCCCAGGAACTTGGTTCTATTGGGGGACCCCCAAGCCTAATTTGTCTTTCTGTCTGTTACCTAATGGTATTCCCGCAAAATTCTGTGCATGTCTGTAACTACTAAAAAAATGTAATAATTTTTAATGGTGGTCAAGAAAAAAAAAAAAAATTTTTTTTTTTTATATATATGTAATATATTAGACTGCGGTACCTGTGTTTGTCCACTAGAGGCCGCTGTGGAATGTTTTCTTGTCATGTGGACTAGTTTCTTCTCAGCAGAGCAAGTCCAGGCAGATGGTGAGTTCTCTTATGGGAAACTGCTTCCTCTGCCATGTTGCAATGCTCGTCCATCCCCCGGCCTGCGGCAAAGAGGGGCCCTGGCTCTTGTCCCTAGTTTCCATTTTTCGGAATTAGCGCCAAAGGCGCACGTGGCCGCGCGCGTGCGCGTGCACGCGCCTCTATATATAGAGGTGAGCCGGAAAAGGGGGCGGAGCCTGGGGGATGACGCTCTGTGCGCGCCGCAGCGCTTCTGCGCATGTGCGGGCGTCCCAGCATGTTAAAAATCACAATTTTGTGTGGTGAGCTGGCTATGAAGTACAGAGACAGAGCTGGCAACATTTAAAAAAGGGCATACAGCAAGCGGTTGATACAGGCATCCCCTAGAAAGGCACATTAGTAGACACCAACTGTTTCTTATAGCAGCATTTATGCTAGACTATTGTCAGTAACTGGTGTATTTCGGCTGGAATACCTCAGCTTTGTGGCTTAGGAATATGCCGTCTAAAAACTCCGGGACTAGAAATTCCAGGAGGAATAGGGGGTCTCCATCGGGCTCTGAGGATCTTGGGCATGCTTTGGCTGCACCAGTCTCCCCTGAAGAATCAGAGGTTAGTGACCGTAGAGCACCCTCAGGAGTACCTGGTACTGTGGCTGTCCTCAGTTCACCTGCTCCTGTGTATGTAACAGAGGAGGTTTTTTCCTCAGCTCTGGGAGGGCTGGAAGAGAGATTGTCAGCATTGATCGCGGCTTCCCTGTCACAGGAGAAAAGCGCCCGATCTCCGTCTCCTCCCTCAGAGTGCATGTTAACAGAGCAACAGTCCCATACAGGGATCGACCTACCTGAAGGGGATCAGGATGAGGTCGATTCGGTTGTAGAGGAATCAACAGTGGAAGAGCCGTTCTCAGCATCACATGCTGAAAGGTTATGGGTTCAGTCCCTGACTAATATGGTCCGATCAGCATTTAAAATGCCACTTGCGGAGCCATCATCCACTTCTGTCTCCTCGTTGGGGTCGCTAAAAGCTCCCCAGACTGTTTGTTCCTTTCCGATCCATCCTTTACTGGAAGGGCTCATTTACCAGGATTGGGAGCATCCTGACAAAATATTTACTCCCCCTAAGAGATTTCCGGTGGTCTATCCCATGGAGGATAAGTTCATCAGAAAATGGAAGGTCCCTACAGTGGACGCAGCCATCTCGTGTGTGAATAAATCACTGACATGTCCGGTGGATAATGTCCAAATGTTCAAGGACCCAATAGATAAAAAATTGGAGTCCTTATTAAAATCTGCTTTTTCTACAGCAGGATTGGTGACACAACCAGCAGTGGCAGCTATTGGGGTCTGCCAAGCAGTGAAGGATCAGTTGAAACAGGTCTTAAGGGACTTGCCAGATCAGCAGGCTCTTGCCCTAGCTGATCTACCTAGAGCCTTATGCTTTGCGGTGGACGCCATAAAGGATTCAATCCATCAGGCCTCCCGCCTTACGCTGTCTGTAGTACATATGCGCAGGCTTCTATGGCTCAAAAACTGGTCTGCTGAAGCTCCCTGTAAAAAATTGCTGGTCAGCTTCCCATTTCATGGTGAGCGCTTATTCGGGGAGGACCTGGACAAGTATATCCAGAGAATTTCCAGCGGTAAAAGTACACTTTTGCCAGTTAAAAATAGAGTTAGAGGTCCCTCTTTTAAGAGGCCGGCTTCTCCAGTCCCTAGGACATCGGCTGTGAAACAGTTCCGACGGCCTCCTCGGTCAAATCCCGGAGGTAAAAATCAGGGACAGTTGCAGGGTAACAAGAAGCCCTGGAGCAGGAGAGGTACAAAACCTCCCCCAAAGTCAAATGCATGAAGGGTTGCCCCCACTCAATCGGGTGGGGGGAAGACTTCAGTTGTTCACAGAGACCTGGCGGGACACGATCCGAGACAGATGGGTGCTCTCCGCAGTAAATCTGGGATACAAATTGGAGTTAAAAAACTCCCCTCCTTCCCGCTTTATAAGGTCAAACGTGCCAAGGGATCCCCAGAAGAGAGGATCCCTCCTGTTGGCACTGGAACAATTATTGCTCCAAGCAGTAATTATAGAGGTTCCCCTGGAAGAATGGGGGTTCGGGTTTTACTCAAACCTCTTTACAGTTCCGAAGCCAAACGGGGACGTGAGGCCCATATTAAATCTAAAAGGGCTAAACAAATTCCTACATATCAGGACTTTCCGGATGGAGTCGATCCGATCGGTAGCCACTGCCCTACAAGGGGAGGAATGGTTAGCCTCGATCGACATCAAAGATGCTTATTTGCACATTCCCATCTTTCCAGCCCACCAAAAATTTCTACGCTTTGCGGTAGAAGGGCGCCATTTTCAGTTCAGAGCCTTACCCTTCGGTCTGGCCACAGCACCAAGAGTGTTCACAAAAATTCTGGCCCCATTATTGGCCAATCTAAGGACACGAGGTGTAACGATAATGGCATATCTAGACGACTTGTTGCTGATAGACCACTCAGTGGAAAAACTAGAAGTGGTTGTTCACGAGACAATCAAGTTTCTGGAATATCACGGTTGGATTATCAACCGAGACAAGTCAGCCCTAAAACCAGTCAAAAGTCTGGAATACTTGGGGCTAAGGCTGGATTCAGACCAGAGAAAAATTTTCTTGCCTCAAGAAAAGGGGTCGTCTTTGAGAGATCTGATCCACTTAGTGGGTTCAAAAAGACAGCCATCCATACGCCTGTGCATGAGGCTGCTGGGAAAAATGGTGGCATCATTCGAAGCAGTACCCTACGGTCAATTCCATTCAAGGAAATTGCAAAGGGCCATACTGTCAGCCTGGAACAAAAAAGTTCAGGCTCTGGACTTAACAATGTCCTTGTCCCCTTCCGTTCGCAAGAGCCTCCGCTGGTGGTTGGTTCCCCAGAATCTGGAAAGAGGGAAATCCTTCAGTCCGATTTCCTGGAAGGTGGTCACTACAGATGCCAGCCTTATAGGCTGGGGAGCAGTACTGGAGCAATGGTCTCTCCAGGGCAAGTGGTCAGAAGCAGAAAAGGCCCTGCCCATCAATCTCTTAGAGATACGAGCAGCCCGGTATGCCCTAGTAGCATGGACATCCAAACTCCAAGGGTCCCCTGTCAGAGTTCAATCAGACAATGCCACAGCAGTGGCATATATCAATCGTCAGGGGGGCACCAGGAGTCGTGCAGCCCAAAGGGAAGTAAATTACATCCTGAGATGGGCAGAAAGATATGTCCCAGCCATATCTGCGGTATTCATTCCAGGAGTGGAGAATTGGAAGGCGGACTTTCTAAGTCGCCAACAATTATGCCCAGGGGAATGGTCCCTTCATCCCGAGGTTTTCCGGACAATATGTCAGCGGTGGGGAACACTGGATGTAGATCTGCTAGCATCCAGATTCAACACAAAAGTGGACAGGTTTGTCTCTTGGACAAGGGATCCCCTAGCGTGCGGCTCGGATGCCCTAGTGTTCCCTTGGGATCAGTTCAAGCTGATATATGCATTCCCACCGCCACAATTGTTACCTCGATTACTCCGCAGAATCAGGGTAGAAAAGAAACCAGTGATTCTGGTGGCTCCAGCGTGGCTCCGAAGAGCATGGTACGCGGAGATTGTAAAAATGTCTGTGGGGAGTCCTTGGACCCTCCCACATCGTCCGGACCTGCTTTCGCAAGGACCGATATACCACCCTTCCTTACCAGCCCTAGGTTTGACGGCCTGGCTATTGAAGCCCACATTCTAAAAAAGAGAGGGCTCTCTAATTCTGTGGTATCTACCATGATCAATGCCAGGAAGCCGGTATCCAGGCAGATCTACTATAGAATCTGGAAGGCGTACATCGCCTGGTGTGAGGCCAAGAAATGGCATCCACGTAAATACGTAATAGGTAGGATTCTGGACTTCCTACAATGGGCTGTAGATAGGAAGCTTGCCTTGAGTACTATCAAGGGTCAGATTTCGGCCTTGTCAATATTTTTTCAAAGGCCCTTGGCTTCGCATTCACTAGTCAAAGCCTTTATACAAGGAGTGATGCGTATTAGTCCTCCGGTTAATATTCCCATATGTCCATGGGATCTAAACTTGGTTCTGTCGGTTCTACAGAAACAACCATTTGAACCATTACAGCATATTTCCTTGGTGTTTCTCACCAGGAAATTGATTTTTCTAGTAGCCATTTGTTCGGCTAAAAGAGTATCGGAATTAGCAGCTATGTCCTGTAAGGAGCCATATCTGGTTATCCATAAGGACAGAGTAGTGTTACGTCCTCATCCAGCCTTTCTTCCTAAGGTGGTATCGAGTTTTCATTTGAACCAAGATGTGGTTCTTCCTTCTTTTTTCCCCAAACCTACTTCGGTAGAGGAAAAGTTATTGCATTCTTTGGATGTAGTAAGAGCAGTTAAAGCTTATCTAAAAGCCACTGCTCAGATTCGCAGAACAGATACTTTGTTTATTCTGCCGGAAGGCCCCAGAAAGGGTCAGGCAGCGTCAAAATCTACTTTAGCCAAGTGGATTCGACAGGTCATAATACAAGCCTATGGCTTGAGAAGGAGACCGCCTCCGTTCAAAGTTAGAGCGCACTCCACGAGAGCAGTTGGAACTTCATGGGCAGTGCATCACCAGGCCTCCCTGGCTCAAATCTGTAAGGCCGCAACATGGTCTTCAGTACACACGTTTACTAGGTTCTACCAGGTGGACGTTAGAAGTCAGGAGGATGTCGCCTTTGGGCGCAGTGTGTTGCAGGCCGCAAAAGATCCTCATGTCTGATAGCGCTCAGCTTATATATGGTGTATCCCCCCCCTCATTTGGCATTGCTTTAGGACATCCCATTAGTAATGACTATGTCGCTCTGTGTCCCGTGATGTACGAGAAAGAAAATAGGATTTTTATAACAGCTTACCTGTAAAATCCTTTTCTTGGAGTACATCACGGGACACAGAGCTCCCGCCCCTCTTTGGGGACACTTATTGCTTTGCTACAAAACTGAGGCGCTCCCGGATGGGAGGGGCTTATATAGGGGAGGGTACTTCCGGTTTTGGAAGTTGCCAGTGCCAGCACCTGACGGTATCTATATAACCCATTAGTAATGACTATGTCGCTCTGTGTCCCGTGATGTACTCCAAGAAAAGGATTTTACAGGTAAGCTGTTATAAAAATCCTATTATTTCACAGCGTCGCTCGGTGCTCATGTGACTCCTCGCTACTTCCTCTCCTGATCTGACAGCTAGTGCAGGAGGGGCAGAGAATCCCCTGCTGATGTCAGTTGGGAGGATGGGAGGAGAGAGCCGAGACGTCAGCCAGGGAGGAGGGGAGCAGCGAGGAGTCACATGAGCGTCGAGCGGCACTGTAAAAGAAAGGTAGAAATAGGAATATTTTTTACAAAGCACAGACACCGAAGCATAGGACACTTTCTAACAGAGGGGATTGTATGTAATTTACACAATAATTTCAGCAGCAGGATGGGAGGGGAGGGGCAGGAACAACCACTAGCTGACAGGCAGGGGGGAGGGGGGAGAGGACAGAGGAGAGACAGGAGAGCTGCGGATGACAGAGGCACATAAACTGACCACGGTGTCAGGGCTCAGCAGCCATGATAAACCATGGTCAGTTTACTGAGGGAAGGGCAGAACCAGGCAGGATCAACCAGGTATTTCAGGTGATAGAAGGGGCCAAATGACACAGCACAAGCACTGTGCTGTGTAACATGCTTTAAAGTAACAGGAACAATATTTTTTTTTTTTTTTAGGGTTACAAATGCTTTAAAGTGATATTAAAATCTTATTTTTTTGTTTTTTTCTTGTTTAAAAATAACAAACATGTTATACTTACCTGCTCTGTGCAGTGATTTTGCACAGAGCAACCCAGATTCTCCTCTTCTCGGGTCCCCTGTCACCCCTTCTGGCCCCTCCCTTCTGCTGAGTGCCCCCATAGCTGAGCTGCTCCTCTGTGTGTCCATTCAGGCCACTTGGCCCCACCACTTCTCTCTCCTCATTGGCTCACTGACTTTGATTGACAACTGTCTCAGCCAATGAAGGAGAGTTACCGGACAGCCGAGGCTCTTGTACAACATCGCTGGATCTAGCTGAGGCTCAGGTAAGTATTATTAAGATAAAAACCTTCTGCCTCCACAACCACAAGGTTTAGGAGTGTGTCTATGGGACCATTCTTCCAGAAGTGCATCTGTGAGGTCAGGCACTGATGTTGGATGAGAAGGCCTGGCTCGCAGTCTCCGCTCTAATTCTTCCAAAAAGTGTTCTATTGGGTTAAGGTCAGGACTTTGTGCAGGCCAGTCACGTTCCTCCACCCCAAACTCGTTTGGCACAGTCTTCAAATCTTGAAGGTTCCGTGGACCTCTTCTATGAACTCTGGTCTTTAGTTCTTTCGATAGATTTCAGATTGGATTCAAGTCAGATAACTGGCTGGGCCATTCTAGCAGATTTAATTTCTTTCTTTCAAACCAATTCAGAGTTTTCTCAGCTTTGTGTTTGGGATCATTGTCTTGCTGAAACGTCCACCTTTGTTTCATCTTCATCATCCTGGTAGATGGCAGCAGATTTTTATCAACAATGTCTTGGTACATTTTTCCATTCATCCTTCCTCCAATGATATGAAGTTTGCCAGTACTGTATGCTGAAGAACAGCCCCACACTATGATGTTCCCACCTCCAAACTTCACTGTTGATATGGTGTTTTTGGGGTTATGTGCAATGCCATTTGACCTCCAAACTTGGTTTGTGTTATGGCATTGAAAGAGTCCAATTTTGCCCTCATCTGACCAGACTATATTCTCCCAGTATTTCACAGGCTTGTCTAAATGTTGTGCAGCAAACTTTAACTAGTTGGAGCCCGGGCCATAGACGAATGACGGCCTCAAGGTGGCTCTAGATATCCGGGAGGACCTCAATAGACGTCCTCGGCTCCTCCGGCCACTGGGCGGTGCGCGCGCGTGCCCGGCACGTCACTGACATGCCGATGCTCGTGCCTGGCAGCCGCGATGTCCGCCAGGCACCCGCGATCGGCCGGTACACAGACAAGGACGTGGATCTGTGTGTAAACACACAGATCCACGTCCTGTCAGGGAGAGGAGACCGATGCTGTGTCCCTTGTACATAAGGACACAGATCGGTCCCCTCCCCCAGTCAGTCCCCTCCCCCCACAGTAGTAATCACTCCCAGGGCACACATTTAACCCCTTCCTTGCCCCCTAGTGTTAACCCCTTCACTGCCAGTGTCATTTTTACAGTAACCAGTGCATTTTTATAGTACTGATCGCTGTAAAAATGACAATGGTCCCAAAATGGTGTCAAAAGTGTCCGATGTGTCCGCCATAATGTCGCAGTCACAATAAAAATCGCTGATCGCTGCCATTACTAGTAAAAAAAAAAATATTAATAAAAATGCTATAAAACTATGCCCTATGTTGTAGACGCTATAACTTTTGTGCAAAGCAATCAATAAACGCTTATTGTGATTTTTTTGACCAAAAATATGTAGAAGAATACGTATCAATCTAAACTGAGAAAATTTTTTTTTTTTTAATTGATATATTTATTATAGCAAAAAGTAAAAAATATTGTGTTTATAGCGCAAAAAATAAAAACCGCAGAGATGATCAAATACCACCAAATGAAAGCTCTATTTGTGGGAAAAAAAGGACGCCAATTTTGTTTGGGAGCCACGTCACACGACCGCGCAATTGTCATTCAAAGCGCGACAGCGCTGAAAGCTGAAAATTGGCCTGGGCAGGAAGGGGGTTTAAGTGCCCAGTAAGCAAGTGGTTAAAAGAGCTTCAGCAATGGAGTCTTGCGTGGTGAGCATGCATACAGGACATGGCAGTTGAATGCATTACTTATTGTTTTCTTTGAAACAAATGTACCTGCCAATTCCAGGTCTTTCTGAAGCTCTTCACAAGTGGTCCTTGGCTCTTGGACAACTCTTCTGACAATTCTTTTCACTCCTCTGTCAGAAATCTTGCAAGGAGCACTTGGCCGTGGCCGGTTTATGGTGAAATTATGTTCTTTGCACTTTAGGATTTTGGCCCCAACAGTGCTCACTGAAACATTCAGAAGTTTAGAAATCCTTTTGTAACCAATGCCATCAGTATGTTTTGCAACAATAAGGTTGTGAAGGTCTTGAGAGAGCTCTTTGCTTTTACCCATCATGAGATATTTCTTGTGTGACATCTTGGTAATGAGACACCTTTTTATAGGCCATAGGATGAAACTGAACCAGCAGATAATA
This sequence comes from Rana muscosa, assembly GCA_029206835.1. Lineage (NCBI taxonomy): Eukaryota > Metazoa > Chordata > Amphibia > Anura > Ranidae > Rana > Rana muscosa. Next base: position 992,007,056 of record CM055122.1, on the reverse strand, counting down.
ATTTGCACTGACAAGGGGCAGGATTGCTTTCTAATTACTGATAGATTGCAGCGGGTGTCTTGGCTTTCCATTCCTTTTTGCACCTCCTTTTCTTTATATGTTTCCCTGTGTTATTCCATTTTATTACACATAACCGAATTTCTGGTTTCTTTGTATGTATGGATCGCATGAGTTGTTACCGACACGGGGAAAACATTTCATGTCAATAACACCTTTAGAAATATATTTACCTAGAAAAATAGTGACGTGTTCAATACTTATTTTACCTGCTGTATATATATTTATACATATATGTATATATATATATATATATATATAGATATATATATATATATATATATATATAGATAGATATATATATATATATATATTTTTTTTTTAACTGGTAGAAGTTAAAGGGTAACTGCACTTTAATGAAAAAAAAGTATAAAAAATAAAAATAAAAATAAAAATATATATATAGCATATATACAACTGCTACAAAAGCCAGAAGCAACCTGTTGGTGCTCTGTACAGCGTTTATATACAGAACACCTCCAGAAATGTAATTTCCAGCATGTGTAATTGGCTCACTGATTTTTCCAGAAGTCTGCACTAAGATGACAGATTTTAGGCATCTTCTGCAAAAAAAAAAAAAACATTTTTGATGGGATATTGCCTGTCACGGATACGCACGCCCACAGCGACTAGCTAACTGCAACATGGTTCAGTGACTGGGAGTATAAGGGAATAAGTGGGAACTTACACTGAGCAAGACTGGCTGTGATTCACAGCCTGCACTACCTTTGGCCACCACTAGAGGGAGACTCCACTACAATCCAGCTGGCTGACCACACACAGGCAGATACAAATCTTACATACAATCTGGTGTACTCTAAGGGTTGGGGAGCAGTCTAGCAATTAGCATACACTTTTAGGGTTCCCCCAGCTATTCTACAAGCTAAAACCCTGGTGTTAATCATTCTTCCCACTGTCTTCCCACTGTCCACACTGTCCACACACCCAAACACCAGACACACAACAAATGATAGCCTGCCATCTCTGTCTGGCAGATCTGTTAGTTTGCGATCTGCATGCAATAGGCCACCAAACAGGGCAATTACATACAGTTTGGCACGTAACTTAGACCGAGCACTTAGGCACTAAAATACAACAATCTCTCCAGAGATATGAGTCCTAGCTTAGTACAAAGAAGTCACCTATTAATTTTTTCATTTAATATCCCGAAAGTGGGTAGTGCATAAAATCTATACAATGAAAACGGAGTTACCAAAAAAATACAAAAAATACAAAAAGACATACAATTGGCAATTCGCTATTAAAATAAAAAGGAATAAAAACAGAAATAAACTTTACCAAAACATATCCCTTGTGGGGACTCCCCAGTTTAGAACTGACTTTGTGGAAGAACAATGTCCATATCTCAGGCTCCCCAATTTATTGAAATATAGATGTGGGCTGGACTTTAGCTCTTGGCCAATCAACCCTGAGGGGGTGTTCTCATCAGCTCACATGATGTTTCGTGCTCTCAAATGACCAGAGTCAAATTGGCCCAGAACTGCGATGATCACTGGGTCATGGATGGGATTTCCGACACCATCACATCAGTCTGATCGCGACAGTACCAATCACTGCCTGCCTCCCGCAATCTGGCGCCATATAACGGCTTTGTGTGGTTCTCTAGGATTCCACATATGCTAAAAATACAGAGTTACATGTACATGTAACCCATCACGTGTACGATTAAAAGGAACTATTTTCATCTCTCTGCCACTAATATTTTAGCTTTTATGAGAGATAAAGTAGGTTCCTTAGATCTGTTGAAGCAATCAAAGTTCGCAGACCTTTTGGGGCCTTGTGAATGCCCCCTGTGGATCTTTGTAGCCACACTGGCTAGGACTTTTTTTGAGGACTTTAGAAAGGTGGCAATATATGTTTACTAATATGGGAACTTTTATTGGCATCTAGGTGTCAACTCTTCTTTCTTGGAGCTGGCACTGTCCTTTTCAAATGCTAATGGAAGAATATATGTGTGTGACTGATACTAAATACTATAGCTTTAATAACCTAGAATTAAACTACATCTATGATTATACTACATCTACAGATCACAGCACATCTCGCTAAGGCAAAACCATCCTACCCTTACATTTATGTTACACTGCCTAAGGGTTAATTACTTCTATAGGAATGCAAACACTGCAGCTTTCTCAGTAGAACACTGAAAGTGGATCAGTGAATATGATGAACCAGTCTCTCCTATTCAGCTTCATTATGCAATAAACATTGTACATTGTTCATTTAAGGGTGTGTAGCACACAGACCTTTTTCCTGCCTGGCTCACTTGCAAGTCAAGGCACACCATGCTATATGCCCATACCCTCCTGTTTGAAGAGGTTAAGCGGTGTTCACAAATTTTGGGTCCTGCAGCGAGTTACCTTCCTCCACTGGTTTTCATCCCCAGCGTATGGGGACAAGTCTCTATTTCTCCCCCCAAAGAAGCCAATGTCCAGAAACACTTTAACTCCAACAGAGAGTTTATTTTCTATTTTGCTGCGTAGTAGACAGAGACAGATGGATGAAAGAAAGAATAAGTGTGAGGGATTAGATCCAGGCACAACTAGTAACTTCATCGCCACTCGATCCTGAGTGGGTTTAGCTCACCCGGATAGTCCTCTCTCACAGTCCTAGCAGCCGGTGTGGAGCTTGAACAGTTCTGCCACTCCCCTCCAGGGACGGGTACAGGAGATCCTCTAAACTCTGTAGAATTTTAAGAACAGAATAATGCCAATGGGCACTCTACAGGTTAGCTTTCCGGAATAAAGAATCCTTCCCTCTGACTGGTCACCAGGCCTCTCCCGAGACAGCGATCTTCCATTACTCATCTCCTCAGTGGGACCGATCCTCCCCTGGCTTCCTCTCGGTCAGAGTGGGTACCCTCACCTGGGCACCCTGGGACTTCAATGCGCGAACTGTAGACCCAGTTAAAGGTACTGGGCCTACCTGGAACGTTGCAGCCTCGGGCCAAAGGTCCACTCCAACTCTCCTCTCCACCTCTCCACCTCTCCTTCTCGGCCAGTCATGGCACCCCCGAGGGGCACACCCCTCGGGCTCCTCCACTCCAACTCTCCTCTCCACCAAAACTCCTTCCAAAAAGGCGTCTGCCCCTTATGTACCCTCTCCCGGCATGCACAGCAGGCCGACCACGCCCTCTGTACCGCTGCCGAGAGAGGACACCCTAAGGCGCAGTAATGCCACCCATGGCTCAACCCTGACCTGATATGGCAGTGCCACCTACAGGCCACAGGGAACCATACATCAGGCAGCATCACATAGGAAGAAGCAAATACCTAGCAATCAAAACGGTCCGAGCCTGGCTACCAGCTCAGACCAACCCCTAAATTTAGGCACATAACACCCCTAAAAAGTAAAGGGGCGCTACAGGGATTGGTGTTTTTCTCAGTAAAAGTGCATTTACTCTTTAACTACATGCCGACCAGCTGCCATCGTTTTACGGGGGGCAAGTTGGCTCCCCTGCGCGAATCGCCATAGCGAACAACGATCTCTCTCTACTCCCAGTCAGTACACTCCCCCCACAGTTAGAAACACCTCCCTGTGGAACACTTAACCCCTTGATCGCCCCCTAGTGTTAACCCCTTCCCTTTCAGTTGACATTTATACAATAATCAGTGGCTATTTTATAGCTCTGATCGCTGTATAAATGTGAATGGTCCCAAAAAAGTGTCAGAAGTGTCCGATCTGTCCGGCGCAATGTCGCAGTCCAGCTGAAAATTGCTGATCACTGCCATTACTAGTAAAAAAAAAAATTATAATAAAAATGCCATCAATATTTCCCCTATTTTGTAGACCCTATAACTTGCGCAAACCAATCAATATACACTTACATTATCGCAATTTTTTTTTACCAAAAATATGTAGAAGAATACATATTGGCTTTAACTGATGAAGAATTTTTTATTTTTTTTGGATGTTTATTATAGCAAAAAGTTAAAAATATTAGTTATTTTTCAAAATTGTCGCTCTTTTTTTGTTTATAGCATAAAAATAAAAACTGCAGAAGTGATCAAATACCACCAAAAGAAATCTCTATGTGTGGGGAAAAAAGGGACATCAATTTCGCATGACCACGCAATTGTCAGTTAAAACGACGCCGTGAGAAGGAAGGATACCGCTCTAGGCAGGTGTGTTGTAGGTAACGCTCTCCACAGGGTGGAAGCAGCAGGTGTCGGCTCAGCATGTAGTAATGAAGAAGGAGAGTCTGGACAGCCGCACTCCGATACAAATGCCTTTATTGTATAAAATAACAAAAATTCATACAGCACCAGGGTACAGGATGAAATGACTGACGCGTTTCACACTCTTAATCGTGCTTAATCATAGCTACAACAAACGCGCAGTGTTTGCTAAAACGATGCATGGTCGTATCGCAAAAAATTACCTGGTCATTAAGGGGGCAAATCTTCTGGTCCTTAAGTGGTTAACACTCTGCAGCACGTGACTGACCCATTAACAGCTGCATTAAATACTGACCTGTGTAAAAGAAGATTACTTATTATTTTACTTATAACTGAAAAGCAGGTACTGTTAAGCCCTGTACACACGATCGGTTTTACCGATGAAAACAGTCCGATGGACTTTTTTCATCGGACAAACCGATCGTGTATGGGCCCCATCGGTCTTTTTTCCATCGGTGTTAAAAAATAGAACATGTTTTAAATTTATCCGATACAAAAAAAAAAACGATAGCAAATTACTATCGTCTGTGTGGAACTCCATCGGATAAAAAACCCACGCATGCTCAGAATCAAGTCGACGCATGCTCAGAAGCATAGAACTTAATTTTTCTTGGCTCCTCTGAGTGTTTTACGTCACGGCGTTTGGGACAATCGGTTTTTTGACTGATGGTGTGTAGGCAAGACTGATGGAAGTCAGCTTCATCGGATTTCCGATGGAAAAATCCATCGGTTTAAAATCCATAGGAAATCCGATCGCGTGTACAGGGCTTTAGAGGCCTTTAAGGACAAGCGATTCAAAGGACTACATGGCTAGATGACAACTTAATACTATGTAGCGGCCTCACCCCGTCCTCTTTAGCTAGGGGTATGTCACGCGACAGAGTGAGGTGCGCTACGGCCCATGTCCTCCCCATGGCTGTGGGTGAGGTGAAGGCCAGTACCAATCTTTTCCTCGGACCAAATGTGTGCTGGTTAAGAGGGTCAGTCCTTCCGTGCCAGAATCTCCCTTTGCTCCCATTAACAGAGTCCATACACCCATCAAAGTCCAAACTCAGGTTTATTGCGTATCTCCACATACAGTCAAATGCAACTGCATGATACGATGGGGGAGCAGGTCGAGGCACTGTACAGGTTCCTAGTCCCTACACTCCCTGTGCTATGACCATGGGTTGCAGGAGTCTTGATTAGAGATCCTCCGCTGCGCTGTAGCCCCTATCAGGGGAAGATGTCCTCCAAGGGAGTTACCGAAGGCCCATCCGTCACCGGGTTGACACTGCACCGGGTCTTCGGACGGGTGACCTCCCCAGCCTCCTCACCTCAGATGCGGGTCCCCTCGCAAGGGGCGCCCTGGAGCAACTTCACCCTCGCGGGACCCAGTCGGAGTCACCGGGTCCCAGGCCTCCTCAATAGTACCTCACCCCAGGCTGAAGGTGCCTGGGATGGACTCCATCTTCATTCCGGCCAGGCCTAGGGCGCCTAGGCCGGAACCTTGAACCGCCCGCACCCAGGCCTAAGGTGCCTGGGTGCGTGAAGAGATGATCCCCCAAGACGACCTCGTGGCGAGGGCGTCTCCCCCCTTTTATCTCCTCCCATCGACACCACGGCGGGTTCCCCGCCCCAGCCGTACCATCTCCGCAAAGGGACAAAAAGGGTAGCACTGTGGTAGTGATTCTACCCTAAACCAGTAGGTACACTGACACCCACTGGTCAAGGAGAATATCGCACCACCCAATCCTCCACGAATAACAAAAAGGGGTCTGAACCCTAACATAATTACACACCTGGGTCACACTACCCCCAGGTGTATCCCACTAAATTGAGGACCCCGCTACACACTCTCCCCTGTGATTTGACGCTGGTCCCCAGCGTCAGGTGCACACCCATGTCTCCCATTAACGTGGTGACATGGAGTGAACCCCAGAGGCTGTCCCCAAACTTTGAATACTGTACATGCCAAGACCTGTTCAACGGAAAAGGGAAATATAAAACGATAAACTCTCATATAAAACTTCTGATTTGTACACATTTACAATCCCTCCCATTCCTAATCAAAAACCACCCCACTCTCAGCAGTCTTGATCGATGAATCTCCTGCAGAAGGGAAACAAAAGAAACAACATCCTAACAATCTGTGTCATTTGGCATGAATGGGTCTGTCAGCCGAGAAAACCATTCACTCCAATAAGTAAAGTGATGTATGTGTAACATTTTCAAACAATCGTTGCACAACACTGCCACCTGGTGACAGCGCCGCGGTCACAACACTTGCCGAAGTCTTCATTCTTCCTGCTTTCCTACTCTGAGGCCTCATACACACGACCGATTTTCTCGTCGTAAACAGTCAAGAAAAGTGCCGCGAGAGTTTTTTTGTCTAGAAAAACGTTCGTGTGTATGGTTTTACGACGAGAAACTTGACGAGAATCTCGACGAGAAAATAGAGAACCTGCTCTCTATTTTCTCGTCAGGATTCCATATTTCCTCGTCGTGTTTCTCGTCGGCCTGTTTTGTGACGAGAAAATGGTTCGTGTGTATGCTTTTACGACTCTTCCAAAAGCGCGCATGCTCACAAGCAACTATGAGACGGGAGCGCATCTTCTGGTAAAACAAGCCTTCATAATGGAGAGAGCACATTCGTCATGCTCATAAATATTTCATCGTTTAAATGTTCTGCATTGAATTCTTCGTTAGAATGTTACATTAATCAAAACGAGAGACCTTCTTTTGCTGCTGATATTCACACAGAGTTCTGCCTTATTTTTAACCTTTTTCATGCTGCTCTTTATAAGATTTATGTGTATTATATCGTGCAAGTTTTTAGGAATAATTTAAATGGTTAGATTTTTCAAAATGATGTTAATTATAATTTCTCAATGTTTTGATAGCGATCTCACATTTAATTTTCTAATCTATATTTTTAAAATTTCACACCATGTTTTTGAGCTAATCAGATTTAGTTATTCTTTTGGGGGGGTGATATCTGTGCCTTTTATTGTCAGTCAAATGTATCTGCTTACTCCAAAGCTTTTTTTTTTTTATTTAAAAATACACATAGTCAAGTATGAACTTAAACAAAAAACACATTTATTCATGTTTATAAATTAAATAAAGAGAAGGCAGCGCTGGAGAAGCTGCTGCCATTTGTGCATCCCAGGGACCCCAGAGCACACACCAACCCTGTGTGGACACTAAAATTGGGAGCTTGAGAAGGCCCACATTTCAGAACACAATCTGATGCTGGCCTCCCAGAGGTCAGGAACAGCAGCAGGTGAGATATATGTCCCAAGTGTGTGGTACTACAACAGGCTGCCTTCTGTCCGACCAGTGCGACCACAATGAAGCAAGGCCATCACTTCCTCTTCTTCCTGGCAACCTTCCCTGCAGCCTTTCCTGAAGCCTTTCCTGAAGCCTTTCCTGCAGCCTTTCCTGCAGCCTTCCTTCTTCGTTTAGCTGGAGGCTGGCCCACTGGAGGGGTACTCCTGTCAGGAGGAGGAGGTGGAGGTGTAGCAGAAGGGGGTGGGGTAGAAGAAGAAGGTGGAGGTGTAGCAGAAGGGGGTGGGGCAGAAGGTGGAGGTGTAGCAGAAGGGGGTGGGGCAGAAGGTGGAGGTGTAGCAGAAGGGGGTGGGGCAGAAGGTGGAGGTGTAGCAGAAGGGGGTGGGGCAGAAGGTGGAGGTGTAGCAGAAGGGGGTGGGGCAGAAGGTGGAGGGGTAGCAGAAGGGGGTGGGGCAGAAGAGGAAGGTGGAGGTGGAGGTTGAGGTTGGGTCAGTTGGGCCACCTCACATATGGCGGTATTGGGGGTAATTTGCTCCATCACCCCCTTGTTGAGCAAGGTGATGAGCAGGGGTTCGCATAGGAGGCGTTGCTCCATGCTCATCACCTTGAACTTAGCCTCCACTAGGCCGGCAATGGCCTCTTCAGGGGATGTGGGCTCCTTGAGGGTGGCATGGGCCTCTTTAATAAGGGCCATTGCTGCGTCACTGGTGGTCCTGTCCCTCCTGCCTCTTTTGTGAAGCCTGATGGGAGGCACCTGGGATCTGGTGCTTCTCCTTTGCCCTGCCACCTCCTGTCTGCCACTGGGCCCTGCCACCTCCTGGCTGCCACTGGGCCCTGCCACCTCCTGGCTGGTACTGGGCCCTGCCACCTCCTGGCTGCCACTGGGCCCTGCCACCTCCTGGCTGGTACTGGGCCCTGCCACCTCCTGGCTGCCACTGGGCCCTTCCTCCTCCTGCCTGACAGTTTCCAGACCCTCCTCCTGGCTGATTTCATCCTGTGTATGAAAAAGAAACATAGTTTAATATGTTGGTTTAATCTTTGCCTCAAACTTTGTAATCCTGATGGAAGCAATTAGAATGTAAATGCATAAATCCTTGCTTTAAATTTACCACTACATCAGCTTGACTATTTACCACACAATTAAGTGCAGAATAATGTCTACAGATCATGATTTCACTTGTGGAATACAAAATAATGTATGTTTCTCATCCTGACATATTTGGGAAACATTAATTTTATCCCACTACATTTTCAGTTAATACTATACCTGGCTCCAGATGGACAAATCAGGATCATCCAGGATGGCTGCCTCCTCTTGCTCCAGAGAAGGCTCAGGTTGGCTGCAGGGAAGTCTGGGGGGAAGAGTGGAGAGTGATGGCCTTGGCTCAATGTGGTCATCCAGGAAGGACATCCTGCTGTAGTACCACAAAACCGGGACATAAACATCATCTGCTGCTGCTCCTGACCTCTGAGAAGCCAGCACCTTAGAGCGTTCAGTCCTGTAGGTACCTCTCAAGCTCCCAATTTTAGTGTCCACTTGTTTTGCTGTGGCTGTGGGCACCTTGGTATGCACAAATGGGAGCAGCTTCTCCAGCGCTGCTTTTCTCACCCCTTTTTTTTTATGGATGGGGTTTTTGGTCTCCCACAGAGCCGGCAGCTCCCTTACCCGGTCAATAAATTCCGCCAGGAACTCTTTGTCGCTAATAAAGACATTCATATTGTATCTGCAAGTAAAATAATTTATATTTAAATAATGTGAGGCAAACAGTCTAACCTCCTTCACATCCTAGTCACCATATATATCCTCCACCAATCTCAAGACAGTATAGGCCCACAATTTTTACAAGTCTCACAAAATCACATACCTTCGTTTGCACGTCCGTCACTTGAACTCCTCTCTCCGCACACCGAACGTACTATAGTCACATGTGTGTTTGCTATATACACACCACGCATGCGTCCAAATTCGAACACGTCGCTCCGCACACGTCGCCCGCCCATGACGTTCTAACTAACATCTTTTCCCCGCCCCTTCTCTTTCGGCGCGCAGACAGATATGGCGGAGTTACAGCAGGTGTCTGATAATTCCGCAACTAGCGAGGAGACAAGCCCGGAGACCGAGGACACGTCACGATCAAGGAGGAGATTCAAGGCATCGAATATGTCTTTGGCGGAGATGGCGGAGATGGTGGACATCTTGGTCAAGGCTGATTATGATGCCAAGCATGGGCCGTATAGCAAACCAAATAGAAGGAAGGCCAAAATCCTCACTAAAGTTGTGAAGAGTCTGAGGGCGAAGTTCGGGGTGAAACGCTCAAATGAGCAGCTCAGAAAGAGGTGGTCAGACCTCAAACTGAGGGAGCCAGACCAGTTGAGGAGCATAAAGAGGATGCTCGCTAAAAGTAAGTAAAATGACGACCTTTCTGCTATTAATCTTTTTAGAAACTGACTTTTTTTTTTTTTTTTTCATATTGGACTCCCTTCCAAAATGTAATATTTTGAACTAGGTTGGGCACAGTAATCGTTCGTTACGTTACCGACACTTCGTTCGGCCACTATCCGCGGTTTTGGCTTATTTAAGACCCCCAAAAGTAATTAGACATCTGCCATTTTTGATCAAGTATTGTGGCTAATTTTTAAGTCTAGATGATGTGTTTGTAAGGAGAATGAAATGCAAACTTTAATCAGTGTAAAGGAGAGGACACTCAGCAGCTGCTTCCACATCTGTACTTTGGAGCACTATAGTGTGGGCCACCAGACCCGCCTTTTTTGGGTGTCCCACACAGGTGCATCAGAGTTTATTTGTGGTGCCTCCATGTCCAAAAAATTACATCCAAATGTGAATACTAAACATATTTGGGGTCATAAATAATGCATTTTTCTTTAAATTCCGCACAAACACACACTTGTACCCCACTTCCAAACAATTTAGCCTGTTTTAAGTTTAAAAATGAGATTTTTACAGTGTGATAAATAGACCTTTGGTTTTATTCTCATAGGGGAGAGAAGACTGGGAGGAGGACACTCCAGGGAGCACATGCACCCCACAACTTCCAAGCAACCCCAAACTCCCAAAGATCCACAACCGAAAGATGTGCAGGAAGTTGAGGTGGAGGAAGGAGAAGTGCAGGAAGGAGAGGTGGATGACGTTGTGGATCTGGTCACCACAACAGGTCAGTATCTGACACCACAGCTTAAGGTAAGCGAGGTAGGCCTGCAGAGTTTTATTAATTTTTTTTTATGGTTTTTAGGGGATGGAAATGTTGTGAAGGATAGCACACCGTTCTCTGCTGACAGTGCCCTCCGCCTCATCCAGCAAGTGATGGAATGTAGCACGGAACTGGACCTAATTAAACAAAGAATCCATGTGATGGAACAAACATTTAAAGACATTCTCGATGTTTTGGGGAGAATTCAATAAGCCATCCAAACACATTTGTTTTTACATGTTTGTTTTTATATTTTTACTAATTTTTTGAGTAACAAAGCAGCCAAAAATTGAATATGCACACAGTGTGTGAACATGTGCTATCTGCCATCAGGGGATATCCATGTACGTCTTTTGTGGGTGCAACCCCTTCCTTGTATCAAAAGTCGGTGAACTGAGGAAGGGGATGCACCCCCAAAACACGTCCATTGATCACCCCTGATGGCAGATAGCACATGTTGACAATAGGGATCAGGATTGTAAACTTCCTATTTGCAAAAAATTAAAAATGTGTGCATATTGAATTTGTGGCTGGGCAAGGGGTGGCAGGACCCCATATTAGGACGGGCACATAGAGACATAGTTTGTGTAACTGAATGTCTCAGATTGCTCAGAGGTATCCAATGTTGTCATTTTAGAAATGCAAGTGGTATTTTTGTATTTTCATAAGCCAAAATTTGCCGGGTTGTGGCCAGGCCAACCCCAAAGTAAAAAAAAAAAAAAAAGTGCAGAGAGTAAAATATTTGACCACAAACAACGTGTAGCTTCTTTTTATAATACTCTCTAAGCTTATTTGGTTCTTTTGTAAGGTAACATAGTGAAATTGGTTGTTATTTACTAAAGTAAAATACACTTGCCACTACAAATGCACAAAGACAAACTAGGAGACAGGAAAGAACAAATAATTAAAGGTTTAAACAAGATTTTTATTGGGATACTTAGACATAGGCTGGCATAGGAATTTCCCCCCTACCTGTGAAATACTCCATGTATTTGTCCCGAACCACACGGGCATTTTGGGGGGGCAAGCCAAGACGGGCAGATTCCAGGCCCGGAAGGGGATTTGCAGGGGAAAGTCCAGCCTCTGGCAAAACTGAGGCCATATACGAATTAGATTTTTGGCTCAGAAAGTTGTGTAGCACACAGCAGCATAATACGACATAGTTTATTTTGTAGTCCGCCAAGTGGATGGAAGTCATAAAAAGGCGGAACCGGCTGGCCATTATGCCGAAGGCATTTTCAACGACTCTTCGGGCCCTGGCCAGCCGGTAATTGAACACACTCTTCTCTGGGGTCAGGGTCCTCTGTGGAAATGGCCTCATAAGATGCCGTCCGAGTCCGAAGGCTTCATCAGCCAAGAAAACAAAGGGGAGTCCTTCAATATTCCCTGCATCCGGTGGCAATGCAAGGTCGTCACTCTGGAGACGGAGGGCAAACTCCGTCTGGATGAAGGATCCCCCATCGGACATCCGGCCATTCTTCCCTACATCAACATAGAGGAATTCATACCGTGCTGACACCACCGCCATCAGCACAATGCTATGAAACCCCTTGTAGTTGTAGTAGTAGGACCCAGAACGGGGTGGCGGCACGATGCGGACGTGCTTCCCGTCTATGGCACCACCGCAGTTGGGGAAGTCCCACCGCGTGGCAAACTCCGATGCCACAGTCTGCCATTCCTGTGGCGTGGAAGGAAGCTGTGGAGTGAAACAAGATGAAATAATATTAGAAAAACAAAGGCATACATTACAAGCAAATTCTAAACCAAAAAATTAGAGACCAACATCAATCTAATTATACGTTTATTAAGGTGTGTAAAAAAAGTATAATGGAAGGCTCATTTATCATATTCATCACCACCTCTGATGGGCCATTACTAAATTATTTTGGGGGGGGGGGAGATGTGTTTGGCCACAGGATAGCATTGCAGTGGCGGTGCGTCCAGAGTGGGCGCTGGAGCACTGTCCCCTCTCTCCTGTGCCCATCACTCAGAACAATACATAGGTTCATGCGTTGCATGAACCTATGTATTGTCTATGCCGCACACTATTCAGGTGGATGGCCTCTTGTAAAGCGACCGACATATGAATAATTGCGTCATTTAGGGGGTTAAAATTGCAGAGCAGAAACAGGTATTAAAAAAGTCTTGCAAATTACAACCTGAGGGATGTAATTGGCTTCCTCAAAGAAAAATCGGGGACGCAAGGAGGGGGCATTCCTTGTGTAAACACTGACAGGCTGCTCTGGCAATCATGTTCACCAAGTCTGTTTAATGGTAACATGATTGGCTGATGCAACATGAAGGGAAGGAGAAGACATCAAGGACAGAAGAAGGATGGCGCTGACCACAAGAAGGTAAGTGCAGGGCTGGGGGGAAACTGGCTGCATTAGAGGGGACTAAATGGCTGCATTGGAGGGGACAACTGGGGGCGTTTATTAGGCAACAGAGCAAAAAAGGAGGAAGTTTATTTCCGAAATTGGGGTTGGAACCCCCCAACATTTGGAGCAACAGGCGCCCCTGCTGGAAAAGTTAGTGAGGGGAAATATTTAGGGAGGATAAAAAAGGGGCAATCTAAAGCTTCCAACATGCATGGGGACAAAGGGGACATTCTCAGCATATTACAATCATGGTAATTAGGGAAGGATGAAAGAAATACAATACATTAGCATACATGTAATACATAAAATGTGATGTTAAGGGAGAAAACTTACCCTAATATAGTCCTCCTGCAGGACTTGTATAATAGCAGAACAGGTGTCTGGGATTATGAGGCCCAGAGCCTGGGGGGAGATGCCTGTGGTGAACTTCAAGTCCTGAAGACTTCTCCCTGTCGCCAGGTAACGCAACGTGGCGATGAGCCTCTGCTCAGCACTGATGGCTTCCCGCATAACGGTGTCCTTCCTGGTAATATAGGGGGACACCAAAGCCAACAGTTCCTGAAAAACGGGGTCAGACATCCTCAGAAAATTCCTGTAGTCCTCAGGATTATTCTCGACGATCTCCCGCAGCAGAGGCATGTGGCAGAATTGGTCCCGCTGGAGCAACCAATTCTTGGTCCATGAACTCCTCCTCACACCATTCATGGACTGGTCTTGGTCCAAAACAAGCAGACCAACACCAAGCGCACGCACAGCACGAACTCGACGACGAGAACGTCCAGGCGACATGGCTAGGAAACGGTCGTCTAATCAGAACGTACAGAACAGAACGCACTTTAGAACAGCAAGGCCTATGAATAACGAACTGAAATTCAGAAACGAACAGGCAATAACGCACTGTAAAACAGATACGACCTGCCTAGACGCCCTGAAAGTCAAGATACGAACCCACAAGCACAAACTGAACCGCAGAAAACGATCTGAAAAGTACGAAGACTGAAAAGCGCGAATCGTCTCTTCCCAAACTTTTACTTCACACGCGGTAACACGAGATCAGCAAAAGCAGCCCAAGGGGTGGCGCCAAGAAAAAAGATCTTCCCCTTTATAGTGCCGTCGTACGTGCTGGACGTGAGCACAGAGAACCACGAGGAAATTGGAAAATGACAGTGTGTACGCATAGAAAGCTTGACGAGAAAATCGACAAGCTTAACAAGAATCTCGTCGAAAAAAACGACGTGTTTTTTACGACGAGAAAATCGGTCGTGTGTACGAGGCCTCACTCTATCCCCAAATGTCTCTGCCTTTTGGCACATGAAGAAAAGGGAGAACAAAAAAAAAAAAACAACAGCTCCCAAGTCTCCAGTGAGTGAAAGAAAAACCCAAATCAAAACAAAAGTAGGGCACAGTTCTAGGCGTCTGGGAATGTCTCTTCCAGAAAGTTTCAACAGCAACAAAATAGGAGTTCACTTCTCCTACAAGTAAAATCTTGGATCCGGCAAAAACAAGGGCTTCAGGTGTTTGTCAAATACTTCCACCGAATATTCGACGTCTTCTCCTTCTTTCCTGCAGATGAGCACCTTATCAGCATGGATATGGCGTCCCAGTCTCCAATCAGCTTTACAGTCTTTAAACTTTTTAGACACCGGCGGCGAACATGACAGGTATCGCCGGGCATGGGGCACTTTGAGTTTTTCCCACACAAACTCGTCATACCACCGTGGTCGCAAGACCTCAACTTCATACAATAATAATATACTATAATATAATAATATAATATACTACAATACGACGCACAAGGAAAGTAACCAAATTTAAATCATCAGTGACACAAGAAGAATTTAATATCAAACCCTTGATTACTTGCTACTCCAAACATGTGACGTACGTCTTGGAGTGTCCCTGCTCTCTCCAGTATGTGGGGCGCACCACAAGAGAGCTTAGAATTAGAATCAACGAGCATGTAGCCAATATAGCAAAGGGTTTTCCAAATCATAGTGTGTCGCGACACTTTCTTCTATACCATAACAGAGACCCTCGCCAGCTGGTCTTCTATGGCATAGATAGGGTTACATACAACTGGAGAGGGACAGACCTTACTAAGGCTGTCTCCCAGAATGAGACCCAGTGGCTGTTTAGATTGTCCACAATGCAGCCACTGGGCCTCAATATAGATTTGGACCTGAATTGCTTCCTCACAAATGAATAATTATATAATTCCACAATTGATATAACAAATTAGGGGTCTAACAGGTGCATAGATTTATCAATCTATTTTAAGCATTCTAATATTATTTCTTTTTTTATTTTAATCTCTATACCCTGTTTATGATATGTCTTTGCATTATTATACATCTATTGCATCATGTAATATTGGGTATGGGTTAGTGCCGTATTCACCCACTAGGGGGTGCGAGCGGAACTCATCATTTAATAATGTACATTGACAGGGTTGTGTTATGGGTATTTTAGATAATGTTTTATTATAAGCCATGTTATAGGTGGGATATAGGCAGTGGATTGATTTTCTGCTACTTACATTGTACAATAGTTATAGATTTTCATTGTGCTGTATTTGTATTATGCGGCGAGACGGCATTGAGGCTGGATCTCAGTCCGGTTACCCCTCCCCCTATTGTGATTGACATCCGTATTTAACAGTCAGATCTACGTGGTCTAGTACGCTTCCTGACGACGTGCAACACACGAAACAGCTGTCGAGGCGCTAGACTATGATCTGACGACACTTCCGGTCCCGCTGGTCCATCGTTTGCCATAGGTGGAACGCACGCCGGCTCACCTTTCCATGAGACATCAGCCATATCAGCCCACGCTCTTCAGCCTCAGTGCCGGGCTCAAGGCACCAATAAAGTAAGGAGGCATTTGGCTATTTTAATTTGATATATATTTTTTAAATAAACGGGATCACACTATTTTCCGTTTTATTTCTTTCTTGTGGTCCGCACTGCTCCATCCGAGCCTCCGTGAGGCAGGGATCCTTCATGCCTGCTCTTTTGATACCATTATCCATATCAGCAAGAGGTACTTGCACAAAGCGTATTTGACTTCTTTTTTAAGTAAAAGAGTCAACATTATCTGGTAAGCAGCCAATTTTTCAACACGAGCACTATCGGGTGTTTTGCACTAAGGTGGTGAAGGCTATCACTTCAAGCAATTTCCTTCAATTTATTTCTCCTGTTGTATGCAGATATCATCCAGGATTATTTCCATTGGTTTCACTACATGGACTATTTCTTGTTCTCTCTGATTATATTCATTTAAATCTTGGGACATTACACTACCATTATCACTGTATGCTATTAGTATTGTTGTCATTCAATATTTTTACTTTCACGTGTATTATAATCTAGTTGACAGCTAGGGGCTGTCAGCCATCTTGTATACTAAGGGTACGGTTTCCAGGCTGTTTACTATTTTTGGATAGACTAAGACTATTGTTTTTTGGTCTGTCCAGGCAGGCTGGTGTCTAACCTATTTTTCACTTATTACTTATTTAATATAAACCAATTAATATTAGTATTGTTTAGCGCCCCCACCATATTTGCTCTTTCAGCACATACAATCACTTTTACTTACGGTTTCAATGTTTTTTGAAATTTTGGGGTTTGCAGCTTAATTATTAATCCAATTAATTTTACTAGGGGCGAGATCATCACTATACACACCTTCATACAATAAGTCCTGAGGCAAGTAAGGGGTACTCCCACCCATATTCACGGGCGACTCTCTGGAACCTTGAACCGCCCGCACCCAGGCCTAAGGTGCCTGGGTGCGTGAAGAGATGATCCCCCAAGACGACCTCGTGGCGAGGGCGTCTCCCCCCTTTTATCTCCTCCCATCGACACCACGGCGGGTTCCCCGCCCCAGCCGTACCATCTCCGCAAAGGGACAAAAAGGGTAGCACTGTGGTAGTGATTCTACCCTGAGCCAGTAGGTACACTGACACCCACTGGTCAAGGAGAATATCGCACCACCCAATCCTCTACGAATAACAAAAAGGGGTCTGAACCCTAACATAATTACACACCTGGGTCACACTACCCCCATGTATATCCCACTAAATTGAGGACCCCGCTACAACTACAAAAATTGTTGTACCTTGGTTGCACTTAGAAGATGCAATGCTAACCTAACTTTATATAATTAATCTTAACAACTTTATGCAGCCTTATGATTGGTAGTCATGGCGATAAAGAGGCGTTTAAGATATCCACATACAGAATTCGTGAGCAGTTAGGGCGTACAGTCTAACATAATTTAAACAAAGAAACTTAGTAGATAATGTAGTGAATTACAAGTAAATTTTTTAGTAATATATATATAACAGAAAAATACAATGGAGCAAACTACATTTTAGGTTCAGTAGTTGTGTAAGCATGGTACATCGATGTTATCTAGCTATCATTTTACTTTTTTTTTTTTCATCTTATTTTTATGGGCATTGTTTAAATAGGATGTCTTGTAGCTTTCGAGGTGTTATTAAAGCAAAACTCACATTCTTTAGCTATACTTTAGGGGCATAATAGGAAATTTATATTCTCTGCGTATCCAATATCACAGAGAGACGTTTCGCTCTTGTTTGGAGGTGCAAGTGAAATGAATTGAATGGGATATTTTACCTCTCTTAAAAGTATTTAGGAATCCCACAACAGTCCCTGAATGGGGGAGGCTTTCAGCTGTCATTTGCTGCATCTTGCTGAGAACTTCATGTCTGATGCTTGATGTATTATCATTAGGAGGAAAAGAACGACTTCTTTTTTTACAGAAAACATCTTGTTTTCAAATCTAAAAAATATATTACGGCTTTATGTGTGCACTGGGATATTTTGTTTGTTATTTGAAAAGATGTCTCATCTTGAATTTCAGCCTGTGAGACACTCAAATAAGTAAGGATGTTACAATTTTCTTATGAAACATTTATATTTGCCAGCAGTGCCCAGAACATAGGCATATTTAAAAAAAAAAAAAAAACTTGAGCTGGCTATTATTTTGAAATCACCATATTTGGAGTGAAAGAAGAAGTCTTTGCGTTCCATAGCAGGCGCCCACAACAAAGAGACCTGGGGTAAGTATGGGTGTTAGCAGGTGGTGATCCATGCACAATACCATGGTTATAGGGAAGCACAGCATTGCTAGGATTGGAGGAAGCAATTATTGACATGGCTAATGTTTTATTCCAGAAATGACTGTTATGCCTCTTTCTTTATTTGTTGACAATCTAATATAACAGCTGATTTTTTTATTTTATTTCCTCTTATTCACTTCATTAACGGTCAATTCTCATGAATAGAGCCTATTTACTAAGACTGCACTAACAGGATAGAGTATAATCTTGCATAGGCCCTACTACCCACACCGTAAAATACCCAATACTCAGCTTCTAAACTTCTACTGGAAACAGAAGCCCAGGAATGGAGAGTTCTGTAATTTTTGAGCGGATCATATTTGAGGGCCTGCTTGAATTGGTAAGCAGTTTGAGAATGCCTTGGAATCATTTCAGGAAACACACATAGACGAGGTCTTTGACACAGATCAAGTCCACTTAACCAGTGTAACATTAATGGCTACAAGAAGCACTGTCTTTATTAAACATTTTGGTTAGCTTATGCCCCGTACACACAGTCGGGATTTCCAACGGGAAAAAGTCCGTCGGAAATTCCGACGGAAAAATTGAGAACCTGCTCTCAAACTATTTCTGTCGGAATTCCCGACAGAAAAAATCAGATGGAGCATACACATGGTCGGAATTCCCGACCAAAAGCTCCCATCTGACTTTTTCTGTTGGGAATCCCGACCGTGTGTACGCACAATAAGTTGTTCAGCTACCCTCTCTCTCTTCTATCTGTCTCCATCTCTCTGGTATGAGTCTAGCAAAGTCTCTATCCTCCTCCAGTCTAATGAGAACTTTCAGGGCAAAAGACAGCTGACATCCTTCTGTATGTGGTGGGTTGTGAGGCATAGTGGATGCAAGGTGGATAAAGTTATTGGGCGCCAGACACTTCTTGGATTTAAAAAAGTTTTTATTTCTCTAAACAGTATATTTTATATTTTGAGAGGGAAAGAGGGTTAGGGCCAGGACACCCTTAAGCAGTTGCAATTTCAATTGGCAGACTCAGAAACTTCAATAGGAGGACAGCCGTACAGGGAAAAGCCCCCAGCAAAACTTCCACATCTGCACGTGCAGGATTGCTGTCTCCTATGGCAACAGTCTTTAACCGTTCCTAACACAAATCCTTACAGTCCTCTTTGCTTCACTACAACTTCTACTTGCAGTTCTTCAGCCCCTAGAGCTCCTGGTCTCTCACTGAACCCTCTGATTCACTGACTCTGAATCCCTGGAGCTTCTCAAAGCTTTGCGGTGGTTTCCCCCACAAGCGTCACCCATGCTTCCCAGCTGGGTCCCTAGCTTGACACTCCAAATACTTCTCAAGCTTCACCCCTGCTAATGGGCTCGGTCCTTGGCTTGACTCACAAGTAGGGATGAGCTTCGTGTTCGAGTCGAACATACGTTCGACTCGAACATCGGCTGTTCGATCGTTCGACGAAGATCGAACGATTTGGGCCGTTCGCGCCAAATTCGAGTGACGCGAACGGCCCACAATGCACTACGCCATCGCAGTGTCATCCAGGCGCTGTGATTGGCCAAGCATGCACTGTGACCCCGCATGCTTGGCCAATCACAGCGCCGGCAGCGAGGAGAGCAATGATTGGCCACAGGCAGGATGCCTGTGGCCAATTATTGCTGAGGGGGTTTAGTACACGCCCCACACTATAAAAGGCCGCCAGCACGGCGGCCTAGTGTAGTGTGTTCCGGAGCAGGGATAGAGCAGCATAGGCAGGGACAGTGACTTTTATTTCTTTCTTGCTTAACCTGGATTCCTTTAGTTTAGGGAAAGAGAAGGATAGGTAGGGAGAGTGTCAGTGTGTTTTGTGCTTGTGCTATAGTGTGCTTAAAAAAAACATTTTTTCTAGGGACAGAAAACTGTAGGTAGGGAGAGTGTCAGTTTCTTTCACTGTGCAAGTCCTTGTTTCTAGGGACCTGGAAGGACAGTGAGTGAATTCTCCTTGTGCTATATTGTGCTTAAAAAAAACATTTTTTCTAGGGACAGAAAACTGTAGGTAGGGAGAGTGTCAGTTTCTTTCACTGTGCAAGTCCTTGTTTCCAGGGACCTGGAAGGACAGTGAGTGAATTCTCCTTGTGCTATATTGTGCTTAAAAAAAAAAAAAATTCTAGGGACAGAAAACTGTAGGTAGGGAGAGTGTCAGTTTCTTTCACTGTGCAAGTCCTTGTTTCCAGGGACCTGGAAGGACAGTGAGTGAATTCTCCTTGTGCTATAGTGTGCTTAAAAAAAACATTTTTTCTAGGGACAGAAAACTGTAGGTAGGGAGAGTGTCAGTTTCTTTCACTGTGCAAGTCCTTGTTTCTAGGGACCTGGAAGGACAGTGAGTGAATTCTCCTTGTGCTATATTGTGCTTAAAAAAAACATTTTTTCTAGGGACAGAAAACTGTAGGTAGGGAGAGTGTCAGTTTCTTTCACTGTGCAAGTCCTTGTTTCCAGGGACCTGGAAGGACAGTGAGTGAATTCTCCTTGTGCTATATTGTGCTTAAAAAAAACATTTTTTCTAGGGACAGAAAACTGTAGGTAGGGAGAGTGTCAGTTTCTTTCACTGTGCAAGTCCTTGTTTCCAGGGACCTGGAAGGACAGTGAGTGAATTCTCCTTGTGCTATAGTGTGCTTAAAAAAAACATTTTTTCTAGGGACAGAAAACTGTAGGTAGGGAGAGTGTCAGTTTCTTTCACTGTGCAAGTCCTTGTTTCTAGGGACCTGGAAGGACAGTGAGTGAATTCTCCTTGTGCTATATTGTGCTTAAAAAAAACATTTTTTCTAGGGACAGAAAACTGTAGGTAGGGAGAGTGTCAGTTTCTTTCACTGTGCAAGTCCTTGTTTCTAGGAACCTGGAAGGACAGTGAGTGAATTCTCCTTGTGCTATATTGTGCTTAAAAAAAACATTTTTTCTAGGGACAGAAAACTGTAGGTAGGGAGAGTGTCAGTTTCTTTCACTGTGCAAGTCCTTGTTTCCAGGGACCTGGAAGGACAGTGAGTGAATTCTCCTTGTGCTATATTGTGCTTAAAAAAAACATTTTTTCTAGGGACAGAAAACTGTAGGTAGGGAGAGTGTCAGTTTCTTTCACTGTGCAAGTCCTTGTTTCTAGGGACCTGGAAGGACAGTGAGTGAATTCTCCTTGTGCTATATTGTGCTTAAAAAAAACATTTTTTCTAGGGACAGAAAACTGTAGGTAGGGAGAGTGTCAGTTTCTTTCACTGTGCAAGTCCTTGTTTCCAGGGACCTGGAAGGACAGTGAGTGAATTCTCCTTGTGCTATATTGTGCTTAAAAAAAACATTTTTTCTAGGGACAGAAAACTGTAGGTAGGGAGAGTGTCAGTTTCTTTCACTGTGCAAGTCCTTGTTTCCAGGGACCTGGAAGGACAGTGAGTGAATTCTCCTTGTGCTATATTGTGCTTAAAAAAAACATTTTTTCTAGGGACAGAAAACTGTAGGTAGGGAGAGTGTCAGTTTCTTTCACTGTGCAAGTCCTTGTTTCTAGGGACCTGGAAGGACAGTGAGTGAATTCTCCTTGTGCTATAGTGTGCTTAAAAAAACATTTTTTCTAGGGACAGAAAACTGTAGGTAGGGAGAGTGTCAGTTTCTTTCACTGTGCAAGTCCTTGTTTCTAGGGACCTGGAAGGACAGTGAGTGAATTCTCCTTGTGCTATATTGTGCTTAAAAAAAACATTTTTTCTAGGGACAGAAAACTGTAGGTAGGGAGAGTGTCAGTTTCTTTCACTGTGCAAGTCCTTGTTTCTAGGGACCTGGAAGGACAGTGAGTGAATTCTCCTTGTGCTATAGTGTGCTTAAAAAAAACATTTTTTCTAGGGACAGAAAACTGTAGGTAGGGAGAGTGTCAGTTTCTTTCACTGTGCAAGTCCTTGTTTCTAGGGACCTGGAAGGACAGTGAGTGAATTCTCCTTGTGCTATATTGTGCTTAAAAAAAACATTTTTTCTAGGGACAGAAAACTGTAGGTAGGGAGAGTGTCAGTTTCTTTCACTGTGCAAGTCCTTGTTTCCAGGGACCTGGAAGGACAGTGAGTGAATTCTCCTTGTGCTATATTGTGCTTAAAAAAAACATTTTTTCTAGGGACAGAAAACTGTAGGTAGGGAGAGTGTCAGTTTCTTTCACTGTGCAAGTCCTTGTTTCTAGGGACCTGGAAGGACAGTGAGTGAATTCTCCTTGTGCTATATTGTGCTTAAAAAAAAAACATTTTTTCTAGGGACAGAAAACTGTAGGTAGGGAGAGTGTCAGTTTCTTTCACTGTGCAAGTCCTTGTTTCTAGGGACCTGGAAGGACAGTGAGTGAATTCTCCTTGTGCTATATTGTGCTTAAAAAAAACATTTTTTCTAGGGACAGAAAACTGTAGGTAGGGAGAGTGTCAGTTTCTTTCACTGTGCAAGTCCTTGTTTCTAGGGACCTGGAAGGACAGTGAGTGAATTCTCCTTGTGCTATATTGTGCTTAAAAAAAACATTTTTTCTAGGGACAGAAAACTGTAGGTAGGGAGAGTGTCAGTTTCTTTCACTGTGCAAGTCCTTGTTTCTAGGGACCTGGAAGGACAGTGAGTGAATTCTCCTTGTGCTATATTGTGCTTAAAAAAAACATTTTTTCTAGGGACAGAAAACTGTAGGTAGGGAGAGTGTCAGTTTCTTTCACTGTGCAAGTCCTTGTTTCCAGGGACCTGGAAGGACAGTGAGTGAATTCTCCTTGTGCTATATTGTGCTTAAAAAAAACATTTTTTCTAGGGACAGAAAACTGTAGGTAGGGAGAGTGTCAGTTTCTTTCACTGGGCAAGTCCTTGTTTCCAGGGACCTGGAAGGACAGTGAGTGAATTCTCCTTGTGCTATATTGTGCTTAAAAAAAACATTTTTTCTAGGGACAGAAAACTGTAGGTAGGGAGAGTGTCAGTTTCTTTCACTGTGCAAGTCCTTGTTTCCAGGGACCTGGAAGGACAGTGAGTGAATTCTCCTTGTGCTATATTGTGCTTAAAAAAAACATTTTTTCTAGGGACAGAAAACTGTAGGTAGGGAGAGTGTCAGTTTCTTTCACTGTGCAAGTCCTTGTTTCAAGGGACAGAGAAGGACACCTGAAGGTAGCCCTTATTGCTTTTTTCCCATCTCCCTGCAGGCCATCTATTAGAATGTCTGGAAGGCAAACAAGGAGAGGCAGACAGTCAGGAGGCAATAAAAGAGGGCAAGCAGGCTCTGTGTCTGGGGGCAACAGTGCTGGTCGTGGACGCGGTGCATTGTCATCAGCACATGGCCATGGGACACGCTTGTCCTTCTTTTCGGCAGCTGGACATGTTGAGCCACATCATGCCGAAGACTTGGTAGAGTGGATGACCAAGCCCTCCTCCTCCTCCTCATCCTCTCTCACCCAGGCTCAGGGTACTGGCAAAGCAGCTGCCAAAGCGTCCTCTTCCCTGGTATCAATGTCAGACTCATCATCAGTCACTCCTTCCCTAGACCCACCATGTCCTCCTCCTGAGGAGTCCCCCGAACTGTTTGAGCACAGTGTTGGGTACATGCTCCAGGAGGATGCCCAGCGTTTCGAAGGGTCTGATGATGAAACCCAGCTACAGGAAGGCAGTAGGGTGAGAGCAGACAGAGGGGATGCTCAAGAAGGACACCAATCTGGCAGTCATGTTCCAGCAGCTGCAGCATACTGCCAGATTGGCTCCAGTGATGAGGAGGGAGGGGATGATGAGGTCACTGACTCCACGTGGGTGCCTAATAGGAGAGAGGAGGAGGAGGATGAGGAGGAGGCACATCTCCAACGAGACAGGATGCCCTTTGGTGGCCAGTAGACTTGTGCACAACGGAAAAATTCGTTCCGTTTCGGTTCGTTTCTTTCCGGTCCTGTTGATTCGTAATCATTCGTAATTTTGCTAGACGGGATTTTTCGTGTTCGGACTCATTCGTATTTTTGCAAGCGACATTTTTCGTTGAATTTTTTGTTGCTTTATAATTCGTACTTTCGGTAGAGTACGTTGTTTTTCGTTGATTCTGGACACAACTCCTACTTTCGTAACTTTTTTTGGGTTCGTTGATTCGTAATTTTCCGTGTCTCTCTCACAACGACGCTGCCTATTATGCCTAATGTGCTTCGAATGGATTTGTACTTTTCTAAATACATAGCGGTTATTTGTAACGATTCGAAATCTCGTATTTTACTTTCGTTTTTTACATGCGGCTATAGGCTCCGCCCCTGTACACCATTTTGAGAGGGTTCAGCACGGTGAGGGAGAAGCAGAGAGCAGAGCAGAGTGAGTGTTATTGTGCTTCGAATGGATTTGAAATCTCGTATTTTACTTTCGTTTTTTCATGCGGCTATAGCCTCCGCCCCTGTACACCATTTTGAGAGGGAGTTCAGCATGGTGAGGGAGAAGCAGAGAGCAGAGTGAGTGTTATTGTGCTTCGAATGGATTCGTACATTCGTAACTTTTTTCATAACGAATTATGCCGAAGACCTTCGGGCATTCGCTATTTTGCGGTATAATTTATTTCGGATTCGGTTTTATTCGTAATTGCTCTGTTCGGAAATTCGAATGCTTCCGAATGTCCGAAAGTTGCTAAATTCGGACGAATTTTGATTCGTTACGAAACGAATTGCACAAGCCTAGTGGCCAGCGTAAGGGCAGTACACCGACGGAATCACACCGCAGAGCTCCGCCTGTGCAGGGCGCTGCCTCTGCCCGTCATTCAAAAAGTTCCTTGGTGTGGGCCTTTTTTGAGGCTAGTGCATCAGATCGCACAGCTGCTGTTTGCAACATATGTCTCAAGCGTATATCGCGTGGCCAAAACATCAGCCGCTTGGGTACCACATGCCTGACCAGACATATGTTGACCTGCCATGCAGCTCGTTGGCAAGCCTACCTCAAAGACCCACACCAAAGAACAAAGCGGACCTCTCCTTGCACCGCATCAGCTGGGATCTCCAACCCCACTATAACTTCAGTCCTCTCTGAAACATGCACTGAGAGGAATGAAGGTGTAGAATTAGGTGTGTCACAGCCAAGTACTTGCGGCCACTCTGCTAGCAGTACACCGACGTCCGATTCTAGCAGGCAAATTTCCCTGCCCCAGCTGCTGGACCGTCGAAAGAAGTTCACTCCCAGCCATCCACATGCCCAGCGGTTGAATGCTAGCTTGGCTAAATTGCTAGCGCTTCAACTGCTGCCTTTTCAGTTGGTAGACTCGGCCCCCTTCCGTGAGTTTGTGCAATGTGCGGTTCCTCAGTGGCAGGTTCCCAAACGCCACTTTTTCTCACGGAAGGCTATTCCGGCTCTCTACCGGCATGTGGAAGGCAATGTCTTGGCCTCGCTGGACAGGGCGGTCAGCGGTAAGGTGCATATTACCGCTGACTCATGGTCCAGCAGGCATGGACAGGGACGTTACCTTTCTTTCACGGCCCATTGGGTCACTCTTTTGGCAGCTGGGAAGGATGCAGGACAAGGTGCAGTAGTGTTGGAGGTTGTCCCACCGCCACGCCTCCAAAATGCTACTACTGGTTGTGACACACCTCTCTCCTCCACCCCCTCCTCTTCTTCTTCCTCCATGGCCTCTTCCTGTGGTTTGTCCTATGAACCAGCGGTGCTCCGTAGCCGTTCACGGGGCTACGCAAGTACGCAGGCAAAAAGATGCCATGCCGTGCTTGCGCTGGTGTGTTTGGGGGACAGAAGCCACACTGGGGCAGAGGTCCTGTCTGCTCTGCAGGGCCAGGCCGAGAGGTGGTTGACGCCACGCCAGCTTAAGCCAGGAATGGTGGTTTGCGACAATGGCACCAACCTCCTCTCCGCCCTCCGACAGGGACAACTGACCCATGTGCCCTGTGTGGCTCACGTCCTTAACCTGGTGGTGCAGCGGTTCTTGGGCAGGTACCCGGGCTTACAGGATGTCCTGAGGCAGGCCAGGAAAGTCTGTGTGCATTTCCGCAGATCTTATAATGCCAGTGCTCGCCTGGCTGAGCTGCAAAAGGAGTTGAACCTACCCAAGAACCGCCTTATATGTGACATGCCCACCAGGTGGAACTCAACGTTGGCCATGCTGCAGCGGCTGCACACGCAGCAGAGGGCCATCAATGAGTACCTGTGCGACTACGGCACCAGGACAGGGTCAGGGGAGCTTGGTTTTTTTTCTCCACGCCAGTGGGGCATGATCAGGGATGCATGCACTGTCCTGGCACCATTTGAGGAGGCCACGAGGATGGTGAGCAGTGACAGTGCATGCATCAGTGACACTGTACCTCTTGTCCACCTGTTGGAGCACACGCTGCGTGGAATAATGGACAGGGCACTTGAGGCAGAACAGAGGCAGGAAGAGGAGGACTTCCTTGCCTCTCAAGGCCCCCTTTACCCAGACAGTGTTCCTTCTGTCCCACCCATCGCACAGGAAGAGGAAGAGGAGGAGGAGGAGGAGGAGGAGGAGGATTGTGTCAGCATGGAGGTGGAGGCTGGCACTCAGCATCATCAGCAGCAGTCTTTTAGGGATGATTTACAGTCCCAAGAAACCAGTGGACTTGTACGTGGCTGGGAGGAGGTGACTGCGGATCATGTCGTCCTTAGTGACCCAGAGGACTCCGGAGCGAATGCCTCAGCAAACCTACGCTGCATGGCCTCCCTGATCCTGCAAAGTCTGCGGAAGGATCCTCGTATTCTTCGGATCAAGGAGAGGGACCATTACTGGCTGGCCACTCTCCTTGATCCACGGTACAAGGGTAAGGTTGCGGACCTTATGTTACCGTCGCAGAGGGAGCAGAGGATGAGACAACTCCGGGAGGCCTTGCAGAAAGGTCTGTGCAACGCGTTCCCAGAGACTGGGAGGTTACAAACTCCTGGTCCAGGACAACGAGTTGCTGAGGCTTCGGCCAGTCAAAGAAGGAGCGGTGGGGAAGGTGGCCGTCTGACCGATGCGTTCAGACAATTCTTTAGTCCGCAGCCCCAAAGTATGATTGGTTCCAGCAACCATCGCCAGCGTCTGATAAACATGGTGCAGGAATATCTAGGGGCAAGGTCAGACTTGGACACCTTCCCCACCGAAAATCCTCTGGCTTACTGGGTCTTGAGGATGGATCACTGGCCAGAGCTTGCACAGTATGCAATTGAGCTACTGGCCTGTCCTGCATCCAGCGTTCTTTCGGAACGCACATTCAGTGCTGCTGGAGGATTTGTCACGGATCACAGGGTGCGCCTGTCCACCGACTCGGTTGATCGACTGACTTTCATCAAGATGAACCAGTCTTGGATCACCACCAGCTACCACACACCTGATGCTGATATAACAGACTAATTGATTTTAACATGTCACGTCCCTTCAAGACTGATGCTGATGCTGAGTGCCTGTGCTGTTATGTTGACTGGCTATCCTCCTCCTCCGAGTCCTCAATGATACGATTGATGATAGCTTGGAAGATCATTTTTGTTTATGGGTGCCGCCACCAGTGGCTAAGGCCCAATTTTTCAGCCCCTGTTTTACAGGGGCGTGTACTTACAATTTTTTTAGCAATAATTTGCCATAGGGCTCATTGCTGTGCTCCAAGTACAGTATCTGTGAGGGGTTGTAGTGTTGTGCCACCAGTGCCTAAGGCCCAATTTTTCAGCCCCTGTTTAACAGGGGCGTGTCATTACAATTTTTGAAGCAATACTTTGCAACAGGGCTCATTGCTGTGCTCCAAGTACAGTATCTGTGAGGGGTTGTAGTGTTGTGCCACCAGTGCCTAAGGCCCAATTTTTCAGCCCCTGTTCAACAGGGGCATGCAATTACAATTCTTGATGTAATAATTCACAGCAGGGCCCATTCCTGCACCCACCAAGAGTAAGTCTGAGGGCTTACAGTGTTGTGGCAACGCCACCACCACCACCACGAAAGGCCCAATTTTTCAGCCCCTGTTCAAAAGGGGCATGTAATTACAATTCTTGATCTAATAATTCACAGCAGGGCCCATTCCTGCACCCACCAAGAGTAACTCTGAGGGCTTACAGTGTTGTGGCAACACCACCACCACCACCACCACCACGAAAAGCCCAATTTTTCAGCCCCTGTTCAACAGGGGCATGCAATTACAATTCTTGATCTAATAATTCACAGCAGGGCCCATTGCTGCACCCACCAAGAGTAACTGTCAGGGCTTACAGTGTTGTGGCACCAGCACCACCATCAAAGCCCCAATTTTTACTACCACTGTTCAACAATTATATGTAATTAAAATTCCTGATATAATAGTTGACAGCAGGGCGTTCCAGCACCAACCAAGAGTAACTGTGAGTGCTTACAGTGTTGTGCCAACACCAACAACTAAGGGGCCTATTTCTGCAGAGTATATACGGCAGGTCCCTACTTTCAAACATCCAACTTACAAACGACTCCTACTTGCAAACGAAAGAAGACAACAGGAAGTGAGAGGAAATCTACCCCTAGGAAGGAAAATTCTCTCCTGTAAGAATAAATATGGGAGAAAGGTGTCTCCTCTGTACTGATGCTTTATCAGCAATCCTTGTTTCAAGAAAAACACCACATTTCAAAAACAGTTGTCATTGGGACGGAAAGTGAGGTGAAATGTTCTGAACAGGGGCACAGACAGCAAAACAAATGTTACAGGGGTGATAACCCTTACCTATGTTTCCCAAAAAGTTTAAAAATAGATTTTTGGGCTGGAGCTACACTTCAACAATGTACCTGTTCAAAATTACAAACACATTCTACATAAGAACAAACCTACAGTCCCTGTCTTGTATGCACCGCCTGTATACGGCTGTTCAGAGTATATAGGGCCTTTTTTATTTTATGTGCGGGGTTCCCCTTAATATCCATACAAGACCCAAAGGGGCTGGTAATGGGCTGGGGTGGGGGGGGGGGGGTCATGGGGTAGCTATGCCATTTTTCTTAAAGATTTTCATCCATATTACCGGGACCAGACATTACATTAAAGCCGCAAGAAGTTTTAAATGGCTTTTTTTTCCTTTAGAAGTGTCATTTTGTGCAGGGACAGTTCTAAACACGGGAAACACGTGGCACTTCACAGGCATACTTTAGACACCCCCCAGGTACGATATTTAAAGGAATATTTGATTTTTTTTTTCACTTTATGCATCATTAAAATGACTGCTCCCGAAAAACGACCGTTTTTAAAACTTCTTTTTGCATTGATACATGTCCCCTGGTGCAGAACCCGGGTTCCCAAACCCTTTTTAGGACAATAACATGCATAATAGTTGTTATAATTAGCACTTTAGAATTCGAACGTTCGCATCCATTGTATTTAATAGGGTTCTAATGTTCGTACGAACTTTCGGTCCGTTCGCGGGTTCTGGTGCGAACCGAACCCGGGGGTGTTCGGCTCATCACTACTCACAAGGCTGCTCTGCAAGCGTCACCTCTGTTAGTTGAGTCCCCGACTTGATCACCGCCTGAAGTTTCTCAATTCTCCACCGTGCCCATTCGGTCAGAATGCTGCTCCGGTACTTGGTTCAGTGACTCACTGTTGTCCCTGGTAAAGGTGAATGGTTCCTTAGTGGCGACAGCTTTCCTTCTACCTCCGACCACAACAGGTTCTCCGACTGGCAGAACCGGCACTTCTGGTTGGACTGCAAGCCGCAATCCCAACCCTGTGCTGCCCTCTTACTTTTGGATAGGCCCTCACACAGCCTGGCAGCCAGATGCCCCCAGGATAGGCCCAATCTCTGGCCTAGCAGCCAGGGGTGTACGACACACGTCCACTCAGACAGCCGTCCAGGTACAGGGATCACCTGACCTCACCCGAATATATAGGTTCTCCCAGCAGGCCAAGGGATTCAAGAAAACCCCTGCCCATCGGTTGAGAAACCCCATATACCCCTAACCTGACCTTTGGTTGCCCTTCTCGTATCTAGTACCAGGCCACCTAGAGAAAAGTGCAAACAGGCCAAACTTAGGGAGAAATCAATTGATTTCTAGCAATTGACCGGGGTAACTACTCCTGGCAGGTAAATTTGTAAGGAGCTCCCTGACTAAGCCCCAGGGCGCTACATAAGCTTTCACCCAGGAGTTCTGATGCTCTTATCCTGTAACTGAGTCCCACCAGACATACTCACTGGTGCAAAGTAAAGTACCCTGTTTTAGCCACTAATGCTGTAACTTTTTTTGCTCTTTAAAATCCTTCTGAAAGGCCCCATCAGTGGTAATGCAGTCTGTTACATTTACTGCCTTCCCCCTTTGCAGAATAAAAACTTTTTTGCAACCTCAATCTGCATCCATAGGAACGGCTGCTCCCTAAATTTAAATGAGAGGTGATCAGAGGATGCAGGGGCTTCTGAGTATACTTTCAATTAACCCACCTTTCATATGTACTGGTGGCACTGCATGTAATTGAAGCATGAACATCTTGTTTGATTTAGGATGAGACTTCAACAGCACAGACTGACCAGAACTGGCTGAAGGCCCACTCCCCTGAAAGGCTTACTTTAAGAAGATGGCCTTGTAGAAGTCTAAGAGGGCTCACTGCTCAGGCATGGCCAAGAAGATTTTAGTACTTTCTCTGACAGCGCTCTTACCCCTAAAGGTCACATTTAAAATAAATAAATAAATGTACAGTTAAAAAAAAAATGTGCATTTGTTTTTTTACTAGGAGCCTGCAAAGCATTGCATCCGCGATCAGCAGAATGAGGGTGCTATGCAGGGCTCTTGCAGACTGTCTGTGTAAGCTATCTGCTCATACTTCATATGGGCAGGTAGTTACACACTGATAGAAAGCCTATTGAACTACCTACAGTGCTCAACAGTACCCTGGTAGTTCATTGAGAACTAAAAGCCAACAGCCACAAAAGGCTGTCTGTAATTGTGGTTTTCACATTCACAGAACTCTGTGAAGGAATGATGTGGCCCCCATGCTCGATGAGAAAACTGCCTGCAAAAAAATTAGAACCTGCTCTATTTTTTCTCGTCGTTTTTCCCGTTGCGAAAACCGCTCGTGCGTATGCTTTTCCGAGGGGAAAAAAATGCGCATGTTCAGACTCAAGTATGAGACAGGAGCGCTCATTCTGGTAAAACTAGCGTTTGAAATGGAGATAGAACATTTGCCACGCTGTAACGGACTGAAAAGCACAAGGCTGAAAAGCGCGAATCGTCTCTCACCAAACTTTATTAACACGAGATCAGCAAAAGCAGCCCAAAGGGTGGCGCCATTCGAATGGAACTTTCCCTTTATAGTGCCGTTGTACGTGTTGTCGTACGTGTTGTACGTCACCACGCTTTGCTCGAGCGTTTTTTTTCCTGAATGTGTGTATGCAAGGCAGGCTTGAGAGGAATCACGCCAAATCACGTCGAAAAAAACGTCGTTTTTTTGCATGACAGGAAAAATGGTCGTGTTTACGCGGCATTAGAATCTAAAACCCTATCTTGGAGTCTTTGTTGTGATCTTTGAGAATGAATAACTTCACAGCACAAGCAGCTATAGAGCTATAGAGGTCAGAGATGGCTTGTTTAAAATCTACTTTACTGCTTGTTATGAATCCATAACTACTTTATTGTTCATAACCTGGGCACGGGCATACTTTAGGAAAAAATTATCATTATTATTATACAGGCTTTATATAGCACCAACAGTTTGTGCAGCACTATATAACATGAGGGCAGACAGTACAGTTACAATACAATTCAATACAGGAGGAATCAGAGGGCCCTGCTCATTAGAGCTTACACTCTAAAAGGGAGGGTCAAGTGATACAAAATGTAATAACTGTGGGGGATGAGCTGATGGAGAAAATAAAAGTGCAGTTGTTAGGTGGAGGCAGGATAAGCTTCTCTGAAGAGAAAAGCTTTCAGGAATTGCCTAAAAGTGAATAGAGTAGAAGATAGCCAAACAGATTGGGGAAGGGAAATCCAGAGGATGGTAGAGGCTCGGGAGAAGTCCCAGAGACAAGCATGAGAGGAGGTCACAAGGGAGATAGAGAGTAGGAGGTCTTGGGAGGAACGAAGAGAACGATTTGGTTGGTATTTTGAGACAAGGGTTGTGATGTGGGGGGGGGGGGCAAAGCTGTGGATGGCTTTCTAAGTTATTGTGTTTGTGTTTTGAATTTAATTTGAGTCTGGCAGCAGCATTCATGATCGACTGAATAGGGTATAGCCTATGTAAAGGTAAGCCAATGAGGAGGCAGTTGCAGTTGTCGAGGTGGGAGATAACCAGGAAGTGGATTAGGAGCTTTGTGGCAACATTGGTTAGGAAGGGGCGTATTTTGGAGATGTTGCGGAAGTTGAGGCAGCAAGCTTTGGAAAGTGATTGGATGTGGGGCCGAAGGAGTGTTTAGAGTACAGGACTACACCTAGCACCCTGGCATGCGGGGATGGGTTGATGGTTTTGCCATTGATTTTGACAGAGAAGTGAGGGGAAGGGGCATGAGGGGGAGGAAATATTATGAGCTCAGTTTTGGACAGGTTGAGTTTGAGGAAGTGGTGTGACATCCAGAATGATATGTCGGCAGGATATTAGTGATGTGTGTAGAGACTGATGTTATAAGCTGAGGGGTAAAGAGATAGATTTGGGTGTTGTCAGTGTAGAAATGTTATTGAAAATATATTGAAAGCCATGGGAGGCTATCAGCTGATCCAGGGAGGAGGTGTAGATTGAGAATAGGTGAAGTCCAAGAACAGAAACTTGGGGACCCCAACAGAGAAAGGAAAAGGACTGGAGGAAGTAGAAGTGTAAGTGACACTGAATGGGCAGTGGGATAGGTAGGATGAGAGCCAACGAAGAGTGCAGTCATGGAGACCAAAGGAGTACAGTTTTTGAGAGGGGGTGGTGGTCAACCCTATCAATGGCAGCCGAAAGGTCCAGAAGTAGGCGTACAGAGAAGTGTCCATTGGTTTTTACTGTTAGTAAATCGATTGTGAGTTTTAGGAGAGCAGTTTCTGTGGAGTGTTGAGGGCGAAATCCAGACAAAAAGGGATCAAGAAAGTTATTCTTAATGAGGTGGTCACTCATATAGAACAAATATAGAATAAACACTATTGTAATCATTTGAATTGTATACCTTCTTTATTTATGTAGTAAAGCTGGCAGTGCATGGATTGAGTTTTGGCCATTTCTTGCTGAATCAGCTGCAATTCAGTTCATGGATGGACGTGCTGACACCATCTAGCTCAACAAACTTCGAACTGAAGATCGAAAGAGCTGGATGGAAAAAAGAACTGCCAAACAGTGTCTGCAGCCAATTAACCAGTTTCCTGACCTAGTGAATGAAATGAATTATGGCCTTGGTAAGGCATGTGAAGTAGGAATTCTTAGTCAAAAGCAATTTCAATTTTTGAAGGTGGAGGAATTTTACATACCTACATTACCCCGAAGGTTCACAAAAATTTAGATAAACCACCGGGTCGACCAAACGTTTCAGGTGTAGAAGGCCCATTGGAAACAATTGCCAAATACATAGATAGAAGGATTAAACATTTAAACAAAGAACTACCATCGTTTGTGCTTGATTCATCTGGTATCTTACGTAGATTGATTAACTTTACTGTACCCGAAGACTGCATACGGGCCGGAGTGGATGTAGAGTCTCTATATTCCTTCATCCAACATAAGGTGGGGATACAGGCGGTCTCCCAATGGCTAAACATCCCATTGCGGGTCCCCATAACGAGTTCTTGATTGAACTCTTGGAATTGGTTTTGAATAACAACTTTTACAACAAATACTATCGCCAGAAGAGGGGCGTAGCCATGGGGGCCACCTTGTTTACACTTAGGATGGTGGGAAAGAAAGGAGGTGTACAACTGTACAATCACACAGCATATAGAGAGCATGTTGCCTTATGGGTATGCTACATTGATGATGTGCTGGTGGTGTGGAGGGGATGTTTGGATCAATTAGATGGGTTCATTCAGGACCTCAATAGGAACACAAGAAATATCTATCTTACTTATAAAGTTGACCATAATCAGATTGCGTTCCTAGATCTGATGATCCGTAAGAATGGTGCAAAAATTGAGACAAATACCTTTTAGAAAGCCCACAGCGGGCAATGCTCTCCTCCACGTCACCAGCCATCATCCGTGGCCATTGATTAGAGGTATCCCCACAAGTCAATTCCTAAAGGATTCGCAGGAATTGCACAAAAATCAATGATTTTCATAGAAAGAGCAGGGAATTAAAACAGAGGTTTAGGGCGCGAGGGTACCCGAACTCTGTCATCAGGCAGGCCAAGCTTAAAGCGTCAAATACGAATAGGGATAAGACCCTGAGGATGGAGCAAGAAGAATTGAATTTGGGAAAAGAGAAAAAAACAAGAGCAGATGGGATTAGTGACTACGTATGGTACGCACTGTGGCCAATTGAAAACAGTGCTGGAGAAGCACTGGCACCTCCTGTTGTTGGACAATAAACTAAAATAAACTAAAACCGATATTGGGCCCCCAACCTAATTTGATTGTGAGGCGGGCACCAATAATAGGGGATGCATTGGTCCATAGTGAGGAAGGAAAATTTTATATTTCCATCTATTCCCTCACTGATATCCATGTGGGCACTGTAGTATCTGTAGGTATGTTATTAAGACCAAAACCTTTGGGGATTCTGAGGGGTAAAGGTTGTATAAAGTAAAATCATTTGTCAACTGCTCCACTACCTTTGTAATATAACAAATTATTTGCCCATGTGGTAAAATATATGTGGGGAAAACAAAAAGGGAATTTTGCAAAAGGATGGGAGTATATCCACGAATGATGATAAGTCCCCAGTGGCAATACATTTTAGGGATGTGCATGGAGCATCAAATAGGGGCTTCAAATGCATGGTTATCGATAAATTAGAACTATCAGGAAGGAGGGGAGATTGGGATAAAATATTGCTGCAAAATAAGGCAAGATGGACTTTCCTCTTGGATTCCCAATGCCCCAAAGAGTTGAATAGTAATTTTTCACTTCAAAGCTTCCTGTTGAGGTGTTACTACCATGGGCGTAGCATAAGGGGTTGCAGGCGTCACAATCGCAACCCCGTCCATAGCTCCAGGGGGCCCCTGCAGCCTCCCTGTCAAATTATCATATTCTACACAAAGTTCAGCTCTGATCTGCCCTAGGGCCCCACAGCCATGCTCCAGTACTGGGCTTCCACTTTGCCTTCCACAGTCCACACCCCTCCATTCTCATTGGCAGGGGGGGAAGCTGTGAGCCATTTCCTGAATTGAGAGGAGCATGGGGTGAGAACCGCCCAGGATGGGGAAGTGTCTGTGCTGTGTGCTGGCAACATGGAATGGTGACCAAGCTCAGCGAGTTAACAGGAGGAGAGTGCCGTCCTGTAGCCACGATGTGACCGATGTCACTGGTGAGGTAAGACACCACTCAGTGTCTCCTAGTCACCAGCTGAGATTCTCTGTACCCCCCCCCCCACCCGGGGATGTCTGCTTACCACTGCTGAGCTCCTTTCCCATTACATCACTCTATACTGCTCCTCCTCCGCAGGGCTGAAATCACATTCCTTTACAACACAGCCAGTCAGCCACGATATGCACAGGGTGTATCTGCCTACTGCAACTACACAGTCGTTCCGACCAGAGAATTTCAGAGGTCAGAACGGCAACATACAAGCCAGATACACCCTGTGAAGGCTGACAGACTGTGTGTAAAGGAATGTGATTTCAGCCCTAGTGTGGGGGGGGGGGGGCAGGAGCTGTATACAGTGCTGGGATGGGAAAGGAGCTCTGCCAAGTGGTCATAGTTGGTATTGTGATGTGAGTAAGGGGAGTTATATAGACGGTAATTAATTATATGGTTGTTCTGGTCTTATATCTGTCCCTAATTTGGAGTGATTCCCTGACACCTTGTGTTAGATACACAGGGGACAGCAATTTAATATGTAGACGGCCATGAATTTTTGTGCACCTAAGTACCAGTGTTTTATATATTGTTCTAATCTATAGGAAGGGATATTTATTCCCATATTGGGTCTGTATGTTATTACATGTGGTTTAATACTACACTGAGCGGTATCCACAAATACACTTGAGGTGGGCTGTATACTCTTGTGTATGTTTTAGTGTTTATTTTACTTTAAGTGGATAGGGGATGGGATTCAGCCCGATACTTAAATGAGTGACAGCCCATATCCTGACATGTCCTGACGAAGTTCCAGTAGGTGGAAAGTAACCTATAGACGCAGGGACGTGCCCACCCCCCCTCCCCCATCGCACAGCCACCCCATGCCTCATGAGGACCAATAGGAACCATCCTGAATTGTCTGTGCTGTATCTGGAAGTTATGCGGCTTGAGACGTCGTTACCCATCACTTATCATACGGCGTGGAGACTACATCTGCCAGGAGAGACCAGTGAATGATTTACTTCACTGGGAGGCGGGCAGGCTGTTTGATGTCAGCACAGCCACGTAACCACCCTGAATATCATCACGGATGCAGGGTTGTGAGTACGTATGATATTACTGCAACTGATATCGACTATACTGCCGTATGATTCACAGGTGGAGAGTTACCTAACTAGTATAGGAATTTCCCTGTGATATCAGTGATCTTACATACCTATGAGAGAGGTTTTGTAGTACATCACTCCAGCCACACTAGGAGTTTTCTATCCAAACATACATACTGTTGCCAACACCTATTTCCTGCTGGCACTTCCCCATACTTATCACCTGCATTTAGATTGAAACTGCCTTCAAGCTACATGGACAGTGCTCCCTTTTTATCTCAGGTTGGACTAGCAGACATTGCTTAACTTGCATTGCTTAATTTTCATCTCAGTGGCTTTGGTCACTTTCATACTTCTTTGGGCATATTAGCCCTGACCATGACTGTATAACGGACCACACTTGTAGTTTTATAACCCCAGGTGACTGGGATAGGTGGGCTAAGATGGGCTGGTTATTTTGGCAATTGTATTCCCACAGTGCTCCATTCGCCCAGTGTGGCATTGCCCAGAGTAGGGTTGTGGTGACATTACAGTGTCCCGGATGGGTGGTTTGGAGGTTCAGAGCAGCTCCCTTGTGGGACTGAATCCAATCCTTCTTCCCTGACTCAGGTGAAGGTATTTTATTGAGGTTGGGTCTGGGGAGGTTTTTGTATAGAGGAGGTTTTTTGTATAAGCTTGGGGGGGGGGGGGGGGGGGTTCACTGCAGGGTTAGGAGGTGGAGTTTTTGAAGTTGCTATGTGCTGTTGTTTTGCCACAAGGCGTAATAAATTATTCTGTGGAGGTAACCCTGATTGGGTGTATTTTGTCTCTTCTATTTTTAGTTTTTATTGTTTTTTCTCATACATACATTTTTGATTACACCCCCTAATTACTATTAGGTGAGTACCCCACTGCATATTTAGAGCAGTATTCCAATGTCTATATTACTTTGGATACTTTTTTTTTTTTAACAACAAGAGATTTTATTGAGTTAAACACAGTGTATACATCTGGAGTACAGTCACAGTTTTAAGCATTACATATAACAGTATGTCATTAACACAAGACCCATAGTACATGTGAGAGTACATCATATTGAGCGATTGACCCAACAATATAGGTACATGGTGCACAAAGTTTGATAGTAAGGCTTCACACAGACAGGTGGGCAGATTTTAATTTCCATAGAGGGGGCTGAACAAATGATCAGATATTGGTGTCAGAGTTCTGTAACCATCGGTCCCAGACTTTCTCATATTTGGACGGGCACCCCCTGTTTATATATACACATTTTTTGTACGGCAGATTGGCATTTACCTCTGCCTTCCACTCTGTCAAGGTGGGGGGTATCGGCCTCATCCACTTTCTGGCAATAATTTTTCTGACTGAAAACAGGGTCTCCTGGAGGAATATCTTGGCATATTTATCTAAACTTACTGTAAATATCCCCAGGAGACACTGCTTCGGGTCTAGTGTGAGAGGTGAGCCCATATCGTCGTGCAGAAAAGCTACCACCTGCTTCCATAGAGCCTGTATTTTAACACACGTCCACAACATGTGGAAGAATGTGCCCG
This sequence comes from Rana muscosa, assembly GCA_029206835.1. NCBI lineage: Eukaryota > Metazoa > Chordata > Amphibia > Anura > Ranidae > Rana > Rana muscosa. The sequence continues at coordinate 991,968,874 of CM055122.1, read as the reverse complement.
TCTCGGATCCACAGAGTGGGCAAAGGGTAGACTGCTCTCTCCTATACCTGGCCACTCGGAGTGGGGTAAGATATGTTCTGTGTATAATAAAAATTTGGGACAGTCTGTCTGACAGTTTGGGTGATACCTCTCTACAGGTCTCTAGAGCCTCCTCCCATTCCTCATTCTCCATTGGGCCCACCTCCCTCTCCCATCTGGGTTTCAGGTCAAATGCCAGTTTGCTGGACACAGGGGTGGAGAGCATATTGTAAAAGCACGAAATTAGGCCCTTCGGATCCGTACTCTTAGCAATAGCTATGATCGGATTTGACGTGGGCTGGGGGGGAGGTTGGGGGAACTGGGCCTGAGTCGCGTGCCTAATCTGGAGGTAACGAAAGAACATATGGTTATGGAGCATATATTGTTCCTTCAGCATATCAAACGATTTGAGATTCCCGCTGGACAAAATGTGCTGCAGGTAATATATGCCTCGGGAACTCCATACCCCCGGATCTTGTATGCGTCCATATTCTGGTAGAGATGTATTGTGCCATAGAGGCGCATAATCATTGTGAGGTGACACCTGGAGTTTCTCGGATGCGAGGGACCACACACGCCTATAGTGATACAGGAGGGATTTAGTATTCCCTTCCGGATCTGCACAACATGTCCCCATGGCAATGGGGTATAGAGGGTCTAGGGTTTGTTGCGCCCATTGTGGGCATAGTAAAATTCAGAATCTCTCGCTGTCTGTTTTATCAATATGGTATAACTGGGACAGTTGGGCCGCGATGTAATATAGGTTAAAGTCTGGCAGGGCCGTCCCGCCCATGTCCGTTGAGTTTTTAGGAGTTTGCCAGGGGAGTTTGTGACGGCCGGTCCCCCAAACGAAGGGTTTAAGCAAGGCTTCCAGAGATTTGAAGTGTTTTAGTTGGATATATATGGGGGAGTGTCAGAGAACATACAGTACTTTGGGCAAAAGGATCATCTTGATAAGATTAATCCGTCACCACACACCGAGGGGTAGCCGGGCCCACGTGCGGATTTTGTTCCTAACTAGGGCAAAAAGGGGTTCGACGTTGAGGGCTAGATAATCTGAAGGGGTCCTGGAAATATTTATCCCAAGGTACTTTATTACCCCGACCCTTTGAAGCGGTAAATTGGCTTGGGACTCAGGGATAGGAAAGCTATCTATTGGTAATATTTGCGACTTGTCCCAATTAATCTTGAGGCCGGAAAATATTCCAAACTGCTCAATTATGTGTAGGGCCCTGTGTAGGGAAGGCCCTGAGTCTGCCAAGTATAGTAGCGTGTCATCCGCATACATGCTTATCTTTTCTGTGAGGGGTCCCAAGCTAAATCCCACTATCTCTGGGTCTGCTCGGATAACCATGGCCAAAGGCTCAGCCGCTAGAGCGTACAGTAGGGGTGAGAGTGGGCAGCCCTGCCGTGTGCCTCATCCCAGGCTAAACATCGGAGAGGGCCACCCATTCGCTACCACCTTGGCCGATGGGTCTTGATACAGCAGCTGAGTCCATTTCACAAAGTTCGGCCCGAAGCCATATCCCTCCAAGCAGCTCCAGAGATATTTCCATTCCACTGAATCAAACGCTTTCGCGGTGTCAAGTGTCACCACTACTCGTGTTCCCACCGTCTCGTGAGTGGCCTGTAAGTTGATAAAGAGCCTCCGCAGGTTGAATGAGGTATTACGACCTGGCATGAAGCCTGCTTGATCGGGGTGTATAAGGGAAAGAATAACTTGGTTGAGGCATATTGAAAGAATTTTGGCAAGGATTTTAATGTCTACTTGTAGTAGGAGATGGGGCGGTAAGATTCGGGGAGTCCCGGGTCTTTTCCAGGTTTGGGTATGAGTACTATCGTGGCTTCACGCATCGAAGGTGGTAGAGTAAAGGACTCGAAGAGATCATTATATAGTGTTAGTAGTTTGGGAATGAGAACCTCCCCAAACCTAGAGTAGAATTCTATAGGGAGACCGTCCGATCCCGGGGACTTGGATCTCGCAAAGCTCGCTATGGCTTTGGCTATCTCCTCTTCAGTGAGGGGTGCCTCGAGTAGGGTGATTTGGTCTTTCGTCAGTTTTGGAAAGGGTACGCTCGCGAAGAAGGAGGTCGTGAGGTCACTATCAGGAGGGGCCGTAGACCGGTATAGATCTGAAAAAAAGTCTTTGAATGTTGAAGTCACTGCGCATGGGTCTGTAATCGGGGTCCCCCCTGGTCCGTGCAAGGTGATGACCACTGGTGGTCTTTCCTCGCTGTGTACCAAATATGCCAGTAATTTGCCGGCCTTTTCCCCATGTTCAAACATTTTTTGCCTGGTAAAGAATAATTTACGTTTAGTTTTTTCAAAGTGGAGTTGATTGACTACCCTATTCTGTAGTTTGAGTAAACTCGCGTTAGAAGGCGACGGGTCATTTGCAAATGCACCCTCCAAATTAGAGAGTTCCTCCAGTGCCTTGGTGAAAGCCTCTGAGGAATCTGCCTTGATTCTATTTATGTAAGAAATCAGGTGTGCTCTGGCGTGTATTTTAAATGTTTCCCAAACCACGGAAGGGGGGGCAGACTGCACATTATCAGAGAAGAATCTGTGCCACTCTTCTGTGAGTTCGTCGTCCTCTGGAAGAAGTGACAGCCAGAACGGATTCAGGTGCCATGGTCTTACTGGTTTGTCCAAGGGAACCCTGAGGGTGATCGAGTAGGGGGTGTGATCAGACAATAGTCTGGGTCCAAAGGCTGCAAGTTGTAAGCGTGGGGCTAATCCTCGAGAAATGAGGATGAGGTCTATTCTGGACATGGAGTTATGGGATGCAGAGAAACAAGAATATGCCTTGGTTTGGGGGTATTTATATCTCCAGGTATCTATAAGGTGAAATGAGGAGATCAGTTTGGAGAATTTGGTATCTCCAGCAGGCCTTGCCGACCCCTGAGAGGTCAGTAGCCTATCCATGTCTGTATTTAACACCATGTTAAAATCTCCTAGCCAGATTGACTGTGTATTAGGGTACCTAGCCATGAACGATATGCCCTCCAGTAGCATACTTTCACTATATGGGGGAGGTATATAATAAGCCAGGATCAGTAAGGGTTCCCCATAAAATTTGGCTGACAGAAATATATAGCGACCTCCAGGGTCAGTGGTTACCTCACCTAATTCAAAATGCACAGATTTCGCCACCAACACAGACACCCCTCTGGAGTGTGATGTGTGAGTCGAATGGTATGCCCATCCCACCCATGGGCGGCGGAGGGCCATTTGAAGCCGCCCCTCTATGTGTGTCTCCGCCAATACCACCACGTCAGCCCTCTGACCCTTCAAGAATGAGAGGGCCGCCGTACGTTTAATTTTGTCCCGCAGTCCCCTCACATTCCATACCAAAAACTTTAGGGACGCCATATCAGTCCATCCTCAGTAATTCCTCCCCACAGTGTACCATTAACCAGTATAATCCCACGTATCTCAGGTAGGGCAATTCGTTGATATACATATAAAAGGAGCAGCAAGGAGCATAAAAACCCATGAAAATATTCTGTAAGTGATGGGCACTGGTGCCTGTATTGTGTCTGACTCATCATATACACTGACAAAAAATGAAACCATACCTTCCCCTCCCCTACCCCCTCCCCCTCCCCGCCCTGCATCTTTTCAAACTGATGCGGGCATCATCCCAAAACCGAACCGTAACTGCCATCCAGAACAACACATTAGTGAAAGAGATCAGTAGCAAGAGCCCGCGAGACCCAAGCAGCAGCCCCACGCAGCACCTAGTCATAACAGACATACCACAGCATGAGGCTGAGATAAATGCTTCGGATTGTCTTCTGCAAGTGAGACAGTCTTTGCATGAGCAGCTGCCGTGGCCCCGGGCTTCATTTCCATATTTCCTGGATTGGCAGGGGGAAAAGTCTCGCTGCACTGTGCACTTGTATAGCAGCGCTTCTACTGTCCTATGCTCCGGCTGCTTCCGCAGCTGAGGATATGTGGGAGCCCACAAAGGGCTCAAAGGAGTACAGTCAACAAAATCTTTTAAGAAGTGCGTCACAGATTCTGAAGGATGAATATGAATATCCCGCCACTAGCTAGTGCACGCTCCTGACTAGGATACCAATCCCAGGGGCTTCCACAAAGAGAACAACAGGTGTAGGCTTGGGATTAATGGGGCAAAGTGTAAATAAGCAGTCAGGTCATGCAGATCTGCAGTATATAAGGAGCAGCAGGATTGGGCAGGTGCAGGATAAAAAGCATCATACTCACATAGTCACTTATTTCTCTGGGCCAGGGCGGCGCTCCAGCCAAGTTATGGTGTCATCAGGGTTATCAAAAAAGAGGGCCTTACCATCATGTTCCACTCTGAGTCGGGCAGGAAACAGCATAGCATATTTGTAGTTGTGAATTCTCAGTCTGCGTTTGGCTTCCATGAAAGTTTGGCGACGGCGTTGAACCTCCGCTGAGAAGTCCGGGAACACTGCCACTGTAACATTCCCCAGAGTGATATTCCCTTTTAGTCTGGCCATCCTGAGGGCAGCATCCCAATCTTTGTAATTCAGTAGCTTAGCTATAAAAGTGCGCGGCGGAGCTCCCTGCGGCGGAGCTTTAGCTGGCATGCGGTGGGCCCTCTCAACTGCCAGGAGAGGGGAGAATGCCTCTCTCCCATACGTAGTTATGAGGAGCTGTTCCAGGAATGAGGTGGGATCCTTACCCTCGGACCCCTCCGGCAGGCCAATCAGTCGTATATTGCACCTCCTCAACCTGTTCTCCATCTCATCCTGCTTGGAGAACAGTTGCTGGATCTGTTGCTGCATACGATCTGCTCCCGTCCGCAATGGCGGGAGTGCGTCCTCCACATCACTCAGGCGGGTCTCTGCAGTAGTCACCCTCTCCCGCAGATTCTGCATGTCTTGTCGGATGTGAGATATATCCACTCTCACCTCCTCAATCTGGGTTGTCAGGGATGTGCAGCAGAGCGTGATGGCCTCTAGGAGCTGTGCTGTATCACCCGCCGGCCTCCCACTGTTCTCCGGCGCCTCGCCGTCATCTTCCTCCGGCTCCCCTGAATCTATATGCCGGTATTGTGCCAGTCTCGCCACCGCGGCCTTTTGAGATTTCGTCTGTGACATGTTGTCTAGGATGTAGGGTATTTAAACAGGCGAATGTGATGCGAAAATTCAGCCTGTGGATCTCAGGATGCAATGGATTACAGGATCAATGTCTGGAGCTCCTCAGCAAGCGTCCTACTCCATGCACCGTCAGGCCACGCCCCCACTTTGGATACTTTTAGAGTATTCTGATGGTCGCAGGAGCCAGCTATTGAAATTCAATAGTCAGCAGGGTAGGTTTTCCCATCCATGCTGTTTAGTATGATTTGTGTAAGTGACCAGCTTTAGTCATCAGGAGTTTATAAAACATGTCCAGTTCCCCTTAAATATGAGGGACATTTACATTATATTATTATTTCTAATACTTTAGTAGGTAACCGTACTTGTATGTACTGTAGTTCCATGGAGGTATGTTTTATTTTGTCTTTCAAATAAACCCTTTTTGTATCTTCCTGCTTTTATATGTTTAAAGGTTTGAGGGATGGGACACAGGGGATCAAGAGTACTTAGGGCTTTCATGATCTACATTTGTGTGTCTCTTTTATTTATTTATTTGTATTGCATAGAACATTGAATATACTAAAAATAAAATAGATATAAATAAGCCAACCCAATGTTAATGTTTGCATGATGGAATAATAAAAAAGAATTGTGTAGCAGAAATCCAAAAGATTTTTAAACTAGAACTGATTTTTTCAGCCATAAAAAGATTAGAAGTAATTCTTCATAATGATCATATTAATCGCTCTGAGTAATTCTTCCCGTGTAGCACATACCCTGTGTTGCTAAGTGATGCCTTTAGAGCTTCTATCCTGCTTTCTTTATTCACCACTGCTTCAATTTGGCACGTCACAAATACTTACTTGTACTTTTATCTCCACTCTGTTGCCATATAGTTTTTGTAGCATATTTTAGAGGATAGTCTGGAAAGATGCCATCCCAGCAAGGATGTTCCTTTGAAACCTCAAAGAGGAGATAACTGGCATTGTTCAGAAGTAGTTTTCTTGCTGGTGATTGGCAGCTCATTGGCTGCAAAAATCATCTCTACCGACAGGCACTTGCCAGAACCTCACTTGAAGCCTGATGCCTATTAAGCTGATTATTTGTTTTTGAATAAGTAACAGCAGCGATTCTGCATGAACTGTCACACAAGCCTTAACTCATGTAAAGTGGTCAAATCATTTTGATGACATTTTCTTCGTGTTCCCAATGGTATGAGGCTTATTTACATGTTGTCAACGTCAGAAAAACAGTTGAAATGTTCTACAGACAGCGGATTCCCAAGGAACTAAAAATCCTGTCTACTGTGAGGTCAGTCTCAGAAAACTTATTCTAACACATCTGTGATGGTATCTAATTCCCAGAGAGTTGATTACAATTTGTACATAAAGGTCAACTAAATAAGTTGGCACTGACTTGTTCAAAGCAAAACAAAATAATAGCATTAAATATAAATTGCCTTCATGGGTTGCTTGGGTTTCATGGTTAAAATAAATGTTAGAAATGCATTTTTTTAAAGGATAGTAGTTCTAAGAGTATGATAAGCAAAAGCAATAATATCAAGGGTAGTTCCCACAAAGCAAGTAAATATCTCAAAATTTGTTTAACCAGCAAATCTTCAATTCCTCCTGTTTGTAGGTGTTGATGAGGATGAGGTTTGAGTTTGGGTCTAACATAGGTTTGACGTGATATCTAATGGAAGAATGTGCCTATGGGACTTTTTAGAGTTGCACCATTCTTCCTTTAGATATCTTGTTGTATTAGGGGCTGAGTTCCGCCAACATCTCTGCACTTTTGGCCATCTAAATTTTATGGGTTTAACGCAAACCCTGTATGTTTGCCTTTGGTGGACCCACCAAACGAATGCAGTAATTTGCAATAGTAACCATAATGCATTGCCTGGCCTTTGAATGTAGGTCAGCAGGTTTAAATGGACCATTAAGGGAACGTTTGGATAAAGCACACCCCTAACTATAAAAGGGTAGATTTCTAGCAGCCATATTGAAAAATGTGTTTTTATGTGATAGGGAAAGTATGGGAAGTGCTGTTGATAAATTCCTGAGGGAAAGAATAGTGTAAGGCTTGTAGGCACTGGTGGGCCTCTTAAAGTAGATGTAAACCTTTACTAAATGTCCTGCAGTTAGCAATATGCCATGTTGGAGAATTTGGCTGCTCTGCTGGGAAGAGTACAGATGGAAAATGAAAAGTGTAAATGAAAAGTGCTTGCAGGCAAATTACTGCTCTAGTCTTGGGAGGAGTAGAAGAGGTGGAAGAGGAAAAGGGCACAATAGCAGCACTTGCAGTTGCCACTGGTGAAGTGATTAAATACCACAGAGGGAGTCTATGTTAATACTTCTTTGGTGGGTTGCTATGGATATTTTAGTGCTTTTTAAAGCATAAATACATGTAAGGGATAGCAAATGCAGGTATACATCAGGGATGATCAGATCAGTGAGCTACACCTCAATGAATCAGGAACCAGGCCAAGTATTATTAAATTAAGTTTATTAACATAAATAACACCCTTCCAATAAACCATAAACAATGTAAAAGTGAAAAATATCATGCAGCAAACCCAGAACAAAAACCTAACTACAAATGCTATGTACAAAATGGTCAGAGCTCACATGAACAGGGCAGGATGAAGACTAGGACAGGAAACAAGGGGAGTGGATCAGGATACATTGTACTGGATGCAGGGAACAGGATACCGGGTGCAGGGTACTGGAAGCAGGTCACAGGATGCAAGGCACAGGATCAGGCAGGGACATGGCTCACAGGTAGGACACTGGAGCACTGATCTGCATCAAATCCTTTCCCAGCAGGCAGTATCAGGTGAAGCCTAATTAGTAGGATAAGTTGGCTGCTGGGAGACGCCCGCTGTTGGCCACAGGAACTGCATCCTATGGCTCTAGGAACAACAGTGCTACCAGCAGCTGACCCCCTTGAGGAGCGGCCTCCGGACACTCCACTTTGCATCAAGCTCGAATGTCCATGTGGGTGCAGGATAAGTTCAAAAAGGTTTCCCCTCATCGGTGTCTGGGGACTCTCTTGATCTTTTCAGGCCAGAGTCCTTCAACCCCCTGAATGGTGTGCCACTTGGGTCTGGTAACTGGCTTTGTGCTGGGGTCCCGAAGTCCACTGAGCACCCGGTCTTCGGGGTCCGAAAGCTGGCTGGGCTCCCTGCCGGTCAGATCCCTGAAAAGTTGCAAAGTTTGGAGCTTGCAATTCCCTAATGCAACGCATGTCATAATGTTGGAATTCCTAAGGATTCCTGAAGGCTTAATACCGAAATCTCTGGTCTGGACTTTGATTGGACCATTCTAACACATGAATAAGCTTTAATCTAAACCATTCCATTGTAGCTCTGGCTGTATGTTTAGGGTCGTTGTCCTGCTGAAAGGTGAACCTCCGCCCCAATCTCAAGTCTTTTGCAGACTCTAACAGGTTTTCTTCTAGGATTGCCCTGTATTTGGCTCCATCCATGTTCCCATCAACTCTGACCAGCTTTCCTGTCCCTGTTGAAAAAAAGCATCTCCACAACATGATGCTGCCACCACCATGTTTCACAGGGATGGTGTATTCTGGGTGATGTGCAGTGTTATTTTTCTGCCACACATAGCATTTTGCTTTTAGGCCAAAAAGTAAAATTTTGGTCTCATCTGACCAGAGCACCTTCTTCCACATGTTTGCTGTGTCCCCCACATGGCTTCTCCCAAATTGCAAACGGGACTTCTTATGGCTTTCCTTCAACAATGGCTTTCTACTTGCCACTCTTCCATAAAGGCCAGATTTGTGGAGTGCACGACTAATAGTTGTCTTGTGGCCAGATTCTCCCACCTGAGCTGTGGATCTTTGCAGCTCCTCCAGAGTTACCATGAGCCTCTTGGCTGCTTCTCTGATTAATGCACTTCTTGCTTGGCCTATCAGTTTAGGTGGACAGCCATGTCTTGGTAGGTTTACAGTTGTGCCATGCTCTTTGCATTTTCGGATGCTGGATTGAATAGTGCTCCGTGAGATGTTCAAAGCTTGGGATTTTTTTTATAACCTATCCCACTTTAAACTTCTCCACAACTTTATCCCTGACCTGTCTGGTGTGTTCCTTGGCCTTCATGATGCTGTTTGTTCACTAAGGTTCTCTAACAAACCTCTGCGAGCTTCACAGAACAGCTGTATTTATACAGAGATTAAATTACACACAGGTGTAATTTACATTTACGTTTTTAGTTGTAACATGATAAAATGTGGAACAGTTCAAGGGGTATGAATACTTTTTCAAAGCACTGTACCTCCTAGGCCAAAGCAAGGCTCAAATGGAACTCTGCCCTTCCCCAGAAGACCTCTACTACTGTAGCTGAAATGGCGAACACAACTCTCACATGCAAAGTGTGTATTCAGGTTACCAGGCCTTGGTGCAACAAAAACAAATGGCTACATAAGGAACTCAGGACAGGCTGCAATAGGGATCTTAGACCCAATAAGTAACCCATGCCAGGCATGAAAAAAACATGGAGGCACAACAATATTAGACACAACAACTGGTGAGGCCCAAACCCTGGCACTGAAGACTAGCTGGGAATCGGACACCAGACCATCAGAGGCAGGCTGAGCATTGGGCACTGGACTATGAGAGACAGGCTGGGCATCAGGCGCCAGACCTTTAGAGGTTGGCTGGGCATCAGGCATCTGACCACCAGAGGCAAGCTGAGCATCAGGCACCGGACTATCAGAGGCATGCTGGGCAATGGGCACTAGACCATCAAAGGCAGGCTGGGCATCAGGCACCCGGACCATCAGAGGCGGGCTGGGCATCAGGCACTGGACCATCAGAGGCATGCTGGGCATCGGGTACCAAACCATTAGAGGCAGCCTGGACATTGGGTACCGAACCATCAGAGGCAGGCTGGGCATCAACTACCGGACCTTTAGAGGTGGGCTGGGCATTGGACACCAGACCATCAGGCGGGCTGGGCATTAGGCACCAGACCATCAGAGGCGAGCTGGGCATTGGGCACTGGACCAGAGGTGGGCTGGGCATTAGACACCAGACCACCAGACAAGGCTGGACATTGGGAACAGAACCATCAGGCTGGACATCAGACACAGAACCATCAGGCTGGGCATCAGACAGTCAGACAGAGGATCAATGGAGTCAGACTGGACAGTAAGCAGGGGATCAGCGGCATCAGACTGGATATGGTTATCTGGTTGAAGTTCAGTACAGTCAGATATGGAGGCTGGAACATGGACTTGATACATGGTGACTTTGGAAAATGGTCAAGGACCCCACTTGTCTGAATGAGTCAGTCTGTTCCAAGGATGGATAGAACTTCTTAGACAGGCTTGAGCAGAAGTAATTGTGGTAGGGTGAGGCCAGGTTACCAAGAGTCCCGAATAAAAGATAGAAAAAGGCAGGGTTGAGCATGAGTAAGGAGTAGACTGACCCATAGTTGAAGTAGTAGCAAGCAGGTCTAGGGCAGAAGACTCAGTTGACATGGGCTGGACCATAAGAACTGGCATGGTGGCAGGCTTGACCGGAACAACTGGTGTAGTGGCAGGCTTGACCGGAACAACTGGTGTAGTGGCAGGCTGGACCTGAACAACTGGTGTAGTGTCAGGCTGGATGGGGACAACTGGTGTAGTGGCAAGCTTGACTGGAACAACTGTCATGGAGGCGGACTAGATCAGTTTAGGTAGCGTGGAGGCGGACTGGACCGGATCAGCAAGCTTGGAGACATAAACAAGCACAGTACCTGACTGAACGATGACTGCAACAGGAGTGGATAGTGGCAGAATTGTATGGGTTGGGGAAAACTTTTTTTGCCTTAATGTTTTGTCACTGGAGTCCTGTGAGTAATTGCAGGGCTATGAACAGATTGTACAGCTGATGCAGGAGTAGTAACAGTACTAAGAGATGGTGAAAAAGGGGTAGCAGTTGTAAAAGAGGGTTTCTGAGGGGTTGCCAAGAGCAATTAAACAAAAGATGGAGTCTTCAATAGATTAAATGCAGGGAAAATGCAGCTAGTGGGGACATCGTATAGATGTACAGTTGGAAGCAAGATATACTGAACTGCAGCTGTGGGTAAGGGAGAGGGGGATCTTGGAGCAAACTGGTGTCTAGTGGCAGGAGTGGATTGGTGCACATTAGCTGAGGATGAGTAGGATTTATCTGACCAGGCCTGGAGTAGGGGTTGCACAAAACTCAGTTTACAATTCCCTTGTCTGACTAAAAGGTGTACTGCATTGATACAATCCAGGAGAGCCTCTCTTGAATATACAAAATAATGCTTAAAAAGATAGGGCTTACCATCTTCCAGTAGCCACACCAAAGATTCCACCTGAGGCACGCTAGAAGGAGAAAAAAAATCACCTACACCCTCTGTCTCTGTGCAAAAAAACACACACAAAAAAAACATGCAGTGCAAATGTTTGTGACATAAAAATGTGACAAGAAAGAAAAAGGTGCCATGTGCAATGCACAGCATGCCACTCGGCCAGTATAAAAATTTCCCTGGTTAACCAAAAGGACCGCCCAAAGGCATTGTGCAAGAAAAGTATGAGGTGATATGACCGTGTGCCAGTGATACACCAATGGTATGGTGCAGCCCAAAAGTGTTCTCCCAGCACCACCACCAGGGGGCACATCACAGGGCGCTCCTTGCACCTCCGGGCCCCAGGCCAAACAAATGCAGCACCATTCAATTCAGGAAGCCATTAGAACTTAGGGAGATCCTTGCCATCAACCAGGGACAAGCCTGGTAAACCAAGCTAGATTCAAACTTGGGAGGTAAAGGGTCCCCCCTTCCATACCCACCTTATTACATCAGGGAAATACTAACCGGCGGCTCCCTGCTTAAAGGATGCCAGCGTTCTTCCTCTCGACAACCAATAAGAACAAATACTACATTCGATCCTGGCCAAAAGGCTAATGCCCCATACACACGATCGTTTTTCATGCCGCTAAAAATGCCATTTTCAAAAATGGCCATTAAAAATGATCGTGTGTATGCTCCAGAGCATTTTTAACGACGTGAAAAACGGGCATTAAAAATTTCGAACATGCTCTCTTTTTTCACGTCGTTTTTCATGTCGTTTTTTTTAACGACGTGAAAAACGATAGTGTGTATGCTTTAACGACGTGAAAAAAAACGTGCATGCTCAGAATCAAGTATGAGACGGGAGCGCTCGTTTTGGTAAAGCTAGCGTTAGAAATAGATATGGCACATTCGTCACGGTTGAATTAATAGCATTGTTTTAATGCTGCGCATTCCGTTCTTCTTTTGAGAATGCTTCAACAATTACCTTCTTTTGATAATGACATTGAGAGTTATGCCAAACTTGTTTCTAAAGTAATTCCTAATTGTTTTAATGATAGTAAAATATTATTTTCAAGCCACATCTCCCTCATAAATTCATAAATAAATGTAAAGATCATTTTTTTTGGTTTTTGTTCTTTTTGCAGTTTATTTTAGTAATTAAGTTAGCTTCTTAATTTTTTTGGGCCTTTTATTTTTTGTCCTTAAATAATTTTTGTGTAAAGTTCCCACACCAACCTTCAAATTTTGTCTCATTTTGCCTCAAGGAGGTTTGTGTCCCTTGTTAATAACAATAATATTATTTGAAATGTCCCTGCCTACTCCCTCGCAAACTCTCTTTTGAACTACAAATCACATAGTCAAGTATTTTAAGGCAAAAAAAAGTATCCTTTATTTAGGAACATAACAAATTAAAGGGGATGGCAGCACTGGAGAGCCTGCTTGCATTTGTGCATCCCTTGGACCCCACAACAACCATCCAAGATGTGAAAACCAAACTAGTGATGGAAAGAAATCAAAAAGGAGCCCAATCTTGGCTTGAACTCCCAGAGGTCAGGAACCGCAGCAGATAAGTCATATATGTCCCCAGTCTGCGGTACTACAGAAGGCATTATTTTTTCCTCTTCCTTGTAGCCTTCTCTCCAGCCTTCTCTGCAGCCTTCTCTGCAGCCTTGGTTGGCTTCTTCCTCGGAGGCTGGGGATCAGGAGGAGAGGTTGTGGCAGGAGGAGTAGTAGTAGGAGGAGGAGGAGGTGGAGGAGTAGGGACAACCTCCGTGATGTCGGTGAACTTGGTGAGTTCACCGAGCAATCCCTTGTTAATAACCTTCAGGAGAAGGGTCTCACTATACAGCTTTTGCCGCAGGTCCATTTGGCCTAGCTTTTGGGCCAGGACTGCGGCAAAGCCCTCCTCAGCAGAGGGTGCCTCTCGGAGGGCCGCAGTAGCCTCTTTTAGGAAGGCTCTTGTTTCCTCCTCCACCTGCCTACCTCTCCTTGGCCCTCGTGGTTTCATTATCAGGGGAGGCATCTGGGCTCTTGTGCTGGGCCCAGCCTCCTCCTGGGTGCCACTTGGCCCTGCCTCCTCCTGGTCCCAAACATCACCCTCTTCCTGGCTCTGCTCTGGCTGTAAAAAAAGAAAGGGACTTTATTATTTTTTTGCCACCATGAATCACACACATTGTTCACCTCCAGACATTTAGGAATTGAATCTGAAAATTTCGAAAAGTCTCACAGATTCCGCCTCCTGATATTGTTGCCTTGTCCACATCAAAATTGACCCCTACTGTATCTTGGTCTTTAAATCCTTTATTTTTCTAACATGAAATACCTAACAATACTAACATCAATTTAAATTCATCACTTTTGTAACATATAAATGGAGATATCAATACTTTACCTGGCTCCATATATCCAAATCTGCCTCCTCAAGGGCCTGATCTTGATCCTCAGAGGAAGCCAGAGCAGGGTTGCCAGGAAGGCTGGAGGGCTGGCTGCAAGGAAGGCTGGAGGTTTGGCTACAAGAAAGGCTGGATTGACCTCTGGGGGGAAGGGTGGAGAGAGATTCCCGCACTTCCAGCTGGTCATCCAGAAAAGATAGCTTGCTGTAGTACCACAGAGTGGGTTTATAAACCTTATCTGCTGCAGCACCTGACCTCTGGGACTTCAAGACCATATTCCTCTGAGTCCTGTATGTCCCCCTGATGGTAGCAATTTTGGTTTTCACATCTTGGAGAGTTGTTGTGGGTATCTGGGTTTGGACAAATGCAAGCAGGGTCTCCAGTGCTGCTGTCCTGGCCGTTTTGTTTTTATTGGACCCACTTTTGGTCTGCCACAGGATAGGGAGTTCTTTCCATTTGTCAATGAACTCCCCCATGAATTCCGGGTTTTTGAAACTATTCATTCTCTCTGTAAAATCAAGAACACAGAAAATACATATTTTTCTGGCAACATTCATCAAATCAGCATTTTGGACAGATTTAAAAGCCCCAAATCTCCTCCTCTGCGGAAACCCAAATCCTTAAAATGTTATGTACCTTGGTCAACACGTTCGTTGCGAACTCCCTCTCCCGCCAAATGAACGTATTTTCGACACATGGATCTGCACTCGATATACACTGCGCATGCGTGAATCTCCGCACGCTTTCCCCACCCCTGACGTTCGATATTGTACTTTCCCCGCCCCTTCTCGCTCGTCGTAGTGCTTAGCAACATGGCGGAGACACAGGTGGCTGAGATTACCTCTACAGAGGATGAAATTCCTGAGGAGCCCAAATCCCGATCCAGGAGATATAAGGCATCCAACATGTCATTCGAGGAAATGGTGGAGATGGTCGCCATTTTGAAGAGGGAGGATTATGATGCCAAGCATGGGCCATGTAAAAGGCCTAATCTGGTCAAGTCAAAAATTATGGCCAAAGTGGTCAAAAGTCTTCACCAAAAATTCGGGGTGTGCAGAACGAAGGAACAGCTCAGAAAACGATGGTCTGATCTGAAGTTGCGGGAGCCCGACCAATACAAATGAATCAAGAAAGTTATACGAAAAAGTAAGTATTTTTTTGCTATTTTCCCTGCTCGAGATTATTACTTGTATTATGTCGTGTATTTTTGTCTTTGATATAGTACAGTGAAAGATACCATCTTTCTTGTTCGTCCGCAAAGTAAACGGACATATTAAACCTCTTTCTCCGTACAGTTCATCAAACGATGTTTTAGGATCATCCAGTGTGAACACCCATTTATTTATTTTTATTTGGGGTAGCAAATTTGGTAAACAATTATTTTTGGGGATCAAATCCAAAGGACAATTTTTATTAAAATAAAGGATATGCATGGTAATGTTAAGGGAGAGAATGCTCAGCAGCTGATGAAACATCTGAACGCAGTAGTACAAGTGTGGCCCAAAAGCCCCAAAGTTTGAGGGTGTCACACACAGGTGATCCTGTGTATATACTTTGGGGTGTTACAATGTGTCAAACTTTGGTTAAAAAAGTATATGCTATGTTTTTGGCTATGTATCCAATCATGTGTTCCGGTTGTCACTGGGGGTACATTGAAAAATGGACCACACTTCAAAATAATGTTTCCAAATTATTTGTTCATGGTTTAGTTTTCTCCAAAAACTCTTCGTTACTAATGAAACTATACCTTTTCTTGCAATCTCCATAGGGCTTCAAAAAGCTACGTCAGATGAGCCTCTAAATCTAACACCTTCAACAATACCCCCAGACCCACATGATGGAGAGGAACGTGAGGTTGTGGAAGTGGAAAGTGGCACCTCAACAGGTCAGTGTCAAACCAGACAGATGCAGGTTAATAGATGTAGGCCTACATATTCTATGCTACATGTTTTTTTTTTAATGTAGGTGCAGTTCTGGCAGAAGACCCCAAAAATTTTACACATCACAGTGCCCAGATCCTGATCCAATACCTGATGGTCTGCTGTCGTGACCTTAAAAAATTAAAGGGAGACTTGATAGAGATCAGGGAAAATACCAAGCGGGTGGAGGAAAGGCTACAAAAGATCATGTCTGTGCTTGGGCGTGTCTAATGTTTTTAAAAAAAAATAACGTTGAACTTGCTGTGTTTTGTCAGGTATGTTTTTCATTGAACCTTTTAGGACTAGTACATGTTTATTTTTTCACTATATTTTTAAAGATCTTTTTTGTATGCATGGCTGTTCATGCGTTTTAACAAGCCAAAAATGTTTGGGACATCTACATTTAAAAGGAATTGTCCAAAAAATAAATAAAAAATGGTATTTTGTTATCAAGAAGTTGTGGCTTCATGATGTAAATGTTGTGCAAAGTGAACTAATCAATGTTTTGTGTTTACACTGACAATGAAGGCTAATTAAGAATGCACAATACACATGGCAATACAAGTGCACTAGGTAAACCTACGAGAAACATAAACCATTATTAAATTAAAACACCAAACCAATCTTTGAGAAAAATAAAGTTTTATTTTTCTAAATTAAAAGGTTAAAAGTCATCAGGCATTTCAATGGCCCCCCTACCCACAAAATAATCCACATATTTGTCACGGACCTCACGTCCGGTTTGGGGGGCCAAGCCTGGACGGCCAGCTTCCAGGGCAACAAGATGGTCTGCTTCCATTAATGAGGCCTCAGGCCCAGTCAAAGTCAGATAATTTGTGGAATGCACCCGGAGATAATTATGTAGCACACAGCAAGCCATTACAACATCTTTCCATTTGTAAGGGGCAAGGTGGATGGAGGTGAGGAACAGGCAGAAGCGGCTGGCCATGATGCCAAAGGCATTTTCCACCACCCTTCTTGCTCTGGCCAGCCGATAGTTGTACACCCTCCTCTCAGGGGTGAGGGTGCTTTGCGGGAATGGCCTCATCAAATGGGGACCCAGGCCAAACGCCTCATCTGCCACAAACACAAATGGGAGTCCCTCCACATTCTGCTCTGCTGGTGGCAAGGCCAGCTGATCCAAAAGGAGCCGTTCCCCTAACTCCGTCTGTGCAAAAACTCCTCCATCAGACATCCTGCCATTCTTGCCAACGTCCACATAGAGGAATTCGTAGGTGGCCGACACCACTGCCATCATCACGATGCTGTGGAACCCCTTATAATTGTAATAAAAGGATCCCGAATGGGGTGGTGGGACGACCCGCACATGTTTGCCGCCGATGGCCCCTCCACAGTTTGGAAAGTTCCATCGTTGGGAAAACTCCGATGCCACATTCTGCCATTCATGTGGCGTAGAAGGGAACTGTGGAATGAAATCGAAAATAAATTAATACTTTGAGACAGAAACATTGAAAGCAGATTTCAGAAAAGCATTCATGGCCAACATTGGGAGAAACCAAAAAATTAAAACATTATTAGTAAGCAACAACAAACCCAAAAAAAACACCACAAAATAAAATGGGGGGGGGTTGAAGATGAGTTGGGGAGATCACAAATGAAGGCTGTAGCACTCTGTATGAATTAGTGAAAAATTTAACATTCCTAGGCAATCTTTAGGGGGCATTTAGGGTAAAGCACTACGATGGAGCATAGATTAAAATACATGGAAATGACGAGGTGGGTATGGGTCCAGGATAGCATGCTGGAGATGTTAGGTAAGGCAAATTTTAATGTAGGCCTAATGAAAAATTTCGCAAAAAAAATTTGCATGTGGAGAAAGGGGACATTCCCTGCAGCTAAGAATCATGGGAATTAGGGACTGCTAATAAACCCCCACAAAAAATGAATACAAATAAATACATACAATGTGATGTTTGAAATAAGAACACTTACCTTAATATAGTCCTCCTGCAAAACTTGGAGGATGGCAGAACACGTCTCTGGTATAATGATACCCAGAGCCTGGGGGGATATGCCTGTGGAGAACTTTAAGTCCTGCAGGCTTCTCCCAGTCGCCAGGTATCGCAAAGTGGCAATGAGCCTCTGCTCAGCACTGATGGCTTCACGCATAATGGTGTCCTGCCTGGTAATGTAGGGGCACACCAAAGCCAACAGATGCTGAAATATGGGGTCAGACATCCGGAGAAAATTCCTGTAGTCATCAGGATTATTCTCCCTGATCTCCCGCAACAAAGGCATATGACAGAACTGGTGCAACCAATTCTTGGTCCATGAACTCCTCCTGACCCTGCTCATGGCATGGAGTCGCGATACAGCATGAACCCCTGCACCAACTACAGCACGAACTCTACGACGAGTACGTAGCCGCAACATGGCTAGATAACGGTCGGCAGCTCAGAGCGAACTAGAAAAACGAACGGAAGAACAGCAAGGCCTATGAAGAACAAGCTGAAAAACAGGAACGAGCAGACAAGAACGCACTGAATAAACAGATACGAACTGACTACAAGCACTGCAAAACAGATACGAACCCACAAGCACAAACTGAACTCCACAAAACGATCTTCAAAGCACGAAGACTGAAAAGCGAGAATCGTCTCTCACCAAACTTTTACTAACACGCGGTAACACGGAATTAGCAAAAGCGTCCCAAAGGGTGGCGTCATTAGAACGGAACGTCCCCTTTATAGTGCCGTCGTACGTGGTATACGTCACTGCGCTTTGCTTGAACGTTTTTTAAAATGATCGTGTGTACGCAAGACAGGCTTGAGAGAAAACATGAAAAAAAACGACGTGAAAAACGTTGGGAAAAATAATGGCATGAAAAACGATCGTGTGTACGCCGCATAAGAAGCGATTCATACATACACATACTAGGGTAAATTCAGACAGGAGCAAATCAGCATGTCTTTGAAGTATTGGAGGCGATAAGAGTGCCCGGAGGAGAACATGCAAACTCCATGCAGGTGGTGCTGGGGTTGGGATTCGAACTGACGACTCTAGTATTGTTCGGGTTGTTAATGTCTAATGCCTCGTACACACGACCAGTTTTCCCGTCGTAAAAACTGCGATGAGAGCTTTTTGCCAGGATCCCCGGCCATGTGAATGCTCCATCTGAGTTTTTCCGACGGGAAAACTGTCAGGAAAAAATCCTAGCCGAAAAAACGTTCGTCTGTATGCTTTTCCGATGGGAAAAAAAACGTGCATGCTCGGAAACAATTCGACGCATGCTCGGAAGAATAGAACTTTATTTTGTCGGCTCGTCGTAGTCTTTTACGTCACCGCGTTCTTGGCAGTCAAAAGTTCACCGGACTTTTGTGTGACCGTGTGTATGCAAGGCAGGCTTGAGAGGAATTCTGTCAGGAAAACCATCAGTTTTTTATCCGACGAGAAAACCGGTCGTTTGTACAGGGCATTCGTCTCTAGGACACTATGCTATACTGCTAGCATTTTAAATGAAATGAGATGAGGTCTGCAGTTAATGTTGCAGCAAGACACTGCTTGCATGGATTTTGCATGCCCTTTATATTCTATTTTCGGCTTCTCCAGTTCTAGTTTTGGACAGTTTCCTAGTCCAAAACCATAATGGTAGATTGACTTTAGTCCAGATTGTCCATTGTCTGCATGTATACATATTTATGCAAAGCAAATAAAAAATGTACAAATATTTACTTGCTTTAAAAAAGACTGCATTATTTATTGATCTTGGTTCAGGCGAGCCAAAGGTATTAAAGCCTTAAAACAGATATACTGTATATACATAATTCTGCCACTACAATGTTCAAAAACAAACTCTATTTTGATTCAGGACAGTGTGCGTTGAAGGGTTTCACTTATGATTACAGAACCTATTATCAAACAAGTTTACATAAACAAATCAGAGAACATCTTTTCTAATTAACCTCTTCATTGCTCAGCTAAATAGAAAAACAAAATATCGCAATGTGCATAAATTAATTCATATAAAATAAGTAGTGCGTGACATCTAAATTAGTTTCTAATGAAAACATAATTGTTCTAAAATATCCACCACAATATGATGACATTTGAATTTTAATACCCATTTACAATGAGTTGAGCATAGAGTGACACATTGTCAATTGTATGGTTTTACTCTTTTCTTATGTGTCCAAAAAGTGTAAAAAAAAATAAAAGCTGCTCAAAAATATTGGAGTGTAACAGCTAGCACGTTTAATCGACCCTGATGTTTTTTCTTTTTCTTTTTTTGCAGCTGGCAAAATATGCACATACAGTATTTGCTATAGCTCTTGGTAATCAGTAAAACTGTTTAATTTGAAGCTTATACAATTCTATTTGTTAAAACTGCATGCCTAGTGGCAGTCTATGCACAAATATATATAACAGCTAAAAAGTGCTAAACTTTTCAGAGTAGCTATAGGATATTTTACATTTCTAGCAAGTCTGCAGAGAGGATACAGGAATATAACAAAACTACCACTAACACATTTTGTGTGAAATGAAAACTAGGGATGGCTGAATAGTTTTACATGAATAGGAACTTACAGCAAATATAATCTTGTTTTTTCAAACAAGGGTTGACCAGAAAACAGCAATTAGCTTCATGAGGAAAACAGATATGAACAACTGGTAAGGTGGTCCAAAAAACAACTTCATTCAGAGTAGTACAGGCTTCCCTCCTGCCACCTGGTACATCCATACCATAGTAAGGATTATAAGGATCGCACCTAAAGAAAATATACTTCTGCCATATTTAGACTGCTGATATCATATGGAGCAGGTATTCTCACCCAATAAGCTCCAGCAGCCTTAAAGTGCAGCCAAATTGTGATAACACCTCCTTTATATTTGTCACATGCTCTCATTCACATAGCATAATAAAAAAATAAATATATTTTTAATAAATGCAGCTTACCCTTTTTAGATGCTCTTTTTTGTAAACTCCAGTATTGTAAAATCCTACTCATTCTCTTTGTTTATGAGGGGGCTTGGTAGCTGTGTTTTCCCTAATTAACCCTGTCTGTAGCCTTCAGGTAGAGCTTCATTATCAGTTGTAAACTAAATTTGAACACTGTCGGATCTTAAGGTTAACCACTTAAGGTGCGCCCTATAGCAGTTTTACTGCTACAAGGCGGCACCCGTATGCCGGATCACGTATATATACGTGATCCGACACTTCTGGGTAGGGGGTGCGCATGCAAGCCGCTGCCGGCTTGCTTCCACAGTGATTACACACAGCAGGAAGCCGATCAGCAAATGCACGGTGCCCGGTGTCCTCTGGCACCTGACGATCATTAGGCAGAGAGACAGAACTGTGATCTGCCTATGTAAACAAGGCAGATCGCAGTTCCGACAGGAGGGAAGGGTTGGAATTTTTGTCCCTGCAAGGCAGGGAATACATTTCTATTTCTTCCCCTAGTAACAGAACCTCACATAGTATAGTAAAACACTGGCTAGCCACGCTGTTAACCCTTTGATCGTCCCTGATGTTAACCCCTTTTCAGCCAGTGTCATTAGTATAGTGATAGTGCATATTTTTTTTAGCACTGATCACTGTATTAGTGTCACTGGTCCCCAAAAAATTTCAAAAGTGTCAGTTAGTGTCAAAATGTCCACTGCAATATCGCATTTCCGTTATAAGTCGCGGATCGCCGCCATTACTAGTAAAAAATAAATAAAAATATCCCAAAGTTTGTAGACGCACAAACCAATCAATATACACTTATTGGGATTTCTTTTTACCAAAAATATGTAGCAGTAGCAGAATACATATTGCCCTAAATTTATGAATAAATTTGATGCTTTCAATTTTTTATTGGATATGTTTTATAGCAGAAAGTAAAAAATATAGTTTTTTTTTTCAAAATTGTCAGTATTTTTTTGTTTATAGCGCAAAAAATAAAAAACACAGAGGTGATCAAATAGCACCAAAAAAACGGGTGAGTGCGCTAGTTACTACTAAATAAAGAATAGATACAAATAATGGTAAAATATATATAAATATATAGCAAGTGACACACCAGCCTACCTAGTTAATCTAATAACTAAATGTCACAAATAACCCCAATAGCAGCTTGAAACAATGATGTGACAGGTGCCTGGTATATTACACTTGGTAATAAGTGACTGACCATTGGTAAAAAATATACTGTGAATGATAACAATTGACATGCATAATCATAGTACATAAATACATGTGCTAGTATAGTGAGTCCATAAAACTATAGTGCACTGCAAAAGTCCACAACAATTGCCGCGAACATCCGTGAAATTATATCCAGTGATAAAAGCTGTAGATGATCCACCTTCACCGACTAATACATGGACACCCAAAAAAGTGCTCAAAAGATGGCAGCTTACCACAAGTAGTTGATCCTTTTACTGAAAAAAGAGGTCAAATGCGCTTTGTAACAGATATGACTTTGCTATTGGCAGATGGATGGACAGATACTGGAACAACCTCTTAGCCCAGGGAAACTCAGAACGGTATATGCAAAAAGGAAGATGGGTCCGAAATAGTGTAATCCCGTTTATTAACTTAAAAATGTTTACTATAAAAAGCCAAATGGCTGCTTACTTAGGGAGTGCCCAAGGCCCGGCACTGAGGCTGGATGGCATGGATCAAATTGGGGAGATGGTCCCGACTCGTGTGCGCTGGCGTGCGTTCCACGTGACCAGGTGCCGCCTCTACGTCGTTTCGTATGACACGTCTTCCTGAAGACGTGTCATACGAAACGGACGTAGAGGCGGCACCTGGTCACGTACCAAGGTCACTTACGGTTCCTTTGGCTTACTGCGGTACAGGGTGGAACGCACGCCAGCGCACACGAGTCGGGACCATCTCCCCAATTTGATCTAGGCCATGCAGCCTCAGTGTCGGCCCTTGGGCACTCCCTAAGTAAGCAGCCATTTGTCTTTTTATATTAAACCTTTTTAAAGGGGTTGTAAAGGTTTGTTTTTTATTTTCTAAATAGGTTCCTTTAAGCTAGTGCATTGTTGGTTCACTTACCTTTTCCTTAGATTTCCCTTCTAAATATTTTTTTTCTTTGTTTTCTTTGTCTGAATTTCTCACTTCCTGTTCCTCCTCAGTAAGCTGTTCAGTAAGCTGTTCTGGCTGACTCCACACCACTCGGATGATGGTGTGAAGTTTAGTGAGGAGAAACAGGAAGTGAGAAATTCAGACAAAGAAAAAAAACATTTAGAAGGTAAATCAAAGGAAAAGGTAAGTGAACCAACAATGCACTAGCTTAAAGGAACCTATTTAGAAAATAAAAAATGAACCTTTACAACCCCTTTAAGTTAATAAACGGGATTACACTATTTCGGACCCATCTTCTTACTTGCATATGCCGTTCTGAGTTTCCCTGGGGTAAGAGGTTGTTCCAGTATCTGTCCATCCATCTGCCAATAGCAAAGACATATCTGCTACAAAGCGCATTTGACCACTTTTTTCAGTAAAAGGGTCAACTACTTGTGGTAAGCTGCCATCTTTTGAGCACTTTTTTGGGTGTCCATGTATTAGTCGGTGAAGGTGGATCATCTACAGCTTTTATCACTGGATATCATTTCACGGATGTTCGCTGCAACTGTTGTGGACTTTTGCAGTGCACTATAGTTTTATGGACTCACTATACTAGCACATGTATTTATGTACTATGATTATGCATGTCAATTGTTATCATTCACAGTATATTTTTTACCAATGGTCAGTCACTTATTACCAAGTGTAATATACCAGGCACCTGTCACATCATTGTTTCAAGCTGCTATTGGGGTTATTTGTGACATTTAGTTATTAGATTAACTAGGTAGGCTGGTGTGCCACTTGCTATATATATATATATATATACATATATATATATATATATATATATATATTTTTACCATTATTTGTATCTATTCTTTATTTAGTAGTAACTAGCGCACTCACCTGTTTTTCTGATTCACTTGTAGCAGTGGTTCTCACTGTTTTTTGAGGTGCAGCTTTCATTCACTTATTTTTAGATTCAGTAGCACTTTTTGGCGCGAGATACACTTTCTTTTAAATACCACCGAAAGAAAACTCCATTTGTGGGAAAGAAAGGAGATACATTTTATTTGGGTACAGTGTTGCATGACCGCGGTTAAAGTATAACTAAAGGCAAAACATAATTTTTTTCGTTTTGGCTAAAGTGGTGAGGGATTAGAATGCTGTCTGTGCCCCTGTTAAGGAGATTCACCAAATTTTGGGTTGTTCCCAGAAACGTAATAAAGGGGAAATCTTCCAACGGGGACACTAGTTCTGGTGATGGCGAAGAAAAATCTGACAGGGGTTATAACCCTCCCTTATGCCCCGTACACACAAGCAGAATTCCCGTCGGAAAAAACTTGGATGGTTTTTCCGACGGAATTCCGCTCAAGCCTGCCTTGCATACACACGGTCACACAAAAGTTTGGTGAACTTTTGACTGACAAGAATGTGGTGACGTAAAAGACTACGACGAGCTGAGAAAATTAAGTTCTATGCTTCCGAGCATGCGTTGGAATTTAGCGCGTCGGGATTTGTACACATGATAGGAAATTCCGATCTGATTTTTTCCCGATGGGAAAATAGAGGACCTGCTCTCTATCTTTTTCCGGCAGTTTTTCCATTGGAAAAAGTCAGATGGAGCATACACACGATCGGGATTCCTGACCAAAAGATCTCATCGGACTTTTTCCGATGGGAAAACCGATCGTGTGTACCGGGCATTTCTCTATCCAAAAGGGAAAAAAGTTTTGCCTATAGATCTACTATAAAGGTTTAGAATTTGGGTTTTTGTGCATTGTATGTATAGAATTTGGTATTGTTCCAAAACACTTAAGCCCCGTACACACGATCGGTTTGACCGATGGATGGTTTTCATCAGACCAACCGATCGTGTATGGTACCCATCGGTCTTTTTTCCATCGGTTGTAAAAAATAGAACTTGTTTTAAAATTTTCCGATGGATAAAAAACCAATGGGAATTTCCGATCGTCTATGGGCAAGTCCATCGGATCAAAAACCCACGCATGCTCAGAATCAAGTCGACGCATGCTCAGAAGCATTAAACTTCATTTTTCTCGGCTCATCGGAGTGTTTTACGTCACCGCGTTTGGAACGGTCGGTTTTTTGACTGATGGTGTGTAGGCAAGACTGATGGAAAACAGTTTCATCGGATATCCGATGGACAAATCCATCGGACGAAAATCCATAGGTTATCCGATCGTGTGTACGGGGCTTTACAGTCAGTCATTAAGCCTTCTCCTGAGAAACATATTATACAAGGATATACATGGCGGATCTGCAAAGGATCATGCGGAATGACCAAATTCTTGTAGGAAGAGGACCACGGTCAATCTGGTGAGCTGGTACAGTAGATAGTCACGTTTTACTATATAAGTATTATACTGGGTGAATTGACTATTCACCTGGTGAAGAGAATAACCAATAACTATATGTTGTATAGTTAACCTTAATCATAGGGTTTTCTTTTTTTATCATTCAAAGTTTATTGTAGATAAAGTGAATACACATTAAGAAACTTGCAGATGCAACTGCCCGTTTTGACATGAGATTCAGTAAACAGGAATAACAAGAATAAGAATAACCTGGTTACAATATTGATCATATAGCAACTATTATCAAGATCTACGAAGACTGTGTATCGATCAACTGCTCAAATGCAAAATACAGCTAAATTACTTGACTTTAGTCAGAAGATCTATTATGAGCAAAACTATAATACATTCTCAGTCCAATTAAAGCTTGATTACCAGCCTTAACTGGTATTGCAAACTGGGGGGAAAGAAGAAAAGTAAGAGAAATTAAAATGGAGAGAAAAGAAGAAAAGCATCAAATACAGTTCCATAGGTTTAATCATCTGTGCGGATATGAGACAGATCATAGTGCATATCTTGAAAGGCCACCATTAGGCGTGGTATCTATGAAATCTGGGGTGATATAATGCCTTTGTAAGCGTTTTCCACGTTTTATGAAATATTTCAACCCTATCACTAGCCTGCGCTAGAGTCTCTTCCCTTTCAAAGATATCTGAGATTTTACGAAACCAGTCTATTCAGGAGCAGATCCAGAGTCTAGTCTCGGGAGGGGCACTGCCAGAAAATAAGTTTTTTGTGGGCAATTTATCGGGGGAAATGGCTGGTGTTGGCGCTTCAATCATCCTGGCACCATGGTTGTTATGGTGTCAGAATGATTGAAGCACATTATTTCTATTATTACATTGTTATATAAAATGAAATAGTTCAACTCACCATAATGCAGAATCAGTGGGAGCCCTGAGTTTGTCACTTGCCACTGTCGCATTGCCACCAGATGCGGATTGGCACTTCCCACGTCACCTGCCTGAAGTTGCAGATTGTCACTTGCCACTAGACATGTGCATTTGTTTTTGTCCGAATGCAGTTTCGTCCGAACTTCGGGGATTTTCGCGTTCGTTTTAACGAACGCACAGAATCTGAAAGATTTGACATAAAAAATGCTTTATTTTCATTTTGTTGCGACAACAGTTCGATATAGATAGAAGATTCGACATGACGGTGACAATAGCAATCTGTGTCTATCGTACCTGCGGTTTAATGTGCCTAACCTAACTCTATTAGTCCAAGATTATTCGACATAGAGAGAAAAGATTTGACATGGAGATTCGACAAAGCAGTCGCCAAGAGCGGACATTTATGGTCAAATGCTCCGCCCATAGGCTATAGAAGAATTCTAATGTTGGTTGACTAGTAATAATAATTAACCACTTAAGCCCCGGACCATTTGGTAGCTAAAGGAACAGAGGTGATTTCAGAATATTGCACTGCGCTGCTTTAACTGTAAATTGTGCGGACATGCAATGTTGTACCCAAACGAAATTTGCGTCCTTTTCTTCCCACAAATAGAGCTTTCTTTTAATGGTATTTGATTGCCTCTGCGGCAATGGTATTATTGGTATTTGATTGCCTCTGCGGCAATGGTATTATTGGTATTTGATTGCCTCTGCGATTTTTATTTTTTGCAATATAAACGGAAAAAGACCGAAAATGTTGAAAAAAAATGATATTTTCTAGTTTTTGCTATAAGAAAAATCGAATAAACTCAATTTTAGTCATACATTTAGGCCAAAATGTATTCAGCCACATGTATTTAGTAAAAAAAATGTCAATAAGCGTATATTTATTGGTTTGCGCAAAAGTTATAGCGTCTACAAACTAGGGTACATTTTCTGGAATTTACACAGCTTTTAATTTATGACTGCCTATCTCATTTCTTGAGGTGCTAAAATGGCAGGGCAGTACAAACCCCCCCCCCCAAATGACCCCATTTTGGAAAGTAGACATCCCAAGGAAATTGCTGAGAGGCATGTTGAGCCCATTGAATATTTTTTTTTTTCTTTCAAGTGATTGAATAATGACAAAAAAAAAATACAAAAAGTTGTCACTAAATGATATATTGCTCACACATGCCATGGTTATATGTAGAATTGCACCCCAAAATACATTTTTCTGCTTCTCCTGAGTACGGGGATGCCACATGTGTGGGACTTTTTGGGAGCCTAGCCGCGTACGGGCCCCCGGAAACCAAGCACCGCCTTCAGGATTTCTAAGGGCGCAAATTTTTGATTTCACTCCTCACTACCTATCACAGTTTCGAAGGCCATAAAATGCCAAAATAGCACAAAACCCCCCCAAATGACCCCATTTTAGAAAGTAGACACCCCAAGGAAATTGCTGAAAGGCCTGTTGAGCCCATTGAATATTTTTTTTTTTTTGTCCCAAGTGATTGAATAATGACAAAAAAAATAAAAAATTACAAAAAGTTGTCACTAAATGATATATTGCTCACACATGCTATGGTTATATGTGGAATTACACCCCAAAATACATTTGGCTGCTTCTCCTGAGTACGGGGATACCACATGTGTGGGACTTTTTAGGAGCCTAGCCGCGTACGGGACCCCGAAAACCAAGCACCGCCTTCAGGATTTCTAGGCACAAATTTTTGATTTCACTCCTCACTACCTATCACAGTTTCGAAGGCCATAAAATGCCAAAATAGCATAAAACCCCCCCAAATGACCCCATTTTGGAAAGTAGACACCCCAAGCTATTTGCTGAGAGGCATGGTGAGCATTTTACAGCTCTCATTTGTTTTTGAAAATGAAGAAAGAAAAATTTTTCTTTTTCAATTTTCAAAACTTTGTGACAAAAAGCGAGATCCCGTACGCGGCTAGGCTCCCAAAAAGTCTCACACATGTGGTATTCCCGTACTCAGGAGAAGCAACAGAATGTATTTTGGGGTGTAATTCCACATATGTCCATGGCATGTTTGAGCAATATATCATTTAGTGACAACTTTGTGCAAAAAAAAATAAAAATAAAAATAAATAGTCTTTTTTCCGCAACTTGTGTCAACATATAAAATATTCCATGGACTCGACATGCCTCTCAGTATATAGCTTGGGGTGTCTACTTTCCAAAATGGGGTCATTTGGGGGGGGGTTTGAACTGTCCTGACATTTTATACACAACATTAGGAAGCTTACATCCACTCTTCTAACCACTTGAAGACAAAGCCCTTTCTGACACTTTTTGTTTACATGAAAACATATTTTTTTTTGCAAGAAAATTATGTTGAACCCCCAAACATTATATATTTTTTTAAAGCAAAGGCCCTACAGATTAAAATGGTGGGTGTTGCATTTTTTTTTCCCACACAGTATTTGCGCAGCGATTTTTCAAACGCATTTTGTGGGGAAAAAATACACTTTTTTTAATTTTAATGCACTAAAACACACTATATTGCCTAAATGTTTGATGAAATAAAAAAGATGATCTTAGGCCGAGTACATAGATACCAAACACGACATGCTTTAAAATTTCGCACAAACGCGCATTGGCGACACACTACATACATTTTTAAAAGCCTTTAAAAGCCTTTACAGGTTACCCCGTTAGATTTACAGAGGAGGTCTACTGCTAAAATGACTGGCCTCGATCTGACCTTCACGGCGATACATCACATGCATGGTGCAATTGCTGTTTACATATGACGCCAGACCCACGCTTGCGTTCGCCATTGCGCAAGAGCAGGGAAGGACAGGGGTGCTTTTTTATTTATTTTTTTATTTTATTTTTTTTATTATTAATTTTCCTTTTTTATTTTATTTTTAAACTGTTCCTTCAATATTTTTTTTTGATCATTTTTATTGTTATCTCAGGGAATGTAAATATCCCCTATGATAGCAATAGGTAGTGACAGGTACTCTTTTTTTGAAAAAAACTGGGGTCTATTAGACCCTAGATCTTTCCTCTGCCCTCAAAGCATCTGACCACACCAAGATCGGTGTGATAAAACGCTTTCCCAATGGCGCTTTTTATATCCGGGGGGGACATTCCCTCCCACTGCTTGTAAAAGCAGTCCAGAGGCTAATTAGCCACTAGGATTGCCTTTACATGAAAGCCGGCCGCTGGCTGAAAAGAATGATATCAAGATGATACCTAAACCCGCAGGCATCAATCTGGTATAACCATTCAAAGTCCAGCAACATACCAGTACGTTGCTGGTCCTTGTTGGACATGTATTGTAATCTTTTTTTTCATGCAGCCTGTTGGCTGAACGAAAAAAAGAGATTGATCGGTGGGCATGCCCACCATTAGAATACCACCCTTCATCCACCCACTTCTAATGATGGGCATACATGCACCATTTATATATGCCGAAGCATTGGGGCATCCTCCCGCAAAAATTATGCCGCACACACATGGTCAGACTTTTCCACGGGCAAGCCTCTGTCGGAATTTCGACCGTATGTACGCGGCATTAGGAGCAAAATCGCTCCTCCGCTCCTCCGCCCCTGCTGCCCCAATGCTTCGGCATATATGCTTTTTTTTTTTAACTGTGGTGGTGAAATCACCTCCTACAGCACTGGAGTCGCAGGGATCAGGCCTGTCTCTGCGAACGCTGCAGTTATGTGTGTTGTGTTTTGCAAGTGACAGTGATCGATCGATACTGCACTTGGGTGGCCTGGGCTGGACGGAGGGGCAAAACGCAGGTGCTAGCAGGTATCTGGGCTGATCCCACTAACACTGCATTTTTGGGAACCCTAAACTGCTGGGGACGCTAGTATAGATCTGATCAGATCAGATATTGATCTGTTCAGATACTATACCACTAAGGGGGGTGTATGCTTCACGCGTGGGTGTTGACATTACTGGCACTAACCTGACGCTGCCTGGGGTGTGACGCTGGGTTAACTAGGGGCAATTAGGGGGTTAAAACCTTTATTAGATAATATATGGGGGTACCTGACGCTATAAAAACCTGCGGCGAACCTAAAAAAAATAACTGGCTATCTATCGGCACCAGCATAACTAATACAGCGTTTAGAAAAACGATCGCTTAGTGACACTGGCAAAAGGGGGTGAAAGGGTTACCTGGGGGGGGGGGGGCGATCAAGGGGGTTAAACCTTTATTAGGTAATATATGGGGGTACCTGACGCTATAAAAACCTGCGGCGAACCTAAAAAAAATAACTGGCTACCCATCGGCATCACCGAAAATAAGACAGCGATCAGAAAAACAATCGCTTAGCGACAGTGGTGATAGGGGGTGAAAGGGTTACCTGGGGGGCGATCAAGGGGGTTAAACCTTTATTAGATAATATATGGGGGTACCTGACGCTATAAAACCTGCGGCGAACCTAAAAAAAATAACTGGCTACCTATCGGCATCACTGACAATAAGACAGCGATCAGAAAAACGATCGCTTAGCGACAGTGGTGATAGGGGGTGAAAGGGTTACCTGGGGGGCGATCAAGGGGGTTAAACCTTTATTAGGTAATATATGGGGGTACCTGACGCTATAAAAACCTGCGGCGAACCTAAAAAAAATAACTGGCTACCGATCGGCATCACTGACAATAAAACAGCGATCAGAAAAATGATCGCTTAGCGACGGCGGTGCTAGGGGGTGAAAGGGATATCTGGGGGCGATCAGGGGGTTAAACCTTTATTAGGGGGGGTTAGGGGGCTACACTGGACCTAAAACTAAACTGTAGTGACACTTTTACAGTCACAAATGTCACTGATTGCAGTGATCAGTAAATAAATGGTCACTGCAATCAGTGACACTGTGACTGGGGGCTGGGGGGTGATCTGGGGGGTGATCTGGGGGTGTCTGGGGGGGCCTGGGGGGGCGATTTATGTTCCTATGTGTCCTGGTGTCAGTGTGCTGTTTGTGCACTAACCTGTGTGTCTTCTCTTGTACGGCGCTCGGTATATGTGAGCGCCGCAGGAGAGATGACATCACTTCCTCTGCCTGTGTAAACATTACACAGGCAGGGAAGCTTTCTCATTTGACGGGAGCGATCGAAAGGGGGTGGCCGGAATCGAACGGTTGTCCCCTCATCCCGGATCGCTCCCGAAGAAATAACCACCGCTCACTGTAAAGAAGGGGGGTCCGATCGGACCCCCCAACTATACAAAGGCAATCACGTATATGTACGTGATTGTGCCTGTCGGTGCCATTTTGCCGACGTATATTTACAGTGGGCGGTCGTTAAGTGGTTAATAATTATAATTTTTACTAGTCATACAACATTAGAATTCTACTATAGCTTATGGGCAGAACATTCGACCAGAAATGTATGATTGCGGCGTCGTACAGTTTAGCTGCTTCGACGAATCTCCTTAGAACATTCGACAGACACCATAAGCCTTCAATTGACAGGTTCGACCTTAATTCATTCAGGTTTTTGGACGAATGCATTTTTTTAACGAAACAAAATAGATAAAAACTAATTTCGGGAGTAACTAAATTAATACATTTTTCGGACGAAAACGAAATTCTGAAACAAAATATTTCAGTGTGCACATGTCTACTTGCCACATCACCTGCCACAAGTTGCAAATTGTCACTTGCCACGTCACCTACCACAAGTTGCAGATTGTCACTTGCCACGTCACCTGCCACACATTGTGGATTGTCACTTGCCACGTCGCTTGTCACTAGATGCAGATTGTCACTTGTCACGTCGCCTGCCACCATCTCCAACAGGAAGCAGGAGTCTGTGGGTTCCACCTATGTAATTTAGCCGGAGTATTTTACCAGTGTTTCATAAGCTTATTATGCTGTTTCTTGCATTTTCGTACTGATGGAGCATTTGTGTGTAAGGATGCAGGCATACCTCCATTGTTTGCCAGTGATCACCGTCTGTAGTTCCTCTGACCATTTCCTCCTGAGTCTGTCCACATTGATGGACTTTGAGTCTTGTAGCCAAGAGTAAGCAGTAGAAGTGGCCTTGGTCAACTGAGTGCCCCTATGACAGACCTACTCCAGGTCCGAAGGGGTCTATGAAAGTTCTCTTTACCTGTCTTCCCCCCTAGATAACTGTGTAGTTGTAAGTAGGACCAAAAGGGCACAAGTGGTAGATTTTCCCCCGCCTTTAGTGCGATACATTCTTTTATTTTAAATTCAAAAAATGCAGCGCTACAGTGCAATAACAAATAAAAGTCCAACAATTGAAGGCAATCAACATTGGATGAAGGTAGAAATGAGATGAAACCGCCACCAAGCTTCAGTGTGCAAAAACAGAAAATGAAGGCACACCACACCAACGTGCTCACAATCTGCTTACCAGAAAGTGGAAAATAACAAGCAATGTAATCAAATGATGCAGATGGTCAGACGTTGAGGGAAGGACACTCCAAATCAGATGGTTCGATCATAGGGAAGACCAACATCACTAATGTCAAGGCAATTTCCAAATCAGATGGTTCGATCATAGGGAAGACCAACATCACTAATGTCAAGGCAATTTCCAGAGTATAGATGTGGAGCTCGGTGTATGATGTTCTATTTCACACGGATTATCAGGAACACAAAAAACAAACAACTTTCTCCTGAACTCCTCGCCCCCGCGCTGCTGATACAAAGTATCTCTGCAATCATGAATGACCCTCTGCATCATTTGATTACATTGCTTGTTATTTTCCACTTTCTGGTAAGCAGATTGTGAGCACGTTGGTGTGGTGTGCCTTCATTTTCTGTTTTTGCACTGTAGCGCTGCATTTTTTGAATTTATTATTTGTGTTTGCTATCAACAGACTGTGTCAGCTGCTACTCACCTTTCATACACGGATAGCGCAGATATTTTCACCTTTTTTAAAATTCATTCTTTTATTTTGCCATTAAGGAAACATTCTCCTTTTAGAAGGGTGACTTTTTGTTGAGTAGATTGAAACGCCAGGTTACTTAGGCCAGGTGTAAAGTCAGGGTTGTCTTTAACCGGTGTCAAGGGGCTGAGTGAGGAGGTGACGTCCGAACATGTAGCTAACCTATGGAAAACTTCAAGAGTTTTTCCCGTTAGTGGGTGCCGCCTTAGACTGAGAGGGTAGCTCACCCATGGGATCCATGGGGAATATTGTAGTGGGATTGGGTTCAGGCCTGTTTCCATTGAGACCCAGTCCTTTGCATTCCCATTACAATGTCAATCTATTATTCTAGTTAGGTTGGAGGCGTAATAATAGTTTCTGAAATTGGGTAAGCCCATCTCACCGTGTTCTTTAGGTCTGGTTAATCGGTTGAATCTAATTCTGGGTTTCTGGTAACTCCAAAGGAACTTTATTAGGATAGATCGTAATGAGTTAAAAAAGTTTGAGGGAACTTCGATGGGTAGTGTATGCATAAGGTAGAGCAACTGAGGTGGGATAGTCATTGTGATTACGGCCGCTAGGCCGAACCAAGAAAAATATCCTGAATGCCATAATTTTAAGTCTTTCTCAATGCTTTTGATGAGAGGGGGTAAATTCTTTGCGTAAGTCGAGGTTAAGAGGGGCGTGAGCCAAACTCCAAGTTATTTCAGTGCCCGTGGGTCCCATTTAAAGGGGGAACTCTCTTTAGTCAGAGGTCAAAGGTCTGTTCTGAGAGAGATATATTCATGGCTTCAGATTTTGAGTAGTTTATCTTTAGGTTGGAGATGTAGCCCTATTGAGCAAATTCTTTCATTAAGTTGGGCAGGGTAATCACTGGGTTTGTCAGAAAAAAATAGTAGGTCGTCCATGTAGGCAGCTGCCTTGAACTCTCTGTCCTGAACCTTGAAACCTGTATCGGCAGAATTAGCCTTGACCATCCTAATGAATGGTTTTAAGCAAAGTATGAATAGAAGGGGGGATAACGGGAATCCCTGCCTAGTACCGTTGGTTATCTGAACCTTATCAGACAGAGTATCATTAATTTTTAATCTCGCCTAAGGGTTTTGATATAAAGCCATCATATGAGGCCCTAGTCCTATCCGGATTATACAGCCAGCATAAAATTCCAGGTAACATGGTCAAAGGCCTTCTCCGCATCTGTGGATAAGAGAAGGCCCCTGATTTTCCGTGTATGTGCCGCGTGAATTAGAAAAAGGGCTTTAATAACGTTATCCTTGGCCTCATGGCCTGGCATGAATCTCACCTTTTCGGAACTGATAAGGTCCAACAGAAGGGGGTTCAATCTCAATGCCAGTATTTTCACCAAAATTTTTACATCCAGGTTTAACAATGATATAGGACGGTAACTAGCACATTCTGCAGGATCCTTACCTGGCTTTTGGACGACTGCAAGGCCGCCGTGAGTGGATCCGTTATATCTACAAAAACTTTTTAGTAGATGGAGGAGTATCCATCAGGGCCTGGGCTCTTTCCCAAATTCTGATTTTTGATTGCATGTTTAATTTCTGATGCTTCAATTGGGCTCTCCAAGAGTGACACGTGAGTGTTTGTTAAGGTTGGCATCCCACTTTTGTCCAAATATTCTCATATAATTTGTAATCTATCTCCTAGCATACCCTCTTGTCTATGTTGCGGCCAAAGATTGTATAACTTTGTATAGAAGTTGTGGAAGTGTTTCGCAATTGCCTCTGTAGTCACATCTACGGTAACATCACTCCGTCTTATGCCAGGTATAATGTTGTAAGAAACCTGCTCTTTCAGGGCTCTGGCTAGCAATCTACCCATCTTGTTTCCTGATTCATAGTAAAGCTTCTTTAGTCAAGTATCTGTTGTAGGGCCTTTCTACCATCTAGTAACTCATGTGCTGTGTGAACAGTGAGGGATTGTTCGTGGAGGGTTTCCAATTTTTTCATTTGCTCAGTTAGGCATTTGATGTTTTTTTTCCCTTTCCCTTTTTCTAGGTGAGCTCATTCTGATCAGTTCTCCTCTAATTGTACACTTGTGTGCCTCCCAAACAATAAGGGGGTCTGCATCAGGTGAGTTTTGTGTTTAGAGAATTCTGAGATCGATGCAGTAAGTTTGGGGAGGAGGGCTGGGTCAGTTAGCAAGGAGGAATTGAGCCTCCAATTTGGAAGTTTAGGAACAGGGGTTGCTAGAACAAGGGTCAAAGAGATATAGGAGTGGTCTGAGAAAGATTGGATTCCTATGTGTGCCACAGTGACCGCCAGTAAATCCCTTTGAGAAATTAATAAGTAGTCCAAACGTGCATATCTAATATGTGGGGAGGAGTAATACGCAAAGTCTCGCCCCTCAGGATTGAGAAAGCGCCATGTGTCAATTAATTGTAAGGACTGTAGTAGGGTCTTACGTTTTTTAAGGATTTTATATGTGATGCAGGTCTTACTGTTGGATGTGTCAGTCAATGGGTTTAGGGGGACATTAAAATCTCCACTTAGTACCAGACATCCTGATGTAAACCCTTGGAGTTCCTTCACTATCTGCTGGCAAAAAGTCACATGAGATCTATTGGGGAAGTATACGTTAGCCAACGTAATAAGAGTACTGCCTAAGTCCCCTTAAAAAATATAATTCTACCGCCGGAATCTATTAATTTTTCTTTGAGAACAAAGGGGGCTTCTTTACTCACCAGGATCGAGACACCCTTGGACCTAGAGTCATCATTAGTGGCATGATAGGCCTCCCGAAAATAAGAGTCTGTCAGAGTAGGTATGTTGTGTGTTTTAAAGTGAGTTTCCTGGAGAAATAATCATAGGGTTTCCATGCTGTATAGGGTTGCAAGAACAAATTTTATTCCCAGCAGCTAAATAATTGATTATTCACAGACTAACTGCTTAGTAGTAATCTGCCAGCTGATCTGAACATAACCTTTAATTCATCAACAGAGTGACCTTCAGCTTCTGGAATGTTTGCACATATGGTAAAACCTGAAATGAGGAAGTACGTAGGCTGTTTTTTTACTGACCACTCCTTCTAAAAATGCTAACTGTTTGGATAGTATACTGATTTAATGACTTCTGACTATTCTGAGTCAATGACCTGGGACACGTATACAGATTAGAAATATTGACTTCAATATCTCACTTTCCTGATATGTTTGCTTGTTATGGGTTAGCAAATCAGTGTTGTCACCAGAGCTAGACAGGCAACAAGCATTTTCAGCAATGGCAGACTCCATTTTGTTCTGATTACAGGATTCTTGTTATCAGTATTAGTTCATAATAGGTTCTGCTTCCTCTACTATTCATAGTATGGTGATGAATCCATCAAAGATGCCATGTGACCAATGAGCAATGATTTGGCAGTGCATGACATGGCACAGAGCTCACTGATTGAATTCAGACATTGAATTGCTACTTTCTGTAGCCAATACAATTTTTCTCTGTACACATCTTCTAAATTAAGTTAACAATTCATTATTACTAATTCTATGTGTGTTATACTTTTATGAGCAACAAACCAGAAGGCTTAAACTTCACTAAGTTAACAGTATAGAAAAGCACAAGCCTAGTTGGTGTTCTGCTTCCCCAATATAAGCATTGCGAGTGTGATCTCTAAAACTGATCCAGTTGTGGTGAAATAGCTATAACTTACAATTTCAGCAGCATTGGCAGACAATGACTCAATCAACATCTTTAGGTCCATGAACACTTTAATTGAAAACTTGTGCAAATCTTCACAGATCACCATTAGATACTGTAGATCAAAAAAATCATCAGCAATTCATGTGCTCAGAACAAAAACTAAAGACACACTGAAAAGAGGGTGGGACTAACTATATAGAGCATCTCCAAGCTACCGACTGAGGAGGGGATAAAATTATTTAACATTTTGTATGTAACGTGATAATGGGATTTTATGTTTCAAATACAACATCAAATCTGTATTTTAAAAAAGTACAGATTTAATTAATTAATTTTTTAAGAAAATTTAAAACAGAAATGCTAA
This sequence comes from Rana muscosa, assembly GCA_029206835.1. NCBI lineage: Eukaryota > Metazoa > Chordata > Amphibia > Anura > Ranidae > Rana > Rana muscosa. The sequence continues at coordinate 991,931,968 of CM055122.1, read as the reverse complement.
TAAAAATAACGAATGTGGATTTATAAAGTACATTCAATGTGTCGAGCCACAGAGTTACAGCAATGTTACATCTTTTAATTTCTTGCATGAATTGTGACCTTCTTCAGGACACTGTCAAAAAATCAGATTCCAGATTTTTGTGAATGGCTCTGTGATGGCCTCCTGTCCTAGAATGTTTTTTTGGGGGATTTGACAGCATGAGCTATGCAAGGGCAGTGCAAGGTCCATTCCATCAAATATAATTAGGCTGCATTACATATATATTCTTTATACTATTTGACCAAATTCTACTCAAACTGTTGCTGAGGAAATGAAGATCACAAAGAAACGGAAGTGCATGCTTCATATTAATTCCTTTAAGGAATGGTGTTAGATCAGGAAGGTGGATTTGTTTGGCATTACCTGACAGATCATACATCTTAACCATTGTCTGGAGTGTTGGATGATCTCCCTTATCCCTTGTGGTTTTTCCTCCTGGTTCAGGATGCAAGATCGGGCTTGCACAAAGTAGGCATGATTGATGATGAGGTTTATTCCATTCATGTTGGTTTTGTAAGTGGAACTGTTTATATATAATAAAAGGATATAAGTATCTGATGATTACAGATGTAGATGAAGTAATCTATAAACATATGCACATAATATTGATTTACATTTGTGTGTTATAACCATAGGATTCTCCATAAGGTTCACATGGGATGCATCTTTGCTGTAACCAAGGGGGAGGAGACACATATTTTTTTTTTAAACGGCATCAATTGTTTTTATTAGTACTTCTGATTTAAGCATATATGTTTTTAATATAAAGATTTGATGCTATATTTATAAGCTACCATTAAAGTCCCATGTAAGCGTGTGTCTCTCTATTCAAAGACAAATTGTAACCATTTTGCACTGCATGAAATCTATTTCTAATACGTCACAATATTTAGTAACAGTTTTTTTTTTTTTAAATGTACATTTTTTTTGTGTAAACAAAAATAAAAAATGAAAAAATAAATAAAAAATTAGCACCTCTGGTATAACCATGCATCTGATTTAGATTACTGCACATTATTTCCATTTGCATGTAAAAACAAAGAAACACCTAATGATGATAAGTGATACTTTAAATGACCAGTGGATGTTGGTTAATAGTGTGTATACACATAGACATCATACAAATGCAACTTGATAAAGGATGGTCTATTCACTGAGCTGTGTCTATCCAGACTCGAACCAGGAGGTTGTGGATCTGTAATCATTTTAATTAAACCCTCTTAGTTAGAGCAAACATGAAAAAAAACACATTTTAATAAAAATTATTTTACATATGTTACATATTCATCTTAAAGCTACAATGTCTAAGCAATCAACAAATATTGTGTATTGGCCTAATCATTTGTGTAAAGAGGAACTGCATTCTGCTTACATAATAAAAACATTTTTTGAAGCTTCCCTCCAACCACTTTGCATATTATTTTATATATACTGTGATTTTGTACTTGCCAAAAATGCTGCAGAAATCTCCCTCCACTAAGTCTGGCTGTATCCATTTTAACTGTGGGCAGCTGAAGCTGCTGCCTGTTCACTTACTGGATTTACACAGACGCGCAGAGGCAAACCTCCAGCTCTGCAGCTCTCATTGGCCCTCTTATGACTCTTATGACTATCCCCCCTCCCTTCCTGGAAAACTCTCACCAGAGTGAGAGAGAGAGCCGTGCATGGTGTCATAAGCCTAGGCTTTTTTTATCAGACAAGAAACAGGAAGTGGGCTGTATAAGGTATTTACTGGCAAAAAAATAAATAAATGTTTTAGTATCCAAAATTAAAACAACAAGGGGAAAAGATTTAATAGATGAAAAGTTTAAAAAAAGGACTGAAGTTCTACTTTAATGTACAAAATGACAGTATAGGCGTATGGCTTCAATGGTTCGCTGTAGATTATTAACCTTTCCTGTTATTCTTTTTACACTCATGCTTATATTCACTGTGTGCTAAATACCAATACAATTATTTGCATTAATATTCAGCATCAACCGATATCTACCAATATACTGTACATACCAAAAATGTATAGCAATGTATAACATGTTAAACATTTAATGAAAATACAAATAGCAGATCCAGGAAAATACACGAGAACACCCCTTAATTAATTTTTATACCCCCTTAAAAGTAAAGGAATCATCTTATGCCCCATACACACGATAGTTTTTCATGCCGTTAAAAATGCCATTTTTAAAAATGGCCATTAAAAATGATCGTGTGTATGCTCCAGAGCATTTCTAACGACGTGAAAAACGGCCATTAAAAATTTCGAACATGCTCTCTTTTTTCACGTAGTTTTTCATGTAGTTTTTTTTAACAACGTGAAAAACGATAGTGTGTATGCTTTAACGACGTGAAAAAACCGTGCATGCTCAGAATCAAGTATGAGACGGGAGCGCTCGTTCTGGTAAAACTAGCGTTCGTAATGGAGATAGCACATTCGTCACGCAGTAACGGACTGAAAAGCACGAGGCTGAAAAGCGCGAATCGTTGCTCAACAAACTTTACTAACATGAAGGGTGGCGCCATTCGAGCGGAACTTCCCCTTTATAGTGCCGTCGTACGTGGTATACGTCACTGCGCTTTGCTTGATCGTTTTTTAAAATGATCGTGTGTACGCAAGACAGGCTTGAGAGGAAACATGAAAAAAAACTACGTGAAAAACGGCAAGAAAAAAAATGGCAAGAAAAACGATCGTGTGTATGGGGCATTAGAGTTCAGCTAATGTAATTTTTTTAAAACCCTTATATGTATTGAGTCATCAAAGTCTATGTTTTAAAATTAAATTAGGCTCTGGAGGCTACTGACTGAGTGGGAGAAGGAGGTAAGACACCAAGCACATTACTCTACATACCTTTTGACAGATAAAATAGTTTCTACAAATATGTTTTATGTGCATACTTAGCTCCTCACCCCAGCGCTGGCACAGACAGCAATAAACCCATGGGTCTAATCCTTATATATATATATATATCCAAAATGAAAACCGTTTTGTCTTTGTATGTACTTTAGTAAGCTTCCCCCCTAACACTTAGCTTAAGTTTTGGATGTAGAAATATCCATACTTATTGCCATGTAAGAAATCCAAAATGGGCTAATTTGTGCAGCACACTGATAACAAAATGAAGCAATTTGTACTAAATATATATTTTGTTTCATAGTGACATTAGAATTAAATTATTGTGTTTTACCCAACATATTTGATTTGGTTAATATGGCTTTTTAAACTTGCTTGCCTTATTAAATAAGCTCAAGTATATTAACCACTTGCCGACCGCCGCCTGTACATATACATCGGCAGAATGGCACGGCTGCACAAAGCAACGTACCTGTACGTTGCTCCGTGAGCGTGCCCGCGGGTCCCGCGGTCTCGATGTCTGCCGGGGGCCCGCGGTCGTCTCACGGAGAGGCAGAACGGGGAGATGCCTATGTAAACAAGGCATTTCCCTGTTCTTCCTAGTGACAGGACAGTGATCTACTGCTCCCTGTCATCGGGAGCAGTGATCACTGCTGTGTCACTTGTAGCCCAGCCCTCCACAGTTAGAATCACTCCCTGGGACACACTTAACCCTTCATCGCCCCCTAGTGTTTAACCCCTTCACTGCCAGTGTCATTCACACAGTAATCAGTGTATTTTTATAGCACTGATAGTGTCAAAAGTGTCCGATGTGTCTGCCATAATGTCGCAGTCCAAATAAAAATCGCAGATCACCGCCATTACTAGTCAAAAAATAATAATAAAAATGCCATAAAACTATCCCCTATAACTCTTGCGCAAACCAATCAATATACGCTTATTGCGATTTTTTTTTACCAAAAATATGTATAAGAATACATATCGGTATAAACTGAGGAAAACATTTTTTTTTTTTTTTAAATGTGGGATATTTATTATAGCAAAAGGTAAAAGATATTGTGTTTTTTTTTAAATTGTCGCTTTTTTTTTTTGTTTATAGCGCAAAAAATAAAAACTGCAGAGGTGATCAAATACCACCAAAAGAAATATCTATTTGTGGGGAAAAAAGGACTCAATTGTCCGTTAAAACAACGCAAATTCTTCCGGGGCTGAAGTGGTTAAAGGAGAAGTCCAGCCTGAGCTTTTTAGGCTGGGCTTCTCCTCTGGGTCACAGGAGTGCAATTCCTTTTGCACTCCTGTGACCCGTTTTCAGCGGAGGGTGCTCTAAAGTCTGCTCTCCGCTGACGTCACTGCCATCAGTCGAGGCAGGGCATCATTCCGACTTCCAAGTGTGGATCCTCCAGCTGCCTTGATTGATGGCAGTCCCAGCCTTTCAGCGAGCCACTGAGATGCTGAGATGGCCGCTCCCCGCCCCTCCACAGCTCAGCGCTTCAATGAGAGCGGAGAGCGGAGAAGTAGAGCAGAAGCAATGCTGACTGACATTGTGAGAACCGAGCCATTGGCGGTGTTCGGTGGCTCGGTTCTCAGTGCAGAGACGCCGGGGGACAGATGCAGCATCAGTCTGATGCTGCATCCACCGAGGTAAGTATGATTAGGCAAACAAAAACAAACTTCTCTTTTAAAGTGATTGTAAAGTCTTGTTTTTTTCCTATAAAAATAACAAACATGTCATACTTACCTCCTCTGTTGCAGTGAATTTGCACAGAGAAGCCCAAATCCTCCTCTTCTCTAGTCCCTCTTCTATGATCCTGGCTCTTCCATCCTGTTGAGTGCCCCTACAGCAAGCAGCTGGCTATGGGGGCACCCAAGCTGAGTCACAGCTCCCTGTGTCCATTCAGATACGGAGCCCCGACCCTACCCTGCCCCCTCTCTCCCCGATCGGCTATCTGACTTTGATTGACAGCAGCGGCAGCCAATGGCGCTGTGTCTCAGCCAATCAGGAGGGAAAATCTCAGATGGCTGAGACACTCGTGGACATCACTGGACAGAGAGCGATCTCAAGTAAGTGTTAGGGGGGCTGAGGGGGGCTGCTGCACACAGAAGGCTTTTTATCTTAATGCATAGAATGCATTAAGATAAAAAGCCTTCTGCCTTTACAACCACTTTAAATCCTAATGCCTTATGATGAGTGTGCGAAAACACATCATGCTGGTAAGCAAATATTGTGGACCTGTTAATGCAACTCAACAAATAATAACACGCTATGCTAATGTGCCCACATCCCAAAATCCATAAACAAAATAGCCTACAATTGTAGCAGGGACTTTTTAGGGCACAACACAAAAATGTTGGTAATGAAAAAATAATACAGTTAAAGACTACATCATTTTTATTAAATACTAATAAAAGATGTGCAATATGATCAATTCACACATCATATATTTATACAGTATACTGATAACATGATCAATTATGCATGGTTCTTATTAAAAGATGACAAATTCCACTACACTCAATACGTTTTAAACACTTGTCTTCCTCAGGAGTAGATGTTAACAGTATCCAAGTTATATTATACATTATGAAAGATACTGTAAATTTCAGTCAATCCAAAGATTACAATAATTTCATTCAGATTTTTACATACATGTTAATAGACTTGACTAAAAGATTTGTCACTTTCTGTCTTTCTATTAACCCTTAATAAAAACACAGACTGTGCGACATGGGTTTAACCACTTCCGGACCACCCACCTCACACTTACTGCGGCGGGGTGGCCCAGCTGCATGAAACAACGTACCTGTACATTGTGTCTTATTCCGGGTCTGGGGCACGAGCCACCGGTGACCCGCACCTGCTGTGATTGAACACAGCGGGAGCCAATCAGCGGGTCTGGCGGACGTGATGTCCTCTGGGACCGGTTAATTGTTGACAGGAGGGGCAGAGCGGCGGTTATGTAAACAAGGCAGACCACCGTTCTGTCAAAGAGGTAGATGGAGATCTTGTGTTTCTGCTAAGCAAGAACACAGATCTCTCTCTCTTTTCCTCCAGTTAAGCCATCCCACACACATTTAGCAATCACTCCCTAGGAGCACACTTAACCCTTTGATCGTCCCTGATGTTAACCCCTTCCCTGCGAGTGTCATTAGTACAGTGAGAGTGCATTTTTTTTAGCACTGATCACTGTATTAGTGTCACTGGTCCCCAAAAAGTGTCACTTCATGTCAGATTTGTCCGCCGCAATGTTGCAGTCCCCCTAAAAATCGTTGATCATTACCATTACTAGTAAAAATAAAAATGCCCATAAAAATGTCCCATAGTTTGTAGACGCAAAACTTTTGCGCAAACCAATTCATATACGCTTATTGGGATTTTTTTTACCAAAAATAAGTAGCAGAATACACATTGGCCTAAATTGATGATATGTTTTATAGCAGAAAGTAAACAATATTGTTTTTTTTTTTCAAAATTGTCCATCTTTTTTTGTTTAAAGCGCAAAAAATAAAGACCACAGAGGTAATTAAATACCACTCAAAGAAAGCTCTATTTGTGGGAAAAAAAGGACATAAATTTTGTTTGGGTACAGCATTGGATAAATGCGCAATTGTCAGTTAAAGTGGCGTATCGCAAAAAATTACCTGGTCACGAAGGGGGTGAAATCTTCCGGGGCTGAAGTGGTTAAATAGCCACAGCATTTTATTTACAAATTTAAATAAATAACATAACATAAATAATAAACAATTTCAACAATGCAACCAGGCCCCTCCTTTGCGTGTCCTTAAAGGCACAATTTTTAACTAGAATCGCTAGAATCGCGCATATCCCCAGTTGGGCTCCAACCAGCTTGAAGATGTTAGGAACTAACACATTCTTACTTTTATCCCCAGGTGACCTATCTCGTGGGGGAACCACCAATAACTAACCAAGTGAAATAGTGGTATCCCAGATGGGCTCCCCAGTTTTTGCAACAATTCAAGTATTAAATGAAGCACCAAAGACCCCCTCACCTGCCAAGCTGCTGTGACAAAATGTTTTATTATTATTTTTTTGATCAATATCTCCCACAACCCTTGACTTACAACAACCCGCAAGTCGAAAGCCTAGTACACACGGCCGAGAATCTCGTCGCAAAAAAAACGTTGTTTTTCTCGAAGGGTTTCTTGTCAAGCTTGATGAGATTCTTGTCAAGCTTTCCTTGCATACACACTGTCAATCCAAAATCTCGTTGTTGTAAAGCGCGGTGACGTACAACAGGTACAACGGCAGTATAAATGGGAAGTTCCATTCTCATAGCGCCACCCCTTGGGCTGCTTTTGCTAATCTCGTGTTACTGTGTGTTAGTAAAAGTTTAGTGAGAGACGATTTGCGCTTTTCAGTCTTCGTGCTTTCAGTTCGTTACAGCGTGACGAATGTGCTATCTCCATTACGAACGCTAGTTTTACAAGAAGGTGTGCTCCCATCTCATACTTGATTCTGACCATGCGCGGTTTTTGAAGACTCGGGAAAAGCATACACACAAACGTTTTTCTCGTCCAAAACATTCTGACGAGAATCACGACGAGAAAACTGAGACTCCCTCCCAATGAGAAAAAAGAAAGCAGGTTTTCTTTTTTTCTCGTCGAGATTCACGACAGTTTTCTCGACGAGAAACCATACACACGTACGGTGTTGTGTACAAGGCTTAAGGTGTGAGGGCAGGCAAACTTTCTCTTTGTCTGAACTTTCCAGAATGAATACACAGCATCCTTCACTTGAACAACCCCTGTGGCTCCACCCTGCGTATCTGACCATCAGTCTCATATCAGGTAAGACCTGCACCCCCTACACATTTTTTTCCTGACCTGTTCCTCCTCTTAATTATTCAGCCCCTTAGGCCCCTTTCACACGGAGGGTCCGTTCAGGTCCGCCTGTCAGTTTTTTAGGCGGACCTGCACGGACGCTCCATGTAGCCTTATGGAGCCACGGATGTCAGCGGTGACATGTCCGCTGACATCCGCTTCGCTCCGCTCCGCTCCACCAAAGTGTGACGGAGGAAAACCCTATTTTTCCTTCCGTCGGCGGAGTGGATCGGATGACAACGGACTTTACGCTCCGTTATCATCCGATCCCCCATAGGGGAGAGCGGCGCTCTGACAGGGCGGTCCCTGCACAGTGTGCGGGGACCGCCCAGTCATCCGCCGGCTCAGCGGGGATCAACGGAGCGATCCCTGCTGAGCAAGCAGAGCTTCACGGGCGGATCTTCACGGATCCGCCCCGTGTGAAAGAGCCCTTAGTCCATTTTCTTTTCTCCAGGTTTCACTTTACTTAGCAAATGCGATAGTTAGCCTCCTTTGCGACAGCTGGAGTTCAGCTATACTGATTGCAAAATACATTTTTACCATGAACAGCTGTTGAGTATTTAACTATTAACTAAACTTTTCACATGAAGCAATGTGTTTTACATGAAAAAAAATCACATGACGTTTGTAATATTTTATGTGGGCAAGATATCGTCAGTTTGAAAACTCATACACTAAAGAGGACACAACGTTTTTAGTTTGGTGGTTTAATATTTGCTATAAAGAAGCACAATGGAAATGTAGTCTACCTATTATAATCATTGCTTTCTTTATACAGATATGACCCATGACCCAGTGCAGGAAAGCTTTACTACTTTAGACTACTGACATTGTGTAGGGTAAAAATAAATTAAACCAGAGATGCCCAGAAAAGATCCTTTTCACCTGCTCCTGGGTTTTTAAGTGTTTAATATGGCCGACGGGTTCACTTTAAGACATTCCAACAGAATCAGGAAACCCACTTATACAAGACTTCTTTACCTGCTAAGCAGATTTTTTTTTTCAAAGGTGGATATTTTTAGCTAAGCATCAGCGATAGAGGCCAGTTTGCTTATCTCAACTGTCTGGCAGACCTTGCAAGGACACGGGCTATGTGTATGTGCTTGTGCTCGACCTTCCTGTTGTCCCACGGACTGTTTTTTTTTTATGGATGACACACTGAAAAACACACTGCTTAGCAAATATGGCCTTTTCATGGATCATTTAACTGAGCTTGACCATAAGGCGTCTGGAGAATGCATTATATATAAACCATTAGGTTAACATATTCTGACAAGTATGGACTTGCTTTAATACTGGAAAGTCTGCTACAAAGACTATTATTTCATATACTAGAATTTTCTTTGAAAAATAACACGTATATCCACACTATCCATTTTGCAATACTTCTGCTAATTTTACACGTACACCATATTTTAATATATTAGTCATGCAGCTCAATCAAGCATTAGTTCACCTTTACCAAAAAAACTGCCTAAGAAGGAAAGGTGCACCTGTAGAAAAAAAAATAAAAGCTGAAAAATGTAATAATGTCCTAGCACACTCCATGAGTTAGCATCCTCCTGTCCTGCCTTTTTGCTAGGCGCTTGCTTCCCCTTCTCTAGGGGATGCACAGCCAGGGATTGAATTGGCAACTATCATCTTGAATAAAGTATTCATATTGGAATTAGCATTACACTTCGGTTCAGTACTTCAGCGAATGCACAAAGCGAACATCCACAACCGACTAGTGCAACACACTAAACAGAATACAGGACATTTGCACAGCACTCTACTATATCTGCCCCTTTAGTATGCAGTATATGATAATACAATTTGTATATACCCATTGATATATATGTCCAATTATGAATTACTGTATGATAGGCTGTACTATATGTCCAGCCCATATTTCAGCTTGGTATGTTACATTCATGCCTTCTCTTGTGCATGTTGCAATATGCAAGCTGCTTTTTTTCCCCTTTTTTTCACTTGTATGATTTTTGTACCTTCTATTATTAATTAATTTGTATGTATATATTTTTCTGAAAGTCATGACCAGTGGCCAAGGCTTACTTCCCCAGGATGATCCCCTCAGGCTTGTGTAGGTTGCCTGTACATCACAGGCCCACCCAGGGATATGGCAATGCAACTTGCTTAATCCATCAGGCAATGCACGGGCGTCCAGGGGCCACCATCAACACAGTAATTATCTGTGTTTGATTCCGAATGGAAGTTGAGAAGTTATGGTGGTCCGAAACCGAGGTGGCACTGCGGTTCTCATATGGGATGAGACCTTTGTGTTGCGCTTTGGATACCATGACCACAACATCCAGTATCACTGGATGCAATGTGTGTCATTGCAGTGTCCAGCGTGCGCGCACTTTTGCATTTCCAGCATGGCACACTCTCCTCCCCCTGTACCGCCGCGTCACTCCAATGCGCCATACGCACACGGTGACGTCACTACGTCACGCATGGAGCGGGCAGCTGACCGCTCCACAGGAGGTATAACAAGTCCTCATTTGGCTTGTTGGGGCAGACACGGATGGCGACTGGGGAGCCTACGTATGCACACTGCACAGAAACAGGTAAATTACTCAGATGGAGGTAGATCTTGGGAAGCGTTTGTTTCTCCGGCTGTTTCCTCTCTCCTTCATATTTTTATCAAGCAGAACTTTCCCTTTTGAAACAAGTCATATATGGCCATTTTATTGCAGATGACGGTGGATTGCCCGCCATGTGTGTGATACCAGGCTTTGCACTATATTTATATAGAGAAAAGGTAACTGTACTGGCATTCCTCTGCTGACAGTCCTTTTTGTTCGCTGCATTTAGCAGCGAACGATGACTATATAATGAGTTGTATTGTACTATATAGTGCTTCACAGACAGTGCCAATATTTATTGGTATTTTGCCTGTGTGGCCAGAAGCTATATTGATACATTCTCATTATTTTGCTTACTTATATAATTTATTTAGACTTTTTCTACTCCCTGCAAGGATTCCAGCTATATAAAGAACAATATAGAACATCTTTAAACAAGTCCCTCTCTCTTAGACCTGCCCTGTCTGTGTGCGACTGGCTCCCCAGCTGCATATGTTTTGCACTTAGAGTGACATGTGAGTCTTAGGCCCCTTTCACACGGAGGGTCCGTTCAGGTCCGCCTGTCAGTTTTTTAGGCGGACCTGCATGGACGCTCCATGTCCTCCTATGGAGCCACGGATGTCAGCGGAGACATGTCCGCTAACATCCGCTCCGCCAAAGTGTGACGGAGGAAAACCCTATTTTTCCTTCCGTCGGTGGAGCGGATCGGATGACAACGGACTCTACGGTCCGTCATCATCCGATCCCCCATAGGGGAGAGCGGCGCTCTGACAGGGCGGTCCCTGCACAGTGTGCGGGGACCGCCCAGTCATCCGCCGGCTCAGCGGGGATCAACTGAGCGATCCCCGCTGAGAAAGCGGAGCTTCACGGGGCGGATCATGACTGATCCGCCCCGTGTGAAAGAGCCCTTACTCAGTATTCTATCTATTATTTCTTAATTGAATTTATTTTCTGTTGAACATTATCAGATACCGATCATAGCACTGTTCATCCCTGTTAATATAGGTTATGTCCAGTATTTAAGCTGATTTGACTGACTAAAATGATTTAAACATAATGTTGCTACGTATTATTTCCATCAATCAATTTTTATTACCTGTTCACTTCAGGTTATATACGTGAATAAGGACAATCTTCCGTGTATCCTCTCTCCAGCTGCGTTTTTCATGGTGGGAATCTTGTAAGGTGACCTGTACCATCTTGACCTCCCATAGTGAGGTTATCTATCCCCGCCTAAGTGGCACCTGGTGGCTAGACATAAGGTACTTGTCTATCAACTCAGAAAAAGTTTTTGTGGTGCCCTTTTCTTGTAGAATTAAAATTATGTATATTTGAAAACAGGTTTTCAACATTGTTAATATATATGCATTTATTTGTTATTACCGTATTTATCAGCATATAACACGCACAGGTGTATAACACGCACCCTAACTTTAAGAGGGAAGTTTCAGGAAAAAAACTTTCCACAGCCCCCTGCGTATAACACGCAGGCACAGTTTACCCTCTATTTTCAGGGTAAAAAAGTGAGTGTTATACGCCAATAAATACAGTATATATTTTTCTTCTTCTGTGTTATTAGACATAACGCAAACTGTTGATGTCCCTGAAGAAGCCTGAACAATAGGCGAAACTAGTAGGACTACCAACTTATCACCCCCAAGGAACAAATGCATCTGAGTGTATTTATGTATTCCTGATGTGGGTGTTTTTAATGTCATTGTATACAATTCAATAAATATATATTTTTTAACTGTAAACTGACTCGCAAATTTGCATTTAATCAGTATTGTCTAATTGGATTATAACTATGAATATACACAGTGGACATCCTTGAAATTCCCATCACCACCCCGGTTCGGGGGCTCTATCCATATTTACATTTAGGGATGTAGATGTCCACTGAATATTCTAAGGAATATGTGCATGCTCCCAAAACTCTCTATCTTTAAACAGAATACAGGTGACCTGATTCTCCATCAAACTTTTTTATCTCTCATCCAGGCTTCCTCTCAATCTCAATACTCTGTATAATGCACTCCCTACTTTTCCTTCTCACAGTTGCATCCTCTCTCCTTAAACTCTCTCTTCTTCATCCCTCTTCTCCACCCCACAGCTTGAATATATCACCCTCACTCCTGTCTTCACCTTATTACTGTGCGTATCAGCTCCTGCTAATTCTGAACCCATATATCAATAAAACCTGCAGGACACTGGTACGTGTCTCCCCCAATAAGTCACACTCCCATATCACCTCTCTCATCCTTCTGCTTCTCCTAACTTCTGGAGATATTTTCCCAAATCCTGGACCATTTACCTTCAGCCAACATACCCGACACCCCCATCCTCTGATACCAGCCGCAATCCACACAATCTCATTTATTTCATTTTATGCCTGGAACCAGCCTCCCCTTCTCCTGTGCCCTTTGAAATTCCCGCACTGTTTGTAAAAAACTCACCACCGTCCATGACCTATTTATCACAAACCCCCTGAACCTACTGAATCTGACTTTCCTTCTCCTGCTGCCTTCTCCTATGGTGGCCTCCTGTGGACTCACTCTGCCAGGCCTAGTGGATGGAAAGAAGGTGGCGTTGGAATCCTCCTATCCCCTCAAAGCGCTTTTCAGGTTCTTCATCCACCCCCCTCTCTGTCCCTCTCCTCATCTGAAGCCCACGGTATTCATCTATTTTCTCCAGTTTCATTGAGAATTGCTATAATCTATCGGCCTCCTGGACCGGTACCAAGCTTCCTTGATGACTTCTCTGCCTGGCTACCCTACTTTCTCTCTTCTGAAATTCCAGCAATCATTCTTGGTGACTTCAACATCCCTGTTAATCTTAACACTCCCGCTACTTCTAAGCTGCTGAGCCTAACCTCCTCTTTTGACCTAAAACAATGGACACACGTTTCTACTCACTCTGTTGGCAACTGCCTTGACCCCTATGTTCTCCTACCTGCACTCCGTTGGTTCGAATCTTACCTATCTCACTATATATATATATATATATATATATATATATATATATATATATATATATTATATATATATATATATATATATATATATATATATACACAGTATATTTATTTTTATTATTTTTCATTTATTTAAAAAAAAAAACATTAATTTTTCACCTGAACTGGACTGACCTAAGGGAGGAATGACAGACAAGAAAATGTGAGTGTCCAAATTGTGTGCCACTGGAGACAATGAGTGGTCAGATCGTGTGCCACTGGAGATGTGCTTGCAACGATTGCAAGAAAGTAGCCTCATCAGGGAGGCAAAAACAAGGACAAATCATGCCGACTCGGGTAGGAGTTATGAAGCTGGAGTATACTGTAGTGTGTGTTTGAGTAAGTGCGACCGTATGAATGGTCTGAGTAACGACTGGTTGCTTGTGGCAGGAGCCTCACAAGAGAGACGAGGAAACACTATGTCGCCGACGTGACCGGGATTTGAATCGGGCCGTCGTAGAGTGTTAGGGTGCCTCCAAAACCGAACACATACCAACCACCCAGCCCCCGAGACTAATAAAAGTGCAGACAAGGCACCAGGTGGGTATAATTACCACCTCAATCAGCCACAGAACCTGTGCAATCAATACATGCTAATCTCCAATGGATGAGGCGGCAACCCTATACCCCTATAACCCTGAATCCTATAACCAGCGAAGCCTGTGTCGAGTGATATCGGACAAAGACCGAAAGCAGCTTGGTGGCTTGGATCTACAAACGAATCGTATGTTTGTGGGTGGGGTGACAAACAAGGCAGAGGGGACCTACAAATCTACTACGCCTGTGACAAATGATGTCGGGACACGACTGACAACAACTCGGAGGCAGCTAAGTACGAAAGGGATGCGGGATAGGAAACATAACGACTTGTAACATTGCGTTTGAAATGAAAAAATATTAAAATCCTACCTGCAACAGCGAGCGAGAACCACCGTCGAAGACCACACACTGAGAAGTCACAACACACTTGTAATCGAATGCACAGACTCACGAAAAGGAGTAAGCTGGGGAGAGTCAGCCTAGTGATGTGTAGTATCGTGCACTGGAACCAACAAGGAACACAGGTGAGAGGGCTGCTTAAATACCCCCCTCCCCCAGGCTCCTCCCATAAATTCAGGCCAATATACTGGCCCTCTACTATATACATACATATATACAGCGGGTAAAATAAGTATTGAACAGGTCACCATTTTTCTAGGTAAATATATTTCTAAAGGTGCTATTAACATGAAATGTTCACCACATGTGTAACAGCCCATGCAATCCATACATACAAGGAAACCAAAACAAATAAGTTCAGAAATTAAGTTAAGTGTAATAAAATGGAATTACACAGGGAAAAAGTATTGAACACATGAAGAAAGGGAGGTGAAAAAAGGCATGGAAAGCCAAGACAGCAGCTGATATCTATCAGTAATTAGAAAGCAATCCTGCCCTTTGTAAGTGCAAATTAATATCAGCTGGTTCAGTCTCAACTGATGGCCTAAGAAAAGGTGTCTCATTACCACGGTGTCACACATAAAACATCTTATGATGGGTAAAAGCAAAGAGCTGAATGTTCCAGTGAGCACTGCTGGGGCCATAATCCGGAAATGGAAATAACATAATTTCACCATAAACTGGCTACGACCAGGTGCTCCTTGCAATATTTCTGACAGAAGAGTGAAAAGAATTCTCAGAATTCTCAGATGTTATATACAGTATATATAAAATATTGCCAAGTTGACTTTAGAATGCTGATTAAGTTGGTTTGGACATCAAGACAATATTGTCCTGTTATCATGAAAGGATTAATAACAACCTGTGGAAGTTACGAAAGAGTGAAATCTAAAGCAAGTAAATAAAAATAAGCCAAATCTTAGCTTTCTAAGGTTCATGTCACTTTTGAACTTTTATTGAGCTGTCTACACAGGGCACCAGTAACGGCAATATCTTATAGAAGACTCTTAGATAACTGTATTTTCAATATTTTATTGCGGAGATTCCGTTTTACAATACAAGAAGCAACAGTGAATTGTCAGTGTTCTATCAGTAGCAACACAGTTCACAAACATTTACTAGCAGAGGACAATTGTTGAAATAATTGAACTGTCTCACATACTTTAGTGATCCATCACTAAAGCAATTCCCTTTTCTACAGATACAGTGGTCCTTATTTGTACAATATTATGGCTACAGCTCTTTACCTGCTGTAACAACCAAATCCCCAGTGTTGTCCTATTATATGCTATTGAACCCACAAGAGTTGTGCTCACTATATACAGAAGTCCCTGGATCATGAAAGTGTCAGCTTGGTTCACTCTAAGACATATATCTCAGCCTGCACTAAACAGCATTCACTTTAATAAACTTTTGTCATGGGAAAAAGGATCCTAATTTATTATTCTGTAATCCATCTTGCTCATCTCTGATGACCTTGGTGGCCTCATTTCCAAGAATTAAAACCAGGAGAAAGAAATGCCTGACCTTTACTGAAAGTTATATCTGAGCCCTCGTTCTAGAACTATTTTTATTATGTTTACTCAGTTATTTTATTATTATTTTCTAATGTATTTTGTATGCAAGATACACTAATATGCTATAACACTGTAATAACAGACTGCTCTCATGCAACTATTTTATAGGATCATTAGCCACTGGGCTCATCAGTATTCAATAGCTGTAGGAATACGGCTTACAGCTAGAGGTGTATAGAACCTTGAACAGTTTATTTTCATTGATTTTCCCGAATCATACTGCAAAATTCTGAGTGTGCAGCAAATCAAGCAATGAAATAAAATTAAATGAATCAGGTTGGATAAACCTTCTTAGTTTTATATATTTTAGTTTTCGCTTTGCATCTCTCACATATCCATGAATTCTGAGATTACTAACAGCTGACCCATGGGGGGGATACTAATTATGAAGCAGCTAATGACAGACACATGACCCATAGCAGTTGATAACACACCATATGATCCAATATAGTTACAAAATTGTATAATCAATTCCAAGCGTTTGTTGATGAAGAATTATACCACTCATTCTATTACTTCCCTGTGTATATCCCTCATCTATAGATTGGCAGTTGATAGGAAAATATACTCCAGGCCAGCAACTAAATATACAGATAAAATATGCAGTGTATATAAGAACTGTTTTACTTATAAAGGGATTTGTATTCTTGACTAAGATTTACACAGCACTTCCTGACCTTTTCTCTACAGCAGTTAGGTAATACATTTACATCAGGTCTTATCCCTGCCCCCAGCCCATGACTTGACAGTGAAAGAGAAACAGCAGTCTGATGAGTTTATCCCTCTCCTATCTCCTTTCATCAGCATGCGGCTATCTAGGACAGTGGTCTCCAAACTGCAGCCCGCAGGCAGCATGAGGCCCTTTGCGCGCCTTTACCTGGCTCATAGGTCACTATTCCTTCCACTGATACAAGCGGTGGTATGTTAAAGGAGCGCCCGATATCCAATTAGAAGAAATATAAAGTTTAATATATCGTTGTTTTATTGAAAGTTGCAAAACATGATATAGCCAATGAGTTTCGGGGGAACAAAGACTCCCCCTTCTTCAGGGCTGCTGCTGTATGTTATTGGTGGGTGAAGATGTAACCCAAATGGTGTATCTGTGCCACCAAAAATGAGAAAGTTGTTGTGTTACTCCGGCGGTGGCAGCACAGAGCCCCATTGATACAAGGCACTATTCCTCCCACTGACACAAACAATGGGATACTATTCCTTCCACTGACACCAAAGATGAGGCACTATTCCTTCCACTGACACCATGGATGTGACTCTATTCCTTCCACTGACACTATTCATCCCACTGACACCAATGATGGAGCATTATTCCTCCCACTAATACCAATGATGGGACACTATTCCTCCCACTGACACCATAGATGGGACACCAATCTACCCACTAATACCAATACCTCCTTCTGCCCACAAGTGTTATGTAATTATCTTATCCCTGCTGACCACCAAGTCTGAGGCATTTTCTATTCCCACTGTCCACAATCCGATAAACTGGCCCTGTGCTTGGAAAGTTTGGAGACCCCTAAACTAGGACATTAGCACTGCAGCACAACTGATGTTTTTAATCTGCTTGGAGCTCAGCTTTAAAGAGTAACTCCACTTTAATGAGAAAAAAAAAACAATCCCCTCTGGATGATCAATGTACATTGCAAGGAGTTTAAAGGGGTTGTAAAGGTTTGTTTTTTATTTTCTAAATAGGTTCCTTTAAGCTAGTGCATTGTTGGTTCACTTACCTTTTCCTTTGATTTACCTTCTAAATGTTTTTTTTCTTTGTCTAAATTTCTCACTTCCTGTTTCTCCTCACTAAACTTCACACCATCATCCGAGTGGTGTGGAGTCAGCCAGAACAGCTTACTGAACAGCTTACTGAGGAGGAACAGGAAGTGAGAAATTCAGACAAAGAAAAAAAATATTTAGAAGGGAAATCTAAGGAAAAGGTAAGTGAACCAACAATGCACTAGCTTAAAGGAACCTATTTAGAAAATAAAAAACAAACCTTTACAACCCCTTTAACAAAGATTGTTGCTGGTTTCTTCTCCACTTTTTTTTTTAGAGAATGCCCTTTGCAGACTAATTCTGAAAGGGATTGACTAATTTATTTTAATCAGCTGATGCACTTTACGTGTTCTGAAGAGAAAAGTTGCAGTGTCAGCATTACTTTAGAAGTGATTAACCCTTAGGGAGTATCTCACCAAATGTGAATTTTCAGAGGGTGCCTAAAACCTGACTTGTATGTGTCTGTACAGAGTTCTTCACCATAACAGAAGATTACATTTCTGGAGGCATTCTGTACACTAACAGAGTACAGAAGGCCTCCAAATTCCATATCGCATTGAATTTTACAGAAAATTACAGGTTTTCAGATTAAAGTGGAAAGGTAATTTTTCATAAAGTGAAAATACAATATGGCTTGTGTAGCAATTGTATATGCTATATTATTTTATTTTTTATTATATTTTTTTCCCCCAAAAAGTGCAGGTTGACTGCATACTACATCCAGGAACACAGTCCGGTCGGATATTCAAGAATTCAAGACACCGATACACAGTGAATAGATGCCAGCACAAGACCAAGCCACAAGGGTTCCTCCTTTGCTTTTGTGCACTCACCCCTGCATAAGTTCTAGGCATTGGATACCGAGTCCCCACATGAATTGGTGTTTTGTGTTATTGGATGTCCCGTCTGATTGAAGTGCTAAACCACTTTGACTCCAGACTACCCCTCCACTCAAGACCATCTCCAGTGGCGTCCATTAACCCCCTAAGCAATCTCAGATTTGGGCGGCGTATGCCTCTCCAAATCCGAGACCTCTGGTAAGCCTCCTCAACATATACTTGGTGGCGGATCTCACATCACATCTCTATTTTATTAATGTTTGAGTGTTCACACTCTTCAAGTTTATTTGATTTGGGTGGCTTATGTCCCGCCAAATCCATAACTTCTGGTAAGCCTTCCTCTATTCACTTTGGTGGTGGCTACTTTCTCTCACACACAGAAGACTGTTGATTACAATTTCACGTTTTGATTCATCACGTTCTCTCTGGACTGATCTTCATCACCTTCATCACCTTCGTTTTATGGATTCCATTTCTAATGGACATTCATTTGCCTATTATGGACATTAATTTGCATATATTTGCATAATTGTGTTAATATAATTTGAGGACTTTATCACTGGAGTCACCCAGCACGTTATTTTGGGTGATACACGTGTTTATCACTATATTATCATATTCAGTTTTTTGTGTATATTTTCACATTTATACATATTTATTTAGTTAGCGCTACACTTTTAATTTTCGATTATCACTAGCTTTTTGTACCAGCAGTGTTGGCAGCTTCGTTTCACATTATTTCCAGCGCAGTATTATCCTTTTACTTTCCAATCAGAACCAAGCTGACTTCATTAAAATGAAATGTGTTTTGCCGCTGTTTATCTCTTTGCTTGTCATCATAGCTCTTTGCTCTGTCTCTATTTATTTTTTGCTGAAAACACATTTTTTTTTTTTACTCTTATTTTGTTGGATTTGGATTTTGTTGATATTTTCTTCAATATTTTGCAGCAGACTCATTGTTTCGGTCTTGGGGGTTTGTTCTGATACATGCCTAGAATGGTTAATGCACTTTTCCAAGTTTCTAGAGATGTAAATAACTTTTCTCCAAGCCCTAGAAGATGCATCAAGTGAGCAGAGTCTCTAGGTGGAGATTGTTTCGTAGCAGTGACCAATCATACATGACAAGTAGCAAGCAAAAAAAGAGAAGTCAGCGGATATATGTCATATAAAAAATATAGTACATGTGCAAATATATTTATATAAACAACATGGCTGGCAATATTTTTAAAGTGGAGTTTACACAAGTGCCGCTATAATGACAATGTGAATATCTTCTTAAGTGCCTTCAAACCGTGACATGCTATGGCTTCATCCGCTATCATCATAGGAATTGCCATAAGAAAAGATGAATATTTACACACCAATATACAAGCAAATGTTCTCCCAGAGAGTTTGACTTTATGCAATTTTCTTGCTCCATATTAAATCAAATTCAAGACTCTATTTTTCTCCTTCAACCTTTATTTCCCCCAAGAATGTAGAGAGACTGCAAACTGCAGACAAAGCATTGCTTTGTTTGTAAGATTTATTTTCAATGTGCCTCTCCAGTTTATCTCAAGCCTTACCAACCCAACGTCATGGCTCAAACAAAAAGGCTAAACTTTCCTGACAGCGCATCACTCGTGCTTTACAAAAAAAAAAAAGATGATTTTTTTACCAAACACTCAGAAGGGATCTAAACTTCTCAGATTTCCCATGACGAAAAGTTTAATATTAACAACTCACATAGTTGGGATAATAGCCATTTGTTCCTATTTCAAAACAGATCATTTTAAATAAGCATAAACATTTCTGAAATCTGCAAAGTTAGCTGCTTCTAGATGCTAAAACAAAACCAGTTCAAGCTCAATAAACAGTGCTGTAGTATACATATTAACATAAACTATATAGGTTGAATGACTCTGTTACCATTGTAGATTTGCATAATGACACAACATCATTTCTGATGGTCATGTAAAGGTCATAAAACTACAATAAGCATAACAAAGCATAGATCATATTTTAATTAGAGAGCAGATGACCCACAAACATTATCGGTTCCCTTGCTAGGAGACATTACAGACATAAGTGCTTTCCAAAGTAATGTTCCCATTGTTTTTATACTTTACATTAGATAACCTGCACTGCCATCACACAATATCAATGCTGCTGACCTATTATAACAATAGTCTGACTGTTGGGACTAATTGTTCTTCTAAGGAGGATAATCTTAGAGGGTATAGAGATGTGCAGTACCATTACATTAACCAGCATGATCATTTATACAAATAGCTGCATGAACAGTTTTCTCAAGTGCACCAGTAACTCTATTAATCAGTTGAACCTTTTTAATTTTCCATCAACAAAGCTGAATCGGTAACACAAAGCGAGAACAATAAGAAAATGTTTATTAGTTTTGCTACAATAAAGTAGTATTGCATAACAAAGGGACATTACACAGAGGATTCGGAGAGTTGTACATTTGTATTATTGTGTGTTCTTGATTTTGTCCTTTGCTCTGCCATCACACATGATATGATAAATATCAAACGGTAACAAATTGTTACTTTGGGAGATTCAGTGCAGCACGAGGCATCAGGGGCATTGTCTTGCAACCTATTGAGGAAGATTTACAGCTGGTTCAAAGGATTCCATGGTAACATGAGGTCTGTTTTCACTGGACTTCTTAATACGATTTATGAAAATTTCTTACCAACAATTGTCTTTTCTGCTGACATCCCCAAAGCAAGACTGATTTGTTGAGTCTCCTGAGATCTTCAGTACAAAACTGATAATTATATTAAATATACATAGACAATAAAGTGTGTGTTTACATAACCATGGCCATAAATATCTAACTAAACAGTCATTGTTCTCAAACCCCTTTTAAGAAGCCCCTTGGAGGAATCCACATCTAATGACATGATGGTTTAAAAGATGTTGCTCGGTCTTGTTCCATATTTAATTAACTTTCCTTTTTTAAACTTGTGATGTCTCAGACAATAACAAATATGTCTTGAAAAAAAGGGGTTTGAAAGCACAAGTGAGACCTCTTCACGCTTCCTCTTTTACACAGAAGAGAAGGTATGCTTGGGTGATTGGTTGACCGGGGACCGCTTTACGCCCTGTGGGCATTTTCAAGGCTTTCATAGTTCACTGGCGTAATGTAGGGGAAAAAAGAGCAAGAAATTAATTTTAAAAGTATAAAAACGAGCATTGAATTTGCAATGCTTCATTGCTTTGCATTTGTGTCTTTACAAATTCAGTTGAACAAACATTGTAAAGAGAATGGTACATTTACCACTAAAAGGTAAAGCCCCTTCTGAACATATAATTGAGCAGCAGGGTGTGAATGAATTCATTACAGAGGATTAGGGACATGTTACTGACTTTCTGAACAGGTTCATTTAAAGGAGCAGACAGATTCACATTAGCAATGGAAAAAAGATAGTATTTTATAAAGCATGGATATATTCAGTGTTCAAATTAAACTCAAAAGGTATACTGCCCTGTAGCAATGGCTGAATTAATGCTACATTTAGGATTCATGGATGGATCCCCAGTGATGATTTTTTTTTAAAGAAATGTTACATGGAATTAACTACTTACTAAAAGCAAATAGGCTGGTCACTTTGCAAATGAAGGGAATTTTCCCCAGAAATTGGTAAATGTGGTGGAATTTTACTTTGCAAACAATACCCAATCACATGCAAGGAAAACAGCATTTTTGCTTGTACATGATTGAATGGGGAAAGTCAGCAGAGTGTCACCACATTCATTAAAGGGGTTGTAAAGCCAGAAGGTTTTTTAACTTAATGCATTCCATGCATTAAGATAAAAAGCCTTCTGTGTGCAGCAGCCCCCCTCAGCCCCCCTAATACTTACCTGAGTCCCCTCTCTGTTCAGCGATGTCCTCAAATGTCTCAGCCATCCGAGACTCTCACTTCTGATTGGCTGAGACACAGCAGCGGTGCCATTGGCTCCCACTGCTGTCAAAGTCAGTTAGCCAATCAGGAGAGAGAGGGGGCCGGGCCACAGCTCCGTGTCTGAATGTACACATGGAGCTGTGACTGGGCTCGGGTGCCCCCATAACAAGCTGCTTGCTGTGGGGGCACTCAAAAGAAGGGAGGGGCCAGGATCACAGAAGAGGGACCCAAGAAGAGGAGGATCTAGGCTGCTCTGCACAAATCCACTGTAATGGAGCAGGTAAGTATAACATGCTTGTTATCTTTATAAAAAACAAAACAAGACTTTACAATCACGTCAAGCTCTGGGGAAAATTCCCTTTCAAAGTACAATTTCCTTGCAAAGTCAACTGCCTACTTGCCTTTATTTAGGGAATCAATCCCACTGTGTCATTTAACATGTTTTCAGAAATGAAAAGGTGATATACCTGTGTTTTTTTTTAAAACAGTCACAAAGCTGGACAGTTTAAACTGAGCATATAATGAATGAATACATAGGCAAAGGTTATATTCAGCGAAAAGAAGCTGTACATTTCAACTTTTTCAGTAAAAGCTGCCCATTACTCTAAAAATACCAATGTTAGGGCTTGAGTGGCAGGAGGGGGTAGGGTCAAGCTTGTATTTATTGGAAAAATTGTGATTTGCATAAAACTTTACCTGCTTGTGTTTGGTTTGAATTGCATGAAAGGTTTACTTTAAGGGATCATTCGAGGTAAATGTATGAGCTGCTAATTGTTAGCGAATGTAATAAAACACATGGGTGTTCAGCAACCCGCAGGGAATCACTTGAGTTCAAAAAATTCAAAATCGGTTCCAAATTTTGCTAGTTTGACAGATCAGCCCTGGTTGTGTCCATAAAGAATATAAAACTTTACTGACACTACATGTAATGAATTGTAAAATGTTCCTTTTTGGTTTTGGCCCTTCGAAGCCATTGTGTTCAAGTTTCACTGTGTCAATAAGTCAGGGCTTCCAAAAGTTTTTCTGAAGTACATTCTCTGTTTTTCTACATGTTCATCAGCACAGATGTTCGAAGTAAAACTATAATTGTGTAAAAAATTATTGTAACATACAGCATATTTACTATACAAGCTTATTTGTAATTTAATGTTAATAAAAATTTCCTTTGTATTTCAATCTGCAGCCAATCATGTTTTCCAAAAACTACTAGAGACTAGGGATGAGCTTCGAGTCGAACAAAAGTTCGACTCGAACATCGGCCGTTCGATCATTCATTGGCCAAGCATGCACTATGATCCGCATGCTTTGGCCAATCACAGCGCTGTAAGAATAGAGAGCCATAATTGGCCAAAGGCAGGGTGCCTTTGGCCAATTATGTCTCAGGGGGTTTAGTAGACGCACCACACAATATAAGGCCGCCTGCGTGTCGGCCTTGTGTAGTGTGTTCCGGGTGCTGAGAGAGAGAGAGGGAGACAGTGTCATTTCATTTGAGTTAGATAGAGCAGACAGGCGAGTCAGTTAGCTGCAGTTACAGTGTATGCAGTATATATATGCATCCCAGGTGTTGTGTGTATATATATATATATATATATATATATACACACACACACACACTGTATTCAGTTTAGCTAGATCCGTTCCTTTTTTTCTCTTCCTAATATACTGACAGGCAGGCAGTTGATTATGGTAGCTGCAGTATTTTCATTCAGTGTACTGTATCCTGTGTACAGTGTGCAACTAAAGCTAACTGCAGACAATTCCTGGTGTTCTCGTCCTAATATTACTGACAGGCAGGCAGTTGATTGTGGTAGCTGCAGTATTTTCAGTCAGTGTACTGTATCCTGTGCACAGTGTGAAACTAAAGCTAACTGCAGACAATTTCTGGTGTTCTCTTCCCAATAATACCACAGGCAGGCAGCTGCAGTATTTTCAGTCAGTGTACTGTATCCTGTGCACAGTGTGCAACTTAAGCTAACTGCAGACAATTCCTGGTGTTCTCTTCCTAATAATACTAATCCTTGTTTCCCTAAAAAGCTAAAATTTTCTAAATACAATTGTCATTGGGACAGAAAGTGAGGTGAAATCTTCTGAACAGGGGCACAGACAGCAAAACAAATGCTACAGGGGTGATAACCCTTGCCTATGTTTTCCAAAAAGCTTAAAAATAGATTTTTTGGCTGGAGCTACACTAAAAAATGTACCTGTTCCAAAATACAAACAGATTCTACTTAAGAACAAACCTACAGTCCCTGTCTGTATACTGCTGTTCAGAGTATATAGGGCCTGGGGGCCCCACGCCTTTCCTTTTTTATTTGGGTGCGGGGTTCCCCTTAATATTCATACAAGACCCAAAGGGGCTGGTAATAGGCTGGGGGGTACCCATGCCCTTTTTCTCAATGATTTTCATCCATATTGCCGGGACCAGACATGACATTAAAGCCGCAAGCAGTTTTAAATTACTTTTTTTCCTTCAGAAATTGCATTTTGTGCAGGGACAGTTCTAAGCACGGGAAACACGTGCCACTTTACAGGCATACTATAGACACCCCCCCCCCCCCCAGGCACGATATTTAAAGGAATATGTCACTTTTATTTTTTCACTTTAGGCATCATTAAAATCGCTGCTTCCAAAAAAACTTCAGTTTTTAAAACTTTTTTTTGCATTGATACATGTACATGTCACCTGGAGCAGGACCCGGGTCCCCAAACCCTTTTTAGGACAATAACTTGCATATTAGCCTTTAAAATTCGCACTTTTGATTTCTGACGTTCGAGTCCCATAGACTTTAACGGGGTTCGAAAGTTTGCGTGAACTTTTGGTCCGTTCGAATGTTCTGATGCGAACCGAACCGGGGGGTGTTCGGCTCATCCCTACTAGAGACTTAAAATGTCTGTTTGTTGCAACCATAGCAAATGTACCCTTGTCCTCAGAACCCCCTAGAATTCCCCTCCAATGCTGTCATTGACTCACTGCTTTCCTTAAAAGTCTGCACAAATATTTTACTTAAATTACAGTAACCCCCTGTTTTAATTTTTTTTTCTAAGAGATATTTTACGTTTTTATATGAAAGCCAATAGTGCAGCTGTAAAAGTTATACAAACTCCCTCTGCAATTGCCAGGAGTTTGTTTACTGCTCTTGCAGACACAATCCTTATGTGCACGCCAGAAAATGAGGTACTTTGAAATACAAACTTGGAGCAAGCATGCACACAAGGAATTCAGAGTATTTTCTTAACTTCTAATCTACATACGGTACTTGTTCCAAGCATTGAAGCCATTTGATCAGTAAAATAGCCAGGAAACCAGTATTTTTTAGAGGAAGATATTAATTGTAGCTTTTATTTTTTCTTCAATACCAGCACTGGTTAAGTTTTGTTCTAAAGAATGCAGCAGTAGGAGTGGGAAACCATAGGAAATCTCATTGCTGGGGTCCCCACAAAACCAGCAGCTGACTCATCTTCCCTCACAGTCCACTTAGAAGACAATATCTATTTTGGGTAGACTTTGAATTCTTCCATTTAGTCAGCCTACATTAATAATTCATCATTCTAGTAAACCAGCAGAGTTCTACCTGATTTTTTAAGCCCCCCTCCCCGTGTTGCTGATCACATTGCCATGTATCATTGGTATGTTTTTTTTTTCCAGATCTTATTATCTTTTTCTGCCATTACACATGTGGACTTCTGCTGTACCTTGCAGTGGTGAGGTGCGTCATATCCAGCTGTCCGCTGGCTCCTGGGATATATGTGTCATCAATCCCAGGAGTCAAAGGGGCATCATCCGCAATACAAGTGCAATGTGCTTTGTACGCAATGCACATGCGTGAGATCAGGAGATCAGGTATCCCGGAAGGAGCTACAAGTGGGCTTCAGATGCCCAAACTGAAGATGGGAGCATGCTTACTTAGGAGGCGACAGTGAGTAATTTCCACAACTATCCAACAAAAAAGAGTTCATTTACTGAATATGATGGAATGTATTATGCAAGATGCGACCATCGCGGGGGTGTTTTTTTTTTTCAAGGCTGGAACTAAGCTGGCAATATATGAAATTGAAATTCAGCCAGTTCAGCATGGACCAGCCACATTTTTATCCATGTATGGCCACTGTGATTGAACAGATGTCAATCCACCAATCAACTTCTGTTCAACCACCCTATTGGATTTTAGCTACTCGATCCTGAAGCACTGATCTGTGTATTCTGAAGGTGGGGGGAGTCTTACCGCTGTCAGAGCACAAAGACACAGCTGGGAGAATTTCCCCATCCACCTCAAAACTGACTCATCTATGGTCAGCCTAAATCTTCACAAAATCTTAAACATTTTTAACCCTTTTACACATGTAGCCCCCTGCTCCTGTTGACCAGGCGCTATTATGTAAATTTAGTGGGTCATTTGAATTGTACATAGTTCAGAATGTAATGTTTATGGCTAAATTAACCTCTGTTCCAGCTTTGGCTGTGTTGAGAGCATTTCCCACTGTCGCTAGTAGGTGTCATTGTCACCACAGGCCAGTGTTGGAAATACAACAGGCTGCAGTGTATTGGGTGTCCCTTCCCCAGAAACAGCCCAGTGGGAGTGTTTTACCGCTGTGCATTCTGGGAGAGGATACTTAAGGGGCAGATGCCATTTTTCTCTCTCTCTGACCTCATGGCCCGCCTGGTCTAAGGTATGTGACAACTCCTCCTCTGCCTCGGGGCCTGCTGGCCTGAGGCTACGTTTCTGCAAGTAGGCCCGGAAATCTGCCTGGGGCCTACTGGTTCAGGGATGGTCCTGTGCTATCTTGCCTGCAGGAAGAAGCCAAGCAATTGGAAGATCTAGGGGAGGACTCTTCTTGGAGAGGACCGAGCAGAATGCTGGTATCTCAAGAAGAGCCTGGTGACTGAATAACCAATCTACCTCACAGTACTGCCAGATGGCTTAAAGGACTTTGGTACTGTGTAGCTGTGTTCGCTTCGTCAATTACGATACCAAATTCTGTGGCAGAGGATTGTTCAACAGTTTATTACTATCATCAAGTCTGTGGCAGAGACTTTTGTCCATGCATCATTCCGGCTGCTAGGCTGGTGAGAGAGGCCTATCCGGGTGAGCAAGATCCGTTGACAGCAAGTGTACTTGTCTCCAGGATCTCAAGTTCCTCAGTGATCTGCACAAGGTATCTGAATTCCCCTAACCCTCCATCCCTCTACTGCTGCATGTTGTGTTTAATAAAAAAGCATTGGAAAAAGACTAAGTGACTGGTGCATGCATCTGTGGGCACATTGCCAATTTTAGACTCAAAGTTTGATACAGTGAACTGTGGGGGTAACGGCAGGACCCAAAAATAATAACCAGCAGCTCCTACGGGGGTAGTGCTACACACATATCCAATTTTAACAGCTCTTCAGCCTTTTTTACAAAAATTATTGAAAGTCAGCAGCTACAAATACTGTAATATTTCGAAAATTTTTAAATTCGAAAATCCGGAAATAAGAAAGGAAAATCCAAAAATTCGAAAGAACGAAAATCAGAAAATCCAAAAATTCTTAATAATATCTAACTAACTAATAATAACTATGAAATCTAAGCTAATGGAATGTAACAAATTAATAATAATAAATAACAATAATAATAATACAAATGTATTATTATTTTTATTATTCATTATTATTTCGTTCCGTTCCATTTGTTTACATGCGGCATTGGGCCTGGGCCCAAAAGGCTTTTACACTCCAGTCTACAGACCTGTTAAACAAGGTCAGGAGTAGCTGAATTCCTTCTGCCTTCTTCTTTGTGAATCCCCCTAACTTTGGTCCTCACCTTTAGCCTTCTGTCAGTCCAGCCCTGTAGGGGGCTCTATCACTTTTTCACAAATCACAGACATATATGATGTTGGTCTGGGGTGACCTAATCCCATGCTTCCTTCTCCTCAGGGCCCCAAACACAGCTGATAATAAATGACACAGACTCCACCCACTAACATCACCAGGGGAATGGTATCTCAAAAAAGGGGAACCAACACAATGACTTCTAACTGACATCAAATTCCCAGGTATCACTTTGTGAAAATAATATGTTATAGGATAGAAAGGGGAATAGGCATCTTGTAGCCCTATAATACTTCCTATTCTAGGCTGACATCACTGCTCCCTCATAGATACGGTATAGTGAGTGTTGTAACCCTAGGACAGCAAATGTTTTACTGGCAGATTCACCAGGTGGAAAACAAGAAAATAAAATGCTGAAAAAAGAAAACAGTCACCACATATAATGACTAGAAAGTTTCGAAGTTTTTGATGTTGAGTTTTAGATGCACTCTAAAATCCTAAAAATTACACAAGTTGTTTACTTGGGTAAATGTAAATGTGCTGCACTACACTAAATCAAGATTTCTCAACAAATAAATCATGATTGTGAGCCATATACTGTACATATATGATCTAAATTATCAGTGGTTAACAACATAAATGTCCATATGCGTGTCCGTAATTAAGTTCATAAATATATTCAATCCATTGAAAACAAACTTCAAGCAAGTGAGAAGGGTGTGTAGTACAGATACCTCCACCAAACTCCCCTTTGGGCACACTCTCACCTTACCATACTGGCCCTCATAAGAAAGGTCAGATTATGCCTCTGTAAGACAAATAGGAGCTGTGTTTGGCCAGTTGGACTCTCCTCAAAGATCCCAAATCCTCCTCAGAACTCCAGCAATCATTCACAGCTCAGGTGGTGGAAGGCAGATTAGTGCCATTCACTGTCCATCAGATACTTTTAAACATTAGTGTAACACCCTGCTAGGTAGAGGCTAGAGTAGTTAGAATAGTTTTTGGCACCTCTGCTTAACAGAGGAGCAGCTAGGTAAATTTATTTGGGCCAGTCTGCCTAACAGGAGCCATTATCGTTTAGTTCTGCCTGCTCAGGGTGCTCTGATGCTGCTAATGCTGTCTGCAGCTTCCCTATATCCAAGCAACCTAAGAAGGTTCTGGATTGTAGGTGGAAACCATTCAGATGAGCAGCATGATTATAGATGCAGCCCCAGCCAATAGAAAGTGTAGGTACGAGGCACATTGCTACATGTCTTCTGGTCCTGCCCTCGACTCCGGAATTTCTGGATTGAGGTCAGGCGGATAACTCAAAAATTCACAGACAGCGTAGTCCCAGATGACCCAGATGACCTCCTGCGCGCAAATGACACCCCTCCACGCGTTTACAAGAAATCAGTCATTCGCCACTTGTTAGACGCAGCGAAAGCCTGCATCCCACTCCGCTGGAAGTCACCCCACCTGCCGACCATTGCAATGTGGCTACAAAAAGTAGACGACATTAATAAACTAGAGGACCTTATCCTTACTAGTCAGGATAGACAGGATACATTCTCACAAACCTGGCAACTCTGGAATATATTTACTCACTCAGACGAGGGTCAAGCTCTCAGAAGTGGTATCGCTTCGGCCTAATTGTCTTGATCTGACTCGCAGGAGTCTCACACAGTGAGTAGTGGCGGTGGGTCACCACAACGGATGACCTTCATATCCTCGTAGTGGGTGTGGGTGTCCATGTTCGTGAATCCCCAATCCCCCATTAACTCCCCTCCCCCTCCCCTTTCTCTTCTACTGCTACCTCCCCCCTCTCTCTCCTAATTGTATCTCTCTTTTCTATCTGTTAGGGCATTGCCCGCAATCTGAACTGTTTCTCTTTTTTGTTAATACTATTTTTGTTTTCTGTAAAAGAATAGGGACTGGGCCCGCGGGGCCATGGTGGCCCAGGTTAGCTTCCAGGAATGGGTTAAAGCACCCAACTGGATACAGGAATTTGCATTTGAAACGTATAAAGGTGGTATCATCAATAGTAAAACTACAGTCCATACCACACAGACCTTGCCTACTGGCAGGTGTTCATTCAGGCCTGTTTGACACCGTTTCCTCAGCGGATGTACGTTGACTGTCACTTATTAACCTGTCATGTTTTCCTTTTTATGTATACCTGTATTCCTGCCATTGCTTGTATTGTCATTGTGGCCCATGTGGACCCATTTCCCTGTTTATAAAAAAAAAGAAAAAAAGAAAGTGGAGGTACCTCTAGCCATGTAGGGTGCTTGTATTTATGTTCAGGTAGCACCTGAGCTCCTGGTCTTTCCTGGAGAGGATTGCACCAGCCAGGGGAGATGCATGCTGCCTCCCCGGGCACTTGCTGCCATGTGGCTTCAGTTGAGCGACCTGAGGGCCTGAAGTCTGTGTGGCTGACCCTGGTCCTACCATAACTGGTAGAGGGAGAGTCTACAGAGCAACTTGTCTGGTATCACAGAGAGAGAAGGCTGCTGGTGGAGCTTCAGGAGCCTTGTGAGTATAGACATCTTAAGGAGCCTTAGACAGTTAACCCCTCTTGTTTTCAAAGTCAGCTGAAGCTCCACACAAAGAGAACACTGGCTAGTTTTATGAAGAGCCTTGTCCAACCCTGTCCTATACTAAGAAGCGACATTGCTCAGCGTTGCAAACAGTTCTGCTGCTGCTGTGGAGACACTCATCTGCTTTTAGAGAAAGACTTCACCAAAGCTTCACTAGGAAAGGAAGTTAAGAGTCCTTGTGTGAATAGTTCTTCTGGAGTATCCCACTATAATCCCTTCCCTATTCAGGTTCTCATATAAAACAAAAATCAACAAAAATCCACTAGACTGGTTATTGGAGGCCATTTTGCTTAAGTGGAGATTAGTTTCTGGAAGGGGCTTGTGAACTCTATGCTACCATATTACAAGGCAACATATATTTCCAGGGGGTGTGAGAAAAAGTTTAATAAAGTTTGCCAGGCATGGTTCAATTCTGACACTACTGTTGGCTAGTTAGATAGTGGTTTTGCCTGCCTGGAATAATCGGTTCCATGGGCCGGATATAGAGGGGTCAAGGTTGTTGCCTGGCTGAGCTGAGGGAGGGGGTTTATGCCGGCTGGTTAGTCATCTGGAAAGGGCGTGGTCCTGTTGTGGGTGGGAGAAGTTTGCATTTCTTTGCTATTACATTATACAATGCATGAATGGAGAAGTATATGTCCTCATATTATTAGGTTTGTGTATCCTTAAAATGTGGTAAACTGAGTTTTTGGGTGGTTGGGGGTGGGGGGGAGGGGAGGGGGGTAGGTTGGGAGGGGGGAGGGTGGTTGTTAGCACTGGGGTTTGTTTTTTTTTTTCTTTTAAGTTACTGCATGTAGTCAGCTGCCTATGTTAGGTAGAATTATTACATGTCGATTGTTGACAATGTTGGTCATAGGAAGGCCTGGCGGTTTGTCATGGCCGCTCTTTTCATTGTTTGTATGTTTTATAAAAACTTTAATAAACATACTAAAAAAAAAAAAAAAAAGACTGGTTATTGGAGTAACAAACGGACGAGTGTGTACACCTGGCTGTGGGAAATAAAGTGTGCCTGGCTGTCCGTACAGAAGTGAGTAATACCCAGGCAATATTCTAGCAGCTTCTACGGGGGTAGTGCTACATTAGGAACAGTGCATCATACATGTTTTGTTAAATTTTAAGGTGGCCAAAAATTATAATCTCACCATCCACCATACCTTGAAACAGTTTGATGTCTTTGGGCATCTGCAGATGCTGTTGGCTGATAAAAGTAGGTGTTGCTTGCCTTGAAGGGGCAGGGCCAGTTTGAGCTCAAACATCAACCACTGATGTTTTAGGTAATATAATTATATGACACACACTTGTGATTTATTTGTTGAGAAATATTGATTTAGTGTAGCCCATCACAATAACATTTATTTTTTGGGTGATTTGTTCACTTTCTTGCATGCAGCTTTTTTTTTTTATAAACACATTTTTAAAACTAGTGTGCCGAATCATTTTGCACACAGTTCATCCATGTAACAGAATGTTTCTGCTTTGTACAGATCAGGATTATCAATCGTACACTTGTACCAGTCTACTATTTTTACCTGTCTCTTAGCCGTATTACTATTTTTACCTGTGTTCCCAAGACATTTGAAGACAATGCATAGAACAGAAGTGTTAAACTGTTCATTAGTTGCTCCCTGCTTTCCTCTTCCTAATTTAAACAGCTTTCAGTCTGCGCCCTTAACTGCTGAACGCTAGTAATAATAATGCGTATTAGTCTCATGCTCTGTAACCTCATCTAAATCATGGATGCCTCCTGCATCATTCATATTTTCTCCATTGGCACAACAGAATACAGTATGTGACAGAATACAATGTGTCACCGGGACACTGACTTGTCTTCCATTACAAGACAAATGTATAATAATGAGATGGCTTGAATAATATTCCGAATAACGTTTACAATTTCCACCGTTGCCATCTAACAAATAGCTGTGCAAGGCCTGAGTGTCCCCAGGGAGATTAGTGAATGCAGATCATATGTTGTATAAACACCTGGTTATGGGATTCAACATAACATACTGAGAAGCTATTGAAGCCAGGCTATAAATCTATAAATGGGAAAGCACTGGAAAACAAAGTGGCTTTTTAGAATGACTTTAGTATTAAAGAAATGAGGATAAGAATATATGCCTCAAAAGCTATTGGTAATTTCCTTTAAAGAGGCCCTGTTAGGTTGGAAAAGTGGTTATCTGCCCTTGCTGACTTGCTTTTGGAGCACTTATTTTAACCTGGCTATTGATATCTGGTTTTTTTTTTGGTTCATTCCTCCATCCACACAAGCAAGGAGAATGGGGGAATCCCTCTTCTCTCCCAACTCACGGCTGTCAGGATACAGTGATCAGAGATATAGCTGTTGGTCAAAGAGAATTCTCGAACAAGTCCTTTCGGCAGAAGTTAAACAGGCAATCAACTTCTGTTGAGCAGGGATGGCCACATACTGAGCGGAATCATCTGGTCCCTGTTAAATTGGTCGAATATTGATCAGTGTAAGGCCAGCTTCAGGGAGTGAATGACCTGCAGCATGTGAAATCTGAAAAGTCTGAATTCCCTACCTGTATGTGTGCTCTAGCTCAGAGGTTATACATACTAGGGGGAGTACAACTGGGGGGATCCGTAGTGGAGAAGGATCTGGGGGTTTTGGTAGATCATAAGCTCAATAATGGTATGCAATGCCAAGCTGCGGTTTCCAAAGCGAGCAAGGTCCTTTCTTGTATTAAGAGAGGTATGGTCTCCAGAGAGAGAGATATCATTTTGCCCCTGTACAAATCATTAGTAAGACCTCATCTGGAATATGCAGTTCAGTTTTGGGCCCCAGTTCTCAAAAAGGATATTGGGGAACTGGAGAAAGTGCAGAGAAGGGCAACCAAACTGATAAGAGGCATGGAGGAGCTCAGCTATGAGGAAAGATTAGAGGAACTGAATTTATTCACTCTTGAGAAGAGGAGATTAAGGGGGGATATGATCAACATGTACAAATATATAAGGGGTCCATATAGTGAACTTGGTGTTGAGTTATTCACTTTACGGTCAACACAAAGGACAAGGGGGCACTCATCTAGAGGAAAAGAGATTTAGTCTCCAAATACGGAAAGGTTTCTTCACAGTAAGAGCTGTGAAAATGTAGAATAGACTCCCTCCAGAGGTGGTTCTGGCCAGTTCAGTAGATTGCTTTAAGAAAGGCCTGGATTCTTTCTTAAATGTACATAATATAACTGGGTGCTAACATTTATAGGTAAAGTTGATCCAGGGAAAATCCAATTGCCTCTCTGGGATCAGGAAGGAATTTTTTCCCCTGCTGTAGCAAATTGGATCATGCTCTGCTGGGTTTTTTTTTGCCTTCCTCTGGATCAACTGTGGGTATAGAATTGGGTATATGGGATTGTACTATATATATATATATATATATTTTTTTTTTTTTATGGTTGAACTGGATGGACTTGTGTCTTTTTTCAACCTGACTAACTATGTAACTATGTAACTATGTAACTATGTAGGTTCACTAGGTTGTGAAGCAAAAACCTAAAGCCTCATACACACGATCGGATTTCCGTCAGACAAAGCGTAGGACTTTTGTCCGAAGGGCGTTGGCCATGAACTTGTTCTTCATACAGACGGCAAAACTTTGTGCCAACAAATACGAAACAACGTGGTTTTTCAGCTCTTTAGCGCCACCCTTTGGGCAACTTCTGCTAATGTTTTGCTATGGTTAGCATTGCTTCTGGGCATGCGTGTTTGTACTTTGGATTTTTTTTCTCCGACGGACTTGTGAACACACGATCGGATAATCTGACATCACACATTTGTTATCGGAAAATTTTAAAGCATGCTATCCAACGTTTGTTGTCAGAAAAATTCCTGCCATCACATAATTCCTGACGGAAAATCCGATCGTGTGTACGAGGCTTAAGCCTTCACCTTAAAGTGGTTGTAAACCCTTACAACACACTTTATGCTACAGGTAAGCCTATATTAAGGCTTACCTGTAGCTTCCCTGGATATCTCCTAAACCTGCATGGTTTAGGAGATATCCCCTGTATCTGTATGTGCCAAAGTCATCGGCACATGCGCACTGAAGCAATGGCACGTCGTGCCAATGGTCCAGTTAGACGTGCCGTTACTGGCGGCTTCCGCGCACATGCGCGGGAGAGACGTCATCGCAGCTCCGGCTAATCACAGTGCCGGAGCCGCAATACCCGGAAGTCAGTCCCGGGAGAGATGTCGGCCGCCGGGGGTGGCTATGAGGACCGCTGCGGGGGCTTCGATCTGAGATAAGTATAACATAATGAGCTAGTATGCTATGCATACTAGCTCATTATGCCTTTGTCTTGCTTAGCTTTTATTTTTATTTTTTTATTTTTAGGGTTTACAACCACTTTAAGTAATTCTAGCCTCAATGTCCTACTTGGCCTTATTCCATCTGCTCTTATTCATTTATTGGTGTCAATGGGAACACATCACACGTGTAGAGAATGTATTAAAAAATCCACTTAACAGGTTTTTAAAGTTTTTATAGCACGATGACCTTCTGGAAAGTAAATATTCTTTTTAAGTAACGACCAGAGGTCAAAAGACGGCAAACAAATTCAGCCATCTTTTTTGTTCCTTGGGGAACCAGAATTACCACAACCAAAGGGTCTGTATTTCCATCTGACAAAGGACTTACAATCTGAAAACCAATATATTCTTGAACAAAAGAACATTTTAATTTGTTAGAGCCCAAATATGATAAAAACTTAAATGATCAATGTGTCCCATTAGCCTTCTGATCATTATAGTATGAAGTGTGTAATGTCCTCATTGGCATTTTCCCATACATTAATGCAACCATATTTTATGAATATAATTCCATTACCATACGATATAAAAAGTATGAGTAAAATTGACAACTTGAGATGTATTAAAGTTCTGTTTTAGTTGAAATAAAAACAAACTTAAAGATATGTTTTGCTTCTAGACTGTTATACAGCAGATGTGCATTCCATCTAACCTTTTCTGCTTTGTTTTAAATTGTATCCCAAGCTGGCTGCGTTGCGTCACTTTCTCTGGCTACCCACAACAGACATGAGATTTAAATTGTACTGTGTTTGTCACTGAGTGAATTTGGGAGAAATTAGGGTGGCACTGGTTTCAATATGACTTCCCCTAACTCTCCACACAGTTTGGGGGTCAACAGACCTCATTAATGGAACACTTCCCCTCTTGAGGAGGATATATGAAGGGATTGCAGGTGCTGGCTCTGCTTGCTGGGAGAAATCCATCTGCGTTATCATAATTACTTCCTTTGTTGTGCTGGGTGGTGAAATAGATTTGCTGGAAAAATCAAGTTCCAACAGAGAAGCTTGCCATTTTCTCCAGAAACACGATTTAATCAACTGATTGAATTCTGGTCGGCGAACACTGTGAAGCTGCAGCCATACAAGTAGTGTTTCAGCTTCTGTATTACCTAGCTTCCTGCTTAGGTAGAGGATGAGATATTCCTTCCCTGACTGATTGATTTTGGCTCTGCACTCAAGTGCTGTGTTTTTTACCAGTAGTTCTTGCCCTGACTGTAAGACAAGCAGCCCAGTGCTGCAAAATAGTCCAGTGTTCCGTGCTTTTCCAGATCCCCAGCGCTAGTGCTTTCCTGGTGAGCTGTAGTCTGCATGGGTATGCTGTCTGAGCACACCACCATCCAGTGTGCAGGCTGCATGGAGTGTTCATTAACTCAGCCATATGTGACAGTCCCAGTTATGACAGATGGTCTCAACCTTACCTATCTTAAGGTTGCCTTCTCCTACCTGGTATCCCAAGTACTGAACTTCTCCCATGGGTTTGATGGTTAAGTTAGCTGCTGCCAGTTTGCCCAGGACTTGTGACAGGTATGCAAAGTGTTCTTCATAGGTAGGGCTGAACACTGCTTAGTCATCCAGGTAAGCAACTGCTTCCACCATTTCTAGCAGGTCATTCACAACCCTCTGAAACTTAAATGTTCTGAATAGGGTGATTAAGGCAGATTTTTCCCAAACCCCAAGCGATTGGAGGATTGGCCAGTACCATCTGCTCAAGTTCATAAATCATTATTAGATTGTTAGGCAGCCATCAGCTTCTCCAACACCTTATTAACCCTGGCATGGCATAGGCATCAGCAGTAATGATGAAATTCATTTTTCTGTAGCCCATGCAGGACCTGGTCGTCTGATACTTTTTGGGGACCAGGACTACTGGAGACACCCAGGAACATGGGACTTCTGTGTGAGCCCTAACTTTAGAATCTCCTCAATCTCTCTTCATGCTTACTGGCACCTACAGGAAGATTCAGTAGGCAGACTGGTGGAAGAATGTGCCCTGGTGTCTACCTTCTGCATCCTCCCTGGTTTCCCTGTGAAACAGTCATAGTGTGCTGCAAGCACTTTCAGAAGTTGAGTTTCCTGTGTGCAAGAGGGGTGTAAACCAATCTCGAGGTTTGATCCCAACTTCTCAAAGTCAGCTAACAGATCTGACAATGGCTCTGTCTTTTCCTGTTCAGGTCAGCTGCACACTGACCCTCAGTGCGGTATTTTGGCCTAGGCCGACAAGGCCCAAGCCTAGGGCGGCATTTTGCGGGGGGGGCAGCAAAATAGCTGCCCCCCACGAAAAAAGCCCCCGCACCCTCCTCCCGACTCCCCCACGCCGGTCTGCCATCAGGGGAGTACATTTAAATCCAGTGGCACTGGCATCGCTATAGGGGTGTGGGGTGGGGGGGCGGACCACACCCGGGTGACATCAGGAAGCAGTAGTAGTGGGTGCCATCGCCCCCCCCTCCCCCGGCAAAGCGGTTTTGTCTTCCCGTGCTTTGTTTGCCAGCGGCGCTGTGACATGGAGAGGAGAGCTGCACAGCATCTGTGTATCTCCCCCACTCCCCCCCTTTCTCCTGTCAGCTGAACAGGAGAAGAGAGAGAGCGGCTCCAAGCATGTTCCCTGCAACACCGCCCAGCTTTCTGCCCATTCTAATTCCCTCCCCATTGGCCACAGCAGAGGGCCAATCAGAAGACACTGGGGGGGGGCATCATGGGAAATGTAGTCCCAGAAGATTGGCCTCCCCAGTGTATCTACAGACAGCATGCTACAGTACCCCAGCATTCATGCACTCTGGAGGGGGGAGAGATAGAACCTGGAACCCGGAAAAAAGCAGACTACAGGAGAAGAGAAAAAGAGAGGACTGTGTAGGGGAAAGCCAGAGAGAGAGCGCCACGCTGTACCCGCACCACCAGAGCCACCCTGTACCTGCACCACCAGAGAGCAACTCACACTGTACCCGCAGCACCAGAGAGAGCCATGCTGTACCTGCACCACCAGAGAGCCACGCTGTACCTGCACCACCAGAGAGCCACACTGTACCTGCACCACCAGAGAGGGAGCCACGCTGTACCTGCACCACCAGAGAGCGCCACGCTGTACCAGCACCACCAAAGGGGTAGAAAGACAGAGCCACTGCCAGGGTACAGACATGCTACACTACTGACTAGAGGCCTGGGCAACCCAGAGTGAGCAAACGTCCAGCCAGAGGGATCACTGTTGCGGTATCGCTGGGTCTGGTAAGAAGGCCTGTTGGCCATTATACATTACTTATCCTAGGGAACTTAGCCATTGGGAATTGCCTAACCTGATATCCTCTAGGCCTTATTGACTGCCACACCGTACCTCTCTGGCCTCCACCTGCGGCGTCCTTCTCTGTCCTCCTCCCTCTCTGTCCTCTTTACACAGCGTCCCTCTGTCTTCCTCCCATGAAGATGACAGGGCGGGTCTTAAAAGGGAATGGATGTGGCCTTGACAGGAAGGGGTGGGTCATATTTAAATTAGGGGGTGCACGAGTTCAGTCAGGCCTAGGGCAGCACAAAACCTAAATACACCACTGCTGACACTTCATATGTTGTTAACATGGTGTGTTTTGAGCACGTTTACATAGAATGCTTTTGGTCTTCTGCATGATTCTCAGAAACTTACAACATAGGTAACATCATTCAGGTGCTTTGTGATTAAGAATGGCCCTTCCCATGCTGCCTACAGATTTTTCTGCTGAACAGGGAGTAAAACATCAGCTTCTGACCCACGTTTTATGCCCCAACTGAAGCAGTCTTACCAGCATTAATGCTTGTCCTGATCTTTTGCACCATTCCAACCAGTAGCTCCATTTTGTCCTGGAACCTTAGTATTATTATTATTATTATTATACAGCATTTATATAGCGCCAACAGTTTGTGCAGCGCTTTACAACATCAGGGAAGACAGTACAATCACAATACAATTCAATACAGAGGGATCAGAGGGCCCTGCTCGTTAGAGCATACAGTCTAGAAGGGAGGGTCACGTGAAACAAAGGGTATTAGCTGTGGGGGATGATCAGGTGGACAGAATGGAAATATAGTTGTTAGGTGTGGGTGGGATAGGCTTCTCTGAAGAGGAGGGTTTTTAGGGATCCTCTAAAAGCTAATAGAGAAGAAGATAGACGGATAGATTGGGGTAAGGAGTTCCATAGGCTTGGAGAGGCTCTGGAAAAGTACTGTAGACGAGCATGGGAGGAGGTGATGAGCGAGCTAGAGAGCAGGAGGTCTTGAGAAGAACGAAGAGAACGATTAGGTTGGTATTTAGAGACTAGGTCAGTGATGTATCTGGGGGCAGTGTTGAGGATGGCTTTGTAGGTGGTCGCTAGTATTTTGAATTTAATTTGTTGGGTGAGCGGAAGCCAGTGGAGGGATTGACAGAGAGGAGAAGGAGACACAGAGCGGTTGGTAAGGTGGATGAGTCTGGCAGCAGCATTCATGATGGACTGAAGGGGGGTTAAAGTTTTCCGAGGTAAGCCAATGAGGAGGGAGTTGCAGTAATCGAGGCGAGAAATTACCAGGGAGTGGATAAGGAGCTTTGTTGTATCTTTGGTTAAAAAGGGGCGTATTTTGGAGATGTTGCGGAGGTTGATGCGGCAAGATTTGGACAGTGATTGGATGTGAGGATTAAAGGAGAGTTCAGAGTCCAGAACTACTCCTAGGACCTTGGCGTGTGGGGATGGGCTGATAGTTGTGCCATCAATTTTAACAGAGAGATCGGGGGAGGAGGCACGAGGGGGAGGAAAAATAACCAGTTCAGTTTTGGATAGATTAAGTTTGAGGAAGTGGTGTGACATCCAAACTGATATATCTGATAGTAAATTAGAGATACGTGAGGAGAATGAAGAAGTGAGTTGAGAGGCAGAGAAATAGATTTGAGTGTCATCAGCGTAGAGGTGGTATTGGAAGTCGTGGGAGGCTATCAGCTGACCCAGGGAGGAGGTGTAGATTGAAAATAGGAGAGGTCCAAGAACAGAACCTTGGGGGACCCCAATTGAGAAAGGAAGGGGAGAGGAGGAAGTAGAGTTGTAAGTAACGCTAAAGGTGCGGTTGTATAAGTAGGTAGAGAACCAGCGAAGAGTACAGTCGCGGAGACCAAAGGCATGGAATTTTTTGAGGAGGAGGGGGTGGTCAACCGTATCGAAGGCAGCAGAGAGGTCTAGGAGTAGGAGTACGGAATAGTGTCCCTTAGTTTTGGCCGTTAGTATATCATTTGTTAATTTTAGGAGGGCAGTTTCTGTGGAATGCTGAGGACGAAATCCAGACTGAAGGGGATCAAGAAGGTTATTATCAGCAAGGTGGATGCTCAATCGGTTGTAGACTAGACGTTCAAGGAGTTTGGATAAAAAGAGCAAGGAGATGGGGCGCAGGTTGTCAAGATTTGATGGGTCCAAAGAGGGCTTTTTAAGTATGGGGCTGACTAGTGCATGTTTCAAAGAGTTAGGGAAGATGCCAGAAGAGAGGGAGAGATTGAAGATGTGGGTTATAGAGTGTAGAATAGAGCCAGAGGGTGAACGTAGCATTTGCGAGGGAACAGGATCCAGAGCGCTGGTGGTAAGATGGACATTAGCAAGTAATTTAGCAACCTCGTCTATAGTGGTGGGATTGAAAGAGGGAAGTAAAGATTGTACCTGTGGGCATGAGGTGTATAGCATAGAGGGCATCTGAACCGTACAGATTTCCTCGCAAATTCTATCAATCTTCTGTTTGAAGTGATTGGCAATCTCCTGGGCAGTGAGTGAGTTAGTGGATGGAGGCAGTGGGGAACGAAGGAGCGAGTTGAAGGTAGAGAAGAGTTGACGGGGACGGGATGATAAGTTTTTAATGAGGGTGTAGGGATGAGCTTCGTGTTCGAGTCGAACATACGTTCGACTCAAACATCGGCTGTTCGATGAAGATCGAACGATTTGGGCCGTTCGCGCCAAATTCGAGTGACGCGAACGGCCCACAATGCACTACGCCATCGCAGTGTCATCCAGGCGCTGTGATTGGCCAAGCATGCACTGTGACCCCGCATGCTTGGCCAATCACAGCGCCGGCAGCGAGGAGAGCAATGATTGGCCACAGGCAGGATGCCTGTGGCCAATTATTGCTGAGGGTGTTTAGTACACGCCCCACACTATAAAAGGCCGCCAGCACGGCGGCCTAGTGTAGTGTGTTCCGGAGCAGGGAAAGACAAGCATAGGCAGGGACAGTGACATTTATTTCTTTCTTGCTTAACCTGGATTCCTTTAGTTTAGGGAAAGAGAAGGATAGGTAGGGAGAGTGTCAGTGTGTTTTACTGTGCGAGTCCTTGTTTCTAGGGACAAAGAAGGAAAGTGAGGGGAATTCTCCTTGTG
Source organism: Rana muscosa (assembly GCA_029206835.1). Taxonomy (NCBI): domain Eukaryota; kingdom Metazoa; phylum Chordata; class Amphibia; order Anura; family Ranidae; genus Rana; species Rana muscosa. Next base: position 991,890,542 of record CM055122.1, on the reverse strand, counting down.
CTATAGTGTGCTTTAAAAAAACATTTTTTCTAGGGACAGAAAACTCTAGGTAGGGAGAGTGTCAGTTTCTTTCACTGTGCCAGTCCTTGTTTCTAGGGACAAAGAAGGAAAGTGAGGGGAATTCTCCTTGTGCTATAGTGTGCTTTAAAAAAACATTTTTTCTAGGGACAGAAAACTCTAGGTAGGGAGAGTGTCAGTTTCTTTCACTGTGCCAGTCCTTGTTTCTAGGGACAAAGAAGGAAAGTGAGGGGAATTCTCCTTGTGCTATAGTGTGCTTTAAAAAAACATTTTTTCTAGGGACAGAAAACTCTAGGTAGGGAGAGTGTCAGTTTCTTTCACTGTGCCAGTCCTTGTTTCTAGGGACAAAGAAGGAAAGTGAGGGGAATTCTCCTTGTGCTATAGTGTGCTTTAAAAAAACATTTTTTCTAGGGACAGAAAACTCTAGGTAGGGAGAGTGTCAGTTTCTTTCACTGTGCCAGTCCTTGTTTCTAGGGACAAAGAAGGAAAGTGAGGGGAATTCTCCTTGTGCTATAGTGTGCTTTAAAAAAACATTTTTTCTAGGGACAGAAAACTCTAGGTAGGGAGAGTGTCAGTTTCTTTCACTGTGCCAGTCCTTGTTTCTAGGGACAAAGAAGGAAAGTGAGGGGAATTCTCCTTGTGCTATAGTGTGCTTTAAAAAAACATTTTTTCTAGGGACAGAAAACTCTAGGTAGGGAGAGTGTCAGTTTCTTTCACTGTGCCAGTCCTTGTTTCTAGGGACAAAGAAGGAAAGTGAGGGGAATTCTCCTTGTGCTATAGTGTGCTTTAAAAAAAACATTTTTTCTAGGGACAGAAAACTCTAGGTAGGGAGAGTGTCAGTTTCTTTCACTGTGCCAGTCCTTGTTTCTAGGGACAAAGAAGGAAAGTGAGGGGAATTCTCCTTGTGCTATAGTGTGCTTTAAAAAAACATTTTTTCTAGGGACAGAAAACTCTAGGTAGGGAGAGTGTCAGTTTCTTTCACTGTGCCAGTCCTTGTTTCTAGGGACAAAGAAGGAAAGTGAGGGGAATTCTCCTTGTGCTATAGTGTGCTTTAAAAAAACATTTTTTCTAGGGACAGAAAACTCTAGGTAGGGAGAGTGTCAGTTTCTTTCACTGTGCCAGTCCTTGTTTCTAGGGACAAAGAAGGAAAGTGAGGGGAATTCTCCTTGTGTTATAGTGTGCTTTAAAAAAACATTTTTTCTAGGGACAGAAAACTCTAGGTAGGGAGAGTGTCAGTTTCTTTCACTGTGCCAGTCCTTGTTTCTAGGGACAAAGAAGGAAAGTGAGGGGAATTCTCCTTGTGCTATAGTGTGCTTTAAAAAAACATTTTTTCTAGGGACAGAAAACTCTAGGTAGGGAGAGTGTCAGTTTCTTTCACTGTGCCAGTCCTTGTTTCTAGGGACAAAGAAGGAAAGTGAGGGGAATTCTCCTTGTGCTATAGTGTGCTTTAAAAAAACATTTTTTCTAGGGGCAGAAAACTCTAGGTAGGGAGAGTGTCAGTTTCTTTCACTGTGCCAGTCCTTGTTTCTAGGGACAAAGAAGGAAAGTGAGGGGAATTCTCCTTGTGCTATAGTGTGCTTTAAAAAAACATTTTTTCTAGGGGCAGAAAACTCTAGGTAGGGAGAGTGTCAGTTTCTTTCACTGTGCCAGTCCTTGTTTCTAGGGACAAAGAAGGAAAGTGAGGGGAATTCTCCTTGTGCTATAGTGTGCTTTAAAAAAACATTTTTTCTAGGGACAGAAAACTCTAGGTAGGGAGAGTGTCAGTTTCTTTCACTGTGCCAGTCCTTGTTTCTAGGGACAAAGAAGGAAAGTGAGGGGAATTCTCCTTGTGCTATAGTGTGCTTTAAAAAAACATTTTTTCTAGGGACAGAAAACTCTAGGTAGGGAGAGTGTCAGTTTCTTTCACTGTGCCAGTCCTTGTTTCTAGGGACAAAGAAGGAAAGTGAGGGGAATTATCCTTGTGCTATAGTGTGCTTTAAAAAAACATTTTTTCTAGGGACAGAAAACTCTAGGTAGGGAGAGTGTCAGTTTCTTTCACTGTGCCAGTCCTTGTTTCTAGGGACAAAGAAGGAAAGTGAGGGGAATTCTCCTTGTGCTATAGTGTGCTTTAAAAAAACATTTTTTCTAGGGACAGAAAACTCTAGGTAGGGAGAGTGTCAGTTTCTTTCACTGTGCCAGTCCTTGTTTCTAGGGACAAAGAAGGAAAGTGAGGGGAATTCTCCTTGTGCTATAGTGTGCTTTAAAAAAACATTTTTTCTAGGGACAGAAAACTCTAGGTAGGGAGAGTGTCAGTTTCTTTCACTGTGCCAGTCCTTGTTTCTAGGGACAAAGAAGGAAAGTGAGGGGAATTCTCCTTGTGCTATAGTGTGCTTTAAAAAAACATTTTTTCTAGGGACAGAAAACTCTAGGTAGGGAGAGTGTCAGTTTCTTTCACTGTGCCAGTCCTTGTTTCTAGGGACAAAGAAGGAAAGTGAGGGGAATTCTCCTTGTGCTATAGTGTGCTTTAAAAAAACATTTTTTCTAGGGACAGAAAACTCTAGGTAGGGAGAGTGTCAGTTTCTTTCACTGTGCCAGTCCTTGTTTCTAGGGACAAAGAAGGAAAGTGAGGGGAATTCTCCTTGTGCTATAGTGAGCTTTAAAAAAACATTTTTTCTAGGGACAGAAAACTCTAGGTAGGGAGAGTGTCAGTTTCTTTCACTGTGCCAGTCCTTGTTTCTAGGGACAAAGAAGGAAAGTGAGGGGAATTCTCCTTGTGCTATAGTGTGCTTTAAAAAAAACATTTTTTCTAGGGACAGAAAACTCTAGGTAGGGAGAGTGTCAGTTTCTTTCACTGTGCCAGTCCTTGTTTCTAGGGACAAAGAAGGAAAGTGAGGGGAATTCTCCTTGTGCTATAGTGTGCTTTAAAAAAACATTTTTTCTAGGGACAGAAAACTCTAGGTAGGGAGAGTGTCAGTTTCTTTCACTGTGCCAGTCCTTGTTTCTAGGGACAAAGAAGGAAAGTGAGGGGAATTCTCCTTGTGCTATAGTGTGCTTTAAAAAAACATTTTTTCTAGGGACAGAAAACTCTAGGTAGGGAGAGTGTCAGTTTCTTTCACTGTGCCAGTCCTTGTTTCTAGGGACAAAGAAGGAAAGTGAGGGGAATTCTCCTTGTGCTATAGTGTGCTTTAAAAAAACATTTTTTCTAGGGACAGAAAACTCTAGGTAGGGAGAGTGTCAGTTTCTTTCACTGTGCCAGTCCTTGTTTCTAGGGACAAAGAAGGAAAGTGAGGGGAATTCTCCTTGTGTTATAGTGTGCTTTAAAAAAACATTTTTTCTAGGGACAGAAAACTCTAGGTAGGGAGAGTGTCAGTTTCTTTCACTGTGCCAGTCCTTGTTTCTAGGGACAAAGAAGGAAAGTGAGGGGAATTCTCCTTGTGCTATAGTGTGCTTTAAAAAAACATTTTTTCTAGGGACAGAAAACTCTAGGTAGGGAGAGTGTCAGTTTCTTTCACTGTGCCAGTCCTTGTTTCTAGGGACAAAGAAGGAAAGTGAGGGGAATTCTCCTTGTGCTATAGTGTGCTTTAAAAAAACATTTTTTCTAGGGACAGAAAACTCTAGGTAGGGAGAGTGTCAGTTTCTTTCACTGTGCGAGTCCTTGTTTCTAGGGACAAAGAAGGAAAGTGAGGGGAATTCTCCTTGTGCTATAGTGTGCTTTAAAAAAACATTTTTTCTAGGGGCAGAAAACTCTAGGTAGGGAGAGTGTCAGTTTCTTTCACTGTGCCAGTCCTTGTTTCTAGGGACAAAGAAGGAAAGTGAGGGGAATTCTCCTTGTGCTATAGTGTGCTTTAAAAAAACATTTTTTCTAGGGACAGAAAACTCTAGGTAGGGAGAGTGTCAGTTTCTTTCACTGTGCCAGTCCTTGTTTCTAGGGACAAAGAAGGAAAGTGAGGGGAATTCTCCTTGTGCTATAGTGTGCTTTAAAAAAACATTTTTTCTAGGGACAGAAAACTCTAGGTAGGGAGAGTGTCAGTTTCTTTCACTGTGCCAGTCCTTGTTTCTAGGGACAAAGAAGGAAAGTGAGGGGAATTCTCCTTGTGCTATAGTGTGCTTTAAAAAAACATTTTTTCTAGGGACAGAAAAATCTAGGTAGGGAGAGTGTCAGTTTCTTTCACTGTGCCAGTCCTTGTTTCTAGGGACAAAGAAGGAAAGTGAGGGGAATTCTCCTTGTGCTATAGTGTGCTTTAAAAAAACATTTTTTCTAGGGACAGAAAACTCTAGGTAGGGAGAGTGTCAGTTTCTTTCACTGTGCCAGTCCTTGTTTCTAGGGACAAAGAAGGAAAGTGAGGGGAATTCTCCTTGTGCTATAGTGTGCTTTAAAAAAACATTTTTTCTAGGGACAGAAAACTCTAGGTAGGGAGAGTGTCAGTTTCTTTCACTGTGCCAGTCCTTGTTTCTAGGGACAAAGAAGGAAAGTGAGGGGAATTCTCCTTGTGCTATAGTGTGCTTTAAAAAAACATTTTTTCTAGGGACAGAAAACTCTAGGTAGGGAGAGTGTCAGTTTCTTTCACTGTGCCAGTCCTTGTTTCTAGGGACAAAGAAGGAAAGTGAGGGGAATTCTCCTTGTGCTATAGTGTGCTTTAAAAAAACATTTTTTCTAGGGACAGAAAACTCTAGGTAGGGAGAGTGTCAGTTTCTTTCACTGTGCCAGTCCTTGTTTCTAGGGACAAAGAAGGAAAGTGAGGGGAATTCTCCTTGTGCTATAGTGTGCTTTAAAAAAACATTTTTTCTAGGGACAGAAAACTCTAGGTAGGGAGAGTGTCAGTTTCTTTCACTGTGCCAGTCCTTGTTTCTAGGGACAAAGAAGGAAAGTGAGGGGAATTCTCCTTGTGCTATAGTGTGCTAAAGCATTCCTCATCAACCATCTTTGAAATCCTTGTTTTTTGGATAGTCAGGGAAATTGTCGTTGTGCTATTCTGTGCAAAAGCAATAATCCTCAACCATATTTAGAAATCCTTAAGTAAAGGGACAGAGAAGGACACCTGAAGGTAGCCCTTATTGCTTTTTTCCCATCTCCCTGCAGGCCATCTATTAGAATGTCTGGAAGGCAAACAAGGAGAGGCAGACAGTCAGGAGGCAATAAAAGAGGGCAAGCAGGCTCTGTGTCTGGGGGCAACAGTGCTGGTCGTGGACGCGGTGCATTGTCATCAGCACATGGCCATGGGACACGCTTGTCCTTCTTTTCGGCAGCTGGACATGTTGAGCCACATCATGCCGAAGACTTGGTAGAGTGGATGACCAAGCCCTCCTCCTCCTCCTCATCCTCTCTCACCCAGGCTCAGGGTACTGGCAAAGCAGCTGCCAAAGCGTCCTCTTCCCTGGTATCAATGTCAGACTCATCATCAGTCACTCCTTCCCTAGACCCACCATGTCCTCCTCCTGAGGAGTCCCCCGAACTGTTTGAGCACAGTGTTGGGTACATGCTCCAGGAGGATGCCCAGCGTTTCGAAGGGTCTGATGATGAAACCCAGCTACAGGAAGGCAGTAGCGTGAGAGCAGACAGAGGGGATGCTCAAGAAGGACACCAATCTGGCAGTCATGTTCCAGCAGCTGCAGCATACTGCCAGATTGGCTCCAGTGATGAGGAGGGAGGGGATGATGAGGTCACTGACTCCACGTGGGTGCCTAATAGGAGAGAGGAGGAGGAGGAGGATGAGGAGGAGGCACATCTCCAACGAGGCAGGATGCCCTTTGGTGGCCAGCGTAAGGGCAGTACACCGACGGAATCACACCGCAGAGCTCCGCCTGTGCAGGGCGCAGCCTCTGCCCGTCATTCAAAAAGTTCCTTGGTGTGGGCCTTTTTTGAGGCTAGTGCATCAGATCGCACAGCTGCTGTTTGCAACATATGTCTCAAGCGTATATCGCGTGGCCAAAACATCAGCCGCTTGGGTACCACATGCCTGACCAGACATATGTTGACCTGCCATGCAGCTCGTTGGCAAGCCTACCTCAAAGACCCACACCAAAGAACAAAGCGGACCTCTCCTTGCACCGCATCAGCTGGGATCTCCAACCCCACTATAACTTCAGTCCTCTCTGAAACATGCACTGAGAGGAATGAAGGTGTAGAATTAGGTGTGTCACAGCCAAGTACTTGCGGCCACTCTGCTAGCAGTACACCGACGTCCGATTCTAGCAGGCAAATTTCCCTGCCCCAGCTGCTGGACCGTCGAAAGAAGTTCACTCCCAGCCATCCACATGCCCAGCGGTTGAATGCTAGCTTGGCTAAATTGCTAGCGCTTCAACTGCTGCCTTTTCAGTTGGTAGACTCGGCCCCCTTCCGTGAGTTTGTGCAATGTGCGGTTCCTCAGTGGCAGGTTCCCAAACGCCACTTTTTCTCACGGAAGGCTATTCCGGCTCTCTACCGGCATGTGGAAGGCAATGTCTTGGCCTCGCTGGACAGGGCGGTCAGCGGTAAGGTGCATATTACCGCTGACTCATGGTCCAGCAGGCATGGACAGGGACGTTACCTTTCTTTCACGGCCCATTGGGTCACTCTTTTGGCAGCTGGGAAGGATGCAGGACAAGGTGCAGTAGTGTTGGAGGTTGTTCCACCGCCACGCCTCCAAAATGCTACTACTGGTTGTGACACACCTCTCTCCTCCACCCCCTCCTCTTCTTCTTCCTCCATGGCCTCTTCCTGTGGTTTGTCCTATGAACCAGCGGTGCTCCGTAGCCGTTCACGGGGCTACGCAAGTACGCAGGCAAAAAGATGCCATGCCGTGCTTGCGCTGGTGTGTTTGGGGGACAGAAGCCACACTGGGGCAGAGGTCCTGTCTGCTCTGCAGGGCCAGGCCGAGAGGTGGTTGACGCCACGCCAGCTTAAGCCAGGAATGGTGGTTTGCGACAATGGCACCAACCTCCTCTCCGCCCTCCGACAGGGACAACTGACCCATGTGCCCTGTGTGGCTCACGTCCTTAACCTGGTGGTGCAGCGGTTCTTGGGCAGGTACCCGGGCTTACAGGATGTCCTGAGGCAGGCCAGGAAAGTCTGTGTGCATTTCCGCAGATCTTATAATGCCAGTGCTCGCCTGGCTGAGCTGCAAAAGGAGTTGAACCTGCCCAAGAACCGCCTTATCTGTGACATGCCCACCAGGTGGAACTCAACGTTGGCCATGCTGCAGCGGCTGCACACGCAGCAGAGGGCCATCAATGAGTACCTGTGCGACTACGGCACCAGGACAGGGTCAGGGGAGCTTGTTTTTTTTTCTCCACGCCAGTGGGGCATGATCAGGGATGCATGCACTGTCCTGGCACCATTTGAGGAGGCCACGAGGATGGTGAGCAGTGACAGTGCATGCATCAGTGACACTGTACCTCTTGTCCACCTGTTGGAGCACACGCTGCGTGGAATAATGGACAGGGCACTTGAGGCAGAACAGAGGCAGGAAGAGGAGGACTTCCTTGCCTCTCAAGGCCCCCTTTACCCAGACAGTGTTCCTTCTGTCCCACCCATTGCACAGGAAGAGGAAGAGGAGGAGGAGGAGGAGGAGGATTGTGTCAGCATGGAGGTGGAGGCTGGCACTCAGCATCATCAGCAGCAGTCTTTTAGGGATGATTTACAGTCCCAAGAAACCAGTGGACTTGTACGTGGCTGGGAGGAGGTGGCTGCGGATCATGTCGTCCTTAGTGACCCAGAGGACTCCGGAGCGAATGCCTCAGCAAACCTACGCTGCATGGCCTCCCTGATCCTGCAAAGTCTGCGGAAGGATCCTCGTATTCTTCGGATCAAGGAGAGGGACCATTACTGGCTGGCCACTCTCCTTGATCCACGGTACAAGGGTAAGGTTGCGGACCTTATGTTACCTTCGCAGAGGGAGCAGAGGATGAGACAACTCCGGGAGGCCTTGCAGAAAGGTCTGTGCAACGCGTTCCCAGAGACTGGGAGGTTACAAACTCCTGGTCCTGGACAACGAGTTGCTGAGGCTTCGGCCAGTCAAAGAAGGAGCGGTGGGGAAGGTGGCCGTCTGACCGATGCGTTCAGACAATTCTTTAGTCCGCAGCCCCAAAGTATGATCGGTTCCAGCAACCATCGCCAGCGTCTGATAAACATGGTGCAGGAATATCTAGGGGCAAGGACAGACTTGGACACCTTCCCCACCGAAAATCCTCTGGCTTACTGGGTCTTGAGGATGGATCACTGGCCAGAGCTTGCACAGTATGCAATTGAGCTACTGGCCTGTCCTGCATCCAGCGTTCTTTCGGAACGCACATTCAGTGCTGCTGGAGGATTTGTCACGGATCACAGGGTGCGCCTGTCCACCGACTCGGTTGATCGACTGACTTTCATCAAGATGAACCAGTCTTGGATCACCACCAGCTACCACACACCTGATGCTGATATAACAGACTAATTGATTTTAACATGTCACATCCCTTCAAGACTGATGCTGATGCTGAGTGCCTGTGCTGTTATGTTGACTGGCTATCCTCCTCCTCCGAGTCCTCAATGATACGATTGATGATGATAGCTTGGAAGATCATTTTTGTTTATGGGTGCCGCCACCAGTGGCTAAGGCCCAATTTTTCAGCCCCTGTTTTACAGGGGCGTGTAATTACAATTTTTTTAGCAATAATTTGCCATAGGGCTCATTGCTGTGCTCCAAGTACAGTATCTGTGAGGGGTTGGAGTGTTGTGGCACCAGTGCCTAAGGCCCAATTTTTCAGCCCCTGTTTAACAGGGGCGTGTCATTACAATTTTTGAAGCAATACTTTGCAACAGGGCTCATTGCTGTGCTCCAAGTACAGTATCTGTGAGGGGTTGTAGTGTTGTGCCACCAGTGGCTAAGGCCCAATTTTTCAGCCCCTGTTTGACAGGGGCGTGTCATTACAATTTTTGAAGCAATACTTTGCAACAGGGCTCATTGCTGTGCTCCAAGTACAGTATCTGTGAGGGGTTGTAGTGTTGTGCCACCAGTGCCTAAGGCCCAATTTTTCAGCCATTGTTCAACAGGGGCATGCAATTACAATTCTTGATCTAATAATTCACAGCAGGGCCCATTGCTGCACCCACCAAGAGTAACTCTGAGGGCTTACAGTGTTGTGGCAATGCCACCACCACCACGAAAGGCCCAATTTTTCAGCCCCTGTTCAAAAGGGGCATGTAATTACAATTCTTGATCTAATAATTCACAGCAGGGCCCATTCCTGCACCCACCAAGAGTAACTCTGAGGGCTTACAGTGTTGTGGCAACACCACCACCACCACCACCACCACCACGAAAGGCCCAATTTTTCAGCCCCTGTTCAACAGGGGCATGCAATTACAATTCTTGATCTAATAATTCACAGCAGGGCCCATTGCTGCACCCACCAAGAGTAACTGTCAGGGCTTACAGTGTTGTGGCACCAGCACCACCATCAAAGGCCCAATTTTTACTACCACTGTTCAACAATTATATGTAATTAAAATTCCTGATATAATAGTTGACAGCAGGGCGTTCCAGCACCAACCAAGAGTAACTGTGAGTGCTTACAGTGTTGTGCCAACACCAACAACTAAGGGGCCTATTTCTGCAGAGTATATACGGCAGGTCCCTACTTTCAAACATCCAACTTACAAACGACTCCTACTTGCAAACGCAAGAAGACAACAGGAAGTGAGAGGAAATCTACCACTAGGAAGGAAAATTCTCTCCTGTAAGAATAAATATGGGAGAAAGGTGTCTCCTCTGTACTGATGCTTTATCAGCAATCCTTGTTTCAAGAAAAACACCACATTTCAAAAACAGTTGTCATTGGGACGGAAAGTGAGGTGAAATGTTCTGAACAGGGGCACAGACAGCAAAACAAATGTTACAGGGGTGATAACCCTTACCTATGTTTTCCAAAAAGTTTAAAAATAGATTTTTGGGCTGGAGCTACACTTCAACAATGTACCTGTTCAAAATTACAAACAGATTCTACATAAGAACAAACCTACAGTCCCTGTCTTGTATGCACCGCCTGTATACGGCTGTTCAGAGTATATAGGGCCTTTTTTATTTTATGTGCGGGGTTCCCCTTAATATCCATACAAGACCCAAAGGGGCTGGTAATGGGCTGGGGTAGGGGGGGGGGGGTCATGGGGTAGCTATGCCATTTTTCTTAAAGATTTTCATCCATATTACCGGGACCAGACATTACATTAAAGCCGCAAGCAGTTTTAAATGGCTTTTTTTTCCTTTAGAAGTGTCATTTTGTGCAGGGACAGTTCTAAACACGGGAAACACGTGGCACTTCACAGGCATACTTTAGACACCCCCCAGGTACGATATTTAAAGGAATATTTGACTTTTTTTTTTTCACTTTATGCATCATTAAAATGACTGCTCCCGAAAAACGACCGTTTTTAAAACTTCTTTTTGCATTGATACATGTCCCCTGGTGCAGAACCCGGGTTCCCAAACCCTTTTTAGGACAATAACATGCATAATAGTTGTTATAATTAGCACTTTAGAATTCGAACGTTCGCATCCATTGTATTTAATAGGGTTCTAATGTTCGTACGAACTTTCGGTCCGTTCGCGGGTTCTGGTGCGAACCGAACCCGGGGGTGTTCGGCTCATCACTATGAGGGTGGTGAAATAGGTCTGCTTGGCAGTGAGGAGGCTGGAATTGTATATTTGGAGGGCAGATTTATATTGGCCAAAATCTTTCTGGGACATTGTCTTACGCCATTGGCGCTCGAGAGCACGGCTGTGCTTTTTCAGACTTCTAGTATCATCTGTTTGCCAGGGTTGAAGGGGGCGGGGCCTTATTCTGCATGTAGTGAGGGGGGCCACTCTGTCCAGTGATGCTAGAAGTGTAGTGTTGTAGACAGAAGTGGCTAGGTGGGTGCAGGACAGGGGTGCGATTTTGTCATAGAGGTGGTCAGTTGCAGAGCATAGAAGAGAAGGGTTGATAATGTGAAGGTTTCTACGAGTAACCGTTAGGCATTTGGGGGGAGAGGAGGCGGAGGAGAGGGAGAGAGTGAAATTTATAAGGTGGTGATCAGAGAGGGGGTAAGGATAGTTGGAGAGGTTGCATAGAGTGCATAGGTGGGAAAAGACAAGGTCAAGGGTATTGCCTTCAGAGTGAGTAGGAGCATGTATCCATTGTGTCAGATCAAAGGAGGAGGTTAGACTGAGAAGTTTGGAAGTTGCAGGAGAGTTATCAATAGGGATGTTGAAATCACCAAGAATGATTGTGGGGATTTCAGAAGAGAGAAAGTAAGGTAACCAGGCGGAGAAGTCATCAAGAAAGGAAGAAAGTGGACCGGGGGGCCGGTAGATCACAGCTATTCTTAGTGAAACTGGGGAGAAGAGACGAATGCAGTGCGCCTCAAATGCGGAGCGTGACAGAGAGGGAGGTGGGTGAAGTACCTGAAAGGTGCTATGTGGGGCTAAAAGTATTCCAACACCCCCACCTTTGCGCCCACTGGGTCTGGGGGAGTGAGTCGAGAGAAGACCACCGTGGGATAGAGCAGCAGAAGCCGCAGTGTCGGATTCGTGAAGCCAGGTTTCAGTGACGGCGAATAGATTAAATGCGTTAGCGATAAAGAGATCGTGGAGGGAGATGAGTTTATTACAGACAGAGCGAGCGTTCCAAAGGGCGCAAGAGAAAGGGAGTCTGGTCTTGGGAAGGAGAGGACATAACCTACCACAGATAATTCAGGACTATCAATCTTGGCTTATCATACCTCTTGGAATAAGTCTAAAGCCTGGTACACACAATTGTTTTTTTCCACAGACAAAGCGTAGGACTTTTGTCCGAAGGGCAAAGAATTGTCAAACACGAAACTATGTGGTTTTTCATCTCTTTACTGACACTCTTTGGGCAACTTCTGCTAATGTTGTGTTAAGCCCCATACACACTATCAGTTTTTCTGCAGGTTTTTGTCTTCAGGTTTACCAAAACCATGTAGTGCAAGGGCCTGCCTGATTGCATACGAATTGAAACTCTTAAGGTTTGACCTCATATTAGATGGTTTTGGTAAACCTGAAGACAAAAACCTGCAGAAAAACTGATAGTGTGTATGGGGCGTTATGGTTAGCATTGCTTCTGAGCATGCTTGTTTGTACTTTGTATTTTTTTCCGAAGGACTTCTGTACACACGATCAGATAATCCGACAGCACACATTTGTTGTTGGAAAATATTAAAGCATGCTATCAAACATTTGTTGTCGGAAAATCCGACAACTGTTTGATGGAGCATACAAACGCTCAGATTTTCTGACAACAGCCTGCCATCACACAATTCCCATCGGAAAATCCGATCGTGTGTACAGGCCTTAAGGGTCCTCTCACTCTCCTTTCTATATAGAAGTTAAAATTGTGAAAAGCCTGTTGACTCCTCAAATATCTTCGCCATGAGTGGTCCTTTGTGGGCCACAACAGGCATCATTTGTATTTTCTGACAGGTCATGACATAAACTGCGAGCCTAGATCACTAAGAAGCCCTATAGGGAATACTACTCTCGTAAACATTTCCAGCAGAGCACCAGTGACCTTCTCTGTGCTGATAAAATAGTGCTACACCCTCTGGGTACTGGGTGACTTAGTGCACTACTGTCAAGATGTATTGTTTGCCTGAACTTCTGGGAATGACTAGTTGCCCAATGACTTCCACCCTCTTAAAATATTATTTACAGACAAAGACTGTAAAGAAGCCCCCCAGAGCATCTCCTGACTTGCCAACCCGCTGGCAGGTAACACAGGACATACAGAAGTTATTATGTGTCAGTAAGCATGTTAGGCTAGAAAAATAGTAGGATTTTTAAAACAGCTTACCTGTAAAATCCTTTTCTTGGAGTACATCACGGGACACAGAGCAGCATAGTCATTACTATGTGGGTTATATAGAATTACCTTCAGGTGCTGGCACTGGCAACTTCCAAAACAGGAAGTACCCTCCCCTATATAAGCCCCTCCCATCCGGGAGTACCTCAGTTTTGTAGCAAAGCAATACGTGTCCCCAAAAGAGGGGTGGGAGCTCTGTGTCCCGTGATGTACTCCAAGAAAAGGATTTTACAGGTAAGCTGTTTTAAAAATCCTACTTTCTTGTTCATACATCACGGGACACAGAGCAGCATAGTCATTACTATGTGGGACGTCCCAAAGCAATGCCACATGAGGGGGGGGATACACCATACATAAGCTGGGCGCCATCAGGCATGAGGATCTTTTGCGGCCTGCAACACACTGCGCCCAAAGGCGACATCCTCCTGACTTCTCACGTCCACCTGGTAGAACCTAGTAAACGTGTGTACTGAAGACCATGTTGCGGCCTTACAAATTTGCGCCAGGGAGGCCTGGTGATGCACTGCCCATGAAGTTCCAACTGCTCTCGTGGAGTGCGGCCTAACTTTGAACGGAGGCGGTCTACTTTTCAAGCCATAGGCTTGTATTATGACCTGTCGAATCCACTTGGCTAAAGTAGATTTTGATGCTGCCTGACCCTTTCTGGGGCCTTCCGGCAGAACAAACAGAGAATCCGTTCTACGAATCTGAGCAGTGGCTTTTAGATAAGCTTTAACTGCTCTTACTACATCCAAAGAATGCAATAACTTTTCCTCTACCGAGCTTGGTTTGGGGAAAAAAGAAGGAAGAACCACATCCTGGTTCAAGTGAAACCTCGATACCACCTTAGGAAGAAAGGCTGGGTGAGGACGTAATACTACTCTGTCCTTATGGATAACCAGATATGGCTCTTTACAGGACATGGCGGCTAATTCCGACACTCTTCTAGCCGAGCATACGGCTACTAAAAATATCAATTTCCTGGTGAGTAGAACCAAGGAAATGTGCCGCAAAGGTTCAAATGGCTGCTTCTGCAGAACCGACAGAACCAAATTTAGATCCCATGGGCATATGGGAGCCTTAATCGGTGGAATAATACGAGTCACACCTTGCATAAAGGATTTGACAAGTGAATGCATAGCCAGGGGCCTTTGAAATAGTATTGACAAGGCCGAAACCTGGCCCTTGATAGTACTTAAGGCAAACTTCCTGTCTACAGCCCACTGCAGGAAGTCCAGAATTCTGCCTATAACGTACTTACGTGGATGCCATTTTCTGGCCTCGCACCAAGTGATGTACGCCTTCCAAACTCTATAGTAGATCTGCCTGGATACAGGCTTCCTGGCATTGATTATAGTTGATACCACAGAGTTAGAGAGACCTCTCTTCTTTAGGATGTGGGACTCAATAGCCAGGCCGTTAAACTTAGAGTTAGTAAGGAAGGGTGGTATATCGGTCCTTGCGAAAGCAGGTCCGGACGACGTGGAAGGGTCCAAGGACTCCCCACAGACATTTTGATGATCTCCGCGTACCAGGCCCTTCGGGGCCACGCTGGAGCCACCAGGATCACCGGCTTCTTCTCCAACCTGACTCTGTGAAGGAGTCGAGGCAACAATTGTAGCGGAGGGAATGCATATATCAGTCTGAACTGATCCCAAGGGAACACCAGAGCATCCGAGCCGCAAGCGAGGGGATCCCTTGTCCGGGAGACAAACCTGTCCACCTTTGCGTTGAATCTGGATGCTAGCAGATCTACATCCGGTGTTCCCCACCGCTGACATATTGCTCGGAAGACCTCGGGATGAAGGGACCATTCCCCTGGGCATAACTGTTGGCGACTCAGAAAGTCCGCCTTCCAATTCTCCACCCCTGGAATGAAGACAGCTGATATACATGGGACATGCTTTTCTGCCCATTCCAGGATGTGACTTACTTCCCTCTGGGCTGCACGACTCCTGGTGCCTCCCTGATGATTGATATATGCCACTGCTGTGGCATTGTCTGATTGAATTCTGACAGGGGACCCTTGGAGTCTGGATGTCCAGGCTACTAGGGCGTACCGGGCTGCTCGTATCTCTAAGAGATTGATGGGCAGGGTTTTTACTACATTTGACCATCTGCCCTGGAGAGACCATTGCTCCAGTACTGCCCCCCAGCCTGTAAGGCCGGCATCTGTAGTGACCACCTTCCAAGATATCGGGCTGAAGGGTTTTCCCTTCTGGAGATTCTGGGGGATCAACCACCAGCAGAGACTCTTCCGAACGGAAGGGGACAAAGCCATCGGGAAGTCTAGAGCCTGAACTTTTCCGTTCCAGGCTGACAATATGGCCCTTTGTAAATTCCTTGAGTGGAATTGGGCGTATGGCACAGCTTCGAATGATGCTACCATCTATCCTAGCAGCCTCATGCACAGGCGTATGGACGGCTGTCTTTTTGCACAAAGCAGACGGACCAAGCCCCTCAAAGAGGATACCTTGTCTAGAGGTAAGAAAATCTTCCTCTGGTCTGAATCCAGCCGTAGCCCTAGATATACCAGGTTTTTCACTGGCTGTAGGGGTGACTTGTCCAGGTTGATGACCCAACCGTGAGATTCTAGATACTTGATTGTATCGACAATTACCACTTCTAGCTTGGCAACTGAGTGGTCCATCAACAACAGGTCGTCTAGGTATGCCATTATCGTTACACCCCGTGTTCTTAGATCGGCCAACAGTGGGGCCAGAATTTTTGTGAACACTCGTGGTGCTGTGGCCAGACCGAATGGTAAGGCTCTGAACTGAAAATGGCGCCCTTATACTGCAAAGCGTAGGAATTTTTGATGACCTGGAAAGATGGGAACATGCAAGTAAGCATCTTTGATGTCGATCGAGGCTAACCATTCCTCCCCTTGTAGGGCAGCGGTGACCGATCGGATCGACTCCATCCGGAAAGACCGGACGTTTAGAAATTTGTTTAGACTCTTTAGGTCCAATATGGGTCTTATGTCCCCGTTTGGCTTCGGGACTGTGAAAAGGTTTGAGTAGAAACCCAACCCCCACTCTTCCATAGGAACCTCCATAATTACTCCTTGGAGCAATAGTTGTTCTAACGCCAATAGGAGAGACCGTCTTTTCAGAGGGTCTCTTGGCATGCCTGACCACATAAAATGGGACGGAGGAGACTCTTTTAACTCCAACTTGTATCCCAGAGTTACTGCGGAGAGCACCCATCTGTCTTTGATCGTTTCCCGCCAGGTCTCTGCGAACAACTGAAGTCTTCCCCCCACCCGTTTGAGTGGGGGCAGCCCTTCATAGGCTTGACTTGGAGGCTGGTTTAGTACCTCTTCGGATCCAGGGCTTTTTATTACCCTGTGGCTGTCCCTGATTTTTACCTCCTGAGTTTGACCGAGGAGGCCATCGGAACTGCTTAGTAGCAGACGTCGCAGGGATAGGAGAGGTAGTCCTCTTAAAAGATGGACCCCTAGACCTCTTCTTACTCGGTAAGAGAGTACTTTTACCACTGGAAATCTTCTGGATATACTTATCCAGGTCTTCGCCAAAAAGGCGTTCCCCATGAAATGGGAAGCTAACTAAGCTTCTTACAGGGAGCTTCAGCAGACCAGTTTTTGAGCCACAGAAGCCTACGCATATGTACCAAAGACAGCGTGAGGCGGGAGGCCTGATGGATAGAATCCTTGATGGCGTCAACCGCAAAGCATAATGCTCTAGGCAGATCAGCCAGAGCCTGGGCCTGTTGGTCTGGCAAATCCCTCAGGACCATTTTCATTTGATCCTTTAAAGCTTGGCAGACCCCAATAGCTGCCACTGCTGGCTGTGTAACAGCCCCTGCTGTGGAAAAAGCAGATTTTAATAAAGATTCCAATTTTTTATCCACTGGATCTTTGAACATTTGAACATTATCTACTGGACATGTCAGTGATTTGTTCACGGAAGAGATGGCTGCATCCACCGTAGGAACATTCCATCTCTGGGTGAACTTTTCCTCCATGGGATAGATCACCGGAAACCTTTTAGGCGGAACAAATAGTTTATCAGGATGTTCCCAGTCCTGGTATATAAGTCCTTCCAATAATGGATGTATTGGAAAGGAGCAATTAACCTGGGGAGCTTTTAGCGACCCCAATGAGGAGACAGCAGTAGTTGATGGTTCAACAAGAGGCATTTTAAATGCAGATCGAACCATGTCAGTTAGGGTCTGGACCCACAATCTTTCAGTCTGTGATGCTGAAAATGGTTCATCTACTGTCGATTCCTCAAAAACAGAGCTAACCTCCTCCTGATCCCCTTCAGGTAGGTCGGTCCCTTCCTGGGACTGTTGCTCTGCCAACAGGCACTCTAATGGAGGTGATGGAGATCTGGCGCACTTTCTTTCCTGTAGAGAAGAAGCGATCAATGCAGCCAATCTCTGCTCCAATCCCTCCAGAGTTGAGGAAAAAACCTCCTCTGTTATATATGCAGGAGCAGGTGGACTGAGGACAGCCGCAGTACCTGGCACTCCCGGGGGTTCCTTATGGGTATTAACCTCTGATTTCTCAGGGGAGGAGGGTGCAGATGACTGCTCCAGATCCTCAGAGCCCGATGGAGACCCCCTACACTTCCTGAGAGGTATATCTCGGAGTTTTTTAGGCGGCATATTCCTTAGTTCAAAGCTGAGGTATTCCAGCCGCAATACACCCCTTACTGAAATAGTCTAATGCAATTTGCTGCTATGTACATCAGTGGGTGTCTACTAATGCGTCTTTCTGGGGATGCCTGTATCAACCGCCCGCTGTAAGCCCCTATACCATGCTACCAGCTCCTTTTCATGCTCTGTGTCCATAGCAAGCAGCGTGGACTGAGTCCTTTTATCTTGCTGGGACGCCCGCACATGCGCAGAAGCGCTGGGCGCACAGAGCGCGTCATCCGCCAGGCTCCGCCCCCTTTTTTGAAGCTAAACCTTATAAAAAGAAAGCATGTGTGCGCGCGCGCGCGTGCACGTGTGCGCTCTTGGCGCCATGTAGGGAGAGGAGCCAGGGTTCCTGTTTCACCAGGACTCGGGGATGGAAGGAAACTACTTGGCAGCATGACAGAGGAATGCAGCTTCCCTGATAGAGAGCTCACTCATTTGCCTGGACTTTCACCATGGAAGGAATAGTCCCAAGAAAAAAGACGTTCCACAGCGGCCTCTAGTGGACAAACACAGGTACCGCACTTTTGTCTTTTTTTTTTTTTTAAAACCTCCTTTATGAAAAACATTTCCAGGTTTACAGTTTTTTTAAAACTTCCCTTATGAAAAAACATTTCTAGGATTTCTTAGGCATATACAGCTATTAGCGGGAATACCCTTTAGGTAACAGGCAGAAAGACATATTAGGCATGGGGGTCCCCTCAATAGAACCAATTTCCTGAGGGGCCCCCACTTACCTTTTCCCCGCCGCAGGACTTTGTTTGGTCCACAGAAGCCCAAACTTCACCTCTCACGGCAGGCATTGTACTAGACCTTCAGGGACCGGGTTCCCAAGGATTCCACTCCCCTGGACCTGTATAGCACCCTGCAGAGATAGCCTCTTGGTTTTGGGTATGACCAGAGCTCTGGATCCCAGGGTCCAGCCCTCCTAAGAGAGGCATTACAGGCAAAACCCTGCTCTTCTCTGCAAGGCCCGGGTATCGACCGTTTAGCTATGAAGCTTTTTTGGTCGGATCCGGAATAGCTTGCTAAGGCCCAGAGAACCTGTACACAAGCCCAGATGAATACATGTTAACCTTGGCCAACACCTTAGACACTGGCAAAAAAACTGAGGTACTCCCGGATGGGAGGGGCTTATATAGGGGAGGGTACTTCCTGTTTTGGAAGTTGCCAGTGCCAGCACCTGAAGGTAATTCTATATAACCCACATAGTAATGACTATGCTGCTCTGTGTCCCGTGATGTATGAACAAGAAATCATCCTCACTCTAGCCTTCATCTTAGTGATTCCCAAATGATCTTCTGGGGGAATTTCATGCACCACCTTTTTAAAGTGACCCTAAATTGGTCGGATACAATAAGATTCCTTTTGACCAGTTCTGCCTTACCTTTTTTGAGTTGATCTTCCCTTAACAGCTTCTATTGTGCCAGTAAATCTTTTGTTTATCCCCTCTGCAGGATAGCTGAAAGCTAGACTACTAAGCTGCTCCAGACTTGGGTCAGTCTGTAGTGCTTTCTTAAAGTTTTAGCCAACTGTCCCATGATGAATGAGGACAGCAGCTGAGGCTCAGCAGAGGTGGAGCCTACTGGGTCAGAGCAAGGAAAGGGGTTATGGGTACAATCCTCTTGCTCTTCAACCAGAAATTTCACCTTGGTCAGCCTTTGCAGCACGAGTGACTGTTAACACTGGCAATACATTGTCATCCGATTCACCAATTACATTTTCTACATCAGACATACTGTACATATATTGGGCAACTGTGCATGCAAGGTAGTCAATCTGTCCCAGTCTCCATTAACTAGGAGAAATGTGCACCTCTAACCCACTTGCCTCCATTTGTCCATCCTCAAGTCAAATGTCATATCTTTACACAGCACCTTAGACCCCATACACACTATTAGATTTTCTGCAGATTTTTGTCTTCAGATTTACCAAAACCATATAATATGAGGTCAAACCTTAAGAGTTTCAATTTCTATGCAATCAGGCAGGCCCTTGCACTACATGGTTTTGGTAAATCTGCAAAAAAACTAATAGTGTGTATGGGGCCTTAGTATGGCCACAGGGTCATCAAGAGGCACATAGTATGAGGCCAGATTCCCCATAAGCAACTGTGTGGGAATATTGGCTGACACTACAACCTTTCTCTTCCTACTCCCCATCCCCTAATCATTGAAAACCAATGCGCGGGGTACATCAACTCTGGTGAGAGTAAAACATTTCTCTGGGATGATGTCCTTTCAACCACTAGCTCAGAGTCAGGACAAACTAGGGTGATGTCTGCGCTGGTGCCCTAAAAAAACAGCAATGGTTTGATTGCCCACAATGACTGTTCTGTGGGTTGATATTGCTGACCCTTGCTTTTCCACTGATGAACAGCACAGAGAAAGGGAAATCTGGTGTTGGCTTGTTACCAGGAGCTCCAGGTGCTTTTCACTGGGAGTGCATAGGTCACAGGTGTAGCAAGGGTTACCAGTGGTGATTTCCCTCCTTTCCAGACACTAGGGGCAGCCCTGTGGTGGTCTGAATGTTGTGTACAGGACAGATGTTTAGGCGTTGATCCTGCTGAAATGTGGTGCATAGTTGGCTTACCACATCAGTGCAAGTATCTTAAGTCCTTTCTGCAGTGACCTGAATTTCCTCCAGTATGCTTCTGATGTCAGTTGATACTGGCCACCATTCACACAGTGTGCTCCGTGTGAATGGTGATGAGACTCACCTGGACAATACTACATGTGAAGGAGTTTACTAATGCACAGTGGATATAATCTAGGCGTACTAAGGACTTGATTTGGAATATTTTACTTGAATTATACCTTTCACAAAGAGTGTGTATAAGACACATAGGGGTTGATTTACTAACACTGGAGTGCAAAATCTGGTGCAGCTCTACATAGAAACCAATCAGCTTTCCACTTCTTTTTTTTTTTTTTTTTTATCAAAGATTAATTGAACAAGCTGTAGTTAGAAACGGATTGGCTCCCTTGTACAGCTGCAACAGATTTTGCACTCTTCAGTTTTAGTAAATCAACCCCATATTGTTTAAATTACAGTATATATTTAAGGTATTTAAGAAGGAATATATGTGCACAACAGGGATATCATTTATATATGCTGTGCTGCACTTTTTTGATGGATGATTATTGCTTGGTGTAGGAAACACATTTCAGTGTGAGCAGTAACATATTGACACATTTAAACTTTATTTTACACAAGGTTTATTAAGAGGTATTGCACTGAGATACACTGGTTGAAGGTTGTGCAGATACAAATATACATATAAAAAATACCTGTTTAGCCGGTCAGTGAAGTCCATCTAATGCAGATTCATCTGATGGTGTGGCAATAATACTGAACTCCTCTTGAATTCAGAACAGAATTGTCAGTTTCATGTAGTTTGTGCCTGCCTGCAATATCTTGGGATAGAAAAAAATTGCAGGCGGTGTGACTATCGCATTGTCCTAGCCAATTCTCCAGCCTGTATCTTGTCAATCAGCACCTGGCCACACCTAGTCCAGCCCACTGCTTTCTAGATTGGCCGCAAGACATCTGCTGCTGAGACCCTCCAACTGTGAATTGCAATTTCGGGGAAGGGGGCCATGTGAGAAGGATTTGGCTCAGTCAGAGAAGGTAAAACAGTATTTTGTTTGCTTTATGAGGCTTGTGCATTACATAATAACTGGATTTGGTATTTATTCAGCCTTTAGGTGTACTCCAAGTTATTCTATTTTAAGCGTTTGGTCTTCATTTTACGGGAGGGATAAAAGGATACCTATACTGAGAGCAATATGGGAGGTTACCTTTGCTGACAACTTTCTGAAAATGCTAGTTTTCCGACTGTCTATGGCTTGAATTCCTTACAGGTCACCGATCTAAGGCAACACATGTTATTGCGTTGGATTGAAAAAAAAAAAACGTGATGTGCTTTTCTAAACATGTTAGGGTACTGTAGCGGCCTCACCTCCTGTCCCCTTGTTAATAAAATGGCTGGCTTGTCTAGGGGTATGCGGGAGGAGGATGAGGTTCACTACGGCCTATGTCCTCTAATGTGCAGAGGTGAAAGCCAACACTTATTTTACCTTCGGGCCTGTGTTCTGGATGGAGCCTCTGCTTCTCCTGTGGAAGTTTGACTGTCAGTAATAGAGCCCCACACCATAAAAAGTCCAACACTCCTTTATTCTTCTTGACAAGTGAACAGCATCAGTTGAACTTTTGAATAAACAGACAGGGTGTGGATACGAGTAGGTCCAGGCACAGTGAACTCTCCTATTCCTTCTAGTGCAAATAGGCTTGGCGCACAGTCTCTGCCACCGACCGTGAAATTGGTCGCTGCCACCGACCGGGTGAACTGTTGAGGCCCCTGCCACAGACCTGAGAGCAGGTCTCTGCCACCGACCTGAGTTGATTAGATGGACCGCTGCCACCGGCCATAGAACATGAACCACCTTCCCTAATGAATTGGCCCCTGTTCGGGAAAGACATCCATCCGGACGGTCTCCAGAGGTCCACCCGGCACTGGCAATATGCTGTACGAGCTCTTCGGGAGGATCCCCTCTCTGGTCCCTTATGCCCTGGATTCAGGTGCCCAACACTCGGGGCACCTTAGGACGATCCCTCCCTCGCGGGACCCAGTGGAAGGTACTGGGCCCCAGGCCTCTGGTTGAGTACCTCACCCCAGACCGAAGGTGTCTGGGATGGAACACGAACTCCACGTGTACAGGCCAAGGGCGCCTGGACACCGATCATGGACAGCAACCCTCAGGCTAACGGTGCCTGGGCCTCGGACCTCGTGGTGAAGATGTCCGCCCCTTTATACCCTCTCCTAGCAAGCACAGGGGGTTCCCCGCCCCGCCGTACAGCTGCTGCGAGAGGTCACAAAGGGTACGGCACTGCAGTGATGATTCAACCCCGGCCCAAAACGACAGCGCCACCTACTGAGCCGCAGGAAACTGAACACCACTGATGTCCTCACACGAATAGAACATAGCCCTACTCTACCAATTAGTGCATCTGGGTCATACTACCACCCAGATACTGCCCCTGAATAGTACATACCCGCTACAGTACATTTGAATGGGCTACCTTAACGCAACACGCAAAAATGCACTGCAAAGAAGTGAATGGGCCCTTAAGGTGATACTAAACGCACAATGTTTACTTTACATTGTGCCTTCTATTTCCGTATATGGATGATGGCACTCTAATTATCCAAAAATCTAAGTACCTTTTACCTCGATGATATGCAGCTGTCACATAACCCAGCTCTTTCCCAGCCTGTCTGCAGGGAAACATAAGCAGGAGGAGCTTCTAGTCCTCTGCTGCTGGTCACGTGTTCAAAATAGAAAATAATACAGCCTTTGGAAGACGGAGCAAAAAAAATTAATGATTAATATCAATTGTCACGCATATACTTGAAATCAAATCCTCATTATTTTTCTGGCAATAACATGGCGTGGGCAGATTGCTGCCAATCACATGCTGATTCACACCCCTCTAGCCTGTGTCTTAGAATAGGAGGGAGGTAAAGTCTCTATCAATCTACATCGTGTTTAGCGTGTTAGTGGTCATGGAGGAGGAGGGAAGGAGTGGGCTGTCATTTATCACCCCCATGTGTGACTCTATAGTCAAATGGGCTGCTCAGCAGTGATAAGGAGGAAATGCTCAGTATAGAAACTCACTGAAAACTGAGCATGTGCAGAGCTGCCAACACTGCTCTGCAAAATCCCTAGCTGAATTGGAGATTTGGACAGAAAAAGGAGACAGAGAACAGCAGGATCAACCAGTTTTTTTTCAGAATAAATCTCATAGTGACTAAGTGAGTACAGACAGCATGTAAATACAGCAACTATTAATAGTTTTTTTTATGGTGTGGGTTTAATGACACTTTAAGGTTAGTGGAAAAAAAAAAGGATATTCAATTTGATGGGAGGGGGATTTTATGAAATTCACATTTTTGTTTATGCCTACAGTCCTGTAACAAACTTGGATGAATGCTAACAAATGGAGACCAGAAGGATGCCAGGAAAAGACACTGCGGTATCCCAGAACCATAGCGCACTGACACTTGGATTCCAGCTATAAAAAGTGCCAGAGTTATGGGATTATCAATGGCTATGTCACATATAAACTCACTCAGGGATAAAAGTTGAATGGGTGACGATTAATAGACTTTTTTCTGATTAAATTTTACAGTGGACAAATATTATGGCAAGGACACCCTTATCTAACAGATATTAAGAAAACCATTCAATTAGCTGAAGAGCATCTACAGAAGCTAAAGAGAATGCAACTGTCCTCAGATCAATGTTGTCACAGGGCTAAAGAGCACCAACGCTCTCCTTGCACAAATTGCATTCTGCATAGAACATTTCATTTCAAAATAAATCACTTTTAGCATATTAAAGCGGAGGTGCAGCCAGTTTAAAAAAAAATAAAAAAAAAGTCAGCAGCTACTAACAGTGTAGCTGCTGACTTTTAATAAGGACACTTACCTGTCCTACTCGCCCGCGATGTCGGTCCCGCCACAGCGATCGATCGCTGCTGGCAGGTCCCGACTCCTCCATCCTGACTAAGGGAAACAGGCAGTGAAGCCTTACGGCTTCATTGCCCGTTTCCTACTGCGCATGCGCCACTCGCACAGCGCTTTGTGAATGGCCGGCTTGCCTCTTGGGATACACACAGTTCCCAGAAGGCAGCGCACCCCATTCACAAGAAGAGGAAGCGGAAGGACATACACCGCGGATGAGAAGAGGCACATTAGAGGCAGATTAGGGGACTTCCGCATAGCAACAGGCATTTCGGGTGAGTATAAAAAAAAAAATTCTATAAATTTTTTTTTTTTTTTTTAGGATTTTTAATGTAAAAAAAAATTCTGGGTGGACCTCCGCTTTAAATTTAATGGGGAACATACAACTACCACTCAATCCATTTGAAATGAGTTGCAAATATCTGAATGGGATGGCCGATGGTTTATGAGATAAAGGAGTCATTCTATTTAGATTTAGCACCAGGAACACATGGGTTTAAGATCCCATATATTTTTTATATATATTATGCATAGCATTAGCTCACTAATGTACCATCATATTTGAAGAAAATAAGGATTTAAGATGAGTGCTTCTATTTTCAAAGGCAGGCCTTTTATGTCATCTTGGCACAGTTTCGAATCTTTAGACCAAAATGCTGTCTCTACAGTAAATAGTTACATCCCGCATTTTGCTGTACATTCCATGTACAGCAAGGTTGGCATCTGTGCACTTGGCTTCTCTTGCCCAATTCAGCTTCCCCCCCCCCCCCCATAGCAGATCATTTGAATTCGATTACCAAACATTCAGACTACCAAGGATTTTAGAAACGTTATGTCCGGTTGATTCTGATATCTCAATTTGCCTAAAGACTAAAGAGGTCACATTAATCTGTTACATAAGCAAATCAAAGAAGCCCTAAACCGAATACTAATGCCCTGTACACACGATCGGAATTCCGATGGGCTAAAATACGATGGAATTTTTCGTCGGAATTCTGTTCAAAGCTGTCTTGCATACACACCATCAGACAAAATTCAGACCGTCCAAAACGTGGTGAAGTACAACACGTACGACGTCACTATAAAGGGGAAGTTCAAATCCAACGGAGCCACCCTTTGGGCTGCTTTTGCTGATTTCGTGTTACCGCGTGTTTTAGTAAAAGTTTGGTGTTAGCCGATTTGCGCTTTTCAGTCTCCGTGCTTTTCAGTCCGTTACAGCATGACGAACGCTACTTTTACCAGAACGAGCGCTCCCTTCTCCTAATTTAGTCTGAGCATGCGTGGATTTTTCTCCGATGGAGTTCCACACAGACGATCGGAGTTTCCTATTGTTTTTTTTTCTGAAAAATTTAAAACATGCTCTATTTTTTTACGCCGATGGAAAAAAGTCAGATGGGACCCACACACGATCGGAATTTCCGATGAAACAAGTCCATCGGACAGTGAATCAGAAATTCCGAACGTGTGTACAGGGCATAAGAGGTCTTTTTATAAAAATATTAGTTGAGCGAATGTCTCCCACACAGCCATCACACATAATTCCTGTAATTTGCCCAATACATTTACAGGTGCATCTAGAAAAAAAAATGTGAATATCATCAAAAAGTTAATTTATTTCAGTAATTCTATTCAAAAAGTGAAACTCATATATTATATAGATTCATTACACACAGAGTGGTATATTTCAATCATTTCTTTCTTTTATTTCCCATGTATGTCAGCTCCATCTAGTGGCCACAATGTGGTATTTTCCTCAATACCGCAATCAGAAAAAAACACATTATGGTCACTGGATGGAACTGGCGATCATAGCAAATAAATGTATTAGGTAAAATATGGGTTTATTTTTGACAGCCAATTGAGACATTGGCACAGAAATTATTTTATAACTAGACTCCTTGGTATCAAGCTTGCAAAGAAAATTTGAATAAACACAGATTTGAGGCTGATTTACACAAGAGGCACTGGTGGATCACTTTAAAGATAGCAGTAGAGAAGTGGCTGCTAGGCATTCATGAGGCGACACAGCGGTCCTCTGAATGCAATTTTCTTCCACCGAAGCAACATCTCTTGTTGAAATACCAAATGTGTTGGGTTTGGCTGTGGTTCCACCTGCCAAAAATGTGACTGGTGGTATAACTGTTACTACACACCGATATTATGCACTAAACATGGCTGCTGGCCATGGTAAATCCTGTATAATAATAAAATAACATAACTGCATAATTTTTATTAGCTGCCACCCATGTAAATGAGGCCTTAAGGCTCATGTAAACCACCACTGTTTTCCCGTATTTAAAGCACAATACGCACATATCAGCAGACACCAATTGACTATATAGCGTATTGTAGATTAGAGTTCAGTAAAGTCAGCCGTAGACAAAACAATTATCTTTCCTGCCACCAGAAAATCCTTAATGGGGGAATACTTCCCGTGGAGCCATTGTGTTCTCCCAGTGGGGGAAGCCGTCCCCGCCAGAAGAACACAGTGCTGATTGCTAGCGGCTACAACAGTCGCTAGAAATAATCACATGTAAAATCAAGCAGGCTAGTTGTACCAATGAATCAACTTGGGAACATTCAGCCTGCCCATACAATGTTTGAATCTCAGCCGATTCCTACTGAACCTGCTGAGATTCGAACCATCTATGGCCAGCTTAAAGACTAAGTTCCCCTTTGTTCTCATTTGTTTTTTTTTTTGTTTTTTTTTTTATTCCAGCCCCCCCCCTATGTACCAATATAGCATTAATGTACTTCTTTTGAAAAAATAAAAAAGTTTTCCATTTATTCTACACACGCTTACCTCACTGTCCTCATAGCTGTTTAAAAACACTTCTCCATTGCTTCCTGGACAGACTTTAGGTCACGATACAGGAAGGAATTGACCAGCTGATCTCATTAGCACACACCCTGCATCATCTACCCTCATACCTACCATCCACTTCCAGGTGCACGTTTTTTAAATGAAATGCAATCAATCCATGATCGCCGTTCTCACTAAATACACAGGCATCAATTTTTTTCTACCTTATTCTTGTGTAGCGGGGTCTCCTTTAAGGCCCCGGGACTACGTTACCCAGTTCGGCACCCAGGGTGCATGGAGCCACCGCAGAGACTCATGGGAGGGGCTATATAGGAAGGGGGCGAAGTTGAGCTCGGTCTCTTTGGACACCGTGCTGCAATCAACAGGTCTTCCTGTGTGGATCTGCTGCAGTGCAGGGCCTGAAGCCAGGGCCTTGCACAACTTCCAGAGAGGCATCATACGCAACTTTGGTTGATGTTGTGCGTGCTATAATTTGATGTTATCTTTGGGGACCAAAGAGTTTAAGTGGGGGGAGTGTGTAGCGGGGTCTCCTTTAAGGCCCCGGGACTACGTTACCCAGAACCCCGTTCGGCACCCAGGGTGCATGGAGCCACCGCAGAGACTCATGGGAGGGGCTATATAGGAAGGGGGCGAAGTTGAGCTCGGTCTCTTTGGACACCGCACTGCAATCAACAGGTCTTCCTGTGCGGATCTGCTGCAGTGCAGGGCCTTGCACAACTTCCAGAGAACCTTTCACCCCACTGCGGAGCCTGGGTGGCACCTGACTTTATCGAGTTTGGACATCAGTTGGACCGGAGACCCGGCCGTTGCAGACACTGTGTGCGGAGACACAGTAGGTGGAAGTCCCGGACTGGGATCGCATCCGGAGTGGTGAGCGAGCACCTGCTCATTCATATAAACAGTACTTGACTAGGCCTAGAGACTGCCTTGGCCCTCCGGGTTCTACTTTACTGTCCCGCAGGAGACTGGTGGCGGAACTGAGTTGAGTTAGTCTCCTGTGAGGGGTTCATTCTGCCCTTTTCATTTTTCTACCCTTTGGATTACGAATTACTGTTCCTGTTGTGCACCACCAGTCAAGTTGCATGCGAAGAAACTGTTCTTCTAGAGGCTGAGTTTAAAATCTGGATCAGGCCTGATCTGTAGTTAGAACTTAAGTTGCTGCGCCATAAGGGCGCATAGATAGAGATCACAGTACTCGGCGGGTAATCGCCTGTGTTAGATTTTCTGCTGCAGTGCTCTACAAATATATATTTGTTATGTGTTAACCTTATGCCTTTTACTCAAAGTAAAGAAACGTTATATCTTATCTCTTGCTATCAGTGTGTTGCCTTTATGCAAAGAGGTTACCCATGCAATACAGATAGATTGTGTGCATACACTGTTAGATTGTTATACTAGAGAAATCCCTAGACTAACTGTGCCAGAGTGGGTCGAGTAAATTGCCGGGGGTTGGCGGTGCTGTACACAGGGCCCGAAACAAATCCAGCGGCTCTCTTAACTGGGGGTAGCACTACACGTGGGGGCTCTCGAGACCGGGATCCTGTTGCAGCAAGTAACTCGCCAAAAGTACCAGCATGGACCCACTGGAAGTAGAACAGTGGTGCAAGGCAGCCTACACATATTCAGCCGCGGCAGTAGTCATAGAACTTCCAGGGACCTGGCAAGAAGAAGCGGTGAAGCGGTTAGTAACCTCACTGTCCCCGCAACAGAAGGTATGGGTGATGGATATCAGGATGAATTCCACACTGACCCACGCACTAATAGCTTGGATGAAGTTAATCCCAGAACATTTCAAGGGTCCAAGTATAAAAGCAATGGATGATGAGACCTATAGCTTAATACATGCGCTTCCACTCATACCAGGAGGATGGGTTCAGACATCTAAACCATCATCTCCACGGGTATCTCCACCGCAGTCCCCAAAAGCAGAAAACCGGAAGGCTAAAGAGAGCTCCGGGTCACCGCCTGCCACCCTCAGCGCAGAGTTATGCGCGGTCCTGGGGGAGATTGTAGCCCAGTGTAAGAAGGATCCTACAGACTATCAAATGTCAGGATACAGAAAACTCAGAATATTCTCTGGGAGGAAACTTGTACCTTCGGGTGAAGAGGGGTTTGAGGAGTGGTTAGACGGTGCCACTCAGGCCTTAGAAGAATGGGAAGTCCCAGATCACAGAAAGAAGCAGAGAATCGCTGAGAGCTTGAAGGGGCCTGCTCTAGAGGCCATACGCAACCTCAAGATGAGCAAGACAGTGAGTGATGCGCAGGATTATCTGGACATTCTGCAGAATGTGTTTGGTGGGACAGAGAAAATCACTGAGCTCACTTACCAGCTGGAGCACTGCTACCAAAAGACAGGGGAGAAACTGTAAAGCCCCATACACACTATCAGTTTTCTTGCAGGTTTTTCTCTTCAAGTTTACCAAAACCATCTAATATGAGGTCAAACCTTAAGAGTTTCAATTCGTATGCAATCAGGCAGGCCCTTGCACTACATGGTTTTGGTAAACCTGAAGAGAAAAACCTGCAAGAAAACTGATAGTGTGTATGGGGCTTCAGAGTTCATGAGGCGCCTGGATAAGATCCTGCATAAGATGATACTGAAGAAGGGGATCGACCCACGGAAGGTGGATGAGGCCCGTGTTCAGCAGGTGATGAGAGGATCTCAGCCCCTGGACCCCATCGCATTGGCGCTATGTACAAGACAGGACGGGAAGAGCCTGGAGTACCCTGACTTGATCCGAGTGGTCAGAGAGGAAGAAGCGATGCTGGAGGAGAAGAAGAGGAACCAACTAGTTGAGTCAGTTAATCCTCCTCCGGTGATGGTCAGGACGGCCATGACCCTGGAAAGAGACTCAGAGGTGGACACCTTGAAGTCACAGATGTCCCAAGTATTGGGGATGCTGACCTCCCTGATGGAAAAGAAGTCAAGGGTACCAGAGAGGGAAAGTCCGAGGAAGGAGCTGTTTCCAAATACCTCAGCGCCCGCATCCCTACAAGATTGGGGGGACATGACTTGTTTCAACTGCGGAGGGGTTGGCCATGCGGCCAAAGTGTGTGCCAGCCCAAAGAAAAAAAAGATGAATAACCGCAAGCCGCCGGAAAACTTCCGCAGGCCCCGGTGAAGGAGTCAACCGGGTGCCCATCTCCAGTGAACTCCAAACTGAATGAGAAGCACATAAAAAGAGTGGAGAAGACCCCTCGGAAGAAACACAAGGTTCCTCAGTGGGAAAGTACCCGAACGAAAGAGAGTAATGTCCTTCAGCGTGTAGTTACACCCATTAAAAGGAGGGAGATCAATGCATACCAGGCCCAAGAGAGACTTAAGTCCAAAGAGAGATTGAAGAAAGAAAGTCCAAAAGGGAAACGCAAAGATCCAAAGAAAGAGACTCCTTCAAAGCGATATCCAGAGAAGCTGGTAGGTCCCTCCCCGATAGTACCTGTCCAAGTGGAGGGAATCTACACAAGAGCCATATTGGATACTGGAGCGCAAGTGACCCTGTTGTACCGGGACTTTTATGACAAGCATCTAAGTCACCTACCCATCCAAAAGATTGAAGAGCTGGAGATATGGGGGATTGGGACAGAGAGTTTCCCTTATGATGGCTATCTGCCTATAAAACTGACTTTTGACCCGTCCATAGCCGGGAAGGCCGAAGTGTTCGATACTTTAGCTGTGGTGTGCCCCCGACCGCCTGGAGCTAACAAGAGTTCCCTAATAATAGGGACCAACACGGATCTGGTCCGAAGACTCTTGGCCCCTCTAACAAAAGGGAAAGACCCCACAGTCACTGAGATCCACCCAATGTTGAAGACAGCCTACCAACGACTGATCTTGGAACAGAAGGCCCCAGAGGAGGGGGTAGGGAAGGTCTGGAGGCTGGGAAGAAGAGGAATAGTGCTGCAGCCCGGTGAAGTAGCCTGTTTGAAAGCCACAGTGAAACTCACTTGGGAGAGAGCCTGGGCCCTTTGTTATGTTGGAACCCGACCCAAGGGGAGAACATTCGGGCCTAGAAGTAGTCCCAGAGGTGGTCCCGTTGAGGGCCCTGAAGAAGGCCCACTGTAAGGTACCTGTGAGTGTCAAGAATACTACAGATGGCACCATGGAGATCCCAGCCAGGATGTTGCTGGGCCAGGTGAGCCCTGCTACCCCAGTTGCTTTGTCGGATGTGGAGAAGACAGATGGAGAGAGCACTATGTGGGAGAAAATTTCCATGGAGAACCCAAACCTGCCCAGGGCTTGGAAAGAGAGAGCCAGGGCCCAGTTGACCAGGTGGGAAAAGATCTTCTCCCAAGATGAGTTCGATGTGGGGTGTGCAAGGAGTGCCACCCATCGAATCCGCCTCCAGGAAGACAAGCCCTTCAGGGAAAGAGTCAGGCGAGTTCCGTTAGCAGACCTCGAGGACTTGAGGGAACAGCTCGCCGAGCTAAAGCGAACCGGTGTGATTCGAGAATCTAGAAGCCCCTATGCCTCCCCGATAGTGGTAGTCAGAAAGAAGAATGGATCATTGAGGCTGTGCATAGACTACAGGACCCTCAACAGGAGAACCATACCCGACCAGTATACCACTCCGAGTATAGAGGATGTCTGGAGCCAAGTGGTTCAGTGTTATGGACCTCAAGAGCGGGTACTATCAAATCCCTATGCATCCAGAAGACAAAGAGAAGACGGCTTTCATAACCCCAGTGGGGTTCTTTGAATTTGACCGGGTGCCTCAAGGTCTGTCTGGAGCCCCAGCTACCTTCCAACATCTCATGGAGAAGACTGTAGGAGACATGAACCTCATCGAAGTCCTTGTATACTTAGATGACATCATTGTCTTCGGAAGAACCTTGGAAGAGCATGAAGAGAGGCTGGAGAAAGTTTTGAAAAGACTGAGTGAAGAAGGACTCAAGCTCTCACCTGAAAAATGCCAATTCTATCAGTCATCAGTCAACTATCTGGGACACATAGTGTCTGAAGATGGGGTAGCCACAGACCCTGAAAAATTGGAGGCAGTCACCTCCTGGCCAAGGCCCACCACTGTGACAGAGCTCAGATCCTTCTTGGGCTTCTGTTCCTATTACAGGAGGTTTGTGGAGGGGTTTGCTCGGATAGCCAGGCCTCTGAATGAGCTGCTCAAGACGGAGGGGGAAGAGGATGATTCGGGCCCCAGGAAGCCAGGGGAGTCAGTTAAGGACCAGTGGAATGAGAAGTGTGAAGGTGCTTTTCAGATGTTGAAAAAAAACGTAACCACTGCCCCTGTCCTGGCCTACGCAGACCCTAAGAAGCCTTATGAACTTCACGTAGATACCAGTCACGATGGTCTGGGAGGAGTGCTCTACCAGGAGCATGAAGATCAACAGAGGCCCGTTGCGTATGTGAGCAGAAATCTGACTCCCTCTGAAAAGAACTACCCCACCCATAAGTTGGAGTTCCTGGCCCTTAAGTGGGCGGTAGTTGACAAACTCAGAGACTATCTGTATGGGGCAGAATTCACAGTGAAAACCGACAACAATCCCCTCACCTATCTTTTCACCACAGCAAAGTTGGATGCCACAGGACATAGATGGCTGGCGGCACTGTCTGCCTTCAATTTCAGCCTAAAATACAGGCCTGGGGCTGGAAATCGAGATGCAGACGCCTTGTCTAGAAGATCTCATGTCCCCACCTGCAGTACAGAAGATTGGACCCAAGTGGCACCCGACGGGGTGCGGGCCCTCTGTCAAGGGGCTGAACTCCAAGCCAGTGGCGGCTCAAGAGCAGAAGAGATAGGGGTTACCATAGTAGGAGTTCCCAAGCAGTACTGTGGGGTAACCCAACTGGGGGAAGATAACTTGCCAAAATTGTCCAAAAAGGAGTTGAGATCTGACCAATTGGAAGACCCCATGGGGAGATTGGTTCTAGAGGCCTTGGAGAATCAGGATCCGAGTAGACTCTTACGTAACCCTTCAAGGGAAGCTCGCCTGTTGAGGAAGGAGTGGGACAGGTTGCAGGTGCATCAGGGAGTGGTCTACCGAAGGGGCCCCTCTGATGACCTGGAAGACAAATGGCAATTGTTCCTGCCCGAGAAACACTGAGAGACTGTCATGGTTGCTCTGCACGACAACCATGGCCACCTAGGGGCGCAAAGGACCTTCCAACTCGTTAGGGACCGTTTCTATTGGCCCTGCATGAGGGCTGAAGTTGAAGAATACTGCCACTCATGTGCACGATGCATCCAGAGAAAGACTTTACCCCATCAAGCTGCCCCAATGGGCCATCTGCAAAGTCAAGGCCCACTTGATCTGGTATGCATTGATTTTCTCTGCCTCGAACCCGACCTGAGTGGAATAGTAAATGTTCTGGTAGTAAGAGACCATTTCACCCGGTATGCCCAGGCCTTTCAACCAAAGACCAGAAGGCTTCCATGGTAGCCAAAGTCCTTATGGAAAAATACTTCGTACACTATGGGCTGCCACAACGGCTTCATTGAGATCAAGGAAGGGATTTTGAAAGTCGGTTGATCCGGAAGCTCCTGGATTCCTTGGGGATCAAGAAGACAAGAACTACCCCCTATCATCCAAAAGGTGATGCTCAGCCGGAGAGGTTCAACCGAACCCTGCTCAACATGCTGGGGACCTTAAGCAGTGAGAAGAAACAGCATTGGAGCAACCACATAGCGGCAGTTGTGCATGCATACAACAGCACCACCAGTGACGCTACAGGGTACTCACCCTATAGACTTATGTTCGGAAGAGAAGCAAGACTACCGGTAGATCTGGCCTTTGGCACCTACATAGACCATTGTTCTGCCACTTCTCACAAAGGATATGTTGATAGACTCAGACACAATTTGAAATTGGCCTATGAACAGGCCCAGGCGGCCTCAGAACAAAGGGGGGCCCGCAACAAGAAAAACTTTGAACTGAAAGTTCGGATTCAAGATTTAGTGTTGCTACGAAACTTGGGGGTCCCTGGAAAACACAAGCTTGCAGACAGATGGAGACCTGAACCCTATGTTATTTGCAAGAGACTACCGGGCCTACCCGTTTACAGACTGTAGCCAGAGGGAAGGGTGGGGCCCTTAAAGACCTGGCATCGGAACCACTCCCACTAGCTGAAGCAGTTCGGATTCCCCCTGCGATGAGTTCTTCTGAGACAGTTTCCATCCTGGATACTCCCAGACCGAACACTCGGTCCCAGACCCCTCAGATTGGGGATACAGAGACCTCGGAGCTAAGTGAAGATGAGGGAGAAGAACTTGATTGGCTTTGGCCTTCCCAGGCCCCAGAAACTTCTGCTATTGATCTTCCACCTGAAGGAGACACCATAGACGAAACACTGAATGCAGAAGCTACTGAGTTCATCCGTCCAGTCCTTTGTCGGATTCTTGGGAAAATGCCTGTGACATACTCTTAGAAGAGGATTCAAGAGATTCCATGTACCTCCCTGCTCCGGAGTCAAGTGTTCCTGAACCTATGGAAACTCCCAAGTCGGTTCCAGAAGGGGAACCTGTTTTAGCAGAAATAGAAAACCCAAGAGGACAAAGGATGCGGAGGGCCATAAAGCCTCCCAGGAGATTGACTTACCCACAGATGGGGAGGAGCTCGGAAGACACTGTGGTTACTGCCAGGAGAAGTATGGAAGGCCCTAATCCCGCCACTGTTCATTTGGTGGGGGGCAACCCCAACTCACTCTCTGGCACAGTTAGACAGGACACTAATGATAGTGTGACCTGTGGGCAGGGAAGTTCACCTCCTTGTTTTTGGTGGGAATTTCCTCTGCCAACATCATACGCAACTTTGGTTGATGTTGTGCGTGCTATAATTTGATGTTATCTTTGGGGACCAAAGAGTTTAAGTGGGGGGGGAGTGTGTAGCGGGGTCTCCTTTAAGGCCCCGGGACTACGTTACCCAGAACCCCGTTCGGCACCCAGGGTGCATGGAGCCACCACAGAGACTCATGGGAGGGGCTATATAGGAAGGGGGCGAAGTTGAGCTCGGTCTCTTTGGACACCGCACTGCAATCAACAGGTCTTCCTGTGCGGATCTGCTGCAGTGCAGGGCCTGAAGCCAGGGGCCTTGCACAACTTCCAGAGAGCCTTTCACCCCACTGCGGAGCCTGGGTGGCACCTGACTTTATCGAGTTTGGACATCAGTTGGACCGGAGACCCGGCCGTTGCAGACACTGTGTGCGGAGACACAGTAGGTGGAAGTCCCGGACTGGGATCGCGTCCGGAGTGGTGAGCGAGCACCTGCTCATTCATATAAACAGTACTTGACTAGGCCTAGAGACTGCCTTGGCCCTCCGGGTTCTACTTTACTGTCCCGCAGAAGACTGGTGGCGGAACTGAGTTGAGTTAGTCTCCTGTGAGGGGTTCATTCTGCCCTTTTCATTTTTCTACCCTTTGGATTACAAATTACTGTTCCTGTTGTGCACCACCATTCAAGTTGCATGCAAAGAAACTGTTCTTCTAGAGACTGAGTTTAAAATCTGGATCAGGCCTGATCTGTAGTTAGAACTTAAGTTGCTGCGCCATAAGGACGCATAGAGATAGCAGTACTCGGCGGGTAATCGCCTGTGTTAGATTTTCTGCTGCAGTGCTCTACAAATATATATGTGTTATGTGTTAACCTTATGCCTTTTACTCAAAGTAAAGAAACGTTATATCTTATCTCTTGCTATCAGTGTGTTGCCTTTATGCAAGAGGTTACCCATGCAATACAGATAGATTGTGTGCATACACTGTTAGATTGTTATACTAGAGAAATCCCTAGACTAACTGTGCCAGAGTGGGTCGAGTAAATTGCCGGGGGTTGGCGGTGCTGTACACAGGGCCCGAAACAAATCCAGCGGTTCTCTTAACTGGGGGTAGAGCTACACTTGCATAGATTGTTCATTTGTGTGCTGAGCAATCAGATAACAGCCTATGTGGATAGAACTGTAGCATACCTCCCAACTTTTGAACAGAATGAGGGACAATTGAGGGAGTTAGCGAGCCGCGGCATGCATAGTGGCAAAATGTGGGTGTGGCCAAAGTCTTACCGGTGGAAGGGACTTAGGGGCGTGGTTAAACAAAACTCCGCTCTCTCACCAATGCCCCCCAGCTCTCTCCCCAAGGCCCCCCTAGCTTTTTCAGTAATGCCCCCTCCAGCTCTCTCACCAATGCTCCCCTCCAGCTCTCTCATCAATACCCCTTCCAGCTATATCACCAATGCCGCCCTCCTCTCTTACTAATGCCCCCCAGCTCTCTCACCAATGCCTCCCAGCTCTCTCACCAATGCTTTGCCTCCTCTCTTATTAATGCCAGCTCTCTTGCCAATGACTCCCCTAGCTCTCTCCCCAATGCCCCATCTTAATAAAGCCCTAATGCCCCATTCCAGCTCTCTCACCAATGACCCCCCAGCTCTCTCACCAATGCCCCCCCAGCTGTCTCACCAATGCCACCCAGCTCTCACTAATGCATGCCCCCTCCTCTTACTAATGCCCCCCCTCTTACTAATGCCCCCCTAGATGCCTCACCAATACCCCTCCTCTCTTATTAGTGCCCCCAGCTCACTCACAAATACAGAATGGTATGTATCCCTGTGCTTTTTTGCAGCACAGTGCCACTGACAGCTCCAACTGTCAGAACTGTAGCACGGAACCAAGGAGGAGTTTCACAGCACTTCACTCGGATCCATGCTAAAGTGCTGACAGGCAGGAAAAGAAGCCGACTCCGGAATCCCCATTAAAAAAAAACAATGCGTGCGGTTGTGGCGCCGGGACCCAGGGCACCCACCAGAAAATGTGGGGCTTGTCCCCCCCTGGGTGCCTGGCACTAACACACAGAAGCAGGAGTGCTTCTGTGCGACAAGGTGTCAAACGTAAAGGGCCCTAGAACTCCTCTTACCATTCGCGAGCCGCTAAGAGGCAGGAATCAGGAGCCACCTGGCTCCGAGACCCCAGCCCAGATCCACGGGACCCCGGGACATACTTAGAATCGCTGGACTGTCCCACGGAACCTGGAACAGTTGGGAGGTATACTTTAGTATTTACAATCTCCTTTAGACCTACCATCAACTATGTAGTGCAAGTGCCTGTCTGATTGGATACAGAGTGATTGGCTAGACAGGTGTGTCCTCCTATTATATGAATTTGGTAAAGCTAAAAGGAGATTGTACAGATTGTATAATGTATGGGCAGCTTTATGCACCTAAAATTAACTAGTTGCACTTTCAGTGCCATTAATTTTTAACACAGAAGCAAATACACATTTTGCCAAAAAATGAGTGGCAAATGCTGTAAAACGAACAGTGAAAAACACGCAATCTACAACATGCCAAAATGTCCCATGAGCCACATGTAGCACAGCCCAATGAAATCAACAGGCTGTCCTATGCGTGTCATGGGAAAATGAGCCAAAAAACATGCACTCCCACTATGCTAGATGTAAATGGGGCCTGAAAGTAAAATTGGAGCATTTACACAACAATGAGGCTCCAGTCATATCAGTGTGTTTCCGAAACACATGGCAAACCACACAGAAAATGCACGCTTGGCCATGCAGTTCAGAAATGTGCTGCACCAAAAACCATGGGGAAAAATGCACCAAGCTCCGATCTACAAAAAAGTTCTGGAGCTTCTTTGGGGCCATTGCTGCGTGTAGAGCAGCCCATTCAAGTGGATGGGCCGCCACATGTGTAATGAGTAAAAAAATGTGCCAAACCCCCCCCCCTTCAAAAAAACCCAAAAAACCGCATGTGGGAATTTGAGTGCCTGCTACGCAGACATGTGAAAAGGCCATTCCCTCTTATGTGCTTGTATAAAGATGGTCATACACTATGCAATCTAATTTTCTTCAGATTTACCAGCACTATGGAATAGGAGGACCCACCTATCTATCCAATCAGACAGGCCTTTGCACTACATAGTTGATGGTAAATCTAAAGGAGATTGTACAATAAGATTGTATAGTGCATGGTGAGCTTTACAGAACCCAGGACACACTTCTCCTGTTTTTCATACTACAGCTCTATCCACATGTTATCTGATTGCTCAGCACACTCTGCCAAATGAACGATCTTTGCATGATGAAAGTAAAGGTTGAAAAAAATAAACCTATGCCTGTGTATTTAGTGAGAACAGTGATCACAAATTGATTGCATTTCATTTAAAAAACGTGCACCTGGAAGTGGGTGGAGGGTAGATGATGCAGGATGTGTGCTAAGGAGGTCAGCTCATCAACTCCTTCCTGTGTCATGACCTACAGTCTGTCCAGGAAGTAAGGCAGAAAAAATTGAGAAGTGTTTTTAAACAGCCATGTGAAGACGGAGGTAAATGCATGTCGAATAAATGGACAGCTTTGTTATTTCTGCAAAAGAAGTAAATTAATGCTATACTGGTACATAGGGGAGCTGGAAGTTAGAAAACAAAAAACAAAAACAGGTGAACTTATCCTGTAAGTGTGTTTCATTATTGAACCTCATTATGAATACCAAGGCTTCTTCAACAAAACAATGCACAGCCATAATGCAAGCCATATTAGGCAACTTTACTTGTCTATTGTAAATGGAAATATAGTTACCCCTGGAAAAAACATTATCTAACACAGTGGCTCTCAACCCTGTCCTCAAATACCCCCAACAGGCCATGTTTTCAGGTTTTCCTTTATCTTGCACAGGTGCTTTAAATCAGAGTCAATGGCAGTGGCGGCTGGTGCTCAAAATTTTTGGGGGGGCGCAAACAAACTGAAAAAAAATAAAGATCAATTGCCGCCACTGTGCCCAAACGCCACCAGTTTGCCCCCTCAAATACAGCCAGTTTGTTTCCATATACAGCCAGTTTGTCCCCATATACAGCCAGTGTGCCCCCATATACATATAACCAGTGTGCCCCCATATATACAGCCAGTGTGCCCCCATATACAGCCAGTGTGTCCCCATATACAGCCAGTGTGCCCCCATATACAGCCAGTGTGCCCCCATATACAGCCAGTGTGCCCCCATATATAGCCAGTGTGCCCCCATATACAGCCAGTTTGTTCCCATATACAGCCAGTTTGCCCCCATATATAGCCAGTGTGCCCCCATATATTGCCAGTGTGCCCCCATATACAGACAGTTTGTTCCCATATACAGCCAGTGTGCCCCCATATACAGCCAGTGTGTCCCCATATACAGCCAGTGTGCCCCCATATACAGCCAGTGTGTCCCCCATATACAGCCAGTGTGCCCCCATATACAGCCAGTGTGTCCCCCATATACAGCCAGTGTGTCTCCCATATACAGCCAGTTTGCCCCCATATATACAGCCAGTTTGTCCCCATATACAGCCAGTGTGCCCCCATATACAACCAGTTTGTCCCCATATATATAGCCAGTTTGTCCCCATATACAGCCAGTGTGCCCCCATATACAACCAGTTTGTCCCCATATATATAGCCGGTTCGTCCCCATATACAGCCAGTGTGCCCCCATATACAACCAGTTTGTCCCCATATAGATATATATAGCCAGTTCCCCCCAAATGCAGCCAGTCCCCCCAGCCCTGCACTTACCTTCTCTCGGTCCGCGCCGTCCTCGATGTGTCCTCCCGCCCTCGATGTCGCTTCAGCCAATCAGGTTACCGGTAACCAGATTCGGTGAACCTGATTGGCTGAACCGCCTGTGACTGTACTCCAAGGAACGCACCCCCGTGCGTACCTAGGAGGAGTTTTTGGAAGCAGATTACAGCGTGAGAGCTGTATTCGGAAAGCCTATCAGAGCCGCTGGCTCTGATAGACACTTCCAAGTCACACCCACCGCCGGCCACCGCTCTAATTCATATGGCCGGCGCTCACCAGGAGGCCGACCATATGAATAGTGGGCAGCGCGGCAGCGGCGACAATACACAGATTCATGCAATGCATGAATCTGTGTATTGTCTTTCAGTGGCGGTGCGGGAGCGAGAGGGGGCGGCGCTCCGGCGCCCTCTATGGACGCACCGCCACTGGTCAATGGCTTGGTATTTTGGACAGCTATTTTTTCTAAGAGAAATTCCCAAAACATGGCCTGTTGTGGGTACTTGAGGACAGGGTTGAGAACCACTGATCTGACAGACTTGACATGCTGTACTCCAATTTTTTTCTTCATTCAGCCTGCTAGAAAAATTAGGAGCTTGATGTACTAACTATGCAATGTTAGTACAGTAATCTCCCCGCTGTGGTATTGTGTTCTGACAGGGGGACCGCCGCCCCACAACAGAATCCGGATGTTAAGCTGGCTTGTTGGACAGGCTGCTGTACATACTGGCTGAATGTTACCTGGTTTCTGTTGAGCTGCCTTTATTCCTTATCTTCTGTTACCAACACTAACTTGATAGCTTATTACTGCTTTTCTACACGTATTCCTTTCATTAACAGCCTTGTTCGTTGTCTGCTCTGTACTACTTTTCAATTGTGCTTTCCTTCCACCTGCATACTTCTTTTTCTAATAAATAACAGTTCTGATCCTTCTGCTCTACCTACATGAATTCACACACTCTCCAAAACCACTTTCCAAACACCCCCTCCAAATACCTCTCCGCTCTCCATCTCTGATACTTTCTTTTAGGATAGAGAAGCTTAAAAAAAGGAACCCAAATGCCAGTGTCATGTATGAATTTTGCCTCGTTTCCACTGAGCGGATCGGTTCGGTACGGTTCGGTACGGTACGCTATTTTGGGTGTTTCCATTATAAAAGCGTGCCATAAAACCGAACTGTACCGCACCATTCTGGGTCCTGCTTCAGATGTGGGGCCATAGAAAATGGAACGGTTCAGTTAGGGCGGAGCTACAATACATTCCACTGACTGGCGGACACGCGAGGCATTTTTTCTAAACCCTGAATGGTCCCTGACGGTCCGACTTGCAGTGGAAACGCTCACCAGAATAGACCGGACCATTCAAACCGTTCCATTCTGTACCGACCCGAACCGTTCCGTTCAGTGGAAACAAGGCATTTGTGTTTATGCTGGGATTATATTGCGTGTTATCCAGGGGTTTCAGTCTTGATTAGAACAGCACCTGGGTTTTTGACTAGGGATGAGCCGAACATCCTTGCACCATAACATACGAACACTGATAAAGTCTATGGCCCCTTTCACACGGGACGGATCTGTGATCCCCGCTGAGCCGGCGGATGACAGGGCGTTCCCCGCACACTGTGCAGGGACCGCCCTGTCAGATCTCCGCTCTCCCCTATGGGGGGGATCGGATGAACACGGACCGTCTGTCCGTGTTCATCTCATCCGCTCTGCAGACGGATAGAAAAATAGGATTTTCCTCCGTCTGCAGAATCGAGGGATTACGGACATGGAGGAGATCGGGTGTTCATCCGCTGACACGCGCAATCTCATAGGGACCAATGTATGTCCCTTTTTAATCCGTAAACGGAAGGATGAAAAAGCGGACATACGGTCTGCTAGTGTGAAACGGGACACGAATGTGAAAAATCAAGTGTTAATTTTAAAGGCTTATATGCAAGTTATTGCCATAAAAAGTTTATGGGGACTCAGGTACTGCCCCAGGGGACATGTATCAATGCAAAAAAAAATTTTTAACTGACATTTTTTCAGGAGCAGTGATTTTAATAATGCTCAAAGTGAAACAATAAAAATGAAATATTCCTTTAAATATCGTGCCTGGGGGGTCCCCTTAGTCTACCTGTAAAGTGGCACATCTTTCCCATGTTTATAACAGTACCGCAGAAACATTTAATTTAATTTCTAAAAAAATAAATAAAAAAAAATGCCATTTTAAACTGCTTGCGCCTGTAATGTATTGTTGGATCCTGGCAATATACAGTACATAAAAAATCATTAAAAAAAACAGCGTGCCCCCCCCCAGTCCATTACTAAGCCCTTTGGGTCCGATATAGATATTAAGGGGAACTCCTCATCAACATTTTTTTTTAATTTGGCGTGGGTTCCCCCCCCAAAATCCATATCAGGCCCGGTATGGATTTTAAGGGGAACCCCGTGCCAAACCTAAAAAATGTAATGTCGTGGGGGCCCCCCCAAATCCATACCAGACCCTTATCCGAGCATGCAACCTGGCAGGCCACAGAAAAAGGGGGAGGGACATGAGAGAGCGCCCCCCCTCCTGAACTGTACCAGGCCACATGCCCTCAACATGGGGAGGGTGCTTTGGGGTCCTTCCCAAAGCACCTTGTCCCCATGTTGATGGGGACAAGGGCCTCATCCCTGGTGGTTGTGGGGGTCTGCAGGCGGGAGGCTAATTGGAATATGGAAGCCCCCAGATCCCGCCCCTATGTGAATTGGTAGGGGTTACATAGTACCCCTACCCATTCACCAAAAACGTGTCAAAAAAGTAAAAATTACAGGAGACAGTTTTTGACAATTCCTTTATTCAAAAAAAAAAAAAAAAAAGTGTCCCGCCGACTGCTGTCTCTTGGCTGTGAAAGCTGTTACATAAGCAAGGGTGGGGCCACCCAGTGACGTAAACTGGTGACCCAGCCCCCATCTGACATCACATGATGTCAGAAGGGGGCGGGGTCACTCTGTTACATCACCGGGTGGCCCTGCCCTTGCCTATATAACAGCTGTCAAAGCAAAAAAACTGCAGTCGTGGGAAAGCCTCCCAAGGAGATTTTTCTTCTCGGGACCATGGGACGCCGTGATTGAAAATGGATTTACATAGTGGGACACTTTTTTTTAATAAAGGAGAATTGTCAAAAACTGCCTCTTGTCGTTTTTACTTTGACACTTTTTTGGTGACTGGGTAGGGGTACAATGTACCCCATACCCATTCACATAAGGGGCGGGGATCTGGGGGCCCCCTTGTTAAAGGGGCTTCCAGATTCCGATTAAACCCTGCCCGCCGACCCGCACAACCACCGGGCAAGGGTTGTGGGGATGAGGCCCCATGTTGAGGGCATGTGGCCTGGTACAGTTCAGGAGGGGGAGCGCTCTCTCGTTCCCCCCTTTTGCCTGCGGCCTGCGAGGTTGCATGCTTGGATAAGGGTCTGGTATGGATATTGGGGGGACCTCATGCCCGTTTTCTTTAAATGTTGGTGTGGGGTTCCCCTTTAAAATCCATACCAGACCTGAAGGGCCTGGTATGTATTTTTGGGTTGGGCCCCACACAATCTTTTTTTTTTTTTTTGGCGCTGGGTTCCCCTTAACCACTTCAATACACTGTTATATATACTAGACTGCCTGCACTGACTGAATATAGAGTCTACACTGATTATCTAGTCTAAACTAAATGCAGAGAGTATATATATATATATATATATAAAATCTCAAATACACTGCCACTGACTAACCTGCCTGCCTAATCTAGCTGAATCTATCTCCGCACACACACTATACACGGCCGCTATATAAGCAGCCTTATATAGTGTTGGGCGTGGACTTGGTCTCAGCAGAGCGCACTGTGATTCGCCAAAGCATGCAGGTCAGGTGCATGCTTTGGACAATCATCATACAGCAATGCACTGCGATCTCGCAGAGCATTATGGGGCGGTCCACAGCGCTCGAATTTCCTGCAAACGCCCCTTATGTTTGGTTTGTTTTAGAACAAACGAACACCCGATGTTCGAGTCGAACTTGCGTTCGACTCAAACCGCGGGCTCGTCCCTATTTTTGACAATGGAATGATAGAATTTGCTTTAGGCTAGCATGGTGCCATTTTTAGTGCTGGCAGTGCCAGGATTAAGCAGTAGCAGCAAAACCTCTACCAGCCTCCAGCCCATTAGCACCAAAGAGAGCAAAATTAACAACAGAGTGTAGTATAATTTGGTTTGGGATTTACTTTTTTTATTAAATCAGTATTGAAATGAGTGTTAAACAGTGTGCACATGAAGGGGCTTTTCATGGTTAGATTCTTGGCACAGCCAATGTCAACTAGCTACAAGTATGTTTAGCTGAAAGCAACAAAAGTGAAACACTTGCACTTAATGATAAATTGAATTTATTTTCTCTTGGTAAACAATTCCAGTAATCTCCAGGTTCAGACTGCAGAGTAAACATTGAGAACGGTAACATACAAGTTAGTTTAACGGATTCAAGAATTTTTGGCAGGGTGAAACCATTGTTAAGAAAGAGAAGAAAAAAGTTTCGAGACACAAAGCATCAAAATGGTCTTCTGGAGAAAAAATTATCTGACAATCTACATAATGACTATTGCATATATGGTAATGCTATCTGCCATACCGCAAGGCTTACAAATATATATATGCATGTATGTATATATTTATATATAGGCCTTATTCAAGATATTTTTTATTTTTTTCCTCTTGATGAGAAAAGATTTTCTGTGCAAGAATCTTCTGCTGCAGTATATAAAAAAAATCAATTCAGCTGTTTTATATTAAAATGAGGATTAAAGACCAAGATCTGCTGGATAGGAAGTTGGAATACAGCAACCATTTTTCT
Source organism: Rana muscosa (assembly GCA_029206835.1). NCBI lineage: Eukaryota > Metazoa > Chordata > Amphibia > Anura > Ranidae > Rana > Rana muscosa. Next base: position 991,846,358 of record CM055122.1, on the reverse strand, counting down.
TGCTCTGTCTGCAAAAGAGTACATTGACGTCAACCTCTTTCCTTGCAGATTTTCAATGTATTTTCTTTGAATAGGGCCCAAGTCAGCTGTCTTTATAAGACTGTTTTCGTATTGAACAACATAATACATGTGCAACACTGTATATACAATAAGTTTATCTGGTGCTGAAAAGTCCAAACACATGAACACCCAACAGCTCCAATAATACAAGTTTTATGGTAAAATACAATGCTTTTTTTTTTTTCCTTTTTTTTTTCGATTAATATACATGAACAATCAAAGTTTCGTGCAAAGATTAAAACATGTTCCCTTTTCTGTGCTTCCAGAAGATCTTCGAATGGATATGTTTTTTTGCATTAGCTGCTATGCTGGGTCATCGTATGATTCTAAAAGAGAAATAAGATATAAAAAATATTCAGTAAGGCATATTTAACGACACATTAAATAAACTTTTTAGGTTTATATGCTTATTGAATCATCTTTTCAGCATTAGGAATGAGCAAAGCTATAAAAATTTGAGGGTCTGGAAAACATGACCTGAAATTCCGTTTCGTAGCTAAATGTGTCAGATCAGGATTCTCTGCCCTTCTGTAGTGTGGGTTCCACAACCACCCTTAGTTGGAGGTCAGCCATTAAAACAGCCAGTACTGATAGTCAAGTACATGATAATGTTGCCTGTCCTTTGGCTCCATTCACACTTTGCGATTTGAAATAGCGTGCAGAATCGCTGTGATTTTGCCCACGATTCCAAATTGTGCGGTGATCACTGAACAATGCCCATTCGGGTGCCTATATCCCTTAATATTGTTCCAAACCCGTTGTAAATTGCTACCGTAAAATTGCATGAAGCTTATTGCCCAAAAAGGAGCAGGGGCTTCTTTTCAGCCACAAACTAGTGTAGGGCAGCCCATTCAAGTAAATGGGCTGGCCCTAGGCGACAGGCAAAATCGCATGCAAACTGCAAAAAAAAAAAGTTTGAACGGGACCTTATAGATGTGCAAACATTATCATGTTGCCAGTGCCCTTATTTGGACTATAAGGATTGGTTCACACTGGTACGATTTCTGCTACAACTTGAGTCACAAAGAATTGCATGACAATGGAGATAACATTGTTTTCAGTGGTGGCTGTTCATATCAATGCAGTGCAGCTGCAATGCAAATTTGAGGAAGGATCCTATGCTACTCTGGTGTGATTATGTACTCCGAAGAATTCAATATAAATGCATCATAAATGCATGTACATGCATTTTTGTAGTGATTTTGTTGAGTAGTAGTAAAAATTGCAGCCAAAAATGCACCACAATCGCACAAAAATCATACAGCACCTGCACTGCATAGCTTAATAGCTTTCAAAACTCATTGAACTAATGTGACCTAGGCCTAAATACATGCACACAAACTTAATATAGTATAGATAAGAGCAATTACATCACAATGACACAGTGGACCCAATAAGGCTAGATCTTCTTTGTGTAATATGTGTTTGCCTATTGGTCCACTCATTCACTAACCACAAGAAAGATTTGGAGAGGAACGCATGGCTCTGTTGGAGTGCTGGCTCTCCCAGAAAGGTTTACGACCCCTGTAATAGTTTGCCGAGTGGATCTATTTGCACATCTTGTCACCAGTTTTTGAAATGCGATTTTCTCGTTCCTGTGCTTGTAGTTTTGCTATTGGCCCCAGTATAAAATTGTGTGTGATAAGCATTCTTGTTGAATGGCTACCTTGACACATCAAATGCAAGATCAGCCATATGGAGAATGCAAGGAAAGGGGGAAAGGCATCTAGGCCCCCCTTGCCTCATGGGATTGCGACAGCGGAGTTCTTATTTTCCCCAGTAACAGAAAAGGAGGGAAAGTTTCATATTGGACCTGGGGACAGCTAGACGGGGGCAGTTGTAGCTGGGCAGTTTCAGGTATTACTAGAAGATTATTGGACAACTTTCTCTGGAGTAAAAAAATTTGGGAAGAGGTACAATTGGACCTTGACTGCTCAGGATGTTCAGGTGACCGCTGTATCTGGGCAGCTAAGGGGTTTGTTTTGAGTAAATGGTAAATAAAAAGGAGAGATTCAGAGCCCTAAAGGCTCAAATCGCCTCAGTAGCAGCAGCGGTGTAGTTCCCTTCCGCCCTCCCTTTGTCGCAGGCCGTTAATTTTATTATGTGGCTAGTGTCACCTGTAAAAGGGGGACTTTATTGTTAGAAGTTAGACAAAGTGATAATTTGTTTTGGAGATTTTCCCTTTTTTTATGATACAGCTTGAGCCGTAGTGGCTGAGCTGTTCCTTACGCGTTTGTCATTAAAGTCTAACTTATTGTTTATTTAAAGTGGAAGTAAACCCTCCTATCATTTTCAGCCAAGGAAGCTGCCATCTTGGCCTCTGTTTAATCTTCAACTGTCATGATGCTGCACATGTGATCAGTTATGACACCAGCCATTGGATGGTTTGACAGGTTGGTTGAGAGCACAACCAATGTGACAGTTGGCATTCCCGGCATGCCGGGAATGTAACTGCTTTTTGAAACTGTTAAATTGATGGGTTTACTTCCGCTTTAAGTTTAAAGCCAATAATAAAGGCCGCGGCCAAACAATTTTTCCAAAATAAAAGTAGTAGTGTCTATTATTTATTTATGTCAATCCTCCTGTCTGGTATCCCATGTACATTTTCCCGACAAAGTATAGGCTGAAAGGTTTATGCTCAGTGAATCACTATAGTTGTTCATAAACTTTAATTGCGACAGGTGACATAGAAGCTGTGTGTTGTATTTGTAAACAGCAAGCATGGCTGTGCCCTTATAACAGGAATATTTTTTTAAAACATTAACACATGTTTATTATATTAACAATAAAGAACTCCAGGCAAAGCACACATCTCAGTAATAAATACGAGCAGTTTATCCATGTCTGCATTTTATTTTCAAATGACCTGTTTGGAAGAAAAATAATGTTCTATAAAGCTTTCAGGCTGTAGCAGGAAATGAATCCGGTCTTTGACAACCAGCTGTTTTTATGGATACCTTATAACATAAAATCCATTAAATCAAGTGCAGATCCATCCAACAATTAATGCCCATCAATCTGCATTGCCTGTTATTATACAGGTTTACTCAGGACTATTCCCCTGACTCAGGAGTTCACTTTCAAACTGGACCTCCATGCTTACCCTGCTGACCACTTAAGCCCTGTACACACGATTGGATTTCCTATGTATTTTAAACCGATGGATTTTTCCATCGGAAATCCGATGAAGCTGACTTCCATCAGTCTTGCCTACACACCATCAGTCAAAAAAACGATCATCCCAAACGCCGTGACGTAAAACACTCCGACGAGCCAAGGAAAATTAAGTTCTATGCTTCTGAGCATGCGTCGACTTGATTCTGAGCATGCGTGGGTTTTTTATCCGATGGAGTTCCCCACAGACGATAGTAATTTGCCATCGTTTTTTTTCCATCGGATAAATTTAAAACCTGTTCTATTTTTTAACACCGATGGAAAAAAGACTGATGGGGCCCATACACGATCGGTTTGTCCGATGAAAAAAGTCCATCGGACTGTTTTCATCGGTAAAACCGATCGTGTGTACACGGCTTTACAGTAAAACATAGTAGAAAGCCCCCCCTTCCTGTAATACTTACCTCTTCTGCTCCTCACCCCCATTATGGCTTGTCACTTGGCCAGGGCCTAGGCATAGGTCACATCTCAGCTAAAGGGTATAATCAGACCAGAAAGAATGAAGGTTGTAGGCTGCCAGTGCAAAACACTCCTTCTGACTATTAGGCTGGTCCTATGCCCTAAATACTATTAAATCACTAACCTGAAAAAAGCAAGCAGATAAGCATATCGGCATATTTGTATTGGTTCCGTTTTTTTGAAAGTATAAGAGCCAGTGAAAGCCAGTCAACTGGTATTTTCAGAAGACAGTCAGTGATGGCAGCCTCTGTGATTTTCCCCAAGTACGAGGCAAAGTTACTGGTAGGGCCACTATAAAAGTCTGGAGCAGTCTTTTCTACAGAAAATTTATTACAGGGCTTTTTGCTTTACCATATATGATTGTAAGGTGACAGAACGGTCAAAAATATGTGGGAGGTGGTTTCATTTCAGTACAGATCAATCTAAAATAGATGTATATATCTTGAAGAAATAATAAAAAAATATATATATTCCCTTCAAGCACAAATAACTGAGCATTTTATAGATGGTACTAAATCAAGACCATGATAAATATTTAACAGTGTACTTCTACTGCCGGGAAGAGTGATACCACAGTGACTGATCAATAAGAACAGAATATTCAGTAGAAAATACAAATAAAGGGTTAATGAAAGAGGAGTTTTACCAGATTGGGGGAGGCAATGGGCACAGATTTGCTGACATTTCATTTTCTATAGATTTTAGGTAATTAGAATTAAGGTTTTTTTTTCTCACTGTGGCTATATAGCATGAAGCAATCTCAGTCTAGAAATACTCCCTCTGTTATTGTTCACGTGCCAAGAATAGTAAAATCTTAAGATACTTATGCATTTGAATCCACAGATATTACCATGAAATGTTCTACAAGAAAACACACAGATTTGAGGGTTCCACTAGCAGTGTGTGTCAGAATGGTGGAAGAAATTGCATATAGTGGGAAATATTTCAAGTTCTTTATCCTAATGTATTCTCAGTATATGTGGCTCTATTTCAGCAAACACTGGCTTTCATTGCATATACTAATCCTGTGCGGCTTGTGGCTTCTGGGAATAGATGCCAATGTCCAAAACCATCTTGAATTTCAGTTCACTAAAAAATATAAATCTGTCAAAACGTAGGATCATTAAAGTTCCCGACCCATATGTGCTATTCACTGAAATTATACTAGAGAGAGGCCTAAGTGGTACTCAGGCCTTTAAACACCCAGTATGTACACTTCTGGGTTTGAAATCATATATAATTGACCTCTTCACATTATTTAGAATACTTTTCTTTTAATGGCTTTAGTTCAATCAGTGTTTTTAAAATATAAGTCACATACTACAGTACAGTTTGCACCAACTTTTCATTGAGGACTGTTAAAAATGCCAAGTTAAAAAGAAAATATAGCTGTAAAGGAGTATACAATGAATTATACACTTGGTGCCCATTTGTATAGCATTGTATAGTGTGTCCACTGCCTTCCCTTGATATGAGTCTTAGAACAGTCACTCATAGGACAGAATTGCCTTCCCTTAAGCCTCATACACACGCTTGGATTATCCAACGGGAATTGTGTGATGACAGGCTGTTGGCGGAAAATCCAACCGTTTGTATGCTCCATCGGACAATTGTTGTCGGATTTTCCACAGACAAATGTGGGATAGCATGCTTTAAAATTATCTGCCAACAATTGTGTGTTGTCGGATTTTCCGATCATGTGTACACAAGTCCATCGGACAAAACTCTAAAGTACAAACACATGCATGCTTAGAAGCAATGCTCACCATAACACAACATTAGCAGACGTTGCCCAAAGGGTGGCGCTAAAGAGCTGAAAAACCACGTAGTTTTGTGTTTGTTGGCCGACAATTCTCTGCCATTTGTATGCAATACAAGTTCCTGGCCAATGCCCTTCAGACAAAAGTCCTACGCTTTGTCCGATGAAAATCCGATCATGTGTACGAGGCTTTATAGTCAATCTTAAGAGTTACTCATACAACAGAAATACAGATAAAATTATGGTGTCTAGGGATAACCCTATGAACAGTGACAACCAAAAAGGCCTTTATGCTGATCATCTCAGGAATGAAGGCAGACGAGGCTCTGATCTGCTTATATTGCCTGCCCACCAATACGCAGGAGTCCTGATGAGCTTCGTGTTCGAGTCGAACATACGTTCGACTCGAACATTGGCTGTTCGATCGTTCGACGAAGATCGAACGATTTGGGCCGTTCGCGCCAAATTCGAGTGACGCGAACGGCCCACAATGCACTACGCCATCGCAGTGTCATCCAGGCGCTGTGATTGGCCAAGCATGCACTGTGACCCCGCATGCTTGGCCAATCACAGCGCCGGCAGCGAGGAGAGCAATGATTGGCCACAGGCAGGATGCCTGTGGCCAATTATTGCTGAGGGTGTTTAGTACACGCCCCACACTATAAAAGGCCGCCAGCACGGCGGCCTAGTGTAGTGTGTTCCGGAGCAGGGATAGAGTAGCATAGGCAGGGACAGTGACTGTTATTTCTTTCTTGCTTAACCTGGATTCCTTTAGTTTAGGGAAAGAGAAGGATAGGTAGGGAGAGTGTCAGTGTGTTTTGTGCTTCTGCTATAGTGTGCTTAAAAAAAACATTTATTCTAGGGACAGAAAACTCTAGGTAGGGACAGTGTCAGTTTCTTTCACTCTGCAAGTCCTTGTTTCCAGGGACCTGTAAGGACAGTGAGTTAATTGTCCTTGTGCTATATTGTGCTTAAAAAAAACATTTATTCTAGGGACAGAAAACTCTAGGTAGGGACAGTGTCAGTTTCTTTCACTCTGCAAGTCCTTGTTTCCAGGGACCTGTAAGGACAGTGAGTTAATTGTCCTTGTGCTATATTGTGATTAAAAAAAACATTTATTCTAGGGACAGAAAACTCTAGGTAGGGACAGTGTCAGTTTCTTTCACTCTGCAAGTCCTTGTTTCCAGGGACCTGTAAGGACAGTGAGTTAATTTTCCTTGTGCTATATTGTGATTAAAAAAAACATTTTTTCTAGGGACAGAAAACTGTAGGTAGGGAGAGTGTTTTTTTTCTTTCACTCTGCAAGTCCTTGTTTCCAGGGACCTGTAAGGACAGTGAGTTAATTGTCCTTGTGCTATATTGTGCTTAAAAAAAACATTTATTCTAGGGACAAAAAACTCTAGGTAGGGACAGTGTCAGTTTCTTTCACTCTGCAAGTCCTTGTTTCCAGGGACCTGTAAGGACAGTGAGTTAATTGTCCTTGTGCTATATTGTGCTTAAAAAAAACATTTATTCTAGGGACAGAAAACTCTAGGTAGGGACAGTGTCAGTTTCTTTCACTCTGCAAGTCCTTGTTTCCAGGGACCTGTAAGGACAGTGAGTTAATTGTCCTTGTGCTATATTGTGCTTAAAAAAAACATTTATTCTAGGGACAGAAAACTCTAGGTAGGGACAGTGTCAGTTTCTTTCACTCTGCAAGTCCTTGTTTCCAGGGACCTGTAAGGACAGTGAGTTAATTGTCCTTGTGCTATATTGTGATTAAAAAAAACATTTATTCTAGGGACAGAAAACTCTAGGTAGGGACAGTGTCAGTTTCTTTCACTCTGCAAGTCCTTGTTTCCAGGGACCTGTAAGGACAGTGAGTTAATTTTCCTTGTGCTATATTGTGATTAAAAAAAACATTTTTTCTAGGGACAGAAAACTGTAGGTAGGGAGAGTGTTTTTTTTCTTTCACTCTGCAAGTCCTTGTTTCCAGGGACCTGTAAGGACAGTGAGTTAATTTTACTTGTGCTATATTGTGCTTAAAAAAAACATTTTTTCTAGGGACAGAAAACTGTAGGTAGGGAGAGTGTTTTTTTTCTTTCACTCTGCAAGTCCTTGTTTCCAGGGACCTGTAAGGACAGTGAGTTAATTGTCCTTGTGCTATATTGTGCTTAAAAAAAACATTTATTCTAGGGACAGAAAACTCTAGGTAGGGACAGTGTCAGTTTCTTTCACTCTGCAAGTCCTTGTTTCCAGGGACCTGTAAGGACAGTGAGTTAATTGTCCTTGTGCTATATTGTGCTTAAAAAAAACATTTATTCTAGGGACAGAAAACTCTAGGTAGGGACAGTGTCAGTTTCTTTCACTCTGCAAGTCCTTGTTTCCAGGGACCTGTAAGGACAGTGAGTTAATTGTCCTTGTGCTATATTGTGATTAAAAAAAACATTTATTCTAGGGACAGAAAACTCTAGGTAGGGACAGTGTCAGTTTCTTTCACTCTGCAAGTCCTTGTTTCCAGGGACCTGTAAGGACAGTGAGTTAATTTTCCTTGTGCTATATTGTGATTAAAAAAAACATTTTTTCTAGGGACAGAAAACTCTAGGTAGGGACAGTGTCAGTTTCTTTCACTCTGCAAGTCCTTGTTTCCAGGGACCTGTAAGGACAGTGAGTTAATTGTCCTTGTGCTATATTGTGCTTAAAAAAAACATTTATTCTAGGGACAGAAAACTCTAGGTAGGGACAGTGTCAGTTTCTTTCACTCTGCAAGTCCTTGTTTCCAGGGACCTGTAAGGACAGTGAGTTAATTGTCCTTGTGCTATATTGTGATTAAAAAAAACATTTATTCTAGGGACAGAAAACTCTAGGTAGGGACAGTGTCAGTTTCTTTCACTCTGCAAGTCCTTGTTTCCAGGGACCTGTAAGGACAGTGAGTTAATTTTCCTTGTGCTATATTGTGATTAAAAAAAACATTTTTTCTAGGGACAGAAAACTGTAGGTAGGGAGAGTGTTTTTTTTCTTTCACTCTGCAAGTCCTTGTTTCCAGGGACCTGTAAGGACAGTGAGTTAATTGTCCTTGTGCTATATTGTGCTTAAAAAAAACATTTATTCTAGGGACAGAAAACTCTAGGTAGGGACAGTGTCAGTTTCTTTCACTCTGCAAGTCCTTGTTTCCAGGGACCTGTAAGGACAGTGAGTTAATTGTCCTTGTGCTATATTGTGCTTAAAAAAAACATTTATTCTAGGGACAGAAAACTCTAGGTAGGGACAGTGTCAGTTTCTTTCACTCTGCAAGTCCTTGTTTCCAGGGACCTGTAAGGACAGTGAGTTAATTTTCCTTGTGCTATATTGTGATTAAAAAAAACATTTTTTCTAGGGACAGAAAACTGTAGGTAGGGAGAGTGTTTTTTTTCTTTCACTCTGCAAGTCCTTGTTTCCAGGGACCTGTAAGGACAGTGAGTTAATTGTCCTTGTGCTATATTGTGCTTAAAAAAAACATTTATTCTAGGGACAGAAAACTCTAGGTAGGGACAGTGTCAGTTTCTTTCACTCTGCAAGTCCTTGTTTCCAGGGACCTGTAAGGACAGTGAGTTAATTGTCCTTGTGCTATATTGTGATTAAAAAAAACATTTATTCTAGGGACAGAAAACTCTAGGTAGGGACAGTGTCAGTTTCTTTCACTCTGCAAGTCCTTGTTTCCAGGGACCTGTAAGGACAGTGAGTTAATTTTCCTTGTGCTATATTGTGATTAAAAAAAACATTTTTTCTAGGGACAGAAAACTGTAGGTAGGGAGAGTGTTTTTTTTCTTTCACTCTGCAAGTCCTTGTTTCCAGGGACCTGTAAGGACAGTGAGTTAATTGTCCTTGTGCTATATTGTGCTTAAAAAAAACATTTATTCTAGGGACAGAAAACTCTAGGTAGGGACAGTGTCAGTTTCTTTCACTCTGCAAGTCCTTGTTTCCAGGGACCTGTAAGGACAGTGAGTTAATTGTCCTTGTGCTATATTGTGCTTAAAAAAAACATTTATTCTAGGGACAGAAAACTCTAGGTAGGGACAGTGTCAGTTTCTTTCACTCTGCAAGTCCTTGTTTCCAGGGACCTGTAAGGACAGTGAGTTAATTTTCCTTGTGCTATATTGTGATTAAAAAAAACATTTTTTCTAGGGACAGAAAACTGTAGGTAGGGAGAGTGTTTTTTTTCTTTCACTCTGCAAGTCCTTGTTTCCAGGGACCTGTAAGGACAGTGAGTTAATTGTCCTTGTGCTATATTGTGCTTAAAAAAAACATTTATTCTAGGGACAGAAAACTCTAGGTAGGGACAGTGTCAGTTTCTTTCACTCTGCAAGTCCTTGTTTCCAGGGACCTGTAAGGACAGTGAGTTAATTGTCCTTGTGCTATATTGTGATTAAAAAAAACATTTATTCTAGGGACAGAAAACTCTAGGTAGGGACAGTGTCAGTTTCTTTCACTCTGCAAGTCCTTGTTTCCAGGGACCTGTAAGGACAGTGAGTTAATTTTCCTTGTGCTATATTGTGATTAAAAAAAACATTTTTTCTAGGGACAGAAAACTGTAGGTAGGGAGAGTGTTTTTTTTCTTTCACTCTGCAAGTCCTTGTTTCCAGGGACCTGTAAGGACAGTGAGTTAATTGTCCTTGTGCTATATTGTGCTTAAAAAAAAAATTTTTTCTAGGGACAGAAAACTCTAGGTAGGGAGAGTGTTTTTTTTTTTCACTCTGCAAGTCCTTGTTTCCAGGGACCTGTAAGGACAGTGAGTTAATTGTCCTTGTGCTATATTGTGCTTAAAAAAAAACATTTATTCTAGGGACAGAAAACTCTAGGTAGGGACAGTGTCAGTTTCTTTCACTCTGCAAGTCCTTGTTTCCAGGGACCTGTAAGGACAGTGAGTTAATTTTCCTTGTGCTATATTGTGATTAAAAAAAACATTTATTCTAGGGACAGAAAACTCTAGGTAGGGACAGTGTCAGTTTCTTTCACTCTGCAAGTCCTTGTTTCCAGGGACCTGTAAGGACAGTGAGTTAATTTTCCTTGTGCTATATTGTGATTAAAAAAAACATTTTTTCTAGGGACAGAAAACTGTAGGTAGGGAGAGTGTTTTTTTTCTTTCACTCTGCAAGTCCTTGTTTCCAGGGACCTGTAAGGACAGTGAGTTAATTGTCCTTGTGCTATATTGTGCTTAAAAAAAACATTTATTCTAGGGACAGAAAACTCTAGGTAGGGACAGTGTCAGTTTCTTTCACTCTGCAAGTCCTTGTTTCCAGGGACCTGTAAGGACAGTGAGTTAATTTTCCTTGTGCTATATTGTGATTAAAAAAAACATTTATTCTAGGGACAGAAAACTCTAGGTAGGGACAGTGTCAGTTTCTTTCACTCTGCAAGTCCTTGTTTCCAGGGACCTGTAAGGACAGTGAGTTAATTTTCCTTGTGCTATATTGTGATTAAAAAAAACATTTTTTCTAGGGACAGAAAACTGTAGGTAGGGAGAGTGTTTTTTTTCTTTCACTCTGCAAGTCCTTGTTTCCAGGGACCTGTAAGGACAGTGAGTTAATTGTCCTTGTGCTATATTGTGCTTAAAAAAAACATTTTTTCTAGGGACAGAAAACTGTAGGTAGGGAGAGTGTTTTTTTTTTTTCACTCTGCAAGTCCTTGTTTCCAGGGACCTGTAAGGACAGTGAGTTAATTGTCCTTGTGCTATATTGTGCTTAAAAAAAACATTTATTCTAGGGACAGAAAACTCTAGGTAGGGACAGTGTCAGTTTCTTTCACTCTGCAAGTCCTTGTTTCCAGGGACCTGGAGAGACATTGAGTGAATTGTCCTTGTGCTATATTGTGATTAAAAAAAACATTTATTCTAGGGACAGAAAACTCTAGGTAGGGACAGTGTCAGTTTCTTTCACTGTGAAAGTCCTTGTTTCAAGGGACAGAGAAGGACACCTGAAGGTAGCCCTTATTGCTTTTTTCCCATCTCCCTGCAGGCCATCTATTAGAATGTCTGGAAGGCAAACAAGGAGAGGCAGACAGTCAGGAGGCAATAAAAGAGGGCAAGCAGGCTCTGTGTCTGGGGGCAACAGTGCTGGTCGTGGACGCGGTGCATTGTCATCAGCACATGGCCATGGGACACGCTTGTCCTTCTTTTCGGCAGCTGGACATGTTGAGCCACATCATGCCGAAGACTTGGTAGAGTGGATGACCAAGCCCTCCTCCTCCTCCTCATCCTCTCTCACCCAGGCTCAGGGTACTGGAAAAGCAGCTGCCAAAGCGTCGTCTTCCCTGGTATCAATGTCAGACAAATCATCAGTCACTCCTTCCCTAGACCCACCATGTCCTCCTCCTGAGGAGTCCCCCGAACTGTTTCAGCACAGTGTTGGGTACATGCTCCAGGAGGATGCCCAGCGTTTCGAAGGGTCTGATGATGAAACCCAGCTAGAGGAAGGCAGTAGCGTGAGAGCAGACAGAGGGGATGCTCAAGAAGGACACCAATCTGGCAGTCATGTTCCAGCAGCTGCAGCATACTGCCAGATTGGCTCCAGTGATGAGGAGGGAGGGGATGATGAGGTCAATGACTCCACGTGGGTGCCTAATAGGAGAGAGGAGGAGGAGGAGGATGAGGAGGAGGCACATCTCCAACGAGGCAGGATGCCCTTTGGTGGCCAGCGTAAGGGCAGTACACCGACGGAATCACACCGCAGAGCTCCGCCTGTGCAGGGCGCTGCCTCTGCCCGTCATTCAAAAAGTTCTTTGGTGTGGGCCTTTTTTGAGGCTAGTGCATCAGATCGCACAGCTGCTGTTTGCAACATATGTCTCAAGCGTATATCGCGTGGCCAAAACATCAGCCGCTTGGGTACCACATGCCTGACCAGACATATGTTGACCTGCCATGCAGCTCGTTGGCAAGCCTACCTCAAAGACCCACACCAAAGAACAAAGCGGACCTCTCCTTGCACCGCATCAGCTGGGATCTCCAACCCCACTATAACTTCAGTCCTCTCTGAAACATGCACTGAGAGGAATGAAGGTGTAGAATTAGGTGTGTCACAGCCAAGTACTTGCGCCCACTCTGCTAGCAGTACACCGACGTCCGATTCTAGCAGGCAAATTTCCCTGCCCCAGCTGCTGGACCGTCGAAAGAAGTTCACTCCCAGCCATCCACATGCCCAGCGGTTGAATGCTAGCTTGGCTAAATTGCTAGCGCTTCAACTGCTGCCTTTTCAGTTGGTAGACTCGGCCCCCTTCCGTGAGTTTGTGCAATGTGCGGTTCCTCAGTGGCAGGTTCCCAAACGCCACTTTTTCTCACGGAAGGCTATTCCGGCTCTCTACCGGCATGTGGAAGGCAATGTCTTGGCCTCGCTGGACAGGGCGGTCAGCGGTAAGGTGCATATTACCGCTGACTCATGGTCCAGCAGGCATGGACAGGGACGTTACCTTTCTTTCACGGCCCATTGGGTCACTCTTTTGGCAGCTGGGAAGGATTCAGGACAAGGTGCAGTAGTGTTGGAGGTTGTCCCACCGCCACGCCTCCAAAATGCTACTACTGGTTGTGACACACCTCTCTCCTCCACCCCCTCCTCTTCTTCTTCCTCCATGGCCTCTTCCTGTGGTTTGTCCTATGAACCAGCGGTGCTCCGTAGCCGTTCACGGGGCTACGCAAGTACGCAGGCAAAAAGATGCCATGCCGTGCTTGCGCTGGTGTGTTTGGGGGACAGAAGCCACACTGGGGCAGAGGTCCTGTCTGCTCTGCAGGGCCAGGCCGAGAGGTGGTTGACGCCACGCCAGCTTAAGCCAGGAATGGTGGTTTGCGACAATGGCACCAACCTCCTCTCCGCCCTCCGACAGGGACAACTGACCCATGTGCCCTGTGTGGCTCACGTCCTTAACCTGGTGGTGCAGCGCTTCTTGGGCAGGTACCCGGGCTTACAGGATGTCCTGAGGCAGGCCAGGAAAGTCTGTGTGCATTTCCGCAGATCTTATAATGCCAGTGCTCGCCTGGCTGAGCTGCAAAAGGAGTTGAACCTGCCCAAGAACCGCCTTATATGTGACATGCCCACCAGGTGGAACTCAACGTTGGCCATGCTGCAGCGGCTGCACACGCAGCAGAGGGCCATCAATGAGTACCTGTGCGACTACGGCACCAGGACAGGGTCAGGGGAGCTTGGTTTTTTTTCTCCACGCCAGTGGGGCATGATCAGGGATGCATGCACTGTCCTGGCACCATTTGAGGAGGCCACGAGGATGGTGAGCAGTGACAGTGCATGCATCAGTGACACTGTACCTCTTGTCCACCTGTTGGAGCACACGCTGCGTGGAATAATGGACAGGGCACTTGAGGCAGAACAGAGGCAGGAAGAGGAGGACTTCCTTGCCTCTCAAGGCCCCCTTTACCCAGACAGTGTTCCTTCTGTCCCACCCATCGCACAGGAAGAGGAGGAGGAGGAGGAGGAGGAGGAGGAGGATTGTGTCAGCATGGAGGTGGAGGCTGGCACTCAGCATCATCAGCAGCAGTCTTTTAGGGATGATTTACAGTCCCAAGAAACCAGTGGACTTGTACGTGGCTGGGAGGAGGTGGCTGCGGATCATGTCGTCCTTAGTGACCCAGAGGACTCCGGAGCGAATGCCTCAGCAAACCTACGCTGCATGGCCTCCCTGATCCTGCAAAGTCTGCGGAAGGATCCTCGTATTCTTCGGATCAAGGAGAGGGACCATTACTGGCTGGCCACTCTCCTTGATCCACGGTACAAGGGTAAGGTTGCGGACCTTATGTTACCGTCGCAGAGGGAGCAGAGGATGAGACAACTCCGGGAGGCCTTGCAGAAAGGTCTGTGCAACGCGTTCCCAGAGACTGGGAGGTTGCAAACTCCTGGTCCTGGACAACGAGTTGCTGAGGCTTCGGCCAGTCAAAGAAGGAGCGGTGGGGAAGGTGGCCGTCTGACCGATGCGTTCAGACAATTCTTTAGTCCGCAGCCCCAAAGTATGATCGGTTCCAGCAACCATCGCCAGCGTCTGATAAACATGGTGCAGGAATATCTAGGGGCAAGGTCAGACTTGGACACCTTCCCCACCGAAAATCCTCTGGCTTACTGGGTCTTGAGGATGGATCACTGGCCAGAGCTTGCACAGTATGCAATTGAGCTACTGGCCTGTCCTGCATCCAGCGTTCTTTCGGAACGCACATTCAGTGCTGCTGGAGGATTTGTCACGGATCACAGGGTGCGCCTGTCCACCGACTCGGTTGATCGACTGACTTTCATCAAGATGAACCAGTCTTGGATCACCACCAGCTACCACACACCTGATGCTGATATAACAGACTAATTGATTTTAAAATGTCACATCCCTTCAAGACTGATGCTGATGCTGAGTGCCTGTGCTGTTATGTTGACTGGCTATCCTCCTCCTCCGAGTCCTCAATGATACGATTGATGATGATAGCTTGGAAGATCATTTTTGTTTATGGGTGCCGCCACCAGTGCCTAACGCCCAATTTTTCAGCCCCTGTTTAACAGGGGCGTGTAATTACAATTTTTGAAGCAATACTTTGCAACAGGGCTCATTGCTGTGCTCCAAGTACAGTATCTGTGAGGAGTTGCAGTGTTGTGCCACCAGTGCCTAAGGCCCAATTTTTCAGCCCCTGTTTAACAGGGGCGTGTCATTACAATTTTTGAAGCAATACTTTGCAACAGGGCTCATTGCTGTGCTCCAAGTACAGTATCTGTGAAGGGTTGCAGTGTTGTGCCACCAGTGCCTAAGGCCCAATTTTTCAGCCCCTGTTCAACAGGGGCATGTAATTACAATTCTTGATCTAATAATTCACAGCAGGGCCCATTGCTGCACCCACCAAGAGTAACTGTCAGGGCTTACAGTGTTGTGGCACCAGCACCACCATCAAAGGCCCAATTTTTACTACCACTGTTCAACAATTATATGTAATTAAAATTCCTGATATAATAGTTGACAGCAGGGCGTTCCAGCACCAACCAAGAGTAACTGTGAGTGCTTACAGTGTTGTGCCAACACCAACAACTAAGGGGCCTATTTCTGCAGAGTATATACGGCAGGTCCCTACTTTCAAACATCCAACTTACAAACGACTCCTACTTGCAAACGCAAGAAGACAACAGGAAGTGAGAGGAAATCTACCACTAGGAAGGAAAATTCTCTCCTGTAAGAATAAATATGGGAGAAAGGTGTCTCCTCTGTACTGATGCTTTATCAGCAATCCTTGTTTCAAGAAAAACACCACATTTCAAAAACAGTTGTCATTAGGACGGAAAGTGAGGTGAAATGTTCTGAACAGGGGCACAGACAGCAAAACAAATGTTACAGGGGTGATAACCCTTACCTATGTTTTCCAAAAAGTTTAAAAATAGATTTTTGGTCTGGAGCTACACTTCAACAATGTACCTGTTCAAAATTACAAACAGATTCTACATAAGAACAAACCTACAGTCCCTGTCTTGTATGCACCGCCTGTATACGGCTGTTCAGAGTATATAGGGCCTTTTTTATTTTATGTGCGGGGTTCCCCTTAATATCCATACAAGACCCAAAGGGGCTGGTAATGGGCTGGGGTAGGGGGGGGGTCATGGGGTAGCTATGCCATTTTTCTTAAAGATTTTCATCCATATTACCGGGACCAGACATTACATTAAAGCCGCAAGCAGTTTTAAATGGCTTTTTTTTCCTTTAGAAGTGTCATTTTGTGCAGGGACAGTTCTAAACACGGGAAACACGTGGCACTTCACAGGCATACTTTAGACACCCCCCAGGTACGATATTTAAAGGAATATTTGACTTTTTTTTTTCACTTTATGCATCATTAAAATGACTGCTCCCGGAAAACGACCGTTTTTAAAACTTATTTTTGCATTGATACATGTCCCCTGGTGCAGAACCCGGGTTCCCAAACCCTTTTTAGGACAATAACATGCATAATAGTTTTTATAATTAGCACTTTAGAATTCGAACGTTCGCATCCATTGTATTTAATAGGGTTCTAATGTTCGTTCGAACTTTCGGTCCGTTCGCGGGTTCTGGTGAGAACCGAACCCGGGGGTGTTCGGCTCATCACTACGCAGGACAAATTTAAAACATTACATGGAGCCCCATTTGCATGCATTATGCAAAATGTGTATATATTATAAGAGAACCACAGCCGGGATGTTTGTACGTAAAGCAGGAGCATACTTTAAGACTACTGGAAATGTTACATTTAGGGGGAAAAACCCTCCCCGCGAAAGGGCACCACTTACAGTAAATACATCTGGTTCACACAGATGAAACACTGGACTAAACTTTAAAATTCTAGATCTGAAAACATGGAAAGCATTTTTTTTACTGTTCTGAAATGCAACCCATTGTTTACAAAAAAATAGAAAAATCTGCATTCCCGATCAGTATTTTGCACCAGTGCAACACGCATATGTGCATATGAGCAAAAATATGAATTCATTTTCCCTAGGAAGGTATTGTGTGGACGAATGCGCATATACATGCGAATACGTGCATAAATACGCAGAAAATAAACGCCTTCTGAAATTGTTGAGCGGGGGGGGGGGGGGGGCGCCGTCACGAAAGTTGTTCAGAGGGGCGGGTTCCGCTGGCACTAAAGTTGAGTTCGGCTGACTGACACGGGAATCGGTCAGCCGACATCGCACTTAGTAGGGGCAGGGGGGCTGTCCTACCTCCTCCTCCCGTGCTGCCACCACTGTCTCTTCATCCTTTGTGGGAATATTACCGCTATCGCGGGACTGCGGGAAAGAAGTGTCTGTGCGGGATAATCCCGCAGAATCCGTGCAGGTTGGGAGGTATGTGATGCTTCTGGGCCATATTAGTGGTACATTCTCTCCTGTAACAAAATACCTGACAAGATTCACAGTGAAGATGGGGCTGGAAAAAATAAAAATAAAAATTGTGTTCTTCCCTCTTCAGATAGAACCAAAGCTCTCAGTTTTATATCTGGATTTCAAGCAAACTGCTGAATACAAAGGTGAAATAAACATACTTGTGAACTGGTATGTGTCAAAGATTTGTAAACTCTGTCCAGCCAGTTTTGTGATTCATACATGTTTGCCAGAACACAGGAGAACGACACCACTTTCTCTGTTATAGTTAAAGTGTTTGTAAAGACAAACCCCTTTCTAAAATCCTTGAGTGTGTGGAAGGGTTAGTATTTGTCAGGTATTTATTGTTTCATCCTCTGTTTCTCCTGGTCACCATTGTCTCCAAGACAAAAGCGATAGGAAATCCAAAATGTTAGAGCTGTGACCAGAACAACGGGTAGAGAGAAATATAAGGACCGATATTCTTGTGGCAACCATCTAAAAAAGGGGAATTTCCCTCACTTTGGAGAGACGTCCTGTTGCGTCTCCTGGGAAATCCAAACCACAGGATACAGGCAGCTAAAAGTAAACTCACACAGGTTTTAACCCTTCCCTACTTTAAAGAAAAAAGTTTTGGTTGTACAACGTGTATATACTTTAAGGAAGATGGTGGTGCCACTTGTCGGCTTCTACTGTTATATAGACAATGAAGGAGTGGCAACACATTGTTATGATGTTGCAGCAGAGCTGATTGGCTTCCAGTCATTCTCTTCCCCTTCTTTTACTATACAAAGGACAACAGAATGCTGATCAAATTGATTCAGCTACTTAATTTTTGTTGGTGTTGTGATCAACTAGAGTTTGCAAGATTAATGACCTTCTACCCGACTCCGGGCAGAAATGTTTTTAAATATCTGTAAAAGGTGCTTTCTTATGTTCAAAGAACGTGTTATTGCTTAAGTGATTACTAGTGTTGCAAATGAGAATATCACATTAATTGTCTTGATGTCCAGTACTCATTTCCCTTCATATCTGGATTGTTAGACCGATGGCTGCTGTGCCCTCTTTCCCCACAGCCACTGGTCTTATAACCTCCCTGCGAACAAGCGGAGACGTAATTATTTATTTGCTCGTAGTAGTGGGCAGTCAAGAGATACTCAAATTGCTTGAACGAACCACTGGCACACGTTACTGCCCAGGCCTGCCCACAGCTCAAGCTTTGCGCTGCTCTTTATATCCGCACGAATGTGACGTGCCTTAGGGCAGAAGGTCTTCCTGCCAGAGCATGGAAAGAGCTATGAAGTCAAGGCAAAATTGATTCATGGGGGGGGGGGGGGGGTAAAACAAGAGGATTACAAGAAAAGAAAGACCTCTTAAAGTGTTACTAAACCCAGGACTCTGCATTCTCTATATCTGGTCTCCCACAGTACACAGAACATGAAAATGCAATTATTTTAGTAAATATAATCTGATAAATACCTTTTCTCATCAGAAGTACATAGCAGTCTTGTGACTTCTATCCACATGTGGTAAAGCTTGTAGAAGGAGTTTTCATTCTGCTCTTACTGTCCTACAAAACTTCATAGCCCCTGACCCTTTATCTGGACGGTGATGCTTGGCTCTGTGCTGATCACATGCACCCTCCCAAGAACAAAAAAAACTCTCTAGCAGTACACACCAAACTGAGCATGTGCAGCCTGACGCCTTTCTTTGAGAATATTTAGAGAGGAGTTGGAGACACTGCAAGGAGGTGAAGATCAGAGAAGCCAGGATAAAACCACCTTTTTCCAAATTGCAGAGGATTAACCCCTTAGGTTCCACAGTAAGTGTAACAAGCATGCTTTACTAAATATACAGACTGATTTTATTGTTGTGGGTTTAGTAACACTTTCATTTAAACCTTATGTTTTTTTTTTTATAGAGCCTGGGGAGAGGGTCTGAAAAAGCTATACTTGCAGAATTCCGGATTTCTGCCTTAACTTCCCTATAATGACGGCCAAGCATACAATCAAAATGATCCACAAAAACACAATCTAAAATTATAACTTGATTCATTTTATAGTCTTGTAGCGGGTACTCCAAATTTAGGGGGTCTCTATGCCCAAATTTAGGGGGATGACCCGAGCACTAGTATGGCTTGGGCCTACTAATTATATTCTGGACTCTGCTTTGTTGCTGTGTGCCTATGTAGACTTCCCTGTGGCCTGCAGGTGGCGCTGCCATGTTGGGTCAGGGTTGAACCATAGGTTGCATTGGCGCAATTGGATGTCCTCTCTCGGCTGCCATGCGGTGGGCGGGTTCTGCCTGCGGTGCATGCCGGGAGAGGATATAAAAGAGGCAGACGCCATTATTCAGAGAGAGACCCGGGGACAAGTACCCGGAGGAGTGTGCCCCCTAAGGAGGGGGGTGCGTACACCGACTGAGTATCAGGCACCTTCGGCCCGAGACTGCAACGTTCCAGGTAGGCCGAGTACCTTCAACTGGGTCTTCAGGCAGAACTTTGGAGTCCTAGGATGCCCGGTTGAGGGTATCCGCTCTGACCAAGAGGAAGCCTGGGGAGGATCGGTCCCATAACAGGAGATGAGTGATAGTTAGAGTGCTGTCTCGGGAAAGGCCTGGTGACCTATCAGAGGGAAGGATCCTATGCTTCGAACTGACCCTGCGGAGTGCTGCTGCTCTTTGGGGACATACTGAACTTGTCCTTGGAGGATTTAAATTGATTGTTCGAGCTCCACATCGGCTGCTAGGACCATTGAGGGACTATCCGGGTGAGCTGTACCCACTCGGGACCGAGTGGGGATAAGTCTGGGAGTTCTGTGCCTGAATCTGCTCTTAGTTCAACTATCATCTCTCTCATCTACTCTCTCTTACCTATCAAGCAAAGATACAAAAATAAACTCAACGTTGGAGTTTAAAGTGGTTTGGACATTGACTTTCTTAAAGAAGGAAAAGTACAGACTCGTCTCTACATTCTGGAGACGGGAACCAGTGGAAGGAGGTAACTCGCTGCGGGACCCAAATACATATACACCGCCTGACCTCTAAACTAGAGGACACAGGCTTGTGGCATAGGTGTCTCTTCTTTCCCGTAGGAGAGGGTAGTGCTACAGTCTCTTTTTGTGTTAAGTCATACATGTTTCAGTTAGCCAACAGCAGCCAAGGTCCACCAGAAGCTCTTATAGAAGATTTCAAAAGCACTTAAACTTTGCTCCCTGACACTACATTGTGAGCTAGTAAGGTTTGGTCACAAAAAAGCTATAATATATTTTCTATCCTGATGCACAAACATGCAGTGCATCAGAAGCATAGCCTATAAATGTTTACCATGTTATGAAGACTGCGTTTCTAACTGCAAAACTTTATTTCCTTGTATTAGGTAAAATAAAAATGGCATCAACAACGAACAGACGTTCACTGTATTACTGTATGACGATTTTGAATCCCAAACAAGAGCGAACAAAACATGAGATGTGCAATACACAAGCCTTTAACAGATGGTGACAGTGCTGGAGCAGCATGTTACTTTTTTCCATAGTTCAAGAACATAAACAGAAGTAATTTATCATTACTGATTAACTAATTATGGTACACTACGTGCTTCTTGTGCAGAGGAATCTATCTGCAATAAACATTATGTGTATAAAGGAAAGACAACCTGTGGCTCCACAGCTGTTGAACTACAATTCGTATCACATCAATGATAAATTGTACTTCTTTATATATGCACTTAAAGGATTCATCATCTGGAATTCTAGATTCAAATAGGTATCACATTATAAACATACAAAAAGCAGTACAGCTGCTTCTATAAGGGTCAAGCTGGCTTCTTGAATCACTAGGAGCATCTTGTAGCGCCATCAAACTCCTACTGCAAGTCCAAATTCTCAGGCCTCGTACACACGGCCGAGATTCTCGTTGAAAAAAACATGTCGTTTTTTTTGACGAGATTCCTGGACAAGAAAATTGTCCCGGCCGAGTGTACACACGCTCGTTTCAAAGAACCCGCGGTTCTTTGAATGGAGCGTACGCGGTGACGTCATCGACTACGAGCATGCGCTCGTCACATTCGATGCCGTCGCCGCCATCTTGGTATACCCTACGTATGCCTAGGAAGCTACCGCGCATGCGTCAAATTCATTTCGAACATGCGCGGGCTTCCCGGCGGACAGGTAAGTGTACACACACTCACTTTTCTCGTCGAGAAACAGGCTGACGAGAATCTCGACGAGAAAATAGAGAGCAGGTTCTCTATTTTCTCGTCAAGGTTACTTGTCGGTTTCCTCGACGAGAAACCCGATAGCCGCGTACACACGACCGATTTACTCGGCAAGACATCTCTGCCAGCAAGTTTCTTGCTGGTTCTTGCAGAGAAAATCGGTCGTGTGTATGAGGCCTCAGTTCCACAAGGGAGGTTCATACTATCCCCTCCGACATTTCTATATCTTATTACAAAAATCACAGAAGGAATGAAACCTTTCAGAGTGTGTACACCATCAGGGACACCATACTAACAGACATGGTTAGTCATGGTCTGAGTGGTGACATTTATCTCTCCTGTGTATCAGGTAACTCCCACAGCTCCTCCATACCACCCTCTTCATGAACTCCTGCTGTGTAATTATCTTCCATACTGGTCTAACCTTGTCTGCCCATTCACTCTACTTTACTACCTCGGCAGCCCACATAGCCTTCTGGCCCACACTGTCCATGTCCAATCACTGCAGAGCCCTAGACAACATGAAACCGCTGACCTACCTACAGAAGTTCTCCATCCAACACACCACTTAGTGGGAGGCACTCTATTCTGTAATAATGAGCACTGCACACACTAGGACTATCAGAAGCCACTGACAGCAAGAGGGCCTAATTTACTAAAACTGGAGTGTGCAAAATTTGGTGCAGCTCTGCATAGAAACTAATCAGCTTCCAGATTTTTCTGCCATAGCTTAACTGAACATGCTTAAGTTAGAAGCCGATTGGCTACCATGCACAGCTGCACCAGATTTTGCACTCTCCAGTTTTAGCTTGGCCATGCATGGATCAAATCTCGGCAAGCTAAGCAGGAACTGGCCGAGATTTAAACCATTAATGGGCAGGCTGAATATACCAAGTTGACTGATCATCCACTTGGGTACAACCGACCTGCCGGATTCTCTTACGATTATCACTGTCTTCTCCCGCATGGACAGCTTCCCTCGCCAGCCCCCCTGCTGAGAGCAGACAATTGCTTGACAGCACGGATTCCCCTGTCAGCACGGTCTGTGTTGATGGGGGGAATCATGTGTATTTCTTTCCTGCAACCCGTAGTTGCAGGAAAGAAATTGGCACCCTGTATGGCCTGCCTTAAGCAAATCAACCCCAGTGTCACTCCTTTAGCAACTGACAATTCCATTATCCAGTAAAAACAAAATTCTTCCCTGCACTAAGGATACCTTTACATTGGAGTGTTATAGAGATTTAATGCTAGTGTTCCAGAGTAGGAACACTTGCTTTGTCCAGGGGAAAACTATAGCACATTGGCATTGAACAACAGGGATTTCCAGCGTCAGCAAAAATTTTAGAGCAGCCAAAAATAATTTTGGTCAGGGAACTACAACTTTATTCATTAGTTTACATTATGTTTAGTGGACAAATCATAAAACTTTGATAGGAATGTCACCATTTGAGAAGCAGCATTGTAAAGGTCAGGCAAACATATCCTTTATACTTCCATGTTTGTGCTAAAATATATTCATTTGCTCTGTGCATTGCATTATTTCTTGCTTCTTCCCATTCATGCTGTATTTCTTAGAAGTAAGAGATGCTCTTTGCCTTTAAGCACATTTCACTTCTTTTATTTCTTGTTTCTTACAAAAGCAATTGGTTTCCAATAGCCCGGATAATAAGTCTTCTGACCTGCATTCTACTTTGACCTATTAAGGTCATCTCTATGCTGAGACTTATAGCTGATTTCGGAAATGCCTGCAAGTCCTGCATTTCATCTCCTGCCCACTCAGAATAAAGCTCTCTTTAAATGTGAGTGTACGAGTCCCATCTGACCAGAGAGGTATCCCTGTTGTGGGCAATGGAGGGACAGAAGCTTCTGCCTTTATTAATGAATGCAGACCATTATGAGTCTGGCTGGCTCCTGCTCTGTTCCCAGAAGCATATACTGTACGTGACTTAAAATGTTGTAATATTGACACAAAGCGAGTCGGGCACCCCTAAGGAAAATTACTCCTTGGATATAATGTAGGCTCATAACAGCTCTAAGAGTACAAAATACAATCCTCAGGGATCAGGCTGACATATACTGCATTCTACCTAGTCCCTGAACATTACAAAGAATTTCTTTGTGAAGGAATTCTCAAGGACAGCATTAAACTCAGTTTTGCAGCATCGTTTTAGCTTCGAGCTCTCGGCACTAAATCGTTTGCTTTGAATCAATGAAAGTGCTATATCATCTGCATGAATCGATGAATTTGGTTCAATACACGTTCTATTAAATTATACTTTCTAATTGAGATTTTCTAGCACTACCCCCATGCTCCTTACCCATGCTGTAATTTTCAAATAGTTAGACAGATTGCAAGTTCTAGACAAAGAGAAAAAAATGCACTAGTTTGGTAAAAAAGCAACATTTTCATTGTGTCTGTAATTATTAGTGCAGTTGCCTATATGGTTTGCTTTAATACATGTGCTTAAGTCTTCATATAGAAAATATCTAAATGTTTTTAGTTTATTGGTATATAAAAGAGCTTGCAGTGAAATCTTGAATAGAGAATGTGGCAAGTTAAGCTCCCAAGGGAGGGAGGGGCATCTAACAGCTTTGTGTTTTATTCACTTTTCTTTCCTATGTTTAATAGCATGAAAAAATTAATAAGTCTGTCTCTAAAGTGTATTCATCTTGGCAGTTGAAGCAATAATAAACACAACAGTCTCCAATTCTTATGCTGGCCATACACTATACAAAAAATCAGCCGAAAATCGGTTGTTCAGACAGTTCGTTTTTTGAACAGTTAATGGGCACAAAATCGATAATCGTTGGGACGTTTTCGAGCCGAAAAAACGAAGGACAAGTTTGGAAATTTTCTGCTGAACGAACGATAAATTGAAAAGGTTAATGTGTTTCCCATCCAAACTTTCTGCACTAGGTATATGTAAAAAAAAAACGAACCAAATTTTTTTTTTTATTTCTACTGAACGATTTATCGGTCATTACATGATGGCACTATCGTTTGCGCTCATGGCCGAATGTCTGTTTTTCGAAAGTTAGTTCGGATGATTTTCATATAGTGTATGACCAGCATTAGATGTAATGGCTGCATTTGTTTTCTTTTTTAGGTTTGATTTCTCCTATTTTCATCTGTTAAGCCAGCAAGTCTGTTTTTCAAAAGCAAAAGCTCTCCAGAAGATTGTGTTGGTTTACATGGATGAGACAAACCGTTTAAAACTGGTAAGGGTACGTAAAATGGTCAGCTTTTATTTATTAAGGGGAAAAAACTGTTTGCTGTAGTTGATTATAAAATGTGAGATGGAGTTTGGCTTCAGTTCGTTAAATGTATTAGCAGATTTCAATGCACTAACATTTCCCTCCCTCCAGATTGACACTGCTGTTGTCTGCTGTGCCTCCCTGTACTTCATCCAGAGTGGTGTCTCACTAATAAAAAGAGATGTGTTAGGCCGGGCAATACATGGAGCAAAGAAGTTTGCTTGATTCCCCCATAAACACAGACAGTGTTGATGCGGGATCCGCTCCTGCCGGACCACTGTGTTTTGACCCGGTGGGGGGCAGGGGAAGCCATCCCCGCCAGGAGAAGACAGTGATTATCATTAGCGGCTATAGCAGCCACTAGCGATAATTGCAAGAGAATCAATCCAGCAGGTTGGTTGTACCAAAGTTGATCAATAAACTTAATACATTCAGCCTGCGCATTAGCGATTCAAATCTTGGCCGGTTCATGCTGAACCAACCGAGATTTGAGCCATGTATGGCCAGATCAACGGGTAAAAAAAAAAAAAAAAGAGGGAAAAAAAAACAAAAAGAAAACGAATGCAGCCACCACATATAATGATTGGTAAGCTGCAATAAATAAAATTTTGGTTTTTGGTTTTGGGTTTAATACCACTTTAATGAGCTCCTATAGAAAAGGGCACATATTTGTCCATAAGGCTGTGGTTGGGTGTATGTTCAGCCAGACAGAGGTAGGATTTGGCCTCGTCCGTTTTTTTCTTAGCGTGTTCCTTAATACATTGAAGGTGGTAGAGGGTAGAAGACCAATTTCAATTACATGCAAGAATTATTTTATGCCAGGTATGGCCTGAGTGGCAACCAATGGCTGCCTGTGGGAATATGTACATTTAAGCATTTATTTTTTTATTTTTAGATGGCATAGGAAAGGATTAGTAACCTAGTCTTGGTTTTTGCTGTCTGGCTTTCTACTGTAGACATTAAAGTGCAAGAATCAAAACTTGTGTCGTCACTGAAACAGGAATTGAGGGGAATCTTTTAATGGGCATACTTTTTGCAGTGACAAATGTCTAAACAATGTTGTTCCTCCCTTTGGAGAGATTTCCTCACACTTCTTCTTGTGTCTATGGGAAAGTGATGGGAAACTCCGCTAGATAATTTAAATCAAATTCATGTGTCAATAGCACAAGCTGCTCCTTGTCTATGAAGAAAAGGGAATTGCATGTTTACTAGGGATATTTAAGAAGATCACATCAGGAGGTCCTATCACTCCATCAATACAAGAAAGTTTGGGCAGACATCCCACCATCCATTGTTTAATGCCATTAACTATTTTAAGAAGTCTAATACTGCATCTTAAATGGCAGATTAAAGTCTCCATGTAAGTGTAGCGGGCACCCTCTCCCCAGTCCCCTCTATTAAAGTTCAGCTCGCACTGTCTCTGGTCTAGGGGTATGATAGGGGAGGGAGAGGGTGAGCTATGCCTGGCTTCCACCACAGGTGTGCATGTGGTATCAGCAATGTCTCTGTTGTTTTTACCTTCGGGTCTGTGCTGTGCATCTGGATCCTCCCTCCGAGAGTTTCCGTGAACCTCGTCTGCCAGAAATTGAGCCCCACACCATTAAAGTCCAACACACCTTTATTGTAGAACATAACATAGACTCCCTTGGCTATAGAACAGAAAAGGAGGTGTGGGTGCGAATAGGCCCAGACACAAATTCGATCCTCCACTCTCCTCCCTGAGAGTGGGCTATGGTCTCCGCACGAGGGAAATTCTCCTTCCGGACGGTCTCCGACAAGAGACTCACCAGTCACTGGCAGTATGCTGCACCGGGTCTTCAGATGAGGAGCTCTTCCCGGTCCATTACGCCCACCTCGGATTCAGGCATCCATCCCCGGAGTGCCTTAGGATCCTTCCCTCGCGGAACTCAGTGTTGGGCACTGAGCTCCGGACCTCCATCCAAGTACCTCACCCCAGGACTAAAGGTGCCTGAGGTGGAACACGATCTCCGGTGGTCCTCTAGGCCTAGGCCGCCTAGAGGACGAACACGAACCACCGCCCGCAGGCTGAAGGTGCCTGGGACTAAGACCCCGTGACCAAGATGGCCGGCCCCCTTATACCCTCTCCCAGCAAGCATGGCGGGTTCCCCGCCCCACCATACCGCTACACAGAGAGGACAAAAAGGAGGCTCAGCACACAGCGATATCCATCCGTCAGCCCATGGTGACAGCGCCACCCCGTGGGCCGCCGGAAACACACCACTGGTGTCACTGAAAAATTACCCCGGGAAAGTAAGTACCCGCTACATAAGTATGAAATTAGTATACAACTAAAGCTACCTAAGTGTAGAATGCATCCTGCAGTTCATTTATTTTGTGAGTCACAAATACAGTATAATTTAATATTGTGAACTAAACAACTTAAACATCAGACCATTTTACAGAAAAAACTAGTTCCAAACAGATCATGCCGATTGTATCCCTTTATCCACAAAAAAAGCAACACATCAAGTAAAGAACAAAAGTATATTTATTTGATTTGCTCTTGTTCCATCCATCTCATACTTCTCTATTTATTGGCATAACCCCATTTTTGAATTACCAAAGATGTTAAAGAATTTGACCGAACACTATTTTCATTAGTCTTAATCTTTAACATGTTACTAAACCCACAACAGTAAAAACAGTTTTATTACCTGTTAGCTACTTTTTCCAGGAATCTTCCAGGACGGCTTACAGAGAGATAGGCTCCTCCCACCTAGCACAGAAAACACATGATCCACATCATAAAAGCACCACACATCTATTAGCCCCTCAGTATTAACAAATAACCGAAGGCTTCAGCATAAGCAATCATTAAACCCTCATTAGCGTAGCATTATCTTTACTCTATGTTTTACATTGCTAATCACCAACACAGAAGGGAGGGAACTGAGGCCGTCCTGGAAAATTCCTGGAAAAAGTAGTTAACAGGTAATAACACTGTTTTTCCAAGTCATCTTCCAGGACGGCTTACAGAGAGGACAAAATAGGACTACCTGATCAGGGCGGGACCACAGCCTGCAGCACTTTCCTGCCGAAAGACTGGTCTTGGCTGGCCAGCAGATCCAGTCTGTAATGCTTTACGAAAGTCTGGAACCTGGACCAGGTTGCGGCCTTGCAAATCTGAAGGGAAGACGCTCCTGCCCTTTCAGCCCAAGAAGTAGAAACCGCTCTTGTGGAATGAGCTTTTATTCCTAACGGAGGGGTGCGGGATGCTGCTTTGTATGCCTCCGCAATGGCTGACTTTATCCACCTTGCAATGGTATTTTTAGATGCCCTTTTACCTCTGTTTGAACCAGCAAATAACACAAACAAGCTGGTGAAACGTCACCATTCCTTAGTGCGCTCTATGTAAGCGATCAAGCATCTCCTGACATCTATCTTATTAAATCCTGCCTCCTTGTTTTTAGGATTTCCACAAAATGATGGTATTACGATCTCTTCCGGCCTATGGAAGTTAGACGGTACTTTGGGGAGAAATGCCGGGTCCAGCAAGAGGATAATTTTGTCTTGCAAGATGATGCAGAAGGGCTCAATCACTGAAAGTGCCTGTATCTCATCAACCCTCCTAGCGGAGACTAGGGCCACCAAAACCACCGTTTTCAAGGTTAAGAGCTTTATGGGCAGTTCGTCTATTGGCTCAAGCGGTGTCTTACAAAGACTTTGCAACACAGTGGATAAGTCCCAGGGATGAACCTCCTTAACTTGGGGACCCGCTTACGGCTGATGGATGCAAGAAATCTCTTGACCAGTGGCTCTTCTGAAAGTCTTTGATTTAAAAAGCTAGACAGAGCCGATACCTGCACCTTAAGGATACTGACTGCAAGATTTAGATCTGCTCCGGTTTGGAGGAAATCTAGGACCGCCGGGATCATGGCTCCTGACACTCTGTTATTGAGAATGTGCCAGGCCCCAAATTTTTTCCAGATTTTATTGCAAATTGCGTTAGTGGGCGGCTTCCGGCTGCTAAGAATGGCATTTATTACTTTTGTCAATAACCCTCTCTGCTCTAACAGCTCCCTCTCAGAAGCCAGGCCGTCAGAGAAAGAGAGATCACTTCTGGATGATTCACCTCTCCCAGAAATATGAGGTCTGTCCTGTAAGGCAGTCTCCAAGGCTCCGTGATGCCGAGTCTTAGTAGTCCTGAGAACCAAGACCTCCTTGGCCAGAATGGTGCTATCAGGATAACCTTCGTGCTCGACACGGATAATCTTTGGAATGAGGGCAAAAGGTGGAAACGCATACACCAGATTTGCCTCCCAGGACTGGGTTAGAGCATCTAGGCCCAGACTGAGATGATCTCTCTGTAGTGAGAAAAATTGTTCCACCTGCCTGTTCTGCCTTGTAGCAAAAAGGTCTATCTCTGGGATTCCCCACTTCTGCACTATCTGTTCGAACACTGTTTGATTCAAGCACCATTCTGTCTGAGACAGAATCTCCCTGCTTAGGACTAGGGATAAGCTGAACATGCGAACAGGCAAAAAATTTGTTCGAACACGCGAACACCGTTAAAGTCTATGGGACACGAACATGAAAAATCAAAAGTGCTCATTTTAAAGGTTAATATGCACAAGTTATTGTCATAAAAAGTGTTTGGGGACCCGGGTCCTGCCCCAGGGGACATGTATCAATGCAAAAAAAGTTTTAAAAAAAGGCAGTTTTTTCGGGAGCAGTGACTTTAATAATGCTTAAAGTGAAACAATAAAAGTGAAATATTCCTTTAAATTTCGTACCTGGGGGGTGTCTAAAGTATGCCTGTAAAGTAGCGCATGTTTCCCATGTTTAGAATTGTCTCTGCACAAAATGTAATTTGGGGGAACCCCACGCCATTTTTTTCATTTTGGCGTGGAGTTCCCCTTAATATCCATACCCCCACAACCACCGGGCAAGTGTTATGGGGATGAGGCCCTTGTCCCCATCAACATGGGGACATCCCCCCCCATGTTGAGGGCATGTGGCCTGGTATGGTTCAGGAGGGGGGGCGCTCTCTCCTCCCCCCTCTTTTCCTGCGGCCTGCCAGGTTGTGTGCTCAGATAAGGGTCTGGTATGGATTTTTGGGGGAACCCCACGCCAATTTTTTTATTTTGGCGCAGAGTTCCCCTTAATATCCATACCAGACCTGAAGGGCCTGTTTACGGAATTTTGGGGGACCCACACGCATTTTTTTTTAAATTATTTTTCAATGACTTTCCATGACTTTTCTCTGTATTGCCGGGAACCAACAATTCATTACATCCGCGAGTAGTTTTAAATGACTTCTTTTCCTTCAGAAATTATATTTTGTGCAGAGACCGTTATAAACATGGGAAACATGCGCTACTTTACAGGCATACTTTAGACACCCCCCAGGTACGAAATTTAAAGGAATATTTCACTTTTATTGTTTCACTTTAAGCATTATTAAAATCACTGCTCCCGAAAAAAACGTTAGTTTTTTAAACTTTTTTTTGCATTGATACATGTCCCCTGGGGCAGGACCCGGGTCCCCAAACACTTTTTATGACAATAACTTAGATATTGACCTTTAAAATTAGCACTTTAGATTTCTCCCATAGACTTTAAAGGGTGTTCTGCGGCTTTTCGAATTTGCCGCGAACACCCCAAATTGTTCGCTGTTCGCTGAAAGGGCGAACAGCCAATGTTCGAGTCAAACTCATGTTCGACTCCAACATAAAGCTCACCCCTACTTAGGACATCTGCCAGAGTATTTCATTACCCTTTTATGTGAATTGAAGACAGGGATAAGAGATTTGCCTTCACCCATTGAAGGATCTTTTCTGCTATCCTCATAAGACCTGGGACTCTTGTACCTCTCTGCTTGTTGATGTAACTTACTGTGGTAATATTATCCGAAAAGGACCTTCACTTGTCTTCCCCTCAGAGTCGGACCAAAGGCTACTAGAGCCTTTAGAACTGCTCTCAGTTGCCTTGCATTGTGGAGAGGCTGGCCTCCTGTCGGTTCCAGACCCCTTGGGCCATCTGTATGCCTGAATGGGCTCCCCAGCCCTGACCACTGGCATCCGTGGTGACCGCCAGAGGGCTGTGTTGGGACCAAAGTCAACCTGCAGAGAGATTTGCAGGGATCAACCACCACTCTATTGAGAGTTTTACTTCCTGCGGGATCTCTGTCTGCCTCAGAAAAGATTCCTTCCTTCCATCTCAGAGAGAAAGCATGAATGCCTGAAGTGTTCGAGTATGGAATTGTGCCAACTGGACTCCTGGGATGGCTGCTGTCATCAAACCAAGGACCCTCATTATACCTTGAACTGAGGTTTCTGTACATGCGCAGAGGCTGCTCACCTCTGCAATTATTGTTGCCACTTTTTCTTTCTTCAGAAATTTTTGGGATGTAGTCGAGTCTATTAAGTATCCTAGGAATACTATACTTTGACCACAGTACCAACTGTGACTTCTCCTGATTTACCAGCCACCCCAGCTGCTGAAGGTGTCTGATAGTTCTGCTCAGGTTCTATTTCACCTCGTCTGCTGAGTCTGCAAAAATCAGCAGGTCGTCCAGATAGGAATTTATCTGAATTCCCTCCGATCTCAGGGTCCACAGAGCTTCTGCCAGAATCTTTGTGAAGATGCGTGGTGCGGACGCCAATCCAAAGGGCAGAGCATTGAACTGAAACTAGAGGGTCTTGAACCCATTCTTCACTGTAAACCTGAGAAACTGCTTGGACTCCTTGGACTCCTTTCAAATGGGGACATGAAGATAGGCATCTCTTAGGTCCAATGAGACCATGAAGACCCCAGGGGTTAACAAATCTCTGGTGGTGTAAATTGACTCCATTTTGAATCGTTTGTACCTTACGTACATGTTCACTTGCTTCAGGTTCAAAATGAGTCGAAATTTTCCTGATGGCTTTTTTATCAGAAAAACTTGAGAATAAAACACCCCTTTTCTTAGAGATGGGAGGATGAAGCTTACCATCTTCTCCTCCAGCATACTCTGTATGAGGGAAGACATCACTGTTGCCTTCTCCACGTCTTTAGGGAGAATTGTTGGGTGACATTTTTCAGGGAGGCAGCCCAATAGCTCTATCCTGTACCACGATTTGATCAGATCCAGGATAAAACTGCTGCTGGAAATGGCCTGCCACTGTGGGAGGAAGGACCCCCAACCTTCCCCCCACATGGCCGACTGAGTCACTGGGAAGGGCCTTTTGTCTCCCTGATAGTTCCTTTCACCTGACCTCTGGAAGGGACAAAAATTATTTTTGCTGTTGTTTTTTGGGAAAAGGAAACCCTTTCTTTTTATCGGCCGACCTCTCTAGGACAGAATCTAACTCTTTACCAAAGAGCAAATCTCCATTAAAGGGGAGGGAACAGAGTTTGGCCTTTGACAATGTCTCCTCCCCAAGACTTCAGCCAGATAGCTCTCCTGGCTTCATTAATTAATGCTGTAGACCTGGCCACGAATATTACAGACTCTGTGGATGCATCTGCTATATAGGCTACTGCCTTATTTAGCATTGTTAAAGCATCCAAAATCTCTTCCCTGGTAGTATCTGACTCCAGAAGAGTGCGGAGCTGTTTAAGCCACAAATCAAGCGTACGAGCCACGCATGTAGTGGCTCGTGCTGGCTTAAAGTTAGTGGAATAGGCTTCCCATGCTTTCTTTAAATACCCTTTCGCCTTTCTGTCCATTGGCTCCTTTAGGGTGTCCTCAAAGGAAAGCTCTGAACCTTTTGAAACTTTAGATGGAGAAGTGCCCTAGACTGGACGCTTACCTCACAACTTTGTATCCTCCTCTTTGAAGGGAAACCTTCTTTTCAAATTTATAGGGAAGAAGACTCCTTTTTCTGGTCTCCTCCATTCCTGGAGTACTGTCTCTTTTAGGGATGTACGTACCGGAAAGGTTCTGCGCTGCAGGCCTGCATATAAAAGGTCATGTACAGACAACTCCTGGTTTTCTGGTTCCTCCAGCTCAAGGGTGTCGTATATAGCCTTTAATAGCTCCTCTGTTTCCTCTGAAGGAAAAAGGGATCTTTTAATCTTGCTGGGTCTCTCCTCATTACAGTCCCCCTCCTCAGACTCTGAGGCTGACTCTGAGCTCTCCTCCAGCTCCTCCAGTACTCCGTGCTGGTGGGCTGCCAGTGCCTGGGTCAGGATCATTGGCCTAACACTAGTACTGGTGCCGGAAGTACAGGGGATAGGTTCAGCAAGAGCTTCCTGCTCTCTGGGTTTAAAGGACTGTAAAGTCTGTCTCATCCCTTTCTTCATGGAGTCCATAAAACCCTTGAGGACAGGGCCTGTTTCTCCTTTGATGAGCTTGTCTATACAGTCCTGACATGCATTTTTCTTCCACCCATGAGGCATTTTCTTGGTGTCTGTTTTGTTATCTCTGGGCTCGTGGGCTTTGTCCTGTAATGAATCAAATGACAAATGCCAGCACATTACTTCCACTGAAGTAAATACCCATTAACAAAAAACACCCTGTGGATAACAAAATTCGAATCTAAGAATTTTTAAAAGTACCCATCACCGGAGCCTATATTAGTATGTGCGACACCTGTCCACCCTAAGCATACACAATAAATAGGCTCTGCAAAAAACACAATGCCCTCTGTGCCCCCACCACAGGAGGATAAGAAAAGGGAAGGAGCAGTCTGCCCCCTATTTTCTTATC
Organism: Rana muscosa; assembly: GCA_029206835.1. Taxonomy (NCBI): domain Eukaryota; kingdom Metazoa; phylum Chordata; class Amphibia; order Anura; family Ranidae; genus Rana; species Rana muscosa. The sequence goes on along the minus strand of CM055122.1, from coordinate 991,812,969 downwards.
TTAGGGCCTGAATCAACCGATGGCGCCTCCAGACCTGCTTCCATGGATTCTGGTATCTCCATGCTGCTCCTGGAAGCCTTTGGTGCCATCTTCTTATTCAAACCCCTATTTATCCTTCAGATACCCTAGCTAGGGCTTCACTTCCCGGCGTCTGGGTGTACCAAGATGGCCTCCGCCGGACTTCCTGCCATGTCACTTCCTGGAGCCAGAAGTTACCTCATCACTCTGCGCACGGTCCACATGCTGGGGATAGAGAAGCCCTGCAACATGGGGATCTCTGTAAATGGCAGAAAAAAGGCACCCGGAACATGCGGCGGCCTGCGCCTCCACCAGGAGAACACCCTGCTTTGCCATTCCTGATGGACCCACTGGATCACCTCCTCCACTCCTCACAGGTACCTCACTGAGGATACAACCATCAATCGGGAGAGGGGGTCCCTTACATTCACCCCAGACCGCTCTTTTCAGGTCTCTGGGTGGCCCAAACTGACTCATACCCCAGGAGTACTACCCCTGTTGCACTGGGTATGGATGTCGGGAGGCCCCTGCCCCCTAGCACGAAGGCCGGAAAAATAAACATCTGTTTGAAGTTCCTGACTGGCCGGAGGAAACACAAATAACTGAGGGGCTAATACATGTGTGGTGCTTTTATGATGTGGATCATGTGTTTCCTGTGCTAGGTGGGTGAAGCCTATCTCTCTGTAAGCCATCCTGGAAGATGACTTGGAAAATCAGTCTGTATATGCAGCATAGCATGCTTGTTATACTCACTGTGGAACTTTAGGGGTTAATCCTCTGCATTGTGTAAAAAGGGTGTTTTATGCATAGATCCTTCCCTCCTGCACTGACTATGTGAGGAAGGCCAGCTAACACAGACAGGGTAGCCGACCTGCACATGCTCAGTGTCTTATGCTGGAGAGAACATTTACTTGTTCTTAAAGATAGCCACAGGGGGGGTGGGCAGATGAACTATTTTCATATTACTAGGTTTAGTAGCACTTTATGGGTGGTAGAAATAAATTACATTTTGTGAGGATCCTATGCCAACCTCCCCAGGAACATGGAAGAATTCAAGAATGTATATGCTGATGAGGCTTTGACACACAGGTCCTAAAATCTAAGTCTGAACTGGGAAAAAAACTCTGCCCTATGCTGTAATAGGACCTTTCCCTTTTCTGCTCATTGAAAGCTGTGCGGTCAGTCAACAAGACAGAACAAAAAGGGGTGGACAGAGACGCAATATTTTTCTTGACAAAAAAAATGCTATTCAAATGACAAAGGTTGCGTGTCATGATTTCAGTACCTCCTCTTTTTCAATAGCTTGCGTCTCCTTAGACCAGAGTTCCTAAATGTTTAAAAAATAATTGGGACAAAGTTCTGAAGCATAGCACCAACAATATGTAGTCTGCCTTATTTAATAAAGTTCATCTGGAAATGATCCCCTCCATGCAATAACAAAAGGCCAGTGTAAAACACAGGAATGCTCTAAGAGGCTTCACTTCCAGCTAATATATTCAAAGATTAAGACAGTGTGGTTCAGACAGATGTGCACATGTGCCAGTTTCTGCTCGTCTAAGTTCCGTTGTAATGTTTAATTTATTACATTTGTACTTTCCAACAATACATCTGTGCACATCTCGTCCGTGTTCATTTTCTGTGCTTTCATTTTAGATACCTGAAAAAGAACTTGAAAACCAACTTCCTGTTTGGCACAATGCAGATGTCTTAATCCTTGGTGGATAAAAGTTTCCCCAAACGTCTACAGAACACATTCTTTGTGCCGGTGTTATATTTCATGCCCCTCTACACTCAGCTTCAATTAAACTCCTACTAAATATTTAAATGCAGGGTCTGGTAATTGGTTACAAATAATGGAACCTTAAATTAATAATAATTACACTGAAACACTCTGCACTATTCATGATGTCTGAATGCCTTTTAATCTTTTTTTTTTTTCTGTAGAAAATAGTTTAATGGAACAATGCTTTTTTTGTATTGTTCATTTTGTTTTGTTTTTTATGCCTTTCAGAAAGGTGCATTCATGTGCCAGCAGCTGACATTCTTTTAAAGTTCTTTGCCAGATTCATGCATTGATTTCAAACCCTGATGTGACTGGTGGTCTTAGGATTTAAACCCTCGCCCTCTGGCTTGGAAAGGTGAACCAGTTAGAACGCTGGATGCACGCAGAGCTGCAATTTGTATGCAAAGGGCAACCTTTCAAATATTAATTCCTTGTTGCTGTGTACAAACACACGTAAGAGGTCTTGAAATAAAAGAAATTCAATGTGCGGGGTGGCTGGGCCACTGGCTGCTTTTGTGTACACGCTTCACCATTTATATGTTCAGCATCAAAGGGCAAGAGAAAGCTCTGCCAGTGTTTCTAGAGATAAGAGTATGCCACATTCTCTATCACCGTGCTGGAAGTCTATAGGACATGACAGCATAGGTATACAGAGCAAGGATGGCATAAAAGAGAATTCTGTTTCATCCGACCCCCCACATTTTACATGCGATTTTTCAATTAAATGATAAACCCTAGGAAACCATACAATATCAACAAACATATTATAGATAAACATTGCCCAGATGGGCTTATTTAAAAAGGATTTTAACAAGCAAAAAAGTGATCAGTGCTTTGCAGACACAACATTTGACTAGGATTATACAAAAATTGGTCAAGTTATAATTCCAAGAATCAACTGCATGTGAAGGAGAAATCCAAAAATGTAAATCCCCTGCCTCCATTATACAGAACAGGTATAAGACTAGGCCAATCTGTATTTCCATTTTTTTTTTTTGCTTCTTTCTCCCATTGGTATAATTCCCCTCATCCCCCGTCATGTAGCCACAACTGGAAATGAGAGGAAATGTCTTGAAAGTGACAAGAGACAGGCAGTTGGCACTTGAATAAGTGTCCCCATTAGAAAGTTTCTTCTCTATTCCTGTTCTAGCAACAACTCAAAATTGGTTTTGGTGTCCATTTCAGTCTTATGTACATAAGGCATTGGTACAATTACAAAATAAATCTCCCCAGCAAGGCTAGACAGCAACATGACAGTGGTTCTCACCCCTCACTATTCTATCCAAAACTAAAAAAAAATAAAAAATAAAAAAAAAGATTTTTAAAAAGGTTTAGGCTTTTAATACACATTAGGTAACATAAGGTGTCAAAAAAATTGGTGACTTTGTAATTTGGACTGCGATATTTTATATAATACCTTGTAAAATAATTGCAGAGAAAATTCTACGGAAAAAAGGCTTTCAAGCATGTAAATCATGGTGCCCAGAGAGCTGGCCCAAAGGATCGCCAAGAGTTGGATACAACTGAGTGGATACTTTGAGAAAATTTAAAGCAGCAGAATAGATTTTTTTTCTTGTATGAAGAAATGCCTAAAGCCTCATATACACACGATCGGACTTCCATCTGGCTTTTCCGTGGATTTTGGTTCGAAGGGCGTTGGCCGTGAACTTGTTCTGAATACAAAGGGCACAACATTTTCAGCCAACATTCACCAAACCACATGGTTTTTCAGCTCTTTACTGTTGTCTGATGTTTAGCATTGGTTCCAAGCATGTGTGTTTGTACTTTGGATTTTAGTTGGACAGACTTGCGTACACACGATTGGATATACAGACGTAACAGATTTATTGCCCAACAATTGGTGAGCATGAATAGCTAACATTGGTTGTCGTTAATTCAGCCAACAATTGTCTGATGGAGCATATACACGGTTGGATTATCTGACACAACACGTCCATCAGACAATTATGGCCATAAAGTTGGATCGTGTGTACGAGGCTTAAGATTGTATGTGGTTTTCGTTTGGGAAAATTCATTCATTCCAAAATTGAATGGTAAAAGCAAAACGAAATTTTGAAGTACTTTCAAATGACACTTGTCAAGTCATCAACTATACTTAGACACTTTATAAAAATGTTCTTTCAGAAAACTACTAGGGTATGGACAGTTTTAGATAGCAGTAACTTCTCATTTCCTAGACCTCTGCTAGCTGCTGCTGCCTGTACTACATATTTCATACTGCCTCTTCATCAACGTGGCCATGGTAAAAGCCCAACTCAATGTAATGTCATGAATTAGCTCTATGGAATGCAGCTAAAGCAAGGGTGACAAAGGCACTATTTGACTGAGCTGCAGTGTTGCCAGCTGTTTGCGGCAAGTGAGGAAAGAGACTTTCCACTGCACACCTCAAAAGGTACCGCTTTGATGTTGCTGAGAAAACTAGTTAAAAACCACACCACTGTTACTTCTCATGCTGCATTATTTATGTTATGGTTGGTGGTTGGCAACCCGTCGATCATGATCTACTGGTCAACTGTGGGCAGGTGACTGGAAGATCACAGGGTTGAGCTTAGGTGGCTTCAGACACTAGTCAAAACCCATCTGAGCTATCCCGCCAGGAAGCTGACAACGCCGTTAGCCCATTACAGGCAATGGAGGAGTTCCTCGCTTTTGAATAGCTGTCTCCTTTAAAAGCCGGCCTTGTGTTCCTGTTGTGCTCTGGCAGTTGAGCACTGTTTTATCCAAGCTGCTCTTTGAATTTCCTGGCGCTGTTTCTCTCCTCACAACAGTTTCTGCCAGAGACAACAGAGTGGTGCTTGAGGAATGGCACACAGCAAGGCAGAATTGTGAAAAATCAGCTGTGAAGCGTTATGGAGAAATGGCAGACAGCTTTCCTGGTGCACACAGAATCTGGTGCAGCTGTGCATAGTAACCAATTAGCTTCCAATTTCAGCTTGTTCAATTAAAGCGATATTAAAGTCTTTTTTTTTTTTTTTTGTTTAAAAACAACAAGTATGTTATATACTTACCTGCTCTGTGCAGCCGTTTTGCACAGAGCAGCCCAGATCCTTCTCTTCTCGGGTCCCTCGTTGGTGCTCCTGGCCCCTCCCTCCTGCCGAGGACCCCTAAGGCAAGCAGCTTGTTATAGGGGCACCAGAGCCGAGGCTGCGTGTCTCCATTCAGACACAGAGCTTCGGCTCGGCCCTGCCCTCTCTCTCTCCTCATGGGCTCACTGACTTTGATTGACAGAAATGGGAGCCAATGGTGTCTCAGTCAATCAGGAGAGAGAGTCCCGGACAGCCAAGGCTCTTATGCAACATCACTGGATCGAGATGGGACTCAGGTAAGTATTAAGGGAGCTGAGGGGGACTGCTGCACCCAGAAGTTTTTTTTATCTTAATGCATAGAATGCATTAAGAAAAAAAAAAAAAAAACTTCTGCCTTTGGAACCACTTTAAGCTTTAACAAAATCTAGAAGCTGATTGGTTACTATGCAAAGCTGCACCAGATTATGTGTGCACTAGTTTTAGTACATCTCCCCCACAGTGAGTAACAGCAAACACACCTTTAAATATTGTGCTCTACCTGCAGTGACAGTAGTCACACAGCCATACTTCCCAAGTATTACTGATTATTCTATAGCTGCAGTTGACCCACCAACTAAGGACCCTATTTGCACGGTTAAGCTTTGCGCAGGTTGTGCTTTTTTATAGATCCCAGTTGCAACTGGCTGCATCGGCGGCCTTTGGTTACCCCCTGTTTTTCTCTCTGGTGCTCATTCCTCCTCCTGCTTCTCAGCAACTGGTTGCACCCTCTGATCACAGAGATTTAAAACATCCTCCTTCACCTTCCTTATTGGAATCTAACTTAGAAATTCCCAATAGTTTCAATTCAGTGAGGGTTCTTCTAGGGTGGGGGTCAGCAACCTGTCAAAGCCTCCTGAGCTATCCTGCAGGGAAGCTGTCAAAGCCGACACACAATCACAGGTAGAAGAGGCGTTCTCGTCTTTGATTGTCTGTCGGCTTTGACAGCTTCCTGATGGGATAGCTGAGGTGAGTCCAAACCCACCTAAGTTACTTCCCCACCTTGCTGTCCCTCCATAGGTAAACAGGGACATTGGTGTTTCTCCCTCACTTTTAAAGTGGCACAGGAAAGCTGCATGTCTAGAGCATTGTTTTTCAACTCCAGTCCTCAAAGCGCCCCAACAGGTCATGTTTTCAGGGTTTCCATTATTTTGCACAGGTGATTTGATCAGTTTCACTGCCTTGGTAATCACCACAGCGGTTTCATCTGAGGGAAATCCTGAAAACATGACCTGTTGGGGCGCCTTGAGGACTGGAGGTGAGAAACACTGGTCTTGAGCATACTACACTGATCTCTGCTGCCCCTTCTCCCCTATCCATCCCAGGTGTTTTTATGCAATATCATATGAAATGGACAGGATGGAAGAGGAGGGCAAGTGGAGATCAGTGCATCAGAGGAATGGGTCACCACCAAATCACTAACCTGCTGACCCCTGTACACGGACCAACTTGACACCTGCCCGCCACACTGCTGACCCCTGTATACTGTTCTGCTGACCTCTGTCGTCCTCCTTGCTAACCCCTGTAATCTGCCCTACATACTCATGTATGTAGGGCCCTGTACATGGTCCTAGAAACTACAGACCCCTGTACACTGCCCTAAAAGCTACAGACCCCTGTACACTGCCCTAAAAGCTACAGACCCCTGTACACTGCCCTACATACAAATTATTCCTGTACTATTGACCCCTAGACACTGCTCTATATATTACTTATACAGGCCAGGGCTTAACCCAGTCATTCAGGCCGAAATTTAGAGCAGACAGGAAGGCCCAAAACTAGTCAAGCAAGTCAGCCTGCAGTACCACTTGTCCTGCCTTCATTAAGGACTCCTATATCAGACTTGTGGGGGGTGACCAAGTCTGAAAAGTTTCTCACTGACGCCAACTTTTAAGGTAGGCGAAGTTTATATTTTTACAGTGACATTTGTTTTATTGTATTTTCTACATTTTCTCGATACCATCCTTACTTTTTGAGGCCTTGCTAGCTAGTTTCTTATTTAAGAAAGGGTGTTGCACCCTGATGATCTTGGATCTCTTCCATGTTGTCCAGAAAGATCTTCACCTCTCACAGATTGCCTACCTGTTTTAAACCACAGTTCTATTTAAAGTAATTGTTTATATGACTTATGATATTAACCACCCCAATACAGGGCACTTTCACCCCCTTCCTGCCCAAGCCATGTTTTGCGATACATAACTGCGTCGCTTTAAATGACAATTGCGCGGTCGTGCAACACTGTACCCAAACAAAATTGACGTCCATTTTTTCCCCACAAATAGAGCTTTCTTTTGGTGGTATTTGATCACCTCTGCGGTTTTTTGCGCTATAAACAAAAGAAGAGTGACAAGTCTGAAAAAAAACAAATTTTTTTAACTTTTTGCTATAATAAATATCCCATTTTATTTTTTAAAACAATTTTTTTTCTCAGTTTAGGCCGATATGTATTCTTCTACATATTTTTGGTAAAAATAAAAATAAATAAATCGCAATAAGCGTATATTGATTGGTTTGCGCAAAAGTTATAGCGTCTACAAAATAGGGGATAGATTTATAGCATTTTTATTATTATTTTTTTTACTAGTAATGGCGGAGATCTGCAATTTTTATTGCGACTGCGATTGACAATATTTTGGGAGCATTCACATTTATTCAGTGATCCGTGCTATAAACATGCGTTGATTACTGTATAAATGTGGCTGGCAGGGAAGGGGTTAACACTATGAGGGCAATCAAGGGGTTAAATATGTGTCCTAGGGAGTGATTCTAACTGTAGGGGGAGGGGACTCACAAAGGGAGGAGACCGATCGGTGTGCCGCTGTACAAGGAAAACACCATCGGTCTCCTCTCACCTGACAGGATGTGGATCTGTTCTGCTCTGTTACTGGGCAATCACGAGTGCCCAGCGGACATCGCGGCCGCCGAGAACACGCATCGGGTTCCCAGTGACGCGCACACCCCCTAGTGGCCCGGGAAGGCGAGGACGTCATACGGCGCCCGCCCAGAACGAGAGCTGCACTGTCTGGCCGTCATATGACGGCCGGCGGTGGGCAAGCGGTTAAACAAATATTAGTAGGTTCTCGATGCATCATTGCATCCTGCTCTCAACTGTCGAGATAAGATGTCAGCCATACACAAAGTGTTTACAGAGTTGACCATGGAGTTTTTTGCCTTGCACAAGGATTGTGTAGCACTACAATGCAGGAAGCAATGGCTGCATGTGTGAGGAGCAAATATGGCTTCCCAAAAACAACAAATGAGGAATATTTGGGATCTACACAACTTTTTTCATAAGAGGATTGTGGGTAGTAGATATGGTGGTTATAGTATGTTAAAAATGCTGACCAGGGATTTTCACATATTACAACCTCTACCATTTACAAAGAATAAACCAAAAACCAAAATGCAACCAGTGAGCAGCAGTTAAATGTGAAAAAACTCCTTGATGAAAGTGGAGGATAGGAAGACCTTGAAAATGATGGTCTACAGCAGCAGAAAACCATGCAGGGTTCAACTGCCATCAGTTAAATGTAAAAATTCCAGGCCAAAATTTTAAAAGCTTTGTACATAACGAAGAAGTGTTAAACTACTGACAGGTTGTATTGTTCTCTGCCTTCCTTTGGCAAGATTTATCTTTATTAAGTCCGGTCTCAGAGACCCACAGGAAACAAGTGGGAATCTCATCTTGGCAGTGGTTACCAAACAGGTGTCACCATTAGGAGCTTTCCGCTTTATTCCTGTTTCAGAGACAACTAGACAATGCTGGATATCGCCTTACTCCCTGTTTCAGTTACACAAACCGTAATAAAATCTGACAGAGGTTCTAACTCTTCACAAGTGTGTAGAAAAAAAGTTTTCCCTGAATTCTACTTCAAGAACAGCAAAGTTGGGTTCAAAGGGCCAAGTGGACCACCAAAACCAGATGACTGGAAACTAGTTTAATAGTGTTAATCTATCTGGTCTATTGTGAGTGGTCCAGTGTGGTAGCTGGTTTTCTTGACATACATCAGGTGTTCTACATCAACTATCATTTGAACGTTACAGTGTACTGGAGTATTGTTGCCAGGTGTATTCTTTTATAGGTACTCTAAAGGTTTTGTTAATTAATGCTGAAGTTATAATTTTAAATTTATATTAGTCCCATTTTTTATGTTTAAAGGGTTTGAGTTGATTGATGGCGATTATGCTTTTTATTTCATACAAATAAATGACGCTAAATTGTGCGGGGGCACAGTGGTCCACATGTCTACTTTGTAGCAGTGATGGCCTTGGTTAAGTTTTGGCTTTAAAGTAGAACTTCACTCTTCCAAATAAACATCGATTATTTTTAATCCTCATGCTCCTAGCATTAGTAAATGGATAGAAAGTTATATTTACTTGTTTTCAACTTTTTGTTACATTTCTTCAGTTACTTCCTGGCTTCTTACCTAGGTAAATGATGTAATACATCCCAGCAGTCTTCAGGAGGGGAGAAGGGGTTTTCTCAGCTAAGCACACCCTTCTGAATGCATTCCTGAGCTAAGGGCAGACGGATTCCAGGAAGTAAATGCTACATGAATAATTTGCCCTTACTTTAGATGGCCATGGCCGGAAATGCTGGGGATGTTTTTCAAAGTGATTTTTTTAACAAAATAAAGCATGGAGACATGAATCAATGGGAGAGGTTGCTTTGAATATTAAAACTTTATTAAATAGCGTTCTTGGTTTGTGGTGCTCAGATGCAGTGATTTTTACTTGTTTACCTTTTACAGGCTTTTACGGACAGTGATAATATATTATCGTAAGCTCCACCAAGTACAGGGCTGATTGAATAATCAAAAGGTATTTTGTAAAGTACTTTGCATTATGCTGTTGATAAATACTAGAAAAGAACATTAAAATACATTTATGGGGGTCTTTAATATGAAATAAGCAGGCATTTTCTTACTTCTACATCCTCAGCAAGCTGATCATTTCAGTTAAATAGTTAAAAAGAAATACTGGAATTTAAAAATGAACGAGTAGGTGGTAGACTTGCTGTGTTGCCGTATTCATTCTCCTTATTTGTCCCTCCCCTTAGGTGATGCCACAGACAAGTTAAACAGAATCATTTCAACACTCAGAGATGTGCTGTAACTATGGAGAAACTAATCTACAGCTTTCCTCGTCCCTCAATTTGCTTCTCAAAGTCAATTTTAATTCATTACCACAAAACTGCATAATTAGGGGGGTGGGCACTTTGAAAATGAAGTATTTAATTTGATGCTGGAATAAAGGCAAAATTGCGGTTAGAAGAGGCAAGTCTACTGTGTAACCATGAATACTTGTAGAAATTCAAAGGTAAGCTATAAACAGGCATACGCAGCAATACTTTCCAGCGTGAAGAGATAGGCAATAGGAGGCCAGCTTTCTAATCAGTCCTCAAAGGAGCCTGCGATAAAGAAGTGCCACTTATCCTAATTTAAATCTAATGCAGGCCTTTCACCCTTACAAAATGCAGAGAAGAATAGCTTCATTAGACTGAGACAAAAAAAAAAAAAAAAAAAAAGCCACTTGTAGACAGCTTGTACGGAAAATAACAAACGTCTTCTAAGATCGGATAATATTCTGTCAGTACAATCAAAAGAGAAGTTTTATGGTATTCAGACTGAACAAATGATTACTAAAAGAATAATTGATCAAACCAAGCTTATTCTATGGGCAATTTTTTTCTATTATGTGTGAAACAGCTAGTCATTCAACATAATGTTTCATACAAATGCTCCTTCTGTCAAATGTATAAGTTGGATGGTTATTAACAAATCTATTTCAGTGGTTAACATCAACAAAGTCATGTATAATTAAACATAATTCAGACATATTCTATTCAATGTATCACACAAGTTATGCTAGCTGTGAAATGTTATGTTGTCCACAAAACCCATGCCATGTACACACAATTAAATACACTAGTTTTTAGCCTTGTTTATTTTTATGCACATGCTGTGCATGTTTATGCGGTTTGCTACAGCCCTGACAAAAATTACTAGTAAGTTTTGCACAAATTACTGTTTTCACTGATAGTTAATAACAAGAAGCACGTGGCAATGTTTAAAATGAAATGTATAACACCATTCACATGCATGTCGATCTGTGCGTTGCTTTTGCGCAGTGTGCGGGCATTTTGTGCGTGCGTCCATTCAGAATGAGCTCCAAAGCTTATCGACACAACAAACACCACATATGACCCTCAACACACCACAGTTCATACACCCCTAAATACCTGCACTGCATTGTAGGAAAACCATGGTCATGTCTGTTCTTTTGGCATGCGGAAACATGTTGCAAGACTCATAGGAATTAGATGGACACATGCATTGCTGCACTGAAACACGCAACACAAACACACAGGCGTGAACAGTTCCAAAAATAGAGAAAAAAAACATTTTTTGCTACTGAGAGACTTAACCACTTGTTGGCAGTAATTTCTTTTGCAGCACTCCAGTAGTGAGGGGATTAAATTTCCAATGCGGCTCAACGCTAAACATTTTGGTCAATTGTAAACTTTTAAATGGGGAAAAACAAAACAAAACTCATCTTCTTGCAGAAGTAAAACCTAGTCCCATACTATTTACCCTGCATAGCATGCTCAGCTTACTTGGGGTATACCCATTTCTTTAAAGTCCAATCAGTACTAATACCCAAGTTTTAGCAGAATGTTAAAACAATCTCTGAGCAAAAAAAAAAAAAAGAAGCACAAACTAATTACTATTGCTGTGCACATTTATCACTTCAGCCCCGGAAGAATTTACCCCCTTCCTGACCAGACCACTTTTTGCGATTTGGCACTGCGCCGCTTTAACTGACAATTGCGCGGTCGTGCGACTCTGTACCCAAACAAAATTGACGTCCTTTTTTCCCCACAAATAGAGCTTTCTTTTATTGCCATTTGATCACCTCTGCGGTTTTCAATTTTTGCGCTATAAATAAAAAAAGAGCAACAATTTTGAAAAAAAAGCAATGTTTTTGACTTTTTGCTATAATAAATATCCCCCCCAAAAATAAAAAATTATATATATATATATATATATATATTAGGGCTGTGGAAATTAATTATTAATTCCTCGATCGATGAATTTTTTTGATCGATCAAAATTCTTTTGATCGGTACTCACCTCTTCCAGGTTTCAGGGAGTTCTGTCGGAGACCTGGTGATGTCACGGACACTGGCGGGGCTTGCCGTGTCCATCTGAAGGGCTCCTTTGCTGTGCCTTCATATCTGCATGCCGGCGGGACCTTACTATCTGCCACACTTCCCTCTATCAACCTGGGATTCTACAGCCATCCACTGGGAGTTGTGATAGTTCCCTTCACGGGACATCTACATGCCGACGGACTGATGTTAACCCCTCCTCATCTGGATTCAGCAGTGGTATCATTTTACACATTTTTATACCAGTATCATACTTAGCTACATGTTTTTATGACTGCTTTTGCTACCGTTTGGTATTACTCGCACCATTTTTACAGTTTATGTAGCTACATCGATTTTATCTCTAGTGCAATATTCATTTTGTTACCTACTTGAAGGCTATAAAAGTTTTAATGCTATTCCCATCGAGCGCTGCCTTTGTGTGTTTTTTGTATCCTGCTATCCATTTTTCCAGTGGTTGGTAGCTGCACTGGGAAACAGCCTGCAAGGAGGTCAGCTAAATGTAGTTGGATCTGTATGTCCGTTATAATGAATCAAAATTAGTCGATTAATCGATTAAAAAAAAAATTGATTAATCAAACATGAAAATTTTAATCAGTATCAGCCCTAATTATATATATATATATATATATATATATATATATATATATATAAATCCTCAGTTTAGGCCGATATGTACTCTTCTACATATTTTTTGTAAAAAAATAAAAAAAATCGTAATAAGCGTATATTGATTGGTTTGCACAAAAGTTATAGCGTCTCTAAAATTGGGGATAGAATTATGGCATTTTGTTTATTTTATTTTTTTATTAGTAATGGCGGCGATCTGCAATTTTTATCATGACTGCGACATTATGGCGAACACATCGGACACCTTTTGACACAATTTTGGGACCAATGTCATTTATACAGCGATCAGTGCTATAAAAATGCACTGATTACTGTGTAAATGACACTGGCAGGGAAGGGGTTAACCACTAGGGGGCGAGAAAGGGGATAAGTGTGTCCTAGGGAGCGATTCCAACTGTGGGGAGGATGGGCTACAAGTGACATGACACTGATCACTGCTCCCAATCACAGGGAGCAGTAGATCACTGTCATGTCACTAGGCAGAACAGGGAAATGCCTTGTTTTCAAAGGCATCTCCCCGTTCTGCCTCTCCGTGACATGATCACAGGCCGCCGGCGAACATCGAGTTCACGTGGGCCTGCGGGCACGGTCATGGAGAGTGCGACGGGCGCGCGCCCACCGCACGGCTTCTTGAAGGGGATGTACAGGTACGTCCATTTTCCCACCGCTGCCATTCTGCCGACGTATATCGGCATGCAGCGGTCGGCAAGTAGTTACTGTAAACTTGGGTAGTTAGTGAGAGAAGGCAGGGAGAGGGCTAAAGACTAGAAGGGGGAGGGGTAACAGTAACAGAAGTAAGGATGCTCGTAAAACTGTTAGATAGTGATTTAGAACACAGAGGTCCACATTTAGTCCATTATCTTGTGTGTAAAGTAGAATTATCATTCTTAGTTCTTCTAAAGTTCCCTTTAAGAACCAAAACATTTGTGTCTTCCGTGGTGTGGCCTGGTTGTGAGAAATTATGTCCCACAGGTGTGCAGAAATCATCTTCCTTATGTTCCTAAAAAAAAAATTAAAAATAAACTTTTCCCTGTAAGACAGTTGCATAATGTGCTAGTTTATATCACATACTAGCACACTATGAAATACTTAGAACAAAGCCCTCCAGCGGCACGCTGTCACTGCTGACAGGGCTTCCATCTTCTCCTGGTGTGACTTCCAGGTTCATGGACTCCGGCTGCACCCAGTGTGAATATCGCCCGTTTAGGAGATATTTATTTTACCTACAGGTAAGCCTTATTAAAGGCTTACCTGTAGGTAAAAAAAAATAATATCACAAAGCAAACTTCACTACCACTTTAATAGTGTGTCTCTGTAAATTAATTTTTGTTTGCAATTTCTGTTCTGTTTTGCCAACATAAAATTATTTGTTGCATTTTTTTGCATTGGATGAGCTACACAACATTAGTGGAAGTACAGGTGTATGCTCCTGTAAAAAGTACCGGAAGTACAGATGTATGCTCCTGTAATAAGTACTGGAAGCATAGGCGTGCGCACAGGGTGTGCCAGGTGTGCCCAGGAACACCCTAATCACCCTGTGCTGCACAAGATTCCCCCTGCTGATTGGCTGCAGAGAAAGGGACTCTGGAATCTCTGTCCTCAGCCCCTTTCTCTGTCTCAAAAGTGAGATATCAGGGGTCTGTTTAGGCCCCTGATATCTCACAAAAGCACCCGAATGGTGCCCCTAAAAAATTGTAAAAGAAAATAAAAAATGATTCTAAAAAAATAAATAAAAAATAAATAAATTGTAAATTATAATAATAAAAAATAAATAAAAAAAAAACTACTGACAACAGCCCCTGCCCACTGACACCATCCGCTGTTCTACTGACACTGTCCATTGCCCTACTGCACTCTCTCTCTCTCTATATATATATATATATATTTACACACACGCATGTGTGTTTGAGCTTTGGGGTGCACACCCTAATGTAATTGGCTGCGCATACCTATGACTGGAAGTACAGGTGTATGCTCCTGTAATATGTACTGGAAGTACAGGTGTATGCTCCTGTAATATGTACTGGAAGTACAGGCGTATGCTCCTGTAATATGTACTGGAAGTACAGGCGTATGCTCCTGTAATATGTACTGGAAGTACAGGCGTATGCTCCTGTAATATGTACTGGAAGTACAGGCGTATGCTCCTGTAATATGTACTGGAAGTACAGGCGTATGCTCCTGTAATAAGTACTGGAAGTACAGGCGTATGCTCCTGTAATATGTACTGGATGTACAGGTGTATGCTCCTGTAATAAGTACTGGAAGTACAGGCGTATGCTCCTGTAATATGTACTGGATGTACAGGTGTATGCTCCTGTAATATGTACTGGATGTACAGGTGTATGCTCCTGTAATAAGTACTGGATGTACAGGTGTATGCTCCTGTAATAAGTACTGGAAGTACATGTATGCTCCGGTAATAAGTACTGGAAGTACAGGTGTATGCTCCTGTAATAAGTACTGGATGTACAGGTGCTGTACATGCGCGCGCTCTCTCTCCCTCCCCCTCTCTCTCTATATATATATATATATATATATTTACCCACACACATGTGTGTTTGAGCTTTGGTGTGCACACCCTAATGTAATAAGCTGCGCATACCTATGACTGGAAGTACAGGTGTATGCTCCTGTAATAAGTACTGGAAGTACAGGCGTATGCTCCTGTAATAAGTACAGGAAGTACAGGTGTATGCTCCTGCAATAAGTACTGGAAGTACAGGTGTATGCTCCTGTAATAAGTACTGGAAGTACAGGTGTATGCTCCTGTAATAAGTACAGGAAGTACAGGTGTATGCTCCTGTAATAAGTACAGGAAGTACAGGTGTATGCTCCTGTAATAAGTACAGGAAGTACAGGTGTATGCTCCTGTAATAAGTACAGGAAGTACAGGTGTATGCTCCTGTAATAAGTACAGGAAGTACAGGTGTATGCTCCTGCAATAAGTACTGGAAGTACAGGTGTATGCTCCTGTAATAAGTACAGGAAGTACAGGTGTATGCTCCTGTAATAAGTACTGGAAGTACAGGTGTATGCTCCTGTAATAAGTACAGGAAGTACAGGTGTATGCTCCTGTAATAAGTACTGGAAGTACAGGTGTATGCTCCTGTAATATTGAAGGTCCCCTTTGTGTGTGTGTGACACTTTTTCATTGATTTTTGGTGGCAGGGTTTGGTTCCTTTATTTGTGACCTCCCATAGTCCGAATGAAGTTTCCTGCTGATTAGTTTATGTTTGAGGTTGGGTGGTTGCCTGAAAGCCACTATTGGGGGTTGTTGAAATATCTCTTTCAACATTTCACCCTTATTCTGATGGGTTGCAATTTTTGATTATCTTTCCTATTGCTGGATTATGTGTGGCTGCTAGAGGTACACGTTTTTTTTTCTCTCCTTGTATTGGAGTAGATTTTCTCGTCAGGTTTTCAGGGCTGTGTTTATGCTGGTATTGATGGTTTAGTTCTTGTAACCTTTCTTATGGAAGGAGTCTGTTAGTGTTATGAGATGTTGATTTCTGGAACTGTGGAAATAGTTGCATCTATCAGTGTATATTGAATTGTGCAGCTTGTCATCCCTCATGTATAATGTGGTGTCTAGGAGATTGACATGTGTGCTTGAATAGTCCATTTTTATTTTGATTGATAGGTCATCAAGGAGTAATTTTTTTTTAGGTTTTCTTCACCTTCTGTCTTATATTCCATTAATAAAATATATACAAAAAGTAAATATTCCTTGTAAAGAATCAAACAACATTTAAGTGTTTGCAGCAAGGTTTTCTGGCGCAGGCAAGATTTTGTGGAGTACAAAACTTTTAACTTTGGAAGTGCGCTTGAAAGTTGAGGGAATGCTTATATGCTAAAGGGAAGTAAACCCTTGGAGGTATACCTATGTACAGTCTACAGAGCATACATGACAGATTTCCTATACCCGGCAAACCTGCAACTGAAGTAATTTCTATATTATGCTGTAGGACATACACTGTCCTGATCATGACAGCTGTGACTTTAAGATAAGACCTCAGTAGGTTCATAATAAAGCAGACTGATGAAGAGCATATCTCTGGAGCTTCACCAACCAAGACAGCTCAAAGTGCTGATGTTTCACACGCCATAGTGTTTAAGGTGATATTGTCATGGGACTCCAGTGGACATACACACACACAGCAAAGGGCAAATCTGGGTGAAGTACAGAACACTCTGCTCTCTATGTATTAATGTAAAGTTCAACTAGACCCAGGCTATAGATCAATTGATTGTAAATATAAACCTAGGTGCAAGTAGCTGCCTTCAATAGAAATTATCTGAGAATTTCCACAAGTGTATACTATGCTACTACTAAGCTATTTGTGTTGGATTGACCACTTAACAAAACAAATTCCAAAATATAAAGTTATACCAGTAAGGTGCATATATATATATATATATATATACATATATATATATATATATATATATAAATAAAAAGCTACAGCCTTCCTGAATTTGGCAAAGGTGGTTTTTCAGTTTAGCAGCAAGAAAGCTATATGAAACCACTAATCTGACGATCAACTTTATAAACCAAACCTGAGTTCATTAATAGAAGGGTTGTTAAAGGGGTTGTAAAGGTATTTTTTTTTTAAATAACAAACATACCATACTTACCTCCACTGTGCAGTTCGTTTTGCACAGAGTGGCCCCGATCCTCGTCTTCTGGGGTCCCTCGGTGGCTGTTTCGGCTCCTCCCCGTAACAGCTAACCCCTGTTCTAGGAAGCGCTCTCCCAAGGGGGTTAGCTTGCAGGCGCGCTCTCATGATACAGTCAGAGGCCATAGCCGCTGACTGTATCACTCGGCCCCGCCCCCCGCATCATTGATTTTGACAGCAGCGGGAGCCAATGGCTGCGCTGCTATCAATCTCCAATGAAGAGCTGCCTCAAGCTGGGGGAAACCATTGCGGGATCGCGCACAAGGAGTTTCGTGGCTTAGGTAAGTAAAACGGGGGTCCTGGGGGGCCCGAGTGTGCAAGGTGTTTTTTCAGCTTGATGCATTAAGGTGAAAAAACACAAAGCTTTACAACCCCTTTAACGAGTGAATGCATACCAATAACAACATATATATGTTTTTTCTATATGTCACAGGTCATTGCTCCCTGCATAAGTTAGTGGCCAGGGGCAATAATTAGAGATGGAGATAAAGACTCACCAAGTGAATTCTGAATAAATGTCTGCATAGAAGTAACAGTGATGCTTAATCTGCTTATGCTTGGGGAAAGAAATAATGTGTTTGAAATAACTTATGGAGCAGATTAAACGTGTACCAATATACATATACACTATATTGTCAAAAGTATTGGGGTACCTGCATTTTCATGCACATGACCTGGAAAGGAATCAGAGTCGTAGACCGTAGGGTTCAATATTGTGTTGGTCCACCCTTTGTAGCTATAACAGCTTCAACCCTTCTGGGAAGGCTGTTCACAACGTTTAGGGGTGTGTCTATAGGAATGTTTGACTATTCTTCCAGAAGCGCATTCTCGCTCATCCATGTCTTTATGGACCTTGCTTTGTGCACTGGTGGAACAGGAAGGGGCCATGCCCAAACTGTTCCCACAAAGTTGGTAGCATGAAATTGTCCAAAATGTCTTGGTTTACCTTAAGAGTTCCCTTCACTGGAACCAAGGGGCCAAGCCCAACTCCTGAAAAACAACCCCACACCATAATCTCCCCTCCACCAAATTATTTGGACCAGTGCACAAAGCAAGGTCCATAAAGACATGGATGAGTGAGTTTGGGGTGGAGGAACTTGACTGGCCTGCACAGAGTACTGACTTCAACCCGATAGAACACCTTTGAGATGAATTAGAGCAGAGACTGCAAAGCCAGGCCTTCTCGTCCAATGTCAGTACCTGACCTCACAAAGGCGCTTCTGGAAGAATGGTTAAAACATTCACAAAGACACACTCCCAAACCATGTGGACAGCCTTCCCAGAAGAAATGAATCTGTTATAGCTGCAAAGGGTGGGCCAACTCCACATTTAACCCTACGAACTAAGACTGGGATGCCATTAAAGTTCATGTGCGTGTAAAGGCAGGTGTCGCAGAACTTTTGACAATATAATGTATGTGCATGAGGAAGGAAAAAGCCAAATTTCAAGCTACACTAAATATACGTTATCCAATTACATTCTCCATGTTGTATATGTATTGGAAAAATTTAAAACTAGTATTCGAGAAAGTAAACTGGATTTTAGAAAAAAAAGATGGAACTGGATTGGATACAAGGCACAGAGGAAGGCAGGTATGAGACAAATGTAGTGATGAACATGGAAAGAAAAACAGAAAATACACAGATGCAATATGAATGCAGTTGCTGCACTATAGGTAAATTTTTAATCTGTGCATACATTTATTAAACAAAAATTACATACAGATGCATTTGTGTATCACATATACTGAAGTAAACCTTTGCAATTTAAAAATAAAATAAAAAATACAAAACAAAAAAGGGGCCTGCAAGATGTATAAAACAAATCAAGAAAAGAATGTGTAACAAACACTTAAAAAAAAAACTTGACTTTAAACGGCCTTGATCCAATAGAAATACGAGTGGTTATTTTAAGGACAGCAACAGCATTAAAATCTGAGTTCTGCAGGCATCGGTACGTTCATCTTTTACCTATTAAATGTAATGTGTTTTTGTTTTTTTTTCAAAATAACCAGCCACTTGTTACTGAATTGAGGGGGTAAGCAGCACCTAGTACCTAGGGGTAGATTTGATGGACCACGTGACCTTTTTCTGTCTTTGCTCCTTTCTATGGTCACTCTTGTTTTTACAGACTCCTACCGCTTCACCTACCTCATCCTACTTCTCTCCTCCCCGTCCCAGGAGGGCAAGTAGAAAAACCTCACCGTAGTCTCTACTCCCAAGCAATATAGTGCTGGAGCGTTATATAATGTAGCTTTTTGCTAATGAAGATTGTGATCTTGACATCACTGAATTTTTATCATAAAACGTCACCACTAGGTCCGGCTTATAATATTTACTGATTATTTAAATATATAGGTTTTCTTAGTCCCTTGTGGGTTATCAATGTATGAATTCTTTGAAGATTAACATATTATTTTCTCTGAACTAATATCATGTTTTCCAATTAAAATGTATCACAATGGAGCATTGTGTTTAGTTGAGGGTTTAATTACTGTAATACTCTCAGGAGTAATGCAAAGTAAGTTCCTACATAAACAAAAATTAACATTTTTACACATGTAAATTCATACTGCTTTTCTGCCTTCTCCACCAATTTACTGCTATCTCTGTGCTGCTTAACATTAATGGAATCTGACACCAAGAAGTACAGCCGGATTAAAATTGCATTTTCCCAGAACATTGAAATCTCACTGATATGAGTCCTGACACTTGACATCACTGACGTTATGTATAATAAAAATAATAATGTGTGATAAATACTGAATAGCAAATTCTGCAACAGTTATTTGGCTCACACAGGCATCAGTATCCATTAAAAATACAATTTACTCTGATGTAGAATATACGTTTTCACCTGTATGTAAAATTGTTGTTGTTTTTGGTAGTGTAGGTAAACGTAATTTAAAATGATTATTCACAAATTTAAATCGTAAATTTTTATTTCACAATGTGGTGAATTAGGCTAGGTTCACACGTCTGCTGTTTGCAGTCAGTTTTTAAAAGAAGTCCGGTGCAGCTTTGTTCACCGGTTCAGGTGTAATTCAGGTGCAATTTTTTACTTGAATTTGAACTTGAACCAGACCTAAAATTGCACAAGACTATTTTACAAAATGGACTGCGGACATGTGTGATCCAGCTCAATTGCAAGCCAGTCCGTTTCACACGTTATGAATCGGATGCAGTTCAAAACACATCCGATTCACATATGTGTGTGTGAACCGAGCCTTATTGTGTTGCTTTAAGACACATAATGCATGCATTTATTTTAAATAAAAATATATGCTGCCCATTGCCAAATCTCAAATAGCAAACTATGTATTGTTGTACATGTATGGATTTGGTCATAGGCCCATACAAAAGCAAACAATGTATTGCAACACACATTTTAGTTTTGGATAAAGTTTATGCAAGTACTGGTCTATATCCATGTACAGCCATTGATTCTTATGGGTAACTGTTTGCAGCACCTAAGGCTTCCAGGTGGGGAAATGCACTTGAATTTAATGTCATATGGCCCCAGGCACTCGTTTACACGAGGCCATAGATGGTTCAAAATTTCGATCCATGTATGGGAACGCTGGTTGTACTGAAGTCGATCCATTGAATTCTGATGGCTGGGAAACCTCTCGTGGTCAGAATACAATATCTCTGCGGTAGGGATTCATTCAGTGTTGATGTGGGAATCCAGCAATTTTCTTGGTTAATGTATGGACTGCCTAGGACCCCTTTCACACTGAGGGCGTATTGCAGGCGCTATAGCATTAAAAATAGCGCCTGCAATCCACCCTCAAACAGCTGCTTCATCGTCTCCAGTGTGAAAGCCCGAGGGATTTCACACTGGAGCGTTGCGCTAGCAGGACGGTAAAAAAAGTCCTGCTAGCCGCATCTTTGGGGCAGTGAAGGACCGGTGTGTTTACCGCTCCTGCCCATTGAAATCAATGGGACAGCGCGGCTATACCGCCCGCAATGCGCTGCTTCAGCGGCGCACTGCGGGCGGTTTTAACCCTTTCTCGGCCTTGCGGGCGGTCGCGGGCGGTTTTAACCCTTTCTCGGCCGCTAGCGGGAGTTAAAAGCACCCCGCTAGCGGCCGAAATGCGCCGCAAATCCGCCCATAGCATCGGCGGTAAAAATAGCAGAGTTTTACCGCCGACGCTATGGGCGGCTCAGTGTGAAAGGGGTCTAAGAGAGGTTTTCTCTTACTTTGGAGAGATCGCCTCTCAATTCTGCTTGTGTTTTTGAACACGAAGGAAAAAACTCCCCAATTGGCCAAAAAAAATAAAAAATACAAAAACTTGTCACAG
This sequence comes from Rana muscosa, assembly GCA_029206835.1. Taxonomy (NCBI): domain Eukaryota; kingdom Metazoa; phylum Chordata; class Amphibia; order Anura; family Ranidae; genus Rana; species Rana muscosa. The sequence goes on along the minus strand of CM055122.1, from coordinate 991,791,302 downwards.
ATTAACTATTCTTTATTGCAAAACAAAAAAAAAGTTTTAACTTTAAATATGAAATAAAAAATGGAAATAGGCGCCAAATAATAAATTAATACATCAATAAAATAATTATTACTAGTGCAGCTCCAAAAGTAGTGGATACTAATACATAGTGAAGAAAACGATATAAGGGTGCAACAAGTAAATAATGCCCATAAACACCAAATATATGAAAAATATTCAAAGAAATAATTGCAGAAATAGGCTAATAAAGCTGTAATCAAAGTGATCGGAATCCAACCACCGTGCTCTTGAAAGGGTGCAATATATAGAATAAGTGCTTCACCCGACGTGACACTCAAATGTGCTCACCAGACATATTCGGCCATAAATGACCATCAGGCATATAACAAATAAGTATGCAGTTTACTAAATAAGTGCTTCACCCGACGTGACACTCAAATGTGCTCACCGGAAATATTCGGCCATAAATGACCATCAGGCATTTAACAGGTACTCTTGATTCCCGATCACTCCAATCTCCAGTGGATCAATCAAAGTAACTTCTTTTATAAACAGGATGGATATTTTTCCTAATGACGCATACCTTGCGTCTGCCATTCCTCCTTGCAGATCCTCTCCAGTTCTGTCAGGTTGGATGGTAAACGTTGGACAGCCATTTTTAGGTCTCTCCAGAGATGCTCAATTGGGTTTAAGTCAGGGCTCTGGCTGGGCCATTCAAGAACAGTCACGGAGTTGTTGTGAAGCCACTTCTTTGTTATTCTACCTGTGTGCTTAGGGTCATTGTCTTGTTGGAAGGTAAACCTTTGGCCCAGTCTGAGGTCCTGCGCACTCTGAAGAAGGTTTTCGTCCAGGATATCCCTGTACTTGGCCGCATTCATCTTTCCCTCGATTGCAACCAGTCGTCCTGTCCCTGCAGCTGAAAAACACCCCCACAGCATGATGCTGCCACCACCATGCTTCACTGTTGGGACTGTATTGGACAGGTGATTAGCAGTGCCTGGTTTTCTCCACACATACCGCTTAGAATTAAGGCCAAAAAGTTCTATCTTGGTCTCATCAGACCAAAGAATCTTATTTCTCACCATCTTGGAGTCCTTCAGGTGTTTTTTTAGCAAACTCCATGTGGTCTTTCATGTGTCTTGCACTGAGAGGCTTCCGTCGGGCCACTCTGCCATAAAGCCCTGACTGGTGGAGGGCTGCAGTGATGGTTGACTCTCTACAACTTTCTCCCATCTCCTGACTGCATGTCTGGAGCTCAGCCACAGTGATCTTTGGGTTCTTCTTTACCTCTCTCACCAAGGCTCTTCTCCCCCGATAGCTCAGTTTGGCCGGACGGCCAGCTCTAGGAAGGGTTCTGGTCATCCCAAACATCTTCCATTTAAGGATTATGGAGGCCACTGTGCTCTTAGGAACCTTAAGTGCAGCAGAATTTTTTTGTAACCTTGGCCAGATCTGTGCCTTGCCACAATTCTGTCTGAGCTCTTCAGGCAGTTCCTTTGACCTCGTGATTCTCATTTGCTCTGACAAGCACTGTGAGCTGTAAGGTCTTATATGGAGAGGTGTGTGGCTTTCCTAATCAAGTCCAATCAGTATAATCAAACACAGCTGGACTCAAATGAAGGTGTAGAACCATCTCAAAGATGATCAGAAGAAATGGACAGCACCTGAGTTAAATATATGAGTGTCACAGCAAAGGGTCTGAATACTTAGGACCATGTGATATTTCAGTTTTTCTTTAATAAATCTGCAAAAATTTCAACAATTCTGTCTTAAATGATTTTAGCAAATGGCTGCAATATAACAAAGAGTGAAAAATTTAAGGGGGTCTGAATACTTTCCGTACCCACTGTATATGTAAAAAACAGCCTTGATGGGTGGATGTCAGTCTGGAGGAGCAAGCATTCCTAAACAAGCTGCATTTTCATGTATGCTGCCCTAGATGACACCCATATGTGACACTAAGCCTCCATGATTGAAAGAACTAAAATCCAATTAACGAACGGGATGGAACAGGGATAGTTACGGCTGGGGAGGAAAGATTTGTAAAGATGGACATCCTCCAGCCAGAAAATACACTGGGCTCTAACCGGCTAGTTGCGATTTCGATATTTTTGCTGGATTTCTGCAAAACACTAATGTAGAATACCTTATAGATTTCTTTTTTGAAAATTGAAAGCCAACTTCCCTGTTCATAAATATATACCGTATGCTCAGAGGAAGTGCCCATGTTGCACTGTTAATGCCTTTAATAACAATGAGCTTGGTTAGACTGTTCCTTCAGCATGTTCTTATATTTACAGGTAATGAAAAGAGAAAATAAAAAAACGCATCCAAGTCTGTTATGAGATTACTAAATTCTGAAACGGAGTCTGCCAATATAAAAGAAAAACAGCTTTTGTTAACTTTAACCAATGTCTTTAGTGAGTTCCTTCTGTTTAATCTTGCAGTTAAATAATCAAGTTACAGCAGATGTAGCAATAGCCCTTTACCTTTTTTCCCTATAAATATCTATCCTAACGCATTATTTATATACAGTATGACGGATCTCTTTTACTATGATCCCTTGGAAAGCAGGAGGGAAAGGGGGAGGCTGTCTAGAAAGCTGGCCCCGATATAAAGACACGGAATAAGCAATGCTAAATAATGCTGCACAAAGTTGCAGACAGTTCGGCTAGAGGCCAGAAAATGAATCCAATTTTTCATTCTGTCATAAATATTTCAGTGCAAATGTTCCTGATTTGCTGCAACTGTGGTTAAGCAAAGGGCCTCCATGTGAATATTAAAATAAAAAGAAAAGGGAAAAATGTAAAAAAAAAAAAGTTAGCAGCTAATTAATTTCTTATCGTTTTGTGGAGGAAAAAAATAGAAATATTAAACAGTGTGGTGTATCATGACACAAACAAGCAAGGGGAAAAAAAAAAACATTTATCCTGCTCTTCCTCTGACAGTTTCTCATAAAATATCTGCAGTCCATCTATCTTTTAGTACTTCAGGCTCCTCTGGAGAGCAGAAAATAGTAGTTTAAAGCTCACTTCAGTGCCAGTCTGCAGGAGATTGCTTTCCACAGGACTCCTGCTGATGGAGGCCTAGGGGAAGAGGCCTAGGAGTTATTCAATCAGCTCAAGACTCTGGGGCGGCTGGGGGTCCTTTGAGGGCTGATTATAAAGCTGCCCTCCTGTTGCCTGCCTCAGAACAGAACAAAATGAGCAGCCTCTTGCTGAGCAGATTCTGTGAGAAGGAATTTCACCTGTCATAGAGTTTGTCAGAATTTCAGGATTTATCTTTGTGCAAAATTAATAAAACACCAGCCTGGATTTCAGTCCAACTACTCGGCTGTGTCATCTCACGGCGATCTTTCACCTAAAAAGTGCGGGGGAACCAAGATAAAGTCATCTTTGCCCTACTTAAGCTGGGAACTTCTGTAGCATTGCCAGTAGCATAGCAAAAAAAAAAAAAATGTACTTGGAAGGTGAAGAATTATGAAGAATCAGATTTTTTTTTTTTTTTGTCGAATTTACAATCTTCCTTATGACATACATCCAGGGGTTATTTAAATGCTTTACCTCAGGGCATACAGGCCAAGTCATACTATTATACAAACTTTATAAATAAGACATGATATGAATTTTTTAAGCACAATTGATAAAAACAGGGTGGACATAAAAGTATTTAGGATACACTTTAGTTGAGAAGTGGTAGAAAGAGGATCTTCAAAACAATGGACTTTTTTTTTGATAGACAGGGATTCCTAAATGATCATCATGCTCATGTGACGAGGTGTATAATGATACAAGTGAACCAGCAAAACTGAATTTTACAGATTACTGGGAACATTTCAAGCCTCCAAGACAAGCTACAGGATGCTAAAGACAACAATTGTGGCTTTATTCATTCATATTATTTTTTCTATTAGTTGAATTAGATAGACTTGTGTCTTTATTCAAACTATGTGACTGAGTCCTTCCCACCTCTAGGTCAAAAGGGATTGCTATCCTTCTAAGGTGGGGAATTTTGCTTGCTTTGGGGGCAGAAGGTGCGGTAGGTGTATTTAATTAATGGAGTCTGTGGGAAAAAAGAAAGTTGTTCTCACTCTACCTCATCTTTTCTGTATCCTTTTGTTCTTTGCCTTGTTTAACTCCCCTTTATCTCCCTGAAATGTTCTTGTGGTCAGATTTTGTTGAGGCTTGGCCAATTCTTATTCAATCAGAGCCAACAATATTAGCTCTTCTGAAATGTGTGAGCCTTTTAATTCTATCCTAGTCTTACCATCTGTCTTAAAGAGTTTCTCTACAAGGGAACCTAAGGTAGAATTTCAGAAATTATGCTTCCTATTCCCTGTTTAAATGGTCTGGTCTACTAAAGCCCTGTACACACGATCGGATTTCCTATGGATTCTAATCCAATGGATTTTTTCATCGGAAATCCGATGAAGCTGACTTCCATCAGTCTTGCCTACACACCATCAGTTCAAAAATCCGACCGTCCCAAACGCGGTGACGTAAAACACTCTGACAAGCCGAGAAAAATGAAGTTCAATGCTTCTGAGCATGCGTCGACTTGATTCTGAGCATGCGTGGGTTTTTTGTCCAATGGAGTTCCACACAGACTATCAGAATTTGCTATTGGTTTTTTTCCCCATCGGATAAATTTAAAACATGTTCTATTTTTTCTCACCGATGGAAAAAAGACCGATGGGGCCCATACATGGTCGGTTTGTCCGATTAGAAAAGTCCATCGGACTGTTTTCATCGGTAAAACCGATCGTGTGTACACGGCATAAGCCTTCTTCTCTGCATTACCGATTGCCCCTATTTCCTTTCCAAAGCACTGCTTCCAGGCATTGATAGCAGCAATAAACAATACATGTACAATTCCAGTGATACTGTACCCTCTGCTCCTTGTTGTCAGGTAATCTGCACTTCCTACCATTTATTCTAGGCAAGCAGTAAGCGAACACAGGGAGACCAACTTTTTTTGAGTGAAGAGGATTCATAATACAGTGCCTTGAAAAAGTATTCACACCCCTTAAAATTTTTCCACATTTTGTCATGTTACAACCAAAAACGTAAATGTATTTTATTGGGATTTTATGTGATAGACTTACACCAAGTGGCACATAATTGTGAAGTGAAAGTAGGACTGTCCTTCATAAAGGTCACAAGAGTATAGCCCTTGTGGACTACACACAACTGGAGTGAAATGGGTGCAAAAGGAATAACAATACAAATAAAACAGTCCAAACAATATGTGCAAAATTGAATGGGTGTCAAATTGGATGGGTGTCTTCTCATGGAGAGCGAAGATGTCTCTACCGCAATATTGACTGATAGAAGAACCCCAATGTTGGTGGTGGAACTCACAACACAAGATACAAATGATGTAGTTGGGTACTCTTACAACAGATGGTGGACCCACCTGTCATACGACAGTGGGTCAGTAAGGCTTAATGGTCTCCGTGACCAGGACCGATGAAGCTGGATGCCGTGGATACCTCAGGCCGTCTCAGGCAGGATGGTTCAATACACGGATCACACGATGGAATTCCTTCAACAAAAGTGATCACAAAAAGGATAATAAAAGCAATGTGGGGTGCGACATAGGCAAGCTTGCCTATGTTGCACCCCACATTGCTTTTATTATCCTTTTTGTGTTCACTTTTGTTGAAGGAATTCCATCGTGTGATCCGTGTATTGAACCATCCTGCCTGAGACGGCCAGAGGTATCCACGGCATCCAGCTTCATCGGTCCTGGTCACGGAGACCATTAAGCCTTACTGACCCACTGTCGTATGACAGGTGGGTCCACCATCTGTTGTAAGAGTACCCAACTACATCATTTGTATCTTGTGTTGCGAGTTCCACCACCAACATTGGGGTTCTTCTATCAGTCAATATTGCGGTAGAGACATCTTCGCTCTCCATGAGAAGACACCCATCCAATTTGACACCCATTCAATTTTGCACATATTGTTTGGACTGTTTTATTTGTATTGTTATTCCTTTTGCACCCATTTCACTCCAGTTGCGTGCAGTCCACAAGGGCTATACTCTTGTGACCTTTATGAAGGACAGTCCTACTGTCATGGCTGCCCATTGGAGTTGATTTTTTCATGGACTTTATTTATACATTTGTTTACCCACTAGTATATGGTGGGCTTTCAGAATATTTTTTAAGTCATTTATGTTGTTCACTGCTGCCCACTGGCAGTAATTTTAGTAATATTTTTAGCGCTGCACTATTTGTTTACAACTGCAAACCTACCAAGTTATGGCTGTCCACCTAAACTGACAGGCCGGCCAAGGGAAGCATTAATCAGAGAAGCAGCCAAGAGGCCCATGGTAACTCTGCAGGAGCTGCAGAGATTCACAGCTTGGGTGCGAAAATCTGTCCACAGGACAACTATTAGTCATGCACTCCACAAATCTGGCGTTTATGGAAGAATGGCAAGAAGAAAGCCATTGTTAAAAGAATGCCTTAAGTCATCCCATTTGCAGTTTGCGAGAAGCCATGTGGGGGACACAGCAAACATGTGGAAGAAGGTGCTCTGGTCAGATGAGACCAAAATTTTACTTTTTTGGCTTAAAAGCAAAACGCTATGTGTGACATAAAACTAACAATGCATATTACCCAGAACACACCATCGCCACCGTGAAACATGGTGGTGGCAGCATCATCATGTTGCAGGGATGCTTTTCTTCAGCAGGGACAGAAGCTGCTCAGAGTTGATTGGAAGATGGATGGAGCCAAATATAGGACAATCTTAGAAGAAAACCTAATAAAGTCTGCAAAATACTTGACTGGGGAGGAGGTTCACCTTTCAGCAGGACAATGACAATGACCCCAAACATACAGCCAGAGCTACAATAGTATGGTTTAGATCAAAGGATATTCATGTGTAAGAATGGCCCAGTCAAAGTCCAGACCTAAACCCAATTGAGAATCTGTGGCAAGACTTGAAAATTGCTGTTCACAGATGCTCGCCATCCAATCTGACAGAACTTGAGCTATTTTGCAAAGCTGGTAGACACACCCAAAAAGACTTGCAGCTGTAATTGCAGTGAAAGGTGGTTCTACAAAGTATTGACCTGGGGGGGGGGGGGGGGGCTGAACACAAATGCACACCACACTTTTCACATATTTGTAAAAAAAAATTGAAAACCATTTATAATTTTCCTTCCACTTCACAATTATGTGCCACTGTGTTGGGCTATCACATAAAATCCCAACAAAAACATGATTTTGATTGCAACATGACAAAATGTGGAAAAAATGGGTATGAATACTTTTTTCAAGACACTGTATACAGACTAACCTCTCACCAAGCCGTGCCATATAATACCTACAGCAAGCAGTGCCATAAAATATGGCAGCACCCATGGTAGAGAGCATGGGAGAACAGGGCACAATAAAGGGAGACCCCTGAAAACTTGCTTAGGGCATTGGTGAGCTTATATTGGCTAAAACAATGTTCCAACAGCGTCAACATGTTGAGACTGGCAAACGAAAATGGATGGCTATTCATTTCATAGGAAAGTTTTTTTTTTTTTTTTTTTTACATTTTAATAACCAATAGTATTTCAATAAAGAATAATCAAAACACTGTACTTGAACTTCGAATTATATAGTAGACCATAATCAAGAACCGGCTAAAGTTGATGTTCACCTGGTGGGACACAAAGCTAGCACAGCAAGAAAAGTAGGAAAACTATGCCAACAGATACGTTTCTGGGTAAAAGTGGGGTGTAGAACTGCCCAAATTTCAGCTCTTGCCACACTTACATATGCACTACAATGTAGTCAAAGCTGTAAGGGAGTTGTACAATCTGGCAAAACAATGTTTCTATAATTATGTTCAAGAAAGAAAGAGGTGTGCAAACTACACCAGTAAATTATGTGATGATCCGAAAGTTACCGATTAATTTTGATCCAAGACCGAGCCCGTCCAAACTAAGGACCATGAATTAATGACCATATACAAAAAAGATCTTCCACTATCCAACCTGTTACAACTTATGGTCTGGTGAATGTGCATTCGATTAAGGTGGTGGCACGCTGTGTTTTTGCTACACTACAAGGATCTGCTGGATGGTGGAAGATCATTTTTACCTGAATAGATGACATTTGGCACATTGAACAATGGGGTTTATTTACTAAAGGCACATCTGCTGTGCACTACAAGTGCACTTGGAAGAGCAGTTGCTGTAGATCTGAGAAGGACATGCAAGGAAAATAAAAAAACAAAGATTTTGCTTGCACATGATTAGATGGTAGAAATCACCAGAGATTCCCTTCATATCAAATCTTTCCCTCAGATCTACAGCGACTGCCCTTCCAAGTGCACTTGTAGTTCACAGTGGATTTTCCTTTAGTAAATCAACTCCAATGTTTACTTATTTTTTATTTTTTTGTATGTTATATTTACTGGCACTGCATCGTTTTACGATATTGTAAGTTTTTATATTTGGGTATATCAAATTTTGTTTGCCAGCAGCCACACATGTTATCACAGCAGATTCATTACAATACGTTTATAAAGACCATGAATGTCTGCTCAGACAAGTCTGTACAGTCTAGTTCTGAAGTTATGCTCTAAACTGCAACTTTACTTTAGGATGTGGACTAAAGAATTATAGTCTATGTCTGATTTAAAACACATAGGAATAAGGAGACAAACAACAAATTGTTATGACTCCAGCAGTAATCCTTATTTTCACTATACAAATGTCCAGTGCTGCAAAATGTAAAGCAGCTATCCTCTAATTATTACCGTATATGAAATGTTTAAAGATAACACTGGAAAGAGAAATGACTACGGATGAGTGTTGACATTAGCAAGTGTTAAAATGAATTTAAATTCATAGACACCCCTTGATAAAATTTAATTCCCTCTAACACCTAGGAGGATAACACATTTCCATACAGAAATAGCACCCAGCAGCGTCAGTGAATGCACAGAGACCAGGAGGCAGAGGATCAGGGTGCTGTCAGCAGGTCCCTGCAGAAATGCATTAACTCCACAGAAAGAGATAAGCAATTCCCAATGGTACCTTCATGAATTATAACTGAGCGCATGACAGCAAGGTCTGAGTGCTTATCTTACTAATGCTTCACCAACATGATTCTCTATTGCAAATGAAAAACAAATATATTAAATACAAAGGGCAGACAGGAAGATATGTTCGATGTCATATTTGGAAACACTGAAAAAACGAAATTGCTAGAAAGATTAAAATGCAGTTATGTCTTCGGATACACACGTGTTCAATTCAACATAAAGCAAGGTCTCAGGAATACAGTAAATACAATAGTGGGCACATATGAATTAAATTCTAGTAAAGGTTTTATCTCTTATCAGGTGTCTATGATCTAGTTTGGAAAAACTGTCTAAAGAATGGTCTTTTTATGTAAGATGATACTATTCACATGTCACTTTCACACAAGGTGTTCATTGTCTATGAGAAGAGCCATAGAAATTATTACTTTATGCCATATGGCCAACTCTACACCCAGACCTGGTTTATAGCACACAATTGGTTTAAATATAGAGCCATGTATCCAACGTGCATGCAGCCTACGAGCTGACTAGTCCTAATTAGTGCAGTTCAGCAAGATATGTTAACCACTCACTAAAGACCAACTTTCACAAATGAAAGTATCTGAAGATAAGATGTATAGTAGTCTGAGGAAGAGGAAGCTCTCCCCGAAATGCATTTTGTTCACCCTTGTGGTGAGGAAAAGCTTAGTAAAGTACACACAACAGCCTTCATCCGGTCCGACACAGAGTGGCATATCGGTCCGGCACAGAGCACAGCTTCCTACACCACACTTGTCAAAAGGAAAATATGCTGATTCACTCCCTGTATGATCCATTGGCTGTATACCGGTCTGTGACTGCTTTCTGCTCCTGCATCACTTGTAAATGCATTTCTACCCAATAAATAGTTTATTATTAGTCGAATTACTACACTATCAGAACTGTCTTTGTGCTGTTCTGTCTTAGACCATGCAAACTATGTACTTTTTTTATACACAGTGAATACAAGCACTATAACATGCCCTTATAGGCACATCCTGTCATCACTTCAAGTGGAAGTTCACCCTAAAGCCTCGCACACACGGCCGAGATTCTTGTCAGGAAAAAAATGTTGTTTTTCTTGGCAAGAAACTTGTCCCGGCCGAGTGTACACATGTACGATTCAAAAGAACCGCCGTTCTTTTGAATGGCACGAACGCGGTGACGTCATCGACTATGACAAGCTTGCCGCCATCTTGCTACACCCTATGCCTAGGAAGCTACCACGCATGCGTCAAACTCATTTAGAGCATGCGCGGGTTTCCACGGTGACAGGCAAGTGTACACACGCTCTGGTTTCTCGTCGAGAAACAGGCCGACGAGATTCTCGACGAGAAAAAAGACAGCAGGTGGTCTTTTTTCTCATCGGGGAATCTGGGCAGTTTTCTTGACGAGAAAACTGAAACCCGCGTACACACAGCCGGTTTTCTCAGCAAGAAAGCTCTCCCGGCAGTTTTCTTGTCGTTTTTTGCAGAGAAAACCGGTCGGGTGTACGCGGCCTCACACTAAAATCTCTAAATGGCATCCACAATCTAAGACTAACCTATCTAGCCCTGTAAAGAAGAAATCGCTATACATATCTTTTCTGAAGCCCATCTGGTCCGGTATCCAGTGGCGGAAACTCTGCAGAAGAGACAGCCAGCAACAGAAAGGTCTGGGAAGTGACGTCACCCATAGAGTTACTATGGGGCTTCTGTTGTCAGCTACTTCCTGTGAACACACCTCCACAGAGAAGCCGCTGCTGACAGCTTTGCTAGGACCAGACTGGAGCGGCTTCAGAAAAGGTATGTATATAGATTTCTTCTTTACAGGGCTAGATAGGTTAGTCTTAAGCCTCGTACACACGCTTAGATTTTCAGACAACCGAACATCCGTTTTTTGTGGCAGGCTAGTCTCATGTCGAAAGTGAAGAGGTTACTCACAATACGAAGATTTTCGTACAACAGAATACAATGTCAGAAGTGACGTAATGTGTTAAATAGTTTTGTATAAGATCTTTAATTTCTGAGCATGCGTAGTCCTGCTCTTACGATTTTATTCGTACGAAAACCGTACTAATGATATTAAATTCAGACCTTGAGTTCACAACCGAAAAAAATGTTATAGTCTGCACATCCATCTTTTGTCTGTTGGCTGTTGAAAGCACTGTACTAATGATCCGAAAATCGGCAGACAGTAACTCATCATACAAATTTTTTCATCTGATTTTCGTATCGTGTGTACGGGCCTTTAGATTTTGGCTGCAAGTAGATTTAGAGATTTTAGCATTAGGGTGAACTACTTTAAGCTTTACAGAGTATTCACCATCTAAGTGGGACTGTGTCGCCTAAAAGAAACCAGTTCCCTTACCAGTGTGATGATGCTCTCCTATCTGTGGAATGGTGAATTGGTCTGTCTATGTATTTCTAAACTGTAGTGGAGAAAAGGATGGCTTCATTGTCTGGTCAGGTATTCTGCACAATAGGGCAAATCATACTTTTGTTTTCTGAACTGGGCATTTAGCAGGTTTGCTGGAGTTCAGATCTACACATTTCCTATTTGAATTATTAGGTATACAGTGTGTTGATTTGAGCTGGCAGACATTTTTAGTTAATTATACATATTACTACCATCCAGTGTTCCTAGTTCTCCTGCCATGGACCATTGCCTATAACAAAGCTAACCTAAAAGAGAACACCTACAAGCTATTTTTAAAAATCCTTCCGTCAAGATTTAGTGAATTACCATGCCCAATTAACCACTTCAATACTGGGCACTTTTACCCCCTTCCTGCCCAGGCCAATTTTCACCTTTCAGCGCTGTCACACTTTGAATGACAATTGTGCGGTCATGCAACACTGTACCCAAACTAAATTTTTATCATTTTGTTCACACAAACAGAGATTTCTTTTGGTGGTATTTAATCACCATGGGGTTTATTTTTTGAGGGCCTTCAGAATCCCCAAGTGCATTGACTTTTTTGGTCCTTCTAATCTGTAAATATACCTGGACCATAGCAGAGAAATATGGCTGTGTACTTATCTTTGATGGTACAGCTTTAGAGTGAACTTCGGTCCCAGCCTCACTGCAGCGAGGTACGTCATTTCCTCTTCTGGCTCTGCCCTTCCTCCCCCCCCCACTGCCTTTTGTGTGTGTTCCAGAAGACGATGGGGCATTCAGAAAGTGCTGCACGACTCGCGCATGCGCAATAGGAAACCAGCTGTGAAGCCTAAAGGCTCCACTGCTGGTTTCCCCTGGTTACAATGGCGGCGCCTGCACCTGATCCGATGGACAGATTGGTCTCGAGGGGCCGACATCGCAGGCTCCCTGGACAGGTAAGTGTCCTTATTAAAAGTCAGCAGCTACAGTATTTGTAGCTGCTGATTTTTAAAAAAAAAAACATTTTTAAGGGTGGAACTCTGCTTTAAGTCAGAGTACTTGATATAGTAATGCTTATTTAGGGACAGTGGTTTGCTAAAGTGTTAAAGGAAGGATTTTTAAAAATGGCTTGTATTTTCATTTTTTGATTAGATTATGGACTCAGTAGACTATTTAAAAATGAACTGAACACTGAAAGCCAAGTAAAAACTAAGCTTGGGTTGCCGACTAAAAAGGCAGGCAGAGGGCAAAAGGAATACTAGATAGCATTATCACTGTAGACTTCTTGCAGCGGTCATTTCCCCATTACTCATTCTGTACTGTGTCCTGTGTGAAGGTGGCCATCTTGGTAGAGGTGGGGCCATGCTTTCTCATGTCAGAGCCTGCAGCAATCGCAACACTAAAAAGCACAGAGATGACATCGCCAAATCTAATGCCTAAGAGGTTCAAAGCAGTAAAAAGCAACAGGGACTTGGATATCACTCTGCAGATATACAGCTATAAGGTTGGATGCACAGTAGTGTGTAGACACACTTACATACCAGGAAGTACACTGCTATTTTTTAGAAGGAATTGAAGACAAAGGGTATGCACATTGTGAGTTCAGTTCCACTTTGATAGGAGACTTAACACTTGGGATTCAGTTTCTTACCCAGGTATTTTTCTGATTCGTTTCTTTTAAACACACAATTCTGTGCAATGCCTCTATAAAGTTTATTGAAAATCTGACATCTTATGTAAAGCAATTCAGCGCAATCATGTAAATGCTTACTTGCTTTACTGTCATTTGCAAAAGTATTACTAGTATTAAACAGAACCCATAAGGCTGGCATACAACAAAAGTAAAACCATTAAAGCCCAGAAATCAGTTGCAGTTGGAAACTCTACAATAAAAGGCAAAAGCTAGTCTTTATTCGATAATGTCATCCTTTCATGGATAGATACTTTTTAAAGAAAATGTAAATGTTTTATACCCCAGGAGAGGCCAAGTCTTGCCCACTGCACAATCCTGGTAATGGCAGTGCAGTTTGTTTCTTTGGAGTCGTTTAAAATTACACGGTTTTAAAGGATTATTTTACCCTGCCTATTCAGAGGAAGCTTAAGACCTCCGTTTTATTTTCTTCTTCTAAATGAAGACACCGCAAGCATTGCTTTTAAGCACAATTCATCTTCTCTGCAACATTTCAGCCTTTTCGAGGCAGCTCAGCGCCCTCCTCCTTTCTCTGGCTTGCTTCCTCCTAAACTCTGGAGCCCTACTAGGTGTAGCTTCAGGGCAGAAAGGATGTTACATGCTGTGCCTAGCTGCAAATACTACAATAAAAGATAGCGCTGTGGATTCCTTGTACGCTCAGGTTGACGACTCAACTGCCTGATTGAGCAAACTCAATCAAGGGAAGACAAATCAATATTTCTCTAGATACACACAGCGGTTGACAGTTTCATTTGGATGTCCAAATTATCCAATGAACGTTCTACATCTGAATACTACTGAAATTAAATATTTTCTGATGAATGATGAAAAAATGTTTTTCTTTCAAAGCCTTTTGCCACTCTCGATATGGATTTCCAACACCAGCAGCCACAACAGACAGAGAAAGATTTGTGGTGTTCCGACAAACCAGAAAATGCACAATTCAGCGTGCGGAGGACAACGGGGAATAGCATCCTCAGAAATCCTGAGAAAGTGATAAGCAGCTGCATTGCAGGTGCACAAAAATTAGATTTCTTTCATTTGCAGGCATTTAAATATTACCTCAGGACAGTTTCTTCTTTTGCCATCAGTTATACTACATTCTTACAACATTAATCTATTAATAGTAAACAGCACCGCTGTTCCTGCATTTCATGGATCTATGCCCAATGAATAAACTTAAGCAGGCATGACAAGAATTCCATCTTGCCTCATTGACCAGGCATCAGCTATCTATATAAAATGATTTATATCTGTTCTGTCAGTATAAAAATGTTATCGCTTATATGACTACACCTAAAAAGTACATGTAAAATGCAGAGATACATAGACCATGGTATTTTTACATTTTCTGGGTCTTGTCTTTCTTAGAGAGAGGTAAAGGAAGACTAATACTAGAAATATGCAGGCTGCCAGTGCCGCCTCCTGAGCATGCTAATTTTCTGGCTGAAGGATGATACAGGAAGGGATGACAGGAAATATGACCGGGAACAATGCCCTTCCGCTCGGTGTGCTCCTTTTCAATACTACATGCTTGACATTTGCATGGACCCTGATGCCCGTGTGCAACTGGACTATCTCTATATAATTATTGTTTGCCTTCACAATGGTGTGTTTTCTTTGAAGTGACCCTCAGGGTTACTTGTAAAAAAAATTGCGGCAGCCATGTGATGAAAATCATCTATGCTTAAAATTTTCCAGGGCCCCATATCTTCAAATGCTGCAGCTTCATTGCTTCCTGGATGCTGCAATTATTCAACCCTTCTGGGTGGGTTGAATACCTTCGTCAACCTGTTGCGCACAATGGTTCCTTCTTCCTGCTCATACATCCTGCAATGACATATGAGCTGGTAAAAGAAAATACAGGGTGCCGAGGGTGAAGCAGGTATTCACACAGAAGTGTGGAATGCCTGCAGGGTTAACACCTTTGCTAGAGGTTTTGAGACAATTTTATGATGCCTATCAGCAGGCTTGCTTAGGGAAGCACTATACTCCCCTCCACTCTAGCGATGTGGTGTCCCAGGGCTCTCTTACCGGCTGCTGACATCTTCAGCTGGTCGTCTTGTGGATTCCTGGCCATCAATCATTTTGATTGACTAATTCAAGATGATATAAATTTGTCTCGGCAGCTGGCTAAATTGAACATTGAGCTGCACGTATATCAGACAGGCAGGTCAGAAAGAAATAGTTTGCCATTTTTAAAAAAAAGTTCCACTTTAAGAGATATCCTGCTAATGAGTTTAATGACCTGGGCCTCAGAGATGCTGTGACCAGAATGTTATGCGATTTATCACAACTGACCTGGTGCATGAAGCGGACTGTTTAATCTGATGATTTTGTCACCGATTTATGGAAAATAAGGGTGGCAGTCAGGTATGGCTCCCCATCTTCCTCAGTTTGGGGTTCATCAGACCTCATCATCACAAGGCGCTCCATTAGACTGGAGCTAGGGAGCAAACTTTACAGAGGTGCCTTGGCACAACAACATGGCTTTACATGCCATTTGCAAGTGTATGCAACAAAAATAGGATTTTTTTACTCACCGTAAAATCCTTTTCTCTGAGTCCATGGACCGACACAGCTTCTCTATTGACAAAGTGGGTATTATCCGTTAATTAGGAGTGACTAGGCAGAAAAACTTGTAAAAAGTGTTGCATCACACCTTCTATAGTACCGCCCAGGGGGCGGACCCTCTGGGTATAACCTCTCAGTCTGCATCTCGCAGATCAGTTCGTCAAAAAGCAGTACAAACTTAAAAGGAGGGGTGGGTGCTGTGTCGGTCCATGGACTCAGAGAAAAGGATTTTACGGTGAGTAAAAAATCCTATTTACTCTTTCGTCCATGGACCGACACAGCTTCTCTATTGACAAAGTGGGACGTCCCAAAGCAGTGTCAGAGAAAAAAACGAGGGGTGGTAACAGCATAAAAACAAACTTCACCCCAAAACACAAAACAGCACTCCTCCAACGGAGTAGTTGCAACTCTAAACAGCCGCTTGCAAAACCTTGCGGCCGAAAGAGGCATCCGAAGATGCACCTACATCAACTTTGTAGAATTTTGTGAAAGTGTGAGCGGACGACCAAGTCGCCGCTTTACATAGTTGGGAAACAGACGCTTGATGTCGGAAAGCCCAAGAGGCACCTATTGCCCTGGTCGAATGCGCCGTGACAGGAAAGGGGGGCGCCTGACCCTTTAAGGCGTAAGCCTGGATTACTATCTGTCGGATCCACCTAGAGATGGTGGCCGACGAGACTGCTTGGCCCTTCTTGGGACCAGCCACCGAAACAAACAGTGAGTCTGACTTCCGGAACAGGGAAGTAGCAGATAGGTATACTCTCAAAGCTCGGACAACGTCCAAGGAATGCAACGCCGACTCCTTAGGATTCGACGGATGAGGACACAAGGATGGAAGTACAATGTCTTCGTTGAGATGAAAAGCCGAAACGACTTTCGGAAGAAAGGAAGGCTGCGGCCGCAGCACAACCTTATCCTTGTGGAAAATCAAATAGGGAGCCTTGCAGGACAAGGCTGCCAGCTCAGAGACTCGTCTAACTGACGTAACAGCCACCAAAAAGACCACTTTCTGAGAAAGTGTCAACAGGGGAATATCTCTAATCTTCTCAAACGGTGCCTTCTGAAGCACCGAGAGGACCAGGTTCAAGTCCCACGGAGGTAACGGGGGACGGACCGGAGGGGCTACATGTCGAACCCCCTGCACAAATGTACTCACGAGAGAGCGAGTCGCCAGGGGTCGCTGAAAAAAGACAGCCAGGGCAGATATCTGACCCTTAATCATACTTAGGGCAAGCCTTTGGTCCACCCCATGCTGTAAAAACAGCAGGATTCTGGAAACCAAATAGGTACGCGGATGCCATTTCATTTCCTCACACATGGAGATGTAGGCCCTCCAAGTGCGGTGATAAACCTTCCTAGAGGACGGTTTTCGAGCACTTCTCATAGTAGAGATTACTGAGTCTGACAGGCCCCGGTCTCTCAGTACCTGGTTCTCAACAGCCATGCCGTTAAAGCCAATGACTGTAAAGCAGGATGGAATATGGGACCTTGCGATAGCAGGTCCTTCCGTAGTGGTAGGCGCCAGGGGACGTCTGCTACCAGATGTACTAGATCGGCGTACCAAGGACGCTGAGGCCAATCTGGATCGATTAGGATCATTGGAATTCCCTCTGCCTCCACTCTGCGGAGCAGAAGAGGAAGAAGCCTTAAGGGAGGGAAGGCATAGATTAGCTGATACTGACGCCACGATGCTACCAACGCGTCCGTTGCGTCTGCCCATGGGTCTCTTGACCGGGCCACAAATCTCAATACCTTCCGATTGAGTCGGGAAGCCAGAAGATCTACGTCTGGTGTGCCCCATCTTTGGCAGAGGAGTTGGAACACCTCCGGGTGTAAGGACCATTCTCCCTGGTCCAGCATCTGGCGGCTCAGGTAGTCCGCCTGCCAGTTTTCCACACCCGGAATGTACACGGCCGATAGTGCCGGTACGCTCTTCTCTGCCCACTTCAGGATGCAAGCAACCTCCGATGCTGCAGCTGAGCTTCTTGTTCCTCCTTGATGATTGACATATGCCACCGCTGTGGCGTTGTCTGACTGGATCCTGACTGGACGCCCTTGCAGTCTCTGAGACCATTTGAAGAGGCACAGCTTGATCGCCCGGATCTCCAGGACATTGATCGGCAGGAGGGCTTCCTCTGGGGTCCAGCGACCTTGCACCGACTGGACACCCCAGACTCCCCCCCAACCTGTAAGGCTGGCGTCCGTCGTGATCACTATCCAGTAAACCGGAAGAAATGACTTCCCGGCCCTTAGAGCCGGTGCTGTCAGCCACCATACCAGGGATCTCCTGACTAGGTGGCTCACTCAGATTTGATAATCCAGAGATGAAGGGCATCTGTTCCATCTGGACAGAACTTCCTTCTGTAACACTCGAGTGTGGTATTGAGCATATGGGACCGCCTCGAAGGAGGCTACCATGAGGCCCAACACTCGCATGCAAAAACGGAGTGATGACCAATTCCTGGAAGTCAGCTGCCATACTGCAGCCCGGAGGGTCTGCAACTTCTCCACAGGGAGGAATACCTTTGCCTCTGAGGAATCCAGAATCAACCCCAGGTACACTAGGCGTTGAGTGGGCACCAATACTGACTTTTGCGTGTTTAGTATCCAACCACAGTCTCGAAGAGTCTGACAGGTAATGGACACGCTTACCTCTAATTCTGAGCTTGAAGGGGCCTTCAGCAGAAGGTCGTCCAAGTAACCTGCGATCGCGATACCCCGCTGTCTTAGAAGTGCCAGAATCGGAGCGAGCACCTTGGTGAACGTCCTGGGTGCTGAGGCAAGGCCAAACGGGAGGGCCACAAACTGGTAGTGGTTCTTCCCGATAGCAAATCGCAGAAACCTCTGGTGTCTGGAGTATATGGGGACATGCAGGTATGCGTCCTTGATGTCCAAGGAGGCCAGAAAGTCCCCCGGATGGAGAGCCGCGACTACAGATCGAACCGACTCCATCCGAAATCTTTGTACTTTCACAAAGCAATTGAGGGCTCTGAGATCCAAGATTGGCCGGACCCCCTCCTTCTTCGGCACAATGAACAAATTTGAGTAAAAACCCTGACCCCGTTCCTGTTCTGGAACTGGAATAACTACCCCGCGTTCCAGTAGACCCTGGACCGCCCCATACAGGGCCTCCCGACGGGTCGGTAGTAGCTGGAGATTGGAGGTGATGAATCTGTCCGGTGGACAAGAGAGAAATTCTATCTTGTAGCCTGAGGAGATTACTTCGCAAACCCACCTGTCGGAGACTAGAGCAGTCCACTGAGTCGCGAATTTGCGAAGACGTCCCCCCACCCGAGAGCTGGGTGGGGGCGGATCTTCATGTGGACGCAGATTTGTCCGCAGGCTTGTTGGGTCTGCGGGACCAAGGACGCTTTTGTCCTTGGGCAGGCGCTTTATCGGCCTGGGGTCTTTTCCCTGTCGCCTTAAGGGGGCGAAAAAACCGCTTGCGTGCAGTAAAGGAGGGCCCTTGCCCTTGGCGTGGCCCCTTACCCTTGCTAGTTTGGGGAAGCAAAGTGCTTTTACCTCCTGTGGCATCCTTGATGATGTCATCCAGAGAAGCCCCAAAAAGTCTGTCGCCCTTAAAAGGCAGATCCAACAGGGCTTTCTTGGAAGTCTGGTCTGCAGACCAGCCCTTTAGCCATATCAGGCTGCGTATTGCTACTGCATAAACCGAAGCTCTTGACAGCAGGGGAATAGTATCCATGTCTGACTCGCAGACAAACTTAAGGCCCTGGACCAACTGGTCGGCCAAAGTTATCTCATTAGGAGGAGCATCTCGCTCCTTTAACCCCTGGAGTAGCAATTTTGCCCATTCAGTAAGTGTCCGAGACACTAGGGCCCCCGCCAATGCCGGGCGTACTGCCGAGCCTACCACTGAGTATAGGTAGCAAGCGAGTGCTTCAGCCTTCTTATCCACAGGGTCCTTGAAAACCGGAGCCCCTTCTACTGGAATAGTGGTGGCTCTATTAAGTCTGGACACCGAAGGGTCCACTATAGGGGGAGAGGTCCATATCTTCAGAAAACTCTCCTCAAAGGGGTACCGTACTGCAAACCTCTTTGGGGCTGTAAAGACCCTCAGTGGGTTCTCCCATTCCTTGTATAAGAGTTTGTCAAAATAAGACACACAAGGGAACACCTTAGCAGTGCGGGCAGGTTTACGAAACCCAAAGGGGACTGGAGTATCTGCTACTTCTGCAGTATTTTCCAACTTTAGCGTATCCCGCACTGCGGTAATAAGGTCAGATACCAAAGCCGTCTCGCGTACTGCCTGGACTTGGAGTCCTCCTCACTGTCCGATCGGTCACGGTCTGCAGTCTCTGATGCATCAGAATCTGGGCCATGAGCCGTAGCTGGACCTGGTTCTGCATCAGAAATATCCCCAGAAGATTGCAGGGGACGGGGGCGTTTATTACCCCCTGTATTCCCGTGTGCTGCTTCCACCCTGGGAGCAAACGCCTCTAGGATTGCCGACATAGCGTCCATAGACACCTCAGGGACACCAGCTGCTAAATCTGGTGTTTCAGGGGAGAAGACATCTGGCTCAGATGCCATGCTGACCACACGCTGACACCCACAGGGCTCCAGGCAAGATATCAATAGGCCACCCTCCTGTGCTGCAGAGAGGCTGGGTCACCCAGAGGACTCACCACCCTGGATAGGTACTGCTATGCTGCCGTGTGCTGCATCTGTGATGCTGTCCTCCTGCTGCTGTGTCAGTCTGCTTCTTTTATCAGCACTTCCTGTGTGAATTTTCGCGCCAGTGTAATGCACCCTAGAGGCTGGAGGCTCTCGCAAAATGGCTGCCAAAAACGTCTGTATGGAAGATAATGTGGGCTCCAAGAAAATGGCCGCGGAGCCGAAGATAGAGGTCAAGCAGCCGTAGCCCACAAAAAGATGGCCGCCGAATGGCAATCTATACATACAGGGTGGACAAACATGGCCGCCGATCACCTGATAGGGGCTAGTGGGTGTGGCCGAACCACAGGAAGATGGCCTCCGGGCAGTCACAAGAGGCTAAACTTGGCATGGACCACCTCAAAATGGCCGCCGACAGCATGGAGGAGGAAGGATACACACACACACACAAGTACGCAGAAATTACATTTCTTTTAAATGTTAGTTACAGCCAGCCCCGCTCCAGTGGGACCCCTTAGGTGACCCCCAGCACCCAGCAACCTTTAGCTAGAAGCCCAGGGAGGAGGGAAAGGCAGGGAGAGAGGGAAGAAAGGGGCCACAACCACTTACTTGATCTCTCCATGAATGTCCAGCTAAATCACCCAGCTGAGGCAGGGGAGTTTTACTTACCTATCCTGCATGTATTATGCTGGAAGACATTCCAAACACATCATCGTCCGCGCACGGAAGGTGACTGTTGGCCAGGCATGCTGTGATTGGACCCAAAAGGGACGATCATATGTATGCCCTGGAGCGTGACGCTCACTGGACAGGCTGCTGCGACTCGGCCGTAAGGTCAGCCGAAGCTGAGCGGTCCGATGCAGGCCCTGGAGCGACGGGCATGTCGTGGAAAACCCAGCGCGTAGCTAGGGTCGGCACACGCTCGATGGCCGAAACTGGGGAGACTACAAGGATCGAGGATCCAGCCTGTCACCCAGTCGGCAGTTGATCGAAGATCGCAGGAAACAACAAATGAAAAAAATATATATATATATATATTTTTTTCCCCGGACCAATGGGCCCGAAGGGAGCCATGTCCTACTCCTTGCTAGACAGAAAAAAACTGATCTGCGAGATGCAGACTGAGAGGTTACACCCAGAGGGTCCGCCCCCTGGGCGGTACTGTAGAAGGTGTGATGCAACACTTTTTACAAGTTTTTCTGCCTAGTCACTCCTTATTAACGGATAATACCCACTTTGTCAATAGAGAAGCTGTGTCGGTCCATGGACGAAAGAGTAAACCCTGTTTTATAAAGCAACCTAAACTAAAAGCAGTTTGGACTGTTTCCTGTAAAACTGATAAGTGTGCCGGAGAACTTTTGTAGTGCATTCATCCGTGAACTGCCCTGACTATGCAAACTTTACTTATACTAGGTATAAACCGATAGGAGGGGTTGCCATTTTTTACATTTTGCTTAAATCCCCACTTTACAAAAATAAATGAAAAAAAAAATAGGCTTGAGTTCCATTTTAAAATTCAAAACTGGGTGGGCTGTGGTAGCTTGGTCTTTCAGAAAGAGTTTTTGATTTATTTTGACATGCTACTATACTGCACACAGCAATGCTATTTAACCAAAATAACCAGAATTTGGCTCAATATGGCCAAGAAGTAGAACTCATAGTATATACTGTATGAGACAGGCTCAACTGGTAGTAAACCGTGAACAAGTGCGGGTATGTCCTTATAATGAAGACTGGCTAAAAGCTTACATAGGTAAAGGATGCTTTATCCCAACCAAAGCTCTTCAAGGCTTGGGGGCTCCAGGACCAAGAATATACTCTAGGTAGAACCTAAGGATCAGAGTTTGAGAAAGTTTGTTTTCTCTATATTAGCCATAAACACTAGAAGACATGATACACAATGCTGCCAGCAAGTGCCTCACTATATCCAAAACAAAAATAAATTTGGCAGGACAGAATGGGAAAGTGTTAGAACCCACGTCAGGTTTTTACTGCAATTTTGGGCTTCGTTAGAGAGAAAACTAGAGTAGAAGTGAGAGAACATTTGTAACAGACACTGACCACAATAAAAAGCCTCCCCCTTAGTCTACTAAAAAAATGTTGATTCCAGTGTTCCTGTAGATTTTCACTCACTTCTTGTTTGGTGAAACAACTGTCACTGTAAAAGTAAGAGAGAGGGGAAATCTCTCTAACAGGACCCTGGATAACAGTTAAAATCTGACAGGTGTTTTAATTCTTCCCCATACAAAACTAAAACAAAGTTTTGGCTGGTCATGCACTTCTATAAACCACTTACACCAGCCTGGTCCATTGCGCGTGTTGCATTGCTGTGCGTTGCATTAGGGCAGCCTATTCTTTTGAATGGGCTGCCAATGCACCATAGCAGACCGAAAAAAGTACATGCAGCATTTTTAGCAGCCAACTGCAAGTTAGTATGTAGCCGTGCAGTGCACTGCAATGCATATTCGTCAGGAATGTGCACTGGGGTGCCATTCAAAAAAAATATCACCTAATTGCACAAATGCATATAGCGTGCCTTGCTGCGCAATGTGCAATTCTGCAACTCAGTAGTGTGAATGGGCTCTAAAATTAATTCAATTATTTCTAACTGCATTTCTAAGTATTGTATTCAGATTAGGCATTTCCCCTGTGGCTGAATGAAACAAAAAATTAATAGGCCCCTTAAAGAGGCTAAAAACGCAGTATGCTAGGCTTGACTGAATCTGGTAGAATAAGCTGTGCCTTGTACACCTGCTTTACATACGCAAGATTTGTGTCTCTTTTGTCTAGAGAAAGCTAGCACAGTTGGCTCTGTGCTTAGAAACTGCTCTAATCTGTATACAAGGCACCATAATGTGATCTAAATTGAAATCTCTATAAAAACTGGAGCGGGTGGAGTGAAAACAGTTTGTATAGGCTCTAAATCTGAATCCTGAGCCTCAACATTTGAAGTAAATTTGGGGTTACTGGATTTTCTCTCTTGGTGTCAGTTTTCTTTACAATATATCTGTTTTATCCCAGTTACCATATACTTTTATTATATATTTATTCATACTAGTACACAACAGGGCAATATAAAATAGTGCAACAAGCAGTCTGCAGGTTTTTATATTTCCAGTGACTTAGAGGTAACATATTGTGGTTTTGAACATATTTTTTTTAGCTAGGTAAACCTGAAATAATACATGTGAATTATGCCATGTCTTCTAACCAAGCCAGCAGATGTAGCTCTAGTCTCCTTTTCACATGGTTAGCCACTTCAGAACCCAAAAGTAACGATTTTTTTCCCCCCATTTTCTGTACCCCATTGGGAAGATTTACCTTCACTTTCTGTTCTTATGCCAAAACAGGAAGTGAGAGGAAATCCCTGCAAATTAAAGTGATACGAACGTCGCAGTTTTTTTTTTTGTTGTTAAAACTTACAAACATGTTATATTTACCTGCACTGTGCATTGGTTTTGCACAGAGCAGCCCAGATCTTACTCTTTTCGGGTCCCTCTTCGGTGCTCCTGGCCCCTCCCCTCCTGTTAAGTGCCCCCACAGCAGGCAGCTTACTATAGGGGCACCCGAGCCGAGCTGCAGACACAGAGCTGCGGCCTGGCCCTGCACCCTTTCTCTCCTCATTGTCTGACTTTGATCGACAGCAGTGGGAACCAATGGCACTGCGGTCTCAGCCAATGAGGGGGGGGGAGCCCCGGGCAGCAAAGACACTCCTACATCATAGCTGGATCTAGATGGGGCTCAGTTAAGTATTAGGGGCTGCTGCACACAAAAGGCTTTTTATACTAATGCATAGAATACATTACGATAAAAAACCTTCGGCCTTTACAATGACTTTAAGGGAATCCCTTTGGGCCTCCTAGGCTACCAGAACTAGTGTCCCCATTGGAAGATTTTCCCTCGGATACTTTTTCTGGGACAACCCACAATTTGGGATATTATTTTACTTTGAACTATATGGTAAACAGGACAATTAGAGTGAATCACCCTAACAGGGGGCACAGACAGCAATAATAACCTAATAGGTGTTCTAATCCATCTCTACTCTGTTGAAAACTGAAAAAAGTTCAAAGTTTAAATGGAAAAAAGTTTTATAAATACTTATCTTACCCGTGTAGCACCCTCTAGTGTACATTTTAGTAAATTTATGCTGACTCACAGTAGTTATGAGAGTCTGGGTAATTGCTGTGGGGTCAGGTTAAAGTCAGGGTGAAAGGCTCTGCAGACCAGGCCTCTATTGCCTCCCCCTGGTTCAGGAGGTCCATGGAAACTTATAGAAACTAGTGGGAGGAGGCAAGTAGGCAGGGTCTGAATATTGATGGGAGTTTTGACTAATCCCTAGGCAGGAGGCCTGGCAGGGTGGTAAGACTGGTCCATAAATATTGAAGAGCCTAGCCAGTGGGGGGTTGTTGAGTGGAAGATGCTTACATGGGACAGTGTCACGGCCAACCTAAATCCTTTGCTCTGGGCAATTTCTCAAGACAGCCAGGTGGGCTGGTATTTTCTACTGAAGAGACACAAAGCTCCTACATACAGTTGAGGCCTTGCTATTTTGTATTGAGGTGACACAGAGCTCCTACATATAGTTGAGACTTTGCCATTTTCCATTAAGGGGACACAGTGCTCCTGCATATGGTTTGGAACTTGGGCTATTTCTACTAAGCGGACATAGAGCTCCTGCCAGAAGATATCTGCTACTGATACATTAGGTTGAAGTTTTGAAAGGATGAGAGCACCATACCAGCATATACAGAATATCTAAAATATTTTTATAATGCAACAGCCAATGTGCTTCAATGGCTTTTTACTCCCCTTCATCATGGTTAAAAACTAAACAATAAATTGTGGAGATTTCCTTTTACTTCCTGTCCCATAGCCAAAACAGAAAGTGGGAGGAAATCCCTCCACATAGAGGAAATCCCAGGTTGTTAACAAGGTCACCAATGAAAGATTTCCCCTCGATTTCTATTCTGGTGACAACCTAAATGTTGGGATTTTCACTTTTAGTGATAACAGTAAACTGGACAAATAGAGAGGGTGATTCTCCCCAACAGGGGCACAGGCCGCAATGAAAGATGGACAGGTGTTCTAATACGTCTCTACTCTTTTTGATATACTTTATGAAAAGTATAATTTCTATATTGTATGTACACACACACACACACACACACACACACACACACACTATATATATATACACACTATATTACCAAAAGTATTGGGACGCTGGCCTTTACTCGCACACAAAATTTTCTGGCATCCCAGTCTTAAGGCCCGTACACACGATAGGATATTCCGACAACAATTGTGTGATGGAAGGGTTTTGTCGGATAATCCGACGTCTGTATGCTTCATCGGACAATTGTCGGAATTTCCGTCAACAAAGTTGGATAGCCATGCTCTCAAACTTTCCGACTACAAATGTGTTCCGTCGGATTATCCGATCGTGTGTACACAAGTCCGTCAGACTAAAATCCAAAGTACAAACACGCATGCTCCGAACCAATGCTAACCATAAGACAACATTATCAGAAGTTGCCCAATGGGTGGTGCTAAAGAGCAGAAAAACCACGTAGTTTCGTGTATGTTGGCTGAAAAAGTTCTCCGTCTGTATGCAGAACAAGTTCACGGCCAACGCCCTTCAGACAAAATTCCACGGATTTTTCCGATGAAAGTCCGATCGTGTGTACGAGGCTTTAGTCCGTAGGGTTCAATATTGAGTTGGCCTACGCTTTGCTGCAATAACAGCTTTAACTCTTCTGGTCTGGGAAGGCTGTCTACAAGGTTTAGGAGTGTGTCAATGGGAATGTTTGACCATTCTTTCGGATCTATCACAGAGTCCTGGCCTCAACTCAATAGAACACCTTTGGGATGAGTTAGAGTGGAGGAGACTGTATGCAATGCCTTTTTGTCCTCATCAGTGCCTGACCTCACAAATGCACTTCTGGAAGAATGGTCAAACATTCCCATAGACACACTTCTAAACCTTGTGGACAGCCTTCCCAGAAGAGTTGAAGCTGTTAGAGCTGCAAAGGGTGGGCCAACTCAATATTGAACCCTTTGGACTAAGACTGGGATGCAATTAAAGTTCATGTACGCTTCCCAATAATTTTGGTATTAAAGTGTGTATATATATATATATATATATATATATATATATATATATATGTAGCGGCCTCACCCCAACCTCTTTAGCTAGGGGTATGTCGAGCGACAGAGTGAGGTGCGCTACGGCCCATGTCCTCCCCATGCATGTGGGTGAGGTGAAGGCCAGTATCAATCTTTTCCTCGGGCCAAATGTGTGCTGGTTATGAGGGTCAGTCCTTCCGTGCCGGAATCTCCCTTTGTTCCCATCAACAGAGTCCATACACCCATCAAAGTCCAAACTCAGGTTTATTGCGTATCTCCACATACAGTCAAATGCAACGGCATGATACGATGGGGAAGCAGGTCGAGGCACTGTACAGGTTCTTAGTCCCTACACTCCCTGTGCTATGACCAGGGGTTGCAGGAGTCTTGATGGAAGCTCCTCCGCTGCACTGAAGCCCATGTCAGGGGAAGATGTCCTCCAAGGGAGTTACTGAAGGCCCATCCGTCACCGGGTTGACGCTATACCGGGTCTTCGGACGGGTGACCCCCCCCAGCCTCCTCACCTCAGATGCGGGTCCCCTCGCAAGGGGCGCCCTGGAGCAACTTCACCCTCGCGGGACCCAGTCGGAGTCACCGGGTCCCAGGCCTCCTTAATAGTACCTCACCCCAGGCTGAAGGTGCCTGGGATGGACTCCATCTTCGTTCCGGCCAGGCCTTGGGCGCCTAGGCCGGAACCTTGAACCGCCCGCACCCAGGCCTAAGGTGCCTGGGTGCGTGAAGGGATGATCTCCCCCCGAAAGACGACGACGACGACCTCCTTGTGGCAAGGGCGTCTCCCCCTTTTATCTCCTCCCATCGACACCACGGCGGGTTCCCCGCCCCAGCCGTACCATCTCCAGGAAGGGACAAAGAAGGGTAGCACTGTGGTAGTGATTCTACCTCGAGCCAATAGGTACACTGACACCCACTGGTCAAAGAGAATATTACACCACCCAATCCTCCACGAATAAGAAAAAGGGGTCTAATCCCTGACATAATTACACACCTGGGTCTCTCTACCCCCCAGGTGCATCCCACTAACTTTGAAGACCCCGCTACACACATATATATATATATATATATATATATATACACACACATATATATACACACACTCTGTATATATACATACACACATATACACAGTCCCCCTCCCCCCAAAATAGTTTGAAAACCACTGAAAAAATAAAAAAAGATTCAAAGTTTCCCTTAGATCAAATCAGTGACAAAATAATTCTGATTGGTTGTTAATTACTGCATTTTATGCATTGCTCTCTGTCTAATTAAATAAGCCTTAACAGGTTTAGGATATGGACTTAAAAAAACAGTGCACGTAGCCCATAGCAACCTTTTAGATTATTCCTTTCACCTTCTGACCTGACAAAAAAAAATTACAGTCAGTGCCTACTTGGGAGATATGGGCAACAAAGATCTTTTCTTTTCAGTTTTCACATGAGGCCTGGAAAGATGCATTGTCCTAAAATTCTACTAACTTATACAGACTAATAAAATAGGAGAAAGGTACTGAAGGAAATAAACACTACACTGAACTACTGTAGTAGCTTTATTATTGTTCATGCCCTGCAGGAAAAACATAAAAAGGAAAAAATAGCTGTTTATTACAGATTGTGACACATTGGCTGATCAAATTCTCCACAAAACACTGTGAATGGCTATAAAGCTATCACTTCCACTCATCATATAGCTTTGTCCGCAGCAGTCTAAGCCACGGATAACCTCACGTTACCTCATAAAAGCACAGTATAAAACTACAGCACATGCTTTCCAAAGCATGAACAAATAGGTAGCGTACTACTGAAAGGCTTTCAGTTTTTGATAGGTAAAGAAGACTAAATAGTCCTTTTGTTTACCAGTCCCCACTTCTTCCTATTTTTGTTGTAATTTACTGATAACCTGTTACTTTGATACAGCAGCAATTGCCGTCAGTCATTTGATAGAGAAATTGTAGCCATTGCTGTCAATCTTTTGATGCAGAAACAGTTTGTTGGCTATCCATAGGGATAGCTGAAGGCCACGAACATGGGACACCAGCATGATTTTGCCATTTTGGGAACAATGCAGATAGCTGAAGGCCACTAAACATCGCAAAACACAATGTTGTTGGAGCTATTAGTAATAGTTCATATTCCCATCCCACACGTTCCTGGGAAGAACTCTAGGATACTGGGTGCTGTAGCAACCACCAGCTGGAGACTGGATCATGAAAGCCACAATGAATACTGTAGATTTGCCAGCATACCACGGATCTTCAGTCCAAACGGTTTTTAATAAAGCATGATCACGTGACAAGCAAGAGGGAGTGCACATGCCTGACGAAGGAGTCCTGCGTGACTCCAAAACATTGCACTCTTGCTTGTGGTGTGATCATGCTTTATTAAAAACCGTTTGGACTGAAGATCTGTGGTGTACTGGAGAATATATTAAATAATAGAGCTATGGATGTCTCCAAGCATGGCAGAAGGGCACGTTTCTCTTTTGATGCATTTGAACAAAGTCTTAAACCACGTTATTTTCTGTTTACATCTACTAAGATTTAACACTAGCATTGGTAGGCCTATGATTCAAATGTCACCTTATAAGAACTGATTGAAGTACACATCCGAGAAAGGCGTGAACAACTTAGATTAAGAGATTACCTGCAGCTCGGTCTGAAAAAAGAATTTCTGTGGACATTGTGAGCAGTCATAGATCTTGTCCTCTTGTCCATGGGCTGAGAAAATGTGCTGCTGCAACTTGTTGGCTTGAACAAATACTAAAAAAAAAAAAAAAAAAAAAAGAAAAAAAAGAAAAAGAGAAACATTTAATGTACAACATACAAACTAACCCTTACAACATATCGATTTCTAAAGCACTTCTAATGAACAATCCTGACTTGTGGCATGTTGCTTCTCATACTTACACATCCGAGTCTTCCTCGTTCATTATTTTTTGTATTAGGCGGTCACAATCTTGTAATACATATCTATTTGCCACTCAGTTGTAACTTGGATACTCTATCAATTTTAGATAAGATATTCGAATGCCGCGTACACACGACTGTTTTTAATGTCATGGAAAAAAAATAGTTTTTCTCGACGTGATTCTTCTCAAGCCTGCCTTGCATACACACTATTGTGAAAAAAAAAATGCTTGAGCAAAGCGCGGTGACGTACAACACGTACGACAACATGTACAACGGCACTATAAAGGGGAAGTTCCATTCGGATGGCGCCACCCTTTGGGCTGCTTTTGCTGATTTTGTGTTACCGTGTGCTAGTAAAAGTTTGGTGAGAGACGATTTGCGCTTTTCAGTCTCTGTGCTTTTCAGTCCATTACAGCATGATGAATGTGCTATCTCCATTATGAACGCTAGTTTTACCAGAACGAGCGCTCCTGTCTCATAACTTGCTTCTGAGCATGCGCGTTTTTTTCCCCGACATTAAAGCGTACACACGGATGAGATAAACAACGTGAAAAACGACGAGAAAAAATAGAGCATGTTCTAAATTTTGAATGCCCATTTTTCTCGTCGAGAAAAATGCTCTGGAGCCCACACACACGATCGTTTTTAATGACCAATTTAAAAAATGGCATTTTTCTCGTCTGGAAAAACGGTCGTGTGTACGCAGCATTAGGGTAAAAGCTACAGAAGAGAAATCCAGATAAATGGTACAATAAAAAAGAAGGCCTGGAGATGTGAAAAATGCTGACCAGAGGGGAAGACATAAGTGCAGATAAATGTCTAAATATTAAATGCATATGGCAGAAGGCATACTCAAACCAGACTGTGCAAAAAGAACCATTGGTATTTTCTTGTTTCAAGGAAGAGAATTTGTATTAAGGAGTTGCACTGTGATCATTAGAATGTCATTGACAATACACTTTCAAGTGGAACTTCACCCTCTTAATGAACATTGACTTTTTTTAATCCTTATGCTGCCAGCATTAGTAAATAGTAAGTATATAATATTTTCGTGTTTTAAGTTCAAGAATTGTATTGGTTTCTTAACATAGTGTAAGAAATAAATTGTTACAGTAAACAAAAAACAATATACTTAAATACAATAGATATATAAAGGTATCCCTAATAGAAGGGAAGTAGGGATATATCAAATAAATAAGATAAAAAATAATTAATAAAGACATATAATTAATATTTAACAATACTAATGTTATAATAAGTAACATTGTAAGGAATCATTAAAAAAAAATATTAAAAAAGGAATTTTGGAAAGATAAGATTACGTGTTTTAAACTGTTTTTTTTTACCTTTAATTTACTTCCTGGTTTCCATGCCTAGACAAATTATGTCATACATCCCAGGAGTCTTCAGGAGGGGATTTCTCAACTAAGCACACCACCTCCTGCCTGCATGTCTTAGCTAAGGGCAGATGGTTTCCAGGAAGTAAATGCTACATGAATCATCTGCCATTACTCAAGATGACCACTACCAAAAATGCTAGAGGGTGTTTTTGCAAGTGATTTCTCAGCAAAAAAGGATTGAAAAACATGGATAAATGGGGAAGTTTGCTTTGAATAATACAAATGACTTAAATAGTGCTTTTGGTTTGTGGTGCTTAGATACAATGTAGTTCCACTTTAAAAGGTGGCTTTTTCCACTTCAGTTGATATCGTTTTTTTTTTTTTTTTTAAAGCACTATTTTTTTAATTGGGGCTCACTCTGGTCATGACAGCAATGCTTCTTCCAGATGAACATATGCCCACCATGTACAATGCTTACCTAAAGTCATAATGCTGTAGTGAGGGTTCAAGGAAAGGGAGCTTTAAAGTGGCTGTAAAGGTAAAATGTTTTTAAATTTTAATGCATTCTCTGCAGCAGAGAGCAGCAGTTCTCTCTCCCCTCACTGGACACAGAGGCAGTTGTCAATTACAGCCTGTGAGGAGAGGGCAGGGCTGAGCCACGCTGTGTCTTAGGACACACACAGCACATCTCAGGGTCGAGCCCACATGAGTACTCATAGCAAGTGGCTTGCTATGGGGGCACTCGGTAGAGGGAGGAGCCAGGCGCGCTGGTGGGGAACCCCCATAGAGTGCTTCTCAGTGCAAAATGGTAAGTGCCATTTTAACCATTTTAACCTGTTTGTGTCACCTTGTGTGTCTGTACAAAGGCCAAACATTGCAGGGTATGTAAACTTTTTATCAGGGCCATTTTGGTGAATTCTGTTATTATGATTTAAAAAGAAGACAAAACAACTATGTGATAATAAATGGCTTCATATGATCACAATGCTTAAATAAAATAAATATTTTTTGGTATCATCAGTCATATTTTCAATAAGAATGCCAAAATGCCATGTATTCTGACAGGGTATGCAAACTTTTGAACACAACTGTATATACAGTATATATAAATATGTTATTAGGTAATTTTATTGTATTTGATTATGTAGCAGGGAGCTGGCTATCTTACCTGCAGTATCAGAAGACACTCTGCACCATTGTTGCAGTGAGCCTGTTTCCCTCTAGTGGCAGCCAAGACTCTGTGTCATCACACCCTGTTAGAGTGATTACCACCAGGAAGCATACCAGGAATTGTAGTCCCAGGCCTGTGGCAGGCCCGAACTGGCCATAGGGCACACCGGGCATTTTCCCGGTGGGGTGGATGGGTGGATTGTAGGGGACAGCCGCGAGTGGATGGGTGGATTGCCGGGGATGGCTGCGGGTGGATGGACGGCTGTGGGTGGATAGGCGGATTGCGGGGCACGGCCACTGGTGGATGGGTGGGAGGCAGAACCGGTCACAGGTGATGTCCTGCATATGCGAGAGGAGTGGAAGGAGTCTCACCATTTCCCCGCCCACAAAGCTGATCCATAGCAACCTAGGCCACAGCGAAGGTCCCGATTCACGCATGTGCCTCGCAGCCGTCGGTCACCTGGCAATCAGGATGCCAGGAGAGAAGGAGGGACGGAGAGGCTGAGTCCTTCCACACCACCACCTTCTGTATACGCAGCTGCAGGATCTCAGACCCTCCTCCTGCACATGAAAGCTGAGAAAGCAGTGCGGCTGATGTACACACACCTGTCTTCCCGCCAACTTCTTTTCCCGCTGGTGAAGGGATTTGGATCTAATGCTCCAGGGCCAGAGAGTGCTCCTTTGATAATGGTAATTATGCTATTTTGCTCCTCTTATGTGACTGCAGTAGTCTAATCAGCCAGCTCATGGCCAGGCTTTTTAATCAGTGTGAACCTGCTGTCTGGGCAGTGGCATAGTGTGTGGGGGGGGGCAGACCATCTGTGGCCCCCGGGTGCAAAATTTAGAGGAGTGTGCTGCCCTTGATGTAATTTCAGGTTCCATGGCAGCAAGAGCGCGGTGGAGTTTTCCGGGTGCAAAATAAGAATAGGTAAGTCCACGGATTAAGGGGCGCAAATTACCTGCCTTGCCCCGGACGCTGACAACCTACGCTACGCCACTGTCTATGGGCAATCCTCTGCCTCAGCAGTGGTGTGCCTGGAACAGGCTGAAGGGGAGACCGTTCTACCCAGAAAAGTTGACTGTGGATGAAATATTTAACATGCTTTGTAAGCACTACTAAGGCTACTTTCAAGCTGGGGTGGGGGGGGGGGGTGTTAATTTCAGCAATGCATTACTGCCTTAATAGCAGTGCTTTTAATCCGCTAGTGGGACACTTTTAACCCCCCGCTTGCAGCCGAATAAAGGGTTTAAAAGCGCCGCTGCCGAAGCACTTTGCTGGCGCTTCAGCAGCAGTGCCCATTGATTTCAATGGATTTTCAGTGGAGGACGCCTGAAAAATGCTGCTTGGAGGACTTTTTCTAATGGGGCTGCAGGGGAGGCGTTTTTCAGTAGCTTTACATGTGCTATTTTTAGCCCAAAAGCTCCTGGAAAATGCCTCCAGTGTGAAAGAGGTCTTAAACCTCGTACACACGTTCCGATTATCGTACGACGTATCGTTCACATTTTGTTGTATAAAACTAATATCGAATACAACATTGCAAAATGTGCTCTACGAAAATTAAGATGTTTGTCGTACGATTCTGGAAAAACCTTCCGGTGTGCGTAGCTACGTATCCAAAATTATGTCAAATACGTGTGACCCCTGTGTCCTTCTGGTTTATTTTTGTGTTTACGATCATGCGCGGTGTTTGTCTATCGATTTTTAGCAGACGCATACTGTACTGATTAAACGATTGTCGTACGATGGTCTGTAATCCGAGCAAAGTTTTCGTGTTTGTCCCTTCGGATTTTGTTGGACGGACTGTCGTGATCGGCTGTCGAAAGCTGTGTACCAACGATCAGATTATCGAACGATCTATCCAAAAGCGATTTTTATCATCCGATAATCGGAACGTGTGTACGGGGCACTCAAAATACTCAAAAAGCCGGCTATAAAGCAATGGCTCTGTGAGTAATGCTTTATAACTGCCATTGCAGTATTCACAAAGCCAGTTGTAATATATTACTCACAGAGCCAGTTATAAAACATTACAGAGCCAGTTATAAAGGAGTTTTTCTTAATAACTGGCTTTGTAAGTACTCCATTATATCTGGCTTTGGCCCCAATCTTTCATGTTAAACTAAAAAAGTTACTGTAACCGAATACACACATCCTGGAACCCCAAATCCTGTTACCAACAGCTCCGCGAATGACGCTGACCCCCCCCCCCCCCCACCCCGGGCTGCTCAGTCTAAAGTGCCCGGGGCTATTATTTGTCCCAGTATGGGCCTGGCCTGTAGTGTCAGGGGACAGAAGAAAGGTCTGACATAAAGAGGGTCAGTTTTCTGCTCTCCTCCTGCTTGGACTCAGAACCAGATCTGAGTAGAGGTAATCATAACATGTGTGGTTTCATTGATCCTTGCACTTACAGTATTACCAGGTGTGCCAGAGGGGCTGAGGCTATTTTTGGGGTTTAGAGGCAGAGTATGGGACGGAACATACTTAAGCGGATCGTGCGGGGGTAGCGCTACACTTATATTACAAACTCTGCCGTAGAGGGGTGCCTCCAATGATGATCTTTTGATTATTTCAACAGTGTATGCCTTTGCCAGATTGTGGACAAGGGGTATGGTCATGTGAAGGAGAGTGTTGTGGGTTAGATTATATCCTTGGCAGAACAGGTATATTTAAGGCCCCATTTACAAATACACACTGTAACTGGCATGTTGGAATGTGCTAAAACATATGGTTCATGCAAAGCATTGTTATAGATCAGGCCTGAATGTGTGTGCTGCAGCATGGTTTTGAAAATAGTTTATGTCTGGGTTCATTTTGTCCACTTTCATGCATTTTGACTCCTATAGAAGTCAAGGGTGATGCGTGGAAACTAATTATTATACTTTATACTTTTTTCATGCGTTTTCAGTCCCTGGTAACAGGCGTAAAATATTGGCAAAATTAAAATTACATAATGCAATATGAACGCAAAACACGCATCAATACACATTACAAATTTTTTTTTAAAACGGAAGTAAACCCATCGATTTAACAGTTTCAAAAAGCAGTTACATTCCCGGCATGCCGGGAATGCCAACTGTCACATTGGTTGTGCTCTCAACCAAACTGTCAAACCATCCAATGGCTGGTGTCATAACTGATCACATGTGCAGCATCATGGCAGTTTAAGATTAAACAGAGGCCAAGATGGCAGCTTCCTTGCCTGAAAATGATAGGAGGGTTTACTTCCACTTTAAATGGTGTGAAAATGGGCTTAGGTTGTGCCTAAAGGTTCAGATCAAGGTTCCAGATTAGTCAGTGAGTATGGTAAAATATTTTGAAGACTGATCACCGTATTCCTAGCTAGGATGGGTGTGGCTAGATATTTCTATGCATGGATATATTACCAGTGCTTTTTTATTAATTGTATGTAATTGCTTTCTTTTTATTTTGATTTGTATTCAGATTTGTATGTTACCACTCACCATAGTTAGAGAAAAAAAAAAAACGGATAACATATACAATGTTTTGACAAGGCAAAGAAAATAGCTACATTTCTAAACAAAAGAACAATTGCTTGTAATAAATAAAAATCATATCCCACAGATACTCCAGGGCAGGGACAGGAAATGGGAAACTGGTAGACTCTCTTTGGATACATTCAGATCAACTAAACCTACATGGAGAATGCAGGGGTTTCAATAATACAAACATGTTCAATTTTAATGACTACAAAACAAGGCCCTAAGAATGTGTAAGAGTTTACCTGGGAGACATACTATTAATAATTAAAATTGTATATGCCAGAGGCAGAATTTGGGTTGGCAGCACTGACTTCTGATAGATGCTTGGTGCACTGTGACCTAAAAAAAAGTTTGCATGTAGAATATTTATTGGCATAGGCAGAGGGAGATTGATTAAGAATGCTACCATTTGACTCTGTCTCCAGTCTTATTACAATTATTCCCTTTTTAAACTCACTGAAAAAAAAATAGGATATTGCATAGTGACTCATACATTTTAATCACATTTTCTCATTAGATCAGGACCAGTGAACTCATTAGAAAAAAAATAAAAATATTTCATTACATCAAAACTAGATTTTATATTGTTTACTAACCTTAAACTGGACATACTGAGATACACAGCTAAAACAAACCTATTTATTTTCAGAACCTTGGTATTCTATACAAATTCCAATTATGGAAGAGGTGAACAGAGATACATCTTTACAGAAATACTCTTAAAAACAATTTCGAAAATGTACACGTTTGAATGGTTTGTCTACCTACAACAGATTGCGGTAGACATTGGTGGATTGCATCCAAGACCAGTGTAAAATTCTGAGTGACTCAAGGTCACACCTCTGTAGGTGATGTCCAGATGCAACCGAGACTCCTCTAGCTGTGCATGAGGGTAGACATGCAATGAAAATGAATCCTTGCGGATATTACAACTCTAAAGTAGGAGCTGGGGGAGAATCAGCCAACCAATGAACATTCCTAAGTGAAAGATTTTAGGGGAGTGACTCCTTTAAAATGAAGGCTAAATTAATATGCCAAAAAATGCATACTGCCTTAACCAAAAACAACCAAACACCTTTCAATAAATTATTGAAATGCAAATTTTTTTTGATGGTTTTGGTTTACGGTACTTACCCTTTTTGTCATATCAACAGACCTACAAAGAATGATCAGCGATGACTTGCAGTAAGCTGCGGTCCACTATAAATGGATATAGCAGCTTTGAACAAATGCTAGTAGTAAAATTTTGTTTTCTCAGGAACCCTTGTGAGACACTTTGTGTGGAACTGTTGAAGGTGTCTTACCATTTACTCAATATTATGAAGAATGCAATATTATTGCTGTAGCAGAAAGAATAAGGCTCTAAGTGTGCAGGAACATATCCAGGAACCATAGCAGGTGAATTTATGTTGGGCTTACCCTTTAACTTTGTTTTTACAAGGCCATTCGTTTGTTAACCACCATTAGGTGATTCAACTCACCATCGCATAGAGAAAACTAAAGTGCATATTTTGAGTGGATAAACACTGTAAATGTTCAAGTGTATTTTTAAATAGAAAAAAAAAATAGACTGAAATCTCAGTAATTAAAGCCCATTTAAAATACACAGTAATTACATTTCTGGAGCATGAAAGGGACTTGTTGCATAGTGGGCAGAGATAAATTTGTTCCTAGTTTGCTTTTTTTTTACATATGAAAGGTTAGGTAAACTTCAAAAGGCTGCCCATCTATGGCATCTGGGCTCTTCTCTAGACTGGCTATGCCATCCACATTGTCATGGACAGATGACAGCCCCCATGCAACTGTATTTCCAAAAATCTCAAAGTCCACCATCAACCCAAATAACCCACAATGAGGAAATAATTAAAATCAAGGATGATGGCAACAACTGGAAATGCTACACCTCCCACCTTGGAATGATTATGGAACCAACATAACGGACTCATGGCATTTGCACAGTTCTTTCTTTGATATTTAGCAGTCAAATGTACATTGGTTGATCCACCAGACAAATTCAATTCACCCAACCCAAATATATACTATACTCCTTGAGTTACAGTTGCAAAAAAAAGTATGTGAACCCTTTTGGAATGATATGGATTTCTGCACAAATTGGTCATAAAATGGGATCTGATCTTCATCTAAGTCACAACAATAGACAATCACAGTCTTCTTAAACTAATAACACACAAAGAATTAAATGTTGCCATGTTTTTATTGAACACACCATGAAAACATTCACAGTGCAGGTGGAAAAAGTATGTGAACCCTTGGATATAATAACTAATTGAACCTCCTTTGGCAGCAATAACTTCAACCAAACGTTTCCTGTAGTTGCAGATCAGACTTGCACAACGGTCAGGCCTCGTACACACGGCCGAGATTCTCGTTAAAAAAAACATGTCGTTTTTTTCTACGAGATTCTTGGACAAGAAACTTGTCCCGGCCGAGTGTACACACGCTCGTTTCAAAGAACCCGCGTTTTTTTTGAATGGAGCGTACGCGGTGACGTCATCGACTACGACGAGCATGCGCTCGTCACATTCGATGCCGTCGCCGCCATCTTGGTATACCCTACGTATGCCTATGAAGCTACCGCGCATGCGTCGAATTCATTTCGAACATGCGCGGGCTTCCGGGAGGACAGGTAAGTGTACACACACTCACTTTTCTCGTCGAGAAACATGCCGAGGAGAATCACGACGAGAAAATAGAGAGCAGGTTCTCTATTTTCTCGTCGAGGTTTCTTGTCGGTTTTCTCGACGAGAAACCCGATAGCCGCGTACACACGACCGATTTACTCGGCAAGACCTCTCTGCCAGCAAGTTTCTTGCTGGTTCTTGCCGAGAAAATCGGCCATGTGTACGAGGCCTCTGGAGTAATTCTTGACCATTCCTCTTTACAGAACTGTTTCAGTTCAGCAATATTCTTGGGATGTCTGGTGTGAATCGCTTTGAGGTCATGTCACAGCATCTCAATCGGGTTGAGGTCAGGACTCTGACTGGGCCACTCCAGAAGGCTTATTTTCTTCTGTTTAAGCCATTCTGTTGATTTACTTCTATGCTTTGGGTCGTTGTCCTGTTGCAACACCCATCTTCTGTTGAGCTTCAGCTGGTGGACAGATGGCCTTAAGTTCTCCTGCATAACGTCTTGATAAACTTGGGAATTAATTTTTCCTTCGATGATGGCAATCCGTCATGGCCCTGACACAGCAAAGCAGCCCCAAACCATGATGCCCCCACCACCATACTTCACAGTTGGGATGAGGTTTTGATGTTGGTGTGCTGTGCCTCTTTTTCTCCACACATAGTGTTGATTGTTTCTTCCAAGCAACTCAACTTTGGTTTCATCTGTCCACAGAATATTTTGCCAGTACTGCTGTGGAACATCCAGGTGCTCTTGTGCAAACTGTAAACGTGCAGCAATGTTTTTTTTGGACAGCAGTGGCTTCCTCTGCGGTATCCTCCCATGTAATCCATTCTTGTTTAGTGTTTTACATATCGTAGATTCGCTAACAGGGATGTTAGCATATGCCAGAGACTTTTGTAAGTCTTTAGCTGACACTCTAGGATTCTTTTTCACCTCATTGACCAGTCTGCGCTGTGCTCTTGCAGTCATCTTTACAGGACGCCCACTCCTAGGAAGAGTAGCAGCAGTGTTGAACTTTCTCCATTTATAGACAATTTGTCTTACCGTGGACTGATGAACAGCAAGGCTTTTGGAGATACTTTTATAACCCTTTCTAGCTTTATGCAAGTCAACAATTCTTAATCGTAGGTCTTCTGAGAGCTCTTTTGTGCGAGGCATCATTCACATTAGGCAATGCTTCTTGTGAAAAGCAAACCCAGAACTGGTGTGTGTTTTTTACAGGGCAGGGCAGCTGTAACCAACACCTCCAATCTCATCTCATTGATAGGGATGAGCTTGGTGTTCGAGTCGAACATAAGTTCAACTCTAACATCGGCTGTTCGACCGTTCGGCGAACATCTTACGATTTAGGCTGTTCGCGCCAAATTCGAGTGACGCGAACGGCCCACAATACACTGCGCCATCGCAGTGCAATCCCGGCGCTGTGATTGGCCAAGCATGCACTGTGACCCCACATGCTTGGCCAATCACAGCGCCGGCAGCTAGGAGAGCCATAATTGGCCACAGGCAGGTTGCCTGTGGCCAATTATAGCTCAGGGGGTTTAGCACACGCCCCACACTATAAAAGGCCGCCAGCGCGGCGGCCTTGTGTAGTGTGTTCCGGCGCAGGGAAAGAGTTACATAGGCAGGGACAGTGTCAGTGCTATTTGTACCTCAAACTTGTGTGTAGGGAGAGAGAAGGATAGGCAGGGAGAGTGTCAGTGTCATATTCTTTGCTAAACCTTGTGTGCAGGGAGAGAGAAGGATAGACAGGGAGAGTGTCAGTGTCATATACTTTGATAAACCTTGTGTGCAGGGAGAGAGAAGGATAGGCAGGGGACAGTGTCATTGTTGCTAAGCCTCCTGCACATTATACACCTGAAGTTAGCCCGTATTGCTGCTTTTTCCTGGTGTGTTACACCAACAGGCATTTGCAGCACTTAAAGCGGGCGGAGTGTGCCTCCTGATCATATTACACCTGAAGTTAGCCTGTATTGCTGCTTTTTCCTGGTGTGTTACACCAACAGGCATTTGCAGCACTTACAGCGGGCGGAGTGTGCCTCCTGATCATATTACACCTGAAGTTAGCCTGTATTGCTGCTTTTTCCTGGTGTGTTACACCAACAGGCATTTGCAGCACTTACAGCGGGCGGAGTGTGCCTCCTGATCATATTACACCTGAAGTTAGCCTGTATTGCTGCTTTTTCCTGGTGTGTTACACCAACAGGCATTTGCAGCACTTACAGCGGGCGGAGTGTGCCTCCTGATCATATTACACCTGAAGTTAGCCTGTATTGCTGCTTTTTGCTGGTGTGTTACACCAACAGGCATTTGCAGCACTTACAGCGGGCGGAGTGTGCCTCCTGATCATATTACACCTGAAGTTAGCCTGTATTGCTGCTTTTTCCTGGTGTGTTACACCAACAGGCATTTGCAGCACTTACAGCGGGCGGAGTGTGCCTCCTGATCATATTACACCTGAAGTTAGCCTGTATTGCTGCTTTTTCCTGGTGTGTTACACCAACAGGCATTTGCAGCACTTACAGTGGGCGGAGTGTGCCTCCTGATCATATTACACCTGAAGTTAGCCTGTATTGCTGCGTTTTCCTGGTGTGTTACACCAACAGGCATTTGCAGCACCTACAGCAGGCATAGTGTGATTCCTGCAAAATATACTCCTGAAGCTAGGCCTTATTGCTGGTTTTCCCATTTCCCTGCAGGCCATTAGAATGTCTGGAAGGCAAACAAGGAGAGGCAGACAGTCAGGAGCCAATAAAAGAGGGCAAGCAGGCTCTGTGTCTAGAGACAACAGTGCTGGTCGTGGACGCGGTGCATCGCCATCAGCACGTGGCCATGGGACACGCTTGTCCTTTTCGGCAGCTGGACGTGTTGAGCCGCATCATGCCGAAGACTTGGTAGAGTGGATGACCAAGCCCTCCTCATCCTCTCTCACCCAGGCTCAGGGTACTGGCAAAGCAGCTGCCAAAGCGTCCTCTTCCCTGGTATCAATGTCATCATCAGTCACTCCTTCCCTAGACCAACCATGTCCCCCTGAGGAGTCCCCCGAACTGTTTGAGCACAGTGTTGGGTACATGCTCCAGGAGGATGCCCAGCGTTTCGAAGGGTCTGATGATGATACCCAGCTAGAGGAAGGCAGTAGCGTGAGAGCAGAGAGAGGGGATGCTCAAGAAGGACACCAATCTGGCAGTCATGTTCCAGAAGCTGCAGCATACTGCCAGATTGGCTCCAGTGATGAGGAGGGAGGGGATGATGAGGTCACTGACTCCACGTGGGTGCCTAATAGGAGAGAGGAGGAGGATGAGGAGGAGGCACATCTCCAACGAGGCAGGATGCCCTCGGGGGGTCAGCGTAAGGGCAGCACACTGACGGAATCACACCGCAAAGCTCCGCCTGTGCAGGGCGCTGCCTCTGCCCGTTATTCAAAAAGTTCTTAGGTGTGGGCCTTTTTTGAGTCGAGTGCATCAGATCGCACAGCTGCTGTTTGCAACATATGTCTCAAGCGTATATCGCGTGGCCAAAACATCACCCGCTTGGGCACCACATGCTTGACCAGACATATGTTGACCTGCCATGCAGGTCGTTGGCAAGCCTACCTTAAAGACCCACAACAAAGAACAAAGCGGACCTCTCCTTGCACCGCATCAGCTGGGATCTCCAACCCCACTATACCTTTAGTCCTCTCTGAAACCTGCACTGAGAGGAATGAAGGTGTAGAATTAGGTGTGTCACAGCCAAGTACTTGCGGGCACTCTGCTAGCAGTACACCGACGTCAGATTCTAGCAGGCAAATTTCCCTGCCCCAGCTGCTGGACCGTCGAAAGAAGTTCACTCCCAGCCATCCACATGCCCAGCGGTTGAATACTAGCTTGGCTAAATTGCTAGCGCTTCAACTGCTGCCTTTTCAGTTGGTAGACTCGGCCCCCTTCCGTGAG
Source organism: Rana muscosa (assembly GCA_029206835.1). Taxonomy (NCBI): domain Eukaryota; kingdom Metazoa; phylum Chordata; class Amphibia; order Anura; family Ranidae; genus Rana; species Rana muscosa. The sequence continues at coordinate 991,749,328 of CM055122.1, read as the reverse complement.
TTTGTGCAATGTGCGGTTCCTCAGTGGCAGGTTCCCAAACGCCACTTTTTCTCACGGAAGGCGATTCCGGCTCTCTACCGGCATGTGGAAGGCAATGTCTTGGCCTCGCTGGACAGGGCGGTCAGCGGTAAGGTGCATATTACCACTGACTCATGGTCCAGCAGGCATGGACAGGGACGTTACCTTTCTTTCACGGCCCATTGGGTCACTCTTTTGGCAGCTGGGAAGGATGCAGGACAAGGTGCAGTAGTGTTGGAGGTTGTTCCACCGCCACGCCTCCAAAATGCTACTACTGGTTGTGACACACCTCTCTCCTCCACCCCCTATTATTCTTCCTCCATGGCCTCTTCCTGTGCTTTGTCCTCGGAACCAGCGGTGCTCCATAGGCGTTCAAGGGGCTACGCAAGTACGCAGGCAAAAAGATGCCATGCCGTGCTTGCGCTGGTGTGTTTGGGGGACAGGAGCCACACTGGGGCAGAGGTTCTGACTGCTCTGCAGGGGCAGGCCGAGAGGTGGTTGACACCACGCCAGCTTAAGCCAGGAATGGTAGTTTGCGACAATGGCACCAACCTCCTCTCCGCTCTCCGACAGGGACAACTGACCCATGTGCCCTGTGTGGCTCACGTCCTTAACCTGGTGGTGCAGCGGTTCTTGGGCAGGTACGGGCTTACAGGATGTCCTGAGGCAGGCCAGGAAAGTCTGTGTGCATTTCCGCAGATCTTATAATGCCAGTGCTCGCCTGGCTGAGCTGCAAAAGGAGTTGAACCTGCCCAAGAACCGCCTTACATGTGACATGCCCACCAGGTGGAACTCAACGTTGGCCATGCTGCAGCGGCTGCACACGCAGCAGAGGGCCATCAATGAGTACCTGTGCGACTACGGCACCAGGACAGGGTCAGGGGAGCTCGGGTTTTTTTCACCACGCCAGTGGGGCATGATCAGGGATGCATGCACTGTCCTGGCACCATTTGAGGAGGCCACAAGGATGGTGAGCAGTGACAGTGCATGCATCAGTGACACTGTACCTCTTGACCACCTGTTGGAACATACGCTACGTGGAATAATGGACAGGGCACTTGAGGCAGAACAGAGGCAGGAAGAGGAGGACTTCCTTGCCTCTCAAGGCCCCCTTTACCCAGACAGTGTTCCTTCTGTCCCACCCATCGCACAGGAAGAAGAGGAGGAGGAGGATTGTGTCAGCATGGAGGTGGAGCCTGGCACTCAGCATCAGCAGCAGTCTTTTAGGGATGATTTACAGTCCCAAGAAACCAGTGGACTTGTACGTGGCTGGGAGGAGGTGGCTGCGGATCATGTCGTCCTTAGTGACCCAGAGGACTCCGGACCGAATGCCTCATCTAACCTACGCTGCATGGCCTCCCTGATCCTGCAAAGTCTGCCGAAGGATCCTCGTATTCTTCGGATCAAGGAGAGGGACCATTACTGGCTGGCCACTCTCCTTGATCCATGTCGCAGAGGGAGCAGAGGATGAGACAACTCCGGGAGGCCTTGCAGAAAGGTCTGTGCAACGCGTTCCCAGAGACTGGGAGGTTACAAACTCCTGGTCCTGGACAACGAGTTGCTGAGGCTTCGGTCAGTCAAAGAAGGAGCGGTGGGGAAGGTGGCCGTCTGACCGATGCGTTCAGACAATTCTTTAGTCCGCAGCCCCAAGGTATGATCGGTTCCAGCAACCATCGCCAGCGTCTGATATACATGGTGCAGGAATACCTAGGGGCAAGGTCAGACTTGGACACCTTCCCCACCGAAAATCCTCTGGCTTACTGGGTCTTGAGGATGGATCACTGGCCAGAGCTTGCACAGTATGCAATTGAGCTACTGGCCTGTCCTGCATCGAGCGTTCTTTCAGAACGCACATTCAGTGCTGCTGGAGGATTTGTCACGGATCACAGGGTGCGCCTGTCCACCGACTCGGTTGATCGACTGACCTTCATAAAGATGAACCAGTCTTGGATCACCACCAGCTACCAAACACCTGAAGCTGATATAACAGACTAATTTATTTTCAAATGTCACATCCCTTCAAGACTGATGCTGATGCTGAGAGACTGTCCTGTTATGTTGACTGACTATCCTCCTCCTCCTCAATGATCCGATTGATGATGATAGCTTGGAGGAACATTTTTGTTTCTGGGTGCCGCCACCAGTGGCTAAGGCCCAATTTTTCAGCCCCTGTTTAGCAGGGGCATGTAATTACAATTTTTATGCAATGCTTTGCAGCAGGGCTCATTCCTGCACTCCAACTAGAGTATCTGGGAGAGGTTGCAGTGTCGTGGCACCAGCACCAGTGGCTAAGGCCCAATTTTTCAGCCCCTGTTTAACAGGGGCGTGTTATTACAATTTTTTATGCAATGCTTTGCAGCAGGGCTCATTCCTGCACTCCAACTAGAGTATCTGGGAGAGGTTGCAGTGTCGTGGCGCCAGCACCAGTGGCTAAGGCCTAATTTTTCAGCCCCTGTTTAACAGGGGCGTGTTATTAAAAAATTTTATGCAATGCTTTGCAGCAGGGCTCATTCCTGCACTCCAACTAGAGTATCTGGGAGAGGTTGCAGTGTCGTGGCACCAGCACCAGTGGCTAAGGCCCAATTTTTCAGCCCCTGTTTAACAGGGGCATTGAATTACAATTCTTGATCTAATAATTCACAGCAGGGCACATTCCTGCGCCCACCAAGAGTAACTGTGAGGCCTTACAGTGTTGTGTCAACACCACCACCACCACCACCAAAGGCCCAATTTTTCAGCCCCTGTTCAACAGGGGCATGCAATTACAATTCTTGATCTAATAATTCACAGCAGGGCCCATTCATGCGCCCACCAAGAGTAACTGTGACGGCTCACAGTGTTGTGGCAACACCAACATGTAAGGGGCAAATTTCAGCTGAGTATATACGGCAGGCCCCTACTTTCAAACATCCAACTTACAAACGACTCCTCCTTGCAAACGGAAGGATACAACAGGAAGTGAGAGGAAATCTACCCCTAGGAAGGCAAATTCTCTCATGTAAGAGTTAATATGGGAAAAAAAGTGTCTCCTCTCTACTGATGCTTTATCACCAATTCTTGTTTCAATAAAAACCCCAAATTTTCAAAAAACATTTGTCATTAGGACGGAAAGTGAGGTGAACTGTTCTGAACAGGTGTACACTGCACAGACAGCAAAACAAATGTTACAGGGGTGATAACCCTTCCCTATGTTTTCCAAAAAGCTTAAAAATAGATTTTTTTGCCTGGAGCTACACTTAAACAATGTACCTGTTCAAAATTACAAACAGATTCTACATAAGAACAAACCTACAGTCCCTGTCTTGTATGCACCGCCTGTATACGGCTGTTCAGAGTATATAGGGCCTTTTTTTTTTTGTGTGCGGGGTTCCCCTTAATATCCATACAAGACCCAAAGGGGCTGGTAATGGGCTGGGGGGGGGGGGCTGTGATGGGGTAGCTATGCCATTTTTCTTAAAGATTTTCTTCCATATTACCGGGACCAGACATTACATTAATGCCGCAAGCAGTTTTAAATGGCTTTTTTTCCTTTAGAAATGTAATTTTATGCAGGGACAGTTCTAAACACGGGAAACACGTGGCACTTCACAGGCATACTTTAGACACCCCCCAGGTATGATATTTAAAGGAATATTTGACTTTTTTTTTCACTTTATGCATCATTAAAATGACTGCTCCCGAAAAACGGCAGTTTTTAAAACTTTATTTGGATTGATACATGTCCCCTGGTGCAGAACCCGGGTTCCCAAACCCTTTTTAGGACAATAACATGCATAATAGTCGTTATAATTAGCACTTTAGATTTCGAACGTTCGCATCCATTGTATTTAATAGGGTTCTAAAGTTCGTGCGAACTTTCGGTCCGTTTGCGGGTTCTGGTGCGAACCGAACCCGGGGGTGTTCGGCTCATCACTACTCATTGATTGGACTCCAGTTGGCTGACACCTCACTTCAATCAGCTCTTGGAGATCTCATTAGTCTAGGGGTTCACATACTTTTTCCACCTGCACTGTGAATGTTTACATGGTGTGTTCAATAAAAACATGGTAACATTTAATTCTTTGTGTGTTACTAGTGTAAGCAGACTGTGATTGTCTATTGTTGTGACTTAGATGAAGATCAGATCACATTTTATGACCAATTTGTGCAGAAATCCATATCATTCCAAAAGGGTTCACATACTTTTTTTGCAACTGTATGTGCACCCACCAAGAATACTTTCTATCTTATCTTATTTTTTTATGAGCACATGTCTAGACAATTCCATTTAAATTGTCTTTTTGAAAAGCATGACTTACAGCTTGGAAAATCTTTATATGCAATACTATGCACATCCAATGACGGAAGAATTTTTTATGGCCTTGCAAGGGAACTTTTAGATGCCCCTTATCCCATACCTATACTGAGAAAAATATGGAGGATGATTTTTCTGACCTACTTTTAGAAATGCCAGTTTCTTTTTCAAACTTAAAACAGCTTTTGGACTGAATGCATTCTGTCAGTATTTTAAAACAGATGCATTGTTGTTGACAGGTGTAAACAGGAAATCAAACTGTGACAAGATAATCAATCAAGGGCCAACCACTCATCACAAGCAGCCATAAGTTGGGTCTAGGCTGTCATTCTGCAATTCCAAACCTCTATTCAATAATTAGCAGGTATCCAATCAGCTGAAATGATGGAAATTGCAATTATAGTATATGCTTTATTGGCTGTGTAGTCTATGTTATGCAAACAATGGTTGCATTTTTCTCATATACAGTAGCTACCAATTAAGACTGCCCAAAATAAATAGGGGACAGTAGAAACAGTCACACGTGAGCCACATAAACATGCCATTGTTGTTCTCAGTCATATCACCTAACCTGATTAAGCATGTCTGAAAGTGTAGTTAGAGGATGAGAATATATTTAAAAAGGGGGGGTGTATCCGCGCTAACTCAGATCTCCTGTGGATACTCTAAAACCATATAAGGTAAAAAGAGTAAGTGGAAAAAAACGTGAAGGGTATCATGTATATGTTTAGATATACATGAAAAATATATATATATATATACATATATATACATATACACATATATTTTCTATTTGGCTTTAAGTGCTGCAAATGAATAACTGGAATATGCAATTACAAATATATGAGAAATAAAGAACAAATGCGCAACCTCTTAGTGACAAATACTATACTAAAAATTTGCAGCTGACATAGTGCTGCAATTTGGTGTATGTAAAACAACAAAACAAACTTTTCATAAAAAGCACAACAAAGTTCATAGAAGGGATGGCCACTCGGAATATTATCCTATATTCCCCACATTGAAGATGGGTGCAGGTAAAAATTCAACACTTCCCAACTTGCTCAGGTAGAAAATGGATGTACAAACTGCTTACCAGATCAGACGGATCCCCATTACAGGGATCTTTTGAGGCTCAATGTCTTTTCACGGATCACTCAGATGGTAGGAACCCAGCAGCACATCCAGCAGGAACTCCAAGGAACACGTCTGCAGAGGCTGGGAAAAACCGAACCACCTTTCTGTTGCTCAGCTTGTCAATTCCCCCTCCAGGCGTGTTAGATTGTATAGTGGGATTTAAAAGGAAAAAAGACGCTTCATGGTGCAGTATTCTTAAAAATAAGATACCCTTTATTTACAATCCTGGGTATGATACATGAAAGCGCCAAAATTTTCAAACGAAAAAAAGGATTCTCAGCTGCGGTGTAATCCGATCAGCTGATGCGGAGCTGTAAGATCCTGACGTCACCACGCATCAGCTGATCGGATTACACCGCAGCTGAGAATCCTTTTTTTCGTTTGAAAATTTTGGCGCTTTCATGTATCATACCCAGGATTGTAAATAAAGGGTATCTTATTTTTAAGAATACTGCACCATGAAGCGTCTTTTTTCCTTTTAAATCCCACTATACAATCTAACACGCCTGGAGGGGGAATTGACAAGCTGAGCAACAGAAAGGTGGTTCGGTTTTTCCCTGCCTCTGCAGACGTGTTCCTTGGAGTTCCTGCTGGATGTGCTGCTGGGTTCCTACCATCTGAGTGATCCGTGAAGGACATTGAGCCTCAAAAGATCCCTGTAATGGGGATCCGTCTGATCTGGTAAGCAGTTTGTACATCCATTTTCTACCTGAGCAAGTTGGGAAGTGTTGAATTTTTACCTGCACCCATCTTCAATGTGGGGAATATAGGATAATATTCCGAGTGGCCATCCCTTCTATGAACTTTGTTGTGCTTTTTATGAAAAGTTTGTTTTGTTGTTTTACATACACCAAATTGCAGCACTATGTCAGCTGCAAATTTTTAGTATAGTATTTGTCACTAAGAGGTTGCGCATTTGTTCTTTATTTCTCAGAGGATGAGAATAAAAGATAATCTTTATACAGCAGGTAAAATGGGTATTGAACACGTCACCATTTTTCTAGTGACTTTAGTCTACAGATTCATTTTGAAGAACGGTCATGAAGAATGATGTCTAATTATCAGGTGATCACTAGCTCTATAAAGCTGTGACCACACAGAGTAGGCTACTGTAGGTCACTGTAATTTCTTGCACTAATATTTGTTATTAGAATTGTGGGGAAGGAAAGCTAAAGAGAACCCTTCAAAGTAGCCAGCCCCTCTCTTAAGCTTATATCCTGCGCTGTGTCATTGCTTTTAGAAACAAAGCCTCTAAATACCTTTTTGTGAAGTATCTTCAGGCCTGTCATGTGACTCCCAGCCGCTCTGATACTCCAATTTAGGTCTACAGCAGGAGGAGCCGAGTTCTCCCTCCGACATCAGCTGGGAGTCACGTGACCTGCCGAGCTGGCCGTTCGACTCCTTTCGCTGTAGCCCTGCATCAAAGTATCAGAGGGGCCGGGAGTCACATGACTGGCCTTAAGATACTTCACAAAAAGTATTTAGAGACTTTGTTTCTAATAAACAATGACAGCGCAGGATGGAAGCCTAAGAGAAAGGATCTGGCAACAATTTTTTTTAACAATTTAGTATTTTATTAATGGCAGCAGGAGGGGGGGAAACAGGCACAGATTCCCGAGCTCACAGGCAGGTAGGGCAGGGGGGAGAGCACAGAGGAGACACAGCGTGATGACAGAGGCAGGTAAACTAAACAGTGTCAGGGCTCAGCAGCCATGATAAACCGTGGTCAATTTACAGAGGGGAGGACAGAAACTAGCAGAATCAGCCAGGTTTCTTTACAGCTTCCAGGGGGGCAGGTTAGACAGCACAAGCACATAAGGTAACAGGAGATATATATATATATATATATATATACACACACACACACACACAGTTGCAATAAAAAGTATGTGAACCCTTTTGGAATGATATGGATTTCTGCACAAATTGGTCATAAAATGTGATCTGATCTTCATCTAAATCACTACAATAGACAATCGCAGTCTGCTTAAACTAATAACACACAAATAATTAAATGTTACCATGTTTTTATTGAACACACAATGTAAACATTCACAGTGCAGGTGGAAAAAGTATGTGAACCCCTAGACTAATGAGATCTCCAAGAGCTAATTGGAGTGAGGTGTCAGCCAACTGGAGTCCAATCAATGAGATGAGATTGGAGGTGTTGGTTACAGCTGCCCTGCCCTATAAAAAACACACACCAGTTCTGGGTTTGCGTTTCACAAGAAGCATTGCCTGATGTGAATGATGCCTCGCACAAAAGAGCTCTCAGAAGACCTACGATTAAGAATTGTTGACTTGCATAAAGCTGGAAAGGGTTATAAAAGTATCTCCAAAAGCCTTGCTGTCCATCAGTCCAAGGTAAGTCAAATTGTCTTTAAATGGAGAAAGTTCAGCACTGCTGCTACTCTCCCTAGGAGTGGGCATCCTGTAAAGATGACTGCAAGAGCACAGCACAGACTGCTCAATGAGGTGAAGAAGAATCCTAGAGTGTCAGCTAAAGACTTACAAAAGTCTCTGGCATATGCTAACATCCCTGTTAGCGAATCTATGATACGTAAAACACTAAACAAGAATGGATTTCATAGGAGGATACCACAGAGGAAGCCACTGCTGTCCAAAAAAAAACACTCCTGCACATTTACAGTTTGCACAAGAGCACCTGGATGTTCCACAGCAGTACTGGCAAAATATTCTGTGGACAGATGAAACCAAAGTTGAGTTATTTGGAAGAAACACACAACACTATGTGTGGCGAAAAAGAGGCACAGCACACCAACATCAAAACCTCATCCCAACTGTGAAGTATGGTGGTGGGGCATCATAGTTTGGGGCTGCTTTGCTGCATCAGGGCCTGGACAGATTGCTATCATCGAAGGAAAAATGAATTCCCAAGTTTATCAAGACATTTTGCAGGAGAACTTAAGGCCATCTGTCCACCAGCTGAAGCTCAACAGAAGATGGGTATTGCAACAGGACAATGACCCAAAGCATAAAAGTAAATCAACAACAGAATGGCTTAAACAGAAGAAAATACGCCTTCTGGAGTGGCCCAGTCAGAGTCCTGACCTCAACCCCATTGAGATGTTGTGTCATGACCTCGAGAAAGCGATTCACACCAGACATCCCAAGAATATTGCTGAACTGAAACAGTTCTGTTAAGAGGAATGATCAAGAATTACTCCTGACCGTTGTGCACGTCTGATCTGCAACTACAGGAAACGTTTGGTTGAAGTTATTGCTGCCAAAGAGGTTCAACCAGTTATTAAATCCAAGGATTCACATACTTTTTCAACCTGCACTGTGAATGTTTACATGGTGTATTCAATAAAAACATGGTAACATTTAATTCTTTGTGTGCTATTAGTTTAAGCAGACTGCGATTGTCTATTGTTGTGACTTAGATGAAGATTAGATCACATTTTATGACCAATTTGTGCAGAAATCCATATCATTCCAAAAGGGTTCACATACTTTTTATTGCAACTGTATACACACATATATATATATATATACACACACATACACACACACACACACACACACACACACAAACACAATCACTTTAAGGCTTTTCCCTTCCCTCTCCTACATTTTAATTTTATTCACTCTAATGTAAGCACCACAGGAAGAAATACAAGTTAACAATATTACTTTGTGCGTCTGGCAGTAGTCAAACAACCAGAGCATCATGACTGATGGGAAAAGGGGAGGAATTGCCAGAGAATTCAGACATAGCAGAGCAATAACTTATCTCCTTCTCTAGAATTGTAATACCATATATAAGAATGTTAAGACAGCCTTGCCGTGGTAGTGTGTTAAATAGCATAAACCTCATAAAACATGCATTTAGAACAGCTATAGACACTATGTTGCTAAATTGAAAAACTAAACTGAAAATCAGCTGTGTCTGTAAAGTAGTACATATTTACATCTCCTGTTGCCTGAACTACTGTATGCAATACCTTTAAAGAGGAATTGCCCTGTGAAGTCAGCTAAGAAACCTGCCTATATTGACCTATGTACCCCCACTGAGCTGAGTGGTTTCTCTCAACACCTATGTCACTACAGAACAAAACAGATATAGAGGTTGGCGGGCAGAACCACTGAGCCACGAGGGAAGCAGTAGATCAAGACTCTAAGGCCCCTTTCACACTGAGGCGTTGCAATAACACGCTAAAAACGATTAGCGTTATTACCGAGTTTTTACTAAAAATATCGCTAACGCCTATGCATTTTTACCGAGTTTTTGCGGAAAAAGGGATTATTTGGTATCCCACAATCCTCCACTCTACTGCGGTCATGTGACCTTCCCACAGCTTCTGGGCATTTTTACCGTGTTTTTACAGCGGTACTCATTCATCTTCTAGACTATAAGCTCTAACGAGCAGGGCCCCCTGATCCCTCTGTATTGAATTGTATCGTGATTGTACTGTCTTCCCTGATGTTGTAAAGCGCTGCGCAAACTGTTGGCGCTATATAAATCCTGTATAATAATAATAATTTCAATGGGGATAGGCGTTTTTACAGCGCTATTTTATGCACCCCAAAGATGCTCCAAAAAAGCTGTTTGCAGGATTTTTTCCAACGCACAGCCAGCACAACGCCTCAGTGTGAAAGCCCTCAGGGCTTACACATTGAGAATGCTGGGACAGGATTATTTCAGGTGTTTTTAGCGCTAAAACGCCTGAAAAACGCCTCAGTGTGAAAGGGGCCTAAAAGTGTCAGTTTCTGCACAGAATTCAACCAATGACTCCCCAGAGTGGTATTTAGGAGCACAGCCAGAAGGAAAAGTATTTACATTTCTCGTTCCTGTTGCATAGGCACAATAGAAAGTTAAAGAAAACCTCTTGAAACTCAGTACAATCCTTTCTTAGGCTAGTCATACATGATTAATTTTTGTTCAACCAATGGGTTGAGTAAAAAAAAAAAAAAAAAAAAACAGATTCCCCTATCCACACATTTGATCATTCTCGTGAGCTATTATATTGTGTCGGTGGGCAGCCTTCCTCGCCGGCAGAATACGAAAATGGGCACACTCTATGGACTACTATGGACTGTCTTATTACTTCTGTCACTTTTCTATGTTTCTAGTGTTGCTGGCTATAACCCTTTGAGAAATAGCTTAAAGTCTTGTACACAAGTCGACTGATATATCGACTTGTGTACAACCAACTAGCCCATACATAGTTACATAGTTAGTCTGGTTGAAAAAAAAGACAAAAGTACATCCAGTTCAACCAATAAAAAGGGGAAAAAAATACAATCTTATATATATACAATCCTATAATCATAGTTGATCCAGAGGAAGGCAAAAAAAAATAAAAAAATTCGATCCATGTATGGCCGGCTTGGGTTGTCACGCAATAAAAGGTCCCTTTTGGAAAATTTACCCTCTATTCCTGTTCCAGTGAGAACTTAATATTTTGGATTTTCCTTTACTTTTAGTTCTGGGGAGAACTGTCACAAGTCAAAAAATGGGGTAAAGTTTGCCAGAGGAGACACAGACAGGAATAAAAGAGGTTCTAACCCCTCCCTTCTCTAATCTAAAACAATAATAAAAAAAAAAAACTATAAAAGAAAAACACAGATTTTCTTTAGTATTCTAGCACCAATGGAAAATAAGAGTTAAAGAGGAAAAGCAGTGCCAAAAAGAGTAATACATTAATACAGTAATACATTAACTCTCTCAGGTCAACAGAATCCCCCTTCATCAGGACTTGGATGTGCAGGATTGTGCCTGACTCATCAGAGCAAAGTTTAGCTGGTATAGCAAACTTTTAGGATGGCCAGAGATAGTAAAAGTGGGTAGTTGATCAGCGTTTTTACCACACCTCATCTAGCCACCTACCGCTGCAAATTTAATTTGGCAAAAGTGGCGCTTTTGGGGAAATACACTGCATGTGTATGCATGACTTTCCATAGCCATACAAATGCAGATTGCTTTTGCACTGGCGTTTACCTGTGCATGCATGTATGGCATAATTTCCAAATGTGAAAGTGGCGTGTTTGAGGAAATATACCACATACAGCCATTTGCTTGCGTTAGCAGCTGCATGCAGCACCTGTAGTTTCCTGCCCATGGGAAATCACCAGGCATTTTACACTAGAAGCCTACTGCCAACAATCCTGGTCACAACCATATGACAAGGTTTCACAATCAGCAAACCAGTATATTTAGAATTTTTATTTATTTTTCGATTTGTTAGATACCAAGCACAATTTTGATGTGCAGTGCCTTGAAAAAGTATTTACCGGTATATCCCTTGAAATTTTCCACATTTTGTCAGGTTACAACCAAAAACGTAAATGTATTTTATTGGGATTTTAGGCGATAGAGCAATTGTGAACTGGAAGGAAAATGATAAATGGTTTTCAATTTTTTTACAAATAAATATTTTAAAAAAGTGTGGCGTGCATTAAATGTATTCAGCCTCTGAGTCAATACTTTATAGAACCACCTTTCACTGCAAGTCTTTTTGGGGATGTCTCTACCATCTTTGCACATCTAGAGTGAAATTTTTGCCCAATCTTCTTTGCAAGATAGCTCAAGCTCTGTCAGATTGGATGGAGAGCGTCTGAACAGCAATTTTCAAGTCTTTCCAAAGATTCTCAAATGGATTTAGGTCTGGACTTGGCCATTCTAACACATGAATATGCTTTGATCTAAACCATACAATTGTAGCTCTAGCTATATGTTTAGGGTCGTTGTCCTGCTGGAAGGTGAACTTCCGCCCCAGTCTCAAGTCTTTTGAAGACTCTAACAGGTTTTCTTCTAAGATTGCCCTTTATTTGACTCCATCCATCTTCCCATCAACTCTGACCAGCTTCACTGTCCCTGAAAAAAAGCATCCTCACAACAGGACGCTGCCACCACCATGTTTTACAGTGAGGATGGTGTGTTCAGGGTGATGTGCAGTGTTAGTTTCCGGCCACACAAAGTGTTTGTTTTTAGGCCAAAAAGTAAAATTTTGGTCTTATCTAACCAGAGCACTTTCTTCCACATGTTTGCTGTGTCCCCCTCATGGCTTCTCGCAAACTGCAAATGGGACTTCTTATGGCTTTCTTTCAACAATTACATTCTTCTTGCCACTCCTCCATAAAAGGCCAGATTTGTGGAGTGAATGACTAATAGTTGTCCTGTGGACAGATTTTCCCACCTGAGCTGTGGATCTCTGCAGCTCCTCTAGAGTTACCATGGGCCTCTTGGCTGCTTCTCTGATTAATGCTCTCCTTGCCCGTCCTGTCAGTTTAGGTGGACGGCCATGTCTTGGTAGGTTTGCAGCCGTGCCATACTCTTTCCATTTTCGGATGATGGATTAAACGTTGCTCTGTGAGATGTTCAAAGCTATGTATATTTTTTTTATAACCTAACCCTGCTTTAAACTTCTCCACAACTTTATCCTGGACCTGTCTGGTGTGTTTATGGCCTTCATGATGCTGCTGTTCACCAAGGTTCTCCAACAGACTTCTGAGGACTTCACAGAACAGCTGTATTTATACTGAGATTAACTTGCACACAGGCGGACTATTTACTAATTAGGTGACTTCGGAAGGCAATTGGTTCCACTCGATTTTAGTTAGGGGCATCAGAGTAAAAGGGGCTGAATACAAATGCACGCCACACTTTTCATATATTTGTAAAAAAAAAAATAAAACCATTTATAATTTTCCTTCCACTTCACAATTATGTGCCACTTCTGTTGGTCGACCAAATAAAATACATGTTTTTGGTTGCAACATGACAAAATTTCAAGGGGTATGAATACTTTTTCAAGGCACTGTTGGTATACCCTAGGCAGTCTAATGCATCTTACTAGCCTTCTGGACCTTGCAATAGAGTCGTGTTTAGTGTCTGAGTGGTATTTTCTCCAACAATAATGTGACCACTTTCTAGGAATATAATTCTATTACCTTATTAATTATGGAATATGAATGGAACTTAATTCTGTGGGCTTCATTAACAGGTCACTATCCCAATCTCACAAATGGGTATTCCTTTAATTGTATTTCCACACCTACCTTATATTTGTTACATCCTCCCTTTTCCATAACATAAATATATTTTAAAATTGCGGTTACCTTTTCAGATCTTCTTTTCTGATAACTCTAGCACTGAAAACTCAGATTTTGGTTTCTCTTCGCTATGATACGCCTGAGGAGCGGTGTTTGCTATAATTAACCTTGACTGTACTGTGCTGGTAGATCTCATTATCAGTTGAAAACTAGATTTGAACACTGGCGATCCCAACAAAGGGTTGGAGGTGTAGAAGCTGTATATCTGCTTTGTACATTAAATGAGAGGTAGCTCAGCTAGTTTTTCAGACAAGACTCACTCAGATTGTTCAGAAATGCTTGTAGTCTGCCACGAGGCCTTCCCCAGAGAAACATCATATGATATGGAGGGGTTTTCTCACATTTAACTGCAAAGTGGAAAATGCTTAAGACTTGACAAATATTGACAGGGCTTTATCAGAAGTCCTGGAAGATCCTGGGTAGTGGAGGTTTATGATATCTCTGCAATCCATCTAACTTCTCTGTTTTTATCAAATGTGTCTTAAAATGGCATAATCACAGCTGCTTAAACACAAACAGGAGAATTTAGTCTGACTGTCTTGATACCAACTTGTATATTCTGGGGTAAATGAGGTTGGCATAGTGTTTAGACCACTCCCGTATTCTCTCCATTAAGTTTGTGATTTCAATCCTAGCAGGACCCAGTCGGCTTTAAATAATTATAACTACAACTTAAAAATCATTTGTGAATCCCTAAGGGCCCCAGTGCATGTAGCACTCTGTCCACTTTAAAACTTTGTTTACCTTTCTGAAAAAACGAATTGTAAAAATTTTTGCAGGAAAAAAAGCATTGCACCAGCGATCAGTGGAGGGGCAGACAGTTCCTGAGCTGTAGGCAGTGGGAATAAACTACAAGCATGCCGATAGGTGCACTTGCAGTTCATTGATACTGAAAGTTTGTCTGATGCGGTGGCGGATGAGACTTGTAGTTTAGTCATTCACAAATTCCTGTGAACAGAATGACACACCTGTGCAGGAGGAGCCCTGCATAGCTACATCCATTTTCAAAATGTGACAATGGGTGTGGGGAGAAGAACTGCCACCCACTGTTAGAGAGAGGGGGGGGCTCTGGAAGCAGGTGCATAGGATCATGTTACACCCTAAATGTGGGTGTAACATGCTCCTAAAGGTGAATTGATCATTTAAGATCAAAACATGGGCATTCCTGTAGAGGTGGTTTGGCTAGCACTGAGCCTGTTCCCTCTACTCTGTGCTGTGTATTTCCAATGCAGAGTAATGTGCCTATAGATTATTACTGGAACAATAACCTGTGCCCATCAGGTAATCCACATACAAGAAGTTCAGATCAGATTGATGCAATGTACCATGTCATATACAGTATAGATAACAATCTCCCTCTTCCAGTGTTCAGCCCCAACTCAATGCTGGCTCCTCTCACCTCTCCTTCCTTCTCCCCTGTTCAGTGTCTCTATCACTATCTCTCCGGCAGCTTCACACTTGGACAGAGAACCCCCAGCTCTATCATTAATCTTCTGCTTTTTCTGAAAGCATCTACATAAGTGAATGAGCAGCACTGTAAGTCCTAGCACTGCCCATTCACACTTTTTTTACCATACCGCCAAGGGGAATTTTGCGCCAAGATGCTCCCTTCCCCCTGCTGTGGTCAATTATTGCCAGCAGGTGTCACTAGAGACGAGGGTTGAGGCAAGAGCTGTCACTCAAAGTTCCATCTCCTTCGATCAGTGTTGTCGGACAACAGTGTAAGGATGGGGGAAGCTGACCAACTATGCTGCTCAGCAAGGACAGCGTGGATTGGAATGATCCCAAGTGCAGTATGCACTGGATCCATTGGGGAGCGATTTTTTTTTCTTTTTTCCCAAAGATACTAAAAGTCTACACTTTGTACATGGGTTCTTTCCTCCCACAATCCTCCGGGGAGATAGTGAGAGAGACACTAAACAGGGGAGAAGGAAGGAGAGGTGAGAGGAGCCAGCATTGAGTTGGGGCTGCACACTGGAAGCGGGAGCAGACTCTGATTTTGTTGTGTAGAAGAAAAAGATTGTTGTCTATACTGTATATGACACAGTACATTGTATATATCTGATCTGAACTTTGTGTGTGCTGTACTTCTTGTATGTGGATTACCTGATGATGGGCACAGGTTATTGTTCAAGAAATAAAGTAATCTATAGGCACATTACTCTGCATTGGAAATGCACAGCACAGAGGAGAGGGAACAGGCTCAGTGCTAGCTGAGCCTCCTCTATAGGAACGCCCATGTTTTGATCTTAAGGGATATATTCACCTTTAGGAGGATGTTACACCCACATTTAGGGTGTAACATGATCCTATGCACCTGCCTCCAGAGCCCCCCCCCTCTCTAACAATGGGTGGCAGTTCTTCTCCCCACACCCATTGTTACATTTTGAAAATGGATGTAGCTGTGCAGGGCTCCTCCTGCACAGGCGTGTAAACTTGCTTCTGTCTAAATTGACCCTAGCATATTTTGTGAATGTGATACTGTACAACCATGATGTTGTGAGCTCCAGTTAAAGAGGAAGTAAAGTCCTCCTTTTTAATTGTACCTACAGGTAAGCCTATAATAAGACTTACCTGTAGGCACTGTAAATATCTACTAAACTTGCACCGTTTAGAAGATGTTTACTATATATGCCAGGGCCATCGGCGCGTGCGGTCTGAAGAAAGGGCTGCCCATGCCGTCTCTTCAGGGCCCTGTGCCGTGACCGGCAGCTTCCACTCGGGAGTAATGTGATTGCGGCTCTGGCCAATCACAGCGCCGGAGCCTGTGAACCCGCAAGAAGCCCTGGGGAAAATGTTAGCCGCCTCGGTGGTGTGCGGGCGCTGCTCAGAGAGCTTTGTTCTAAGGTACGGTAAGTATTTCATGATGAGCTAGTATGCAATCCATACTAGCTCATTATGCCTTTGTCTTGCAGGGGTTTTTTTTTTCATAGGGTTTACAACCTCTTCAAGCAGAGACATGTGTAAATGGTGAAATGTATGCTAACATAGAAAAATGTATCTTATGCCGCGTGCACACGACCGTTTTTAATGTCATTGAAAAAAAATGCATTTTTCTCGACGCGATTCTTCTCAAGCCTGCCTTGCCTACACACTATCATGGAAAAAAATGCTTGAGTAAAGCGCGGTGACGTACAACACATACGACGGCACTATAAAGGGTGGCGCCACCCTTCATGTTAGTAAAGTTTGTTGAGCGACGATTCGCGCTTTTCATCCTCGTGCTTTTCAGTCCGTTACAGCGTGACGAATGTGCTATCTCCATTACGAACGCTAGTTTTACCAGAACGAGCGCTCCCGTCTCATACTTGATTCTGAGCATTGAAGGGTTGTACCGCTCTTTTAATCTGTAGGGCTTTCAAAATGCTCCCGCCCTGATACTGGAACAGGTGCTGGCTCTGCACTGATGCATGGAAAAGAAAGGAGCCCTGGACTGCTGCACTCTGTATAAACGATTTATTTCCAAAATTTCTAAATAAAATCCCAAATTAATCCATAAATTCAAAAAATCCAAAAACAGGCAAAACAGAAAACTGACATGCAGGGATGGATGGCTGACGCGTTTCACATCAAAGTAGATGCTTACTCATATGATACTTTGATGTGAAACGCGTCAGCCATCCATCCCTGCATGTCAGTTTTCGGTTTTGCCTGTTTTCGGATTTTTTGAATTTATGGATTAATTTTGGATTAAATAAATCGTTTATACAGAGTGCGGCAGTCCAGGGCTCCTTTCTTTTCCATTGATTCTGAGCATGCGCTTTTTTTTCACGTCGTTAAAGCCCACACATGGCCATTTTTCATGACGAGAAAAACCACGATGTAAAAAACGACGTGAAAAATTAGAGCATGTTCCAATTTTTTCATGGCCGTTTTTCACGTTGTGAAAAATGCTCTGAAGCCCACACACGATCATTTTTAATGACCATTTAAAAAAATAAATACATTTCTCGTCATTAAAAACGGCATAACAGCAGACATAGTTAAAATGACAAAGTAAGGTATTGTAAACATCGTAGAACTGCAGCCAGTAAGAAATGTAATACCGAAGCAGACAAGGAAGATTAGCCCGAACATACCGTTCTGTGCAAAGCACTAAAACGTGGCAGTGGATTTCGCAGTTTGGTAAACATTACGGAAGAACACAAAAACTGTCTCATTTATCATGTGTCAAATTAATGACCGCCAGCCTAAAAAAAAGGTTGCAAAATCAAGCAAGTTACGAGCACATAGCATGCTACAGCCGATATGGGTTTCAGCTCTACTGGAAGCTGGACAATAAGCCCCTCAGTAGCTTATTAGAGAATTACGAGTGTTGTCAATAGAAAAATCAATTTTACCAAAGGATTTCTAGCCCTCTGCAGTATTAAAGAATTGACATATTGGATTGAAGGCATTACTTCTATGCAGTAGGAAGAATTTCAGGAGGGTGTGTGGTAGTCACTGGAGATAGCTGCATGATTCTTTTGAGAGCATCTTCACACTGAGCAGATTGCCTTTATTACTGCAGGACATGCAGCCTGTCCACCTGTTGGGTTCACAATGGGATTTTTTTAGGCGTAAAAAGAGAAAGAAATTAACTTTGGTGGAAATAGGCTCTGCAGTAGGCTTATCCAATGCTTTTCTCCTTCATAGGCTGATAATGAAATCTACAGTTCTTTTTTTTCCCTGTTGTTTCTTTTTGTATTAAAAAAATATATATATAACTGTTGACACTACACTGAACACTAGATGTCACTGTCTGACACTACTTTCTGCAGAACGACACTTATGCGTGCAGCAATAAATTAATACAGGGTTACTTATGACCACATTGCCAGAAAAAATGGAAATTAATATAGTTGCAGACATGATAAGTTGTAAGGTGCATTATTTTCATAGGGTATTCTTGGTAATAAAAGTCATTGCTCCTAAAGTGACACCAAAAGAAAAATTCAACTATACAATGATGTATTCTTCACTCATTGACGTATCTTCTATTGGTCTCAGCTTCCTCCAAACCCCTAAAATCCTATTTTTGGCTGCTGTCATCTGACTCCATCATCCCACTGTATGCAGGAACATAGTCTCCCTCTCTTGCTCACTGCGGCGATGGACTACAAAATTTTAAGTGTGCATGGAGCAGTGCACGGGACCGCACCTAATGTGAGATGTCTGTTCCAAACATAGGTAAGTGAGGGGGAAAAGGAGAGGTTCAGGAATTCATGTGGGGCATTACAAGGAGGCAGAAAAACACAAAGAATCATTTTAAAAAAAGAAAAAAAAATGATTTTGCAGCCATTTAGTAGTGGATGTGTATGGATTATTCTTGGAGAATAAGGATATTGCTTATTGTTACAGCAATGTAAACATTTATTGCGCCCGCAGCATATTCTGACATTTAGTGATCGGTGGGCCACATTCAGGCAAGCAGGGATGCGCCACAAACGCCCTGCAACTATATGCAATACACACAGTTGCTGCATGTTTTTGAGCAAAAATAAAGGGTAAAATAAGGGGTGAAGAGGCATCACATTACCTCCTCACCACATGTCAATCGCCTCTGAAGCGTGATCTGAACGTGGATTGGTCTTCAGAACAGAGGGAGATTTAAATGCATGTCTAAATCTACCCTAACACAGGTAAGAGGCCAGACCATTTAACTATTTCAGTTCAGTTAATTACTACATTGGCTGACAATATAAAAGCAACTGTTGATCTCTGAGTCAGCATCAGTTTGGACCATAGAAGGTCCACCAGAAAATCTTGGTCCCACAATATGATTAAAAATAGTTTACATGGTGTAGCACAGTGGCTAGCATCAACGCTTATCTGGGTTTGTACACATTTCTATTCTTCGGAGGGTTTTTTCCAGGAACTCTGGTTCCGTTTCACAACTCAAAGATATACCAGTAGGTTCACTGGCTTTCAGTCAGATTTGAAAACTGTGGGTGTGCACAACCATATGTATGTTTGTGGTAGGAATAGTAGACCATATGTGCCTTTGGAGACACATATTCGAGGTAGTCTGCTGGGGGAAATTTCAGTATAACATAAACAAAGAACATTTTGCGATACATATTCATACAGTAGATTACCATAAATACACACTTTTTAACATCATAAATGTAGTAGAATTATGATTTTGAGAAGGGGATGAAGTCAGATGAAGTCAGGATGTTTCAAGCTAATCAAGCCGTAGCCCAGATGAAAAAGATTTTTTTGTGTAAATAAACTTCATTATTTAACATGCATTCCTTACAACTTTTTAAATATGTGGGCTAATTTTAATGTGGATACAGGGATATTTATTTGACGAAGATGCATGTAAAAGGTGAATACAATCAGCTGGGTTTTGTAAAACCTTCAAAACCAGGGCCTAAAGACTCAACCATGGCTGAGAGTCATTGCCGATTCCTGCCTTAGTGACATATGCTAAGGTATTGAGTAAAGGCCAAGTTATAGAAGAAATAACAGAGCTACACTTCTATTCCAAAGACTTCATACTTCTGTAGAAAGCTCTGGTTTGGATTTAAATTTAAGATGCATTTAACATCAGTGACTGGTATGGCTTTCCATAATTGTCTGGCATACAACTGTGTACACCTCTTCATTGTGGTGAGATACTGGTGGAAAAATAGCTTGGATTGGTAAATTCTTTCCATAATAAGTGACAGTTTAAGCCTGGCTAGTTTTTTTGGGCCATGTGCAGTGTCTCACACCCTTGAATCCCTCATCTGGTTTAAAGCCCCACTCCAGGGTATCTTTCAACAAATCAATCTTTCCTTACCCCATCTGTATATAGGATTCCTTTTTTCTCCTCAACCTTTCCATGCCCACAAAAACAGATACGATCTGTACCCATGATGTCACCAATACCCACTATTTATTTGCATTTTCTCATACCATATAGGTGGGAAGAGGGTTGAACCGCATGTCATTTCCCTCACCTCTTCTCAGCCCAAAGGAAACTACACATTCCATCATGTATTGGGATGTTAGTTTCTGGTTGGGTGTTACTTAGGCTGGTGTGTGGGTGGTGTGGAGAGGCTTAGAATATGGGATGGTTTAGGAAAAGCTGTTGTACATTGGGCAAACAGGGCAGATTTTGGAAAAGACATGCAGAAGTTCCTACATTAGAATACTACCACCCACTGATCCTACTGTAGTGCTGAACCCAGATTTTGCCCTTTAGTGGAGTTTTGAAGTTGAATTCCAGGTTCGGCTATTTTTTGCATAGTTACATTAGTCCAGCTTGGTCCAATGCAACTATACATGTGCCATACCTAGCTGACCCCTGTGGAAGCTGGATATCACTGTAGTAGGCACTGCTAATACAGTGATCACCACTAACTTCTGTGTCCCGTATCAAACGGCTGCCCTGCTGCTTAGTGAACACAGGAGGTCACATATTTGGCATGGGCGCCATTCCGAGAACATACTGCATTTTTCTCAATGAATGCAAAGCATTATCTGATTGAATGCTTTGCATTCATGGAGGAAATGCAGTGTTCTCTGAATGATACCTGTGTTGAGTGAGCAACCTACTGTGTTCACTAAGCAGCAGGGCAGCTGCTCTGCACAGGACCCAGAAGCCAAGCTGGACCAATATAGCTATGCAAAAATAGCCATACCTGGAATTTGGAGCCTGCCAGTCTTCTATTTCCAATGTAAAAAGACACAACAGGTGCCCAGAAAGCGCAGGGGGAGCAGACTACTGAGGTTCAACTTATACAATTTCCTGCCTCTCTTTTGATATTTAGTGACAAATTGATCCACAGTGCCTGGTGCCACAGAGGTTAGCATGGGCTTGTTATAAAGTTTGTTTACTTACTGCAAAACATATGTAAATAATGGAATGTCAATTTGATTAGTCTGGCCACAATTCTTAAAGCCTAGCTGAAGCTTCAGTTTGGCTTTAAAGAATATGTAAACCCAGCATTTCATATTCCTGATATGGGTCTGCTGTACCATGTACTTGTATAAAAAAAAAAAAAAAAAAAAGTATCTCTTTGTATTGCTTCCTTTGTGTGAAATATCTGGGGTTCCTGCCAGTTACCGTGCTTACCTATTAAAAACTGACCAATAGCAGGAAAACACACCATGGTCAGTTCTCTAGCTGTGCTGGGAACTCAGCGTGCTCTCCTCCAATGATCAGTCTTGTTCTGAAAGCACCCCTGACACAAACACACACAGCCATTCACTGGGAAGTTCAGTGTGCTACTGCTTCTCCTCTTCCAGCTCTTATGCAGCTGAGAACAGGGGATATGTGATCACTTGTAAAAAAAAAAAAAAAGGGGGGGGCAAGGTCTTTGTAATGTGTTTTTGTAACTATACACAAGATTTTTTGCCTTTCATTTCTATCTTAAACTTAATGGGTTGTCTTAAAATCACTTTAAGCTCTTTGTTCTGTCACTACGGCTAGCATGCCTTGCTATACTACAGCCTCGCACAATGGGAATACCTGCTGGCTTTGTGCATGTTTACTGCCACTTAAAAACTGCCAGAGGTTTGTCAAGAAATTCTTAAAACTTTGCTTTTTATTTATTTTCACCATACAGCTGTAATTTCTGTCTATATACACAACTTTTTGTACACCTATTTGATTTTTACTTTAAACAAGTAAAATACATTACTTGGCACTAAAACACAAATGTCAACTTTCTTTTAATATAGACACTTCATAAACTAAAGTACTTTAAGCATATTTACCTGTAAAACAGACAGGACATTTAAATGTTCCTCCCATTCCTTCAAAGCTGTGCTCAATCAAATGGCACTGCAGTTTTGCTGGGGAGTCAAATGACTGGCTGCAGAGTTTACACTCATGATTAAGACCTTCATCTAAAATAATAAAACAAGGAAAAAATTACTACAGCAAGCAATCACATAGCAAACAAATGCTTTTATAAACAAATATACCGGTACATTATATTGTTAAATGCAGACAAATGGAAAAAGGCTTTGTAAAACAGTTTAAAATGTGCATCTTAAAACTTCTTCATCTTGAACCGAGTCAGTCCGTTTGGCTTTGTACAGTATGAACTAATATTTACAGATGAATGCCATCAGTGGCAGACCTATAGGGCTCCCTGAAGCCCTAAATAAACACAAAGTCAACAATGGATAGTAAAAATATCCATCCCCCCAATTAGAAAGTCCTTAAGTACTGATATGCCCCCTTATATACTTGTGTATCTGGAAATGTTTTTTGTTTTTTTATCCATTATAAATAAAGAAGATGACTTTTTGGGGGGCTTAATAGCTATTGAAGGCCCAGTAACGGTTAACAAAGCACATGTTAAGCAACAGACTTCTTTAATCCAGCATTTAATGCAACACAATGGAAGAGATTTGCATGGCAATTCATGCAGAAACATTGTGTTTCTTTTGTGTTCTTTTAAGAACACAGCAAGTCTGACAGATATCATTTCACAGCATTTTAATGAATAAAAAAATATTAAAAAAAAACAAACAAAAACAGAGTTTATGCAATCCTCTTTACAACTATGGTAAGCACAGTGTTTGATCAAATCTAGAAGTTTTTTTATTACGTTGCACAGCTTCAGATCTCCGTTTTCATAAAGATGAACGTCAACTAAATGTTATATACCGTATTTATCGGCGTATAACACGCACAGGCGTATAACACGCACCCTAACTTTAAGAGGGAGGTTTCAGGAAAATAACTTTCCACAGCCCCCTGCGTATAACACGCAGGCACAGTTTACCCTCTAGTTTCAGGGTAAAAAAGTGAGTGTTATACGCCAATAAATACAGTAGTTTGTGGATGAAAATAGCAACACTTAAACAAGTTCTAAACTAAGATCATCATAGGGATGAGTAACCTAAACCAAACCCGACCCGATCTTCTGCTATAAAATTTGAATGTGTTCAAGCAGTTCAAACTCTGATACGGATTAGAGATAATCAATGCTTTGCATGTACAGTGTCCAGTAATGTACTTGCCTACCCAAAGATCACAGAAATCTCAGAGTGGAGAAATGTTATTGAGTTTGGTCATGTGATCAGTACCTACAAAAGGAAAGTTGATTTCAAGACAGGACTGAAGCCCTGAAGTTATACCTTCTTTTAAAAATAAAGACACTTGTATTTGTGATGCATATTCTACTTCCTGGCACTGCTTTCAAATTGTGCATTCTCTTAGTATGCAGGAGAGTGTCCATAAAGAAAGGTGGGAACCCTGCCAATGCTGTCACTTGAGACTGCTGTCAGAGACAAATTCTATCATTACCTTATGTCAGTAGTGACCATGGCCACGCATACTGTCACCACCTGGACCAAAGTAAAATCATTTTGTGGTGCAGGCATTCTAAAGACTCCCCGTATCCAAATAAAATAATTCTACATAGATTATACAATTCTGCTTGCAAAACGTAAAATGTAGTATACCCAAGTAGTTAAGATATATATAAAAAAATTATACATTAACAAATTATACATTAACAATCTTTTCTTTATTGCTTATTTAGGTACCAACGCAAAAGGTAAGTATTCCAAATATTAAGTATTGGCAAAGAAGTAAAGTAGTTAATCTAATCCTAAGCACTTGGCAAAACAGTTTAATAGCTTATCCACCAATATGTTCTTTTAACTACTATAGCGCACATGACACAAATGTTGTAAATGTAATGGTATCTGCCTCATCAAGCTGTCATTTTCACCAAGCTGGAGCGCTTTGCCTTCTCTATTGTAACCAAGGATAAAATAATGTGTTGGCACTTGCTCCTATTGATGTTCTCTATATACAAATTAAATCTTTTAAACAAGAGCTATAATTAGGAAATCATATGACGAGCCTTTATATTTCAACGGTCTGATTAGATGAAAACACTACCGAGTGCAGACATCATAAAAGGTGCTGCAACTCCTAACAGAATGCAACAGCAAAGAATCATGATACAGAACACGTACCTTCACCAAACCGAAACTGGGAAGGCTTTACACCAACCACCACCAATTAACCCACATATCAGCAGTGCGTGATATAAGGCTTGCTCTACCCATATAGAATATAGCCCCGTATTGCACCATATCTTGGCCTATATCAAGCAACCCAGTATATTTAATTGCCTAACTTTGCTGTGATAAACTCCAGAAGGCAGTTTAAGTTCAAAGAAAGCTTTTGCTATATCCAACAATACCTGTTGATTGACAGCAGGTGGGAGCAATGTGTAACACATCTGAACTGAAATGCATGTTAGAAAACCTCTAGCACAGCACAATATTATACGTACGACTCACAGATTTTGAATGCTTTTTCCCTGTCTTGACATAAGATTTTACTCTATCCCACGGCAATACTGAAAAGGAAGCCAATGTAGTAAGTAACCAGGTAGGATTGCCAGATTTAAGAATGCTTTCCTAACACCAGTAGGATCAAGAAATGAAGGCATATTCAGATAAAATGTCCATTTATTTCTTACAAGGCACTTTGTGTGTGCCTTTAACCAGCAGGTTGAATGAAAAAAAATTGACAGATCCCGACATAAAACAAAAAACAATGGGCGATGAAGGGATCTTCCTTGCCAGCTACACTAATATTCTGACAAAGGGGACTCCTACCCACAAAAATACACTAATCAGCACTTGCAGCCATTGGCCATTGAATACGTTTTTTCCAGCAGGACCGTTAGACCGGCTTCTGTTGAATAGACAGCAGTACATACAAACCAAAAGTCTTTTTAGTCTGTGTATACCCAGCTTTAGAGATGTCATGGGGGCTGACTCACATTTTGCAGAATATTGTTAACCAAGAGATACTGAGTTGAGGAAGGGGGTGGGGGCAGGGTTCTTAATTTCTAAACACCTACCAAAAGGTATATAGGCTTGTGTCCACATGGCAACAGACCCTCAATCAAATAATAGATCAGTGAAGGGTCAATCTGCCCAATCTTGGGGATAGGAAGGGGGGTATTGGATTACCCAATAGCTTCTTATATTTAATAGTGACACCAACAGCAAGATCTGAGAGCTCATGTGCAAAGATCTGCCCACCTTCCAAAGCAATTTGGGCAAGAAAGACACTCCCTAATTTACAATAAAGAAGAAGTAGCTGCAACTTCATAGCAGGGGTTGGTTGTGTAACCCACTGCTCTAGTCCCTAACTATATTCAAAACAACTTCAGCCCACTAGCTTCCACCCATACCTGAAACATGTGTAAAGTGCAATGACCCTTTAAAGTACATCAGAATTGTTTGTATTGTGTTTTGTTGGTCAAAGTGGCTAGTCACCCTAAGAGATTCAATAAATGTGTGCTGCTCTGGCCGAAGCGAACTACAGATATTCACAGCCCAATAATGTATACCCGTCTAATGAAATAATTTACTGAACACAAAAACGGTTAATGCGGTCTCTGTTTCTCCTTTACAACTTACCGGTAATTTATTTGTATTATTTTGCAGTGCTTAGCATTGTATAGGACCACACAACATGACAACAATTCATAATATCTACACACAGATATTAGCGGTGCTCAAAAACTTGCTAAAAATATTAAAAATGTACCAAATACACTAGCTACAAATGATAAAAACATATTCTGTGCTGAGTTACCTACATTTAGAGAGCATAAGAAGCAGCCTGAGGCCCCCATTGCCAAATTTATAGATAATATTCCTAATGTCTCCCATTATTGTGCCGTCAGTTACTGGAGATCAAGGGGGTGTATTTTAGCAGCCAGTGAAATGGAGGTAAGACACATATTTGTAACCTTGACAAACATAACCAAAGTCTAAGGATAATAAGGACCACAAAACGGAATGCATAGCATGTGAATACGCTTAGCTCTTTTATACCCATCATTCCTGACTGCGTATTATACAATGATCTTCTATAACGAGGAAGCGCTCAGTCACTTAACAATCTACAGCAACATTTCAAAATTTAGATCAGTTTAACAGCGCTCTATTTTTTTCTATTCAGGTTTGCAGGCTTAACAGAACATCAAATCTGCATCATGTCTGCTGGGGCTGCCTGGGGCACTCCAATGATGCCATCACAATTCACTAGTCAAATCCTAACCCGTTCAGAAAACAGTCACAGAAGTCAGCAAATCTTCTGCAGACTAACATCTAGATTTTCAGACAGCTAAACCTATATGTAATTATCACAAGCTGTACATGAAAAGAGACACTCGGATTTAAAATATATTAGTATTTGTCACTGGCACAATTTACAAGAACATGAAATAATGATGGTATTAAAAATAGCAGCACAGCTTTCTATTTTATCAAACACTCCAGCTAAAATAAACCTTTAGAGAGAAATCTACGAGCTGCCATTTCCTATTTTTGAAAATGTTGGTTGCTTGGCTCTTTCTGACTTCAATACGTTTGAGTAACAGATGCAGAACAAGAATACTGCCAATGAATATCAGATCGGTGTCGGAATCTTATATCTCCTATTCTGTGTCAGTGACTCAAATGGGGTTATTTACTAAAGGCAAATCCACTTTGCACTACAAATGCAAACTACATGTGCAAAGTGCACTTAAAATTGCACTGAAAGTGCAATTGGAAATGCAATCGCTGTAGATCGGAGGGGTAGATCTGAAATGAGTGGAAGCTCTGCTGATTTTATTATCCAATCATGTGTAAGCTAAAATGCTGTTTTTTATTTTCCTTGCATGTCCTTCTCCGATCTACAGCGACTGCACTTCCAAAGTGCCTTTTCAGTGCAATTTCAAGTGCACTTTGCACTTGTAGTTTGCACTTGTAGTGCAAAGTGGATTTGCCTTTAGTAAATAATCCCCAAAGTGTTGAAGCCAAAGCATCAGCATGGCAGCCAGGAACCTAACATTCTCAAAGGGGGAGCTCAGCATTGGTGGCCTCCATCATTTTCTCACGATTGCTTTGCACCAGTGCATCCCAGTCCCGTATTTTGATAATCTGCTGATCTGAAAACGTATAATGTAGGAGAGAGTTATGTTCCAACATATTACACTGTAGGTTCTGCATAGTACCCCAACATATACAGAAAATGCAAATGTTTCCCACATTCACCAAACTATCGCAAATCTGTCTCAGAAATGTACATGTTATTGGAGAAGCAGGATGACAAAGCAAAGACAACTACACCGCGAACCTGTATACCAAGGTAAAAAGAAAACTTTCTGACTTTAGCACACATTGCAGAGTTTGCTGGATTTTATTAGTAGCACACCGATTGTTTTTGCTTCTTGTCTGAAACCGACCAACAATAACCCTTATAATAGTTAAATATATTACAAAAATCATGAATATGTCTGTTCACAGCCTAAGCAACTGTCTATTGTTTAGTAACCTTTTTTTCTGAACTACAACCATTTATATTTCTGAAAAGAAAAATCAGGGGGGTCCGGGTCCATCAGCAAAATGATGGCACCACCATAGAAATATATTCAGGACACTAAAATCCATCAGTGCAGATTTACCAAGCACATAAGAGCTGTATTACATTAGCATGGAACCCATATTTTACCTTTAACATCCTTCTGAAAAGTTTTATATATATATATATATATATATATATATATATTATATGTCTGGTTCACTCCTTTGCTTCTGCATTTTGCTGGGGGGGTTTAAATAATTTTTCAAATGTTGATGTGGGTTTGCATGAATTTGGCATTTTTGTTTCCCCCTTGTAAATTTTTTTTAGATAGTAGAGGTTGATATAGGGTAGGGGCTTGTTGACAAAAAAAGGTACCTGTACTGTTGCTCACGCACAGTAGCATAGCACACAGATGTGACTGGACCCCATAGAAAATAGTGGCAATCCTCTTTTTACGCATTCAATTGTACAGGTGGTAACAGGGCCACAAGACCCATTCACACTAGCCACCAAATAAAAGTCTCCATTTTAGCGTGAAGGCTAGCGAGTAGCGACCATTGTGACAGGTAGCGCAGGGCACTGCTAAGCACTGTTTCAGGACATTGTACCTTTACTTTTCTTTTTTAACTTCATTGAAGCGAGACAAATTTACACTTCATTCATGGTTTCTTCACAGCAGTGAGTTGCTAAGCATTTCAGTGCCATCGGATGCACTGCAAAAAAAACGCAACATGTGTACTGCATTGCAATGTGGTGTGATTTTTCCACATAGGGCCATGCAGGTTTGAACAGCTTTTTACCCTTAATAAATGAAATAATCATTTAAAAACTGCATTTTGTATTTAGTCAGGTTATCACTGTGTAATATAAAAATTTGTTTGATGATCTGAATCATTTAAGTGTGACAAATGTAAAAAAAAAAAAAAAATATCAGGAAGAGGGCAAATATTTTTTCACAGCACTGTATATATACACAGTATATATATATACATATATATATATATATATATATATATATATATATATATATATATATATATATATGTATCACACACACATTTTTAATTCTTCTGTGCAGCCAATCAGATTTACCCTGGTTGGATCCTGGGTTACTGCATTTAGGGCCAGTTCACACCAGACGCAGTTCCGTTTTTTCTGCACTACAAATGCATGCACAGTGTTTTCCATGTATTCCAATGGCTCTAGTTCACACCATGCAGTCAGTTTCCGGTGCAGAAACTGACCGGAAACTGCATGTTGCGAACTAGAGCCATTGGAATACATGGAAAACACTGTGCATGCATTTTGTGCAGAAAAAAAGCACACAGAACTGAACGGAACTGCGTCTGGCGTGAACTGGCCCTTAATGTAAATCTGTCATGAAAAAAAAATACAGGTTACGCAATTGCCAGCCACCTTCTGAAAATAATAGTATTTTTAGGTAGTTTTTTTTTTTTTTTTTTTCTCTCCCCATATGCAGAGGTTATGTAGAAGTTACAGATACAAAAATTGCTTAGTGAAGTTCTGTATTATAAAACAGAAAATGGCTTTTGTGACTTTAAACCGTAATACAATCCTCGGCACAGCGAAGACTATACACCATAAACTTATGTAACAGAGCAGACGTTTGGTGCCACAGAGGAAAACAATATAAAGAACAAGTTGAGATTTGTGTCAGTACTAAAATGCATAGAGCATTCCATGTGTATCCATTCTGAATATAGCACCTTGGAACTGCTCACAGATATAACTGTAAAACACTGGGTAAAATTACAGCCTGCAGGATGTGCTGAGGGGAGGAAAAAAAAGAAAACAAACATTTCCTTGTAGGCGTCCTCCAGCACCGTTAAAGTTGTAATAGCTCAAACTGTGAAGGCTGAGAAGACGCTAGGTTTCCATCAGTAACATAGGTTGATAACACCCTTAAGGAGTCAGATCGTTAAACAAGAAATCGCTTCATCAGACCCTGATCTAGGTGCCCTAACTTAATGCTCTTTTCCCTGAAACGCATTCCTAGTTCAGATACAATCAAATGTTCATTGGCTATCTCACATGCAGCTTTTATTCCCGAAGTCCATAGAGACGCCTCTGTATTGTCTGATCAACACATCAGCCATTACAGAGCACCAATTTGTAACAGTGTGCAAGTAAAGGGCTTTTTTTATACACTTCCCCTCCAGAGACTGTCCAGAAAGGTCCTTCAACCTTACATACTGGATATGTCCATAGGCTAGCATCCAAAGCAATATACCCCCTCCCGACACATTATAATATGTCAGGGAATTTACCGGGAGCTTTGACCACCACAGCAGTAAACAAGGAAGAAAGATTTAAATAGCCTGCAGTTGCTATCAGTGAAGCAGCTTAAAATGGCCTCTTTTCAGAAAGCCAGTATATGTATTTTCAGAATCAGAAGGAAAAGTAAATCATAGAGCACACTAAAGGTTTTCTGCCTATAAACTAGTGTGATATTTTGCCAAGAGCTGCAACAGTAAAATAACGGTTTAAGTGTTGGTATGCCTATATAGATGACAGATAGGAGTTCACAGTATTGACAGCACAGACAGCCAGCGGACATAATGTAAGCAACAATGTCATCCTTTTATATCTGGAGATAAACTGATTTACCTTCTGTAGGTTATCTGCAGATATGAAAATCAATGGCATTATAAAGACAAAAAAAAAAAAAAAAGAAAATGTGCGCCTACTCAGAAACAAATATATCTACACACACACACACGTATACTGTGTGTGTGTAATATATATATATATATATATTGTGAGGGGGTTAGCTCGGCAGCGGGTGTGTGTGACCCCCGAGATGGGCTCCCCACACAAAAACAGGCCCAGCAAACGGAGGTTGTGGTTTTCAAAATCAAAAAGGTGCGGTTTATTTTCTATTTACAGTGACAAAACACAGCAAAGCAAAAGAAACAAACAAAATAAATCCTGGTCAACTTGACCTCTGACTAAACATACAGGTTTCCTAACTAACAACTGGGATCAGCCTAGTGCTGTCCTAGTCCCTAAGTCCCTGGTTTTAAATGTCCAAGCAAATAGCCACACAGGCTTTGTCTCACCGCACAGGGGTTCACTCTCCCTAGACAGTCCACACAGGTCTGGTTCCAGGCATGAGCTAACATCTAATGAAGCTGGGAGTTCTTATAGAGGCCTAAATGAGCTGACAAGCTTCAGCTGGTCTCATCAACTCCCTGTCTGCACGACGCCCCACACTCTCCCTAGAGGTATGAGTCATCCATGAGCCCACTAGCCTCAGCTGGGCTTATACAACTCTCCACCTAGTTGTATAAGTCGGCGTAAAGCCTGAATCTGGGCGAAATATATCTACCCCCCTGGATGCAACCAGGTGACTTTACCTTCCTGCTGTCACATACCCCCCTCTTGTTTTAACCTCGGGGTTGGAACACCAGCAATCAGGCATTCATGTACTCGAGACAAAGCATCCACATTCCCCATTTGAACGCCAGGGCGATGCTTTACTGTGAAGTTGAATTCCTGGAGGGCCAGGAACCACCTATTCACTCTTCTATTTGTCTCTTTGTTTTGAGCCATCCACTTTAACGGAGCGTGATCCGTAACCATGTCAAAGTGCCTACCTAGCAGGTAGTACCGAAGGGAATCTAGAGCCCACTTCACCGCTAAACACTCCTTTTCAACGGTGGCGTAATTTACCTCATGGGACTTCAACTTCCTGCTGAGGTAAATGACTGGGTGCTCTTCCCCGTTCCAGACCTGGGACAATACTGCTCCTAACCCCACATCTGACGCATCACTTTGTACGACAAAGTCTTTAGAGAAGTCGGGTGAGTACAACACTGGCTGGCTACATAAGGCTTGTTTCAAGAATTGGAATGCTGCCTCAGCCTCGGGGGTCCATTTAATCATGACCGACCCTTTCCCCTTCGTCAGGTTGGTTAGGGGCACAGCCTTAGAAGCAAAGTGGGGAATGAATCGCCGATAATACCCAGCGATTCCCAGAAAGGCTCGTACCTGCTTCTTGCTGTTGGGACGTGGCCAACTCTGGATGGCCTCGACTTTGTTGAGTTGGGGTTTTATTACTCCCCTCCCAATGGTGTACCCAAGATATTTGGCCTCCTCCTGCCCAATGGTACACTTCTTGGGGTTAGCCGTAAACCCCGCTTCCCGAACAGAGTCCAGGACTGCTTGCACTTTTGGCAGATGTGAGGCCCAATCTGTGCTATGGACAATTATGTCATCCAGGTAAGCCGCAGCATACTTCCGATGGGGCCTCAGCATCTGGTCCATTTTCCGCTGGAATGTGGCCGGCGCATTCTGTAACCCGAACGGCATTCTTTTATATTGGAACGCCCCGTCTGGGGTTACAAATGCGGTTTTCTCTTTGGCCGACTTGGCCAGGGGGATTTGCCAATACCCTTTTGTGAGGTCAAGAGTCGTCATGTATCGGGCTGTTCCCAGCCGGTCGATCAACTCATCTATACGTGGCATGGGGTAGGTGTCAAATTTTGTAACTTTGTTCAACTGACGAAAATCGTTACAAAATCGCCAGCTCCCATCCGGTTTAGGCACCAACACAATGGGACTAGACCAATCACTTTGGGACTCCTCTATCACCCCTAAGTTCAGCATTTTCTGTACTTCCTCCCGTATTGCCTCCCGTCGGGCCTCTGGGATCCGATAGGGTTTTAACTTCACCCTTTCACCGGGCGGGGTAATGATGTCATGCTCTACCCCAGATGTTTGTCCCGGCAGCTCAGAGAATACCTCCTTGTTGCGAAGCACAAACTCCTTAACCTCCTGTTGTTGGGGTTGTGACAAGGTGGCTGCTATTCCAACCTCAGGAATCACGCAACCAGTTTGAGCTGGTGACCAAGTGTCTGCGACTAGGGACTCTCTATCCCTCCAGGCTTTCAACAGATTAACGTGATAGATCTGTTCGGGCTTTCGCCTTCCTGGTTGTCTGACCTTGTAATTCACTTCGCTCACTTTTTCCATTATCTCGTAGGGGCCTTGCCATTTGGCAAGGAATTTACTTTCAACCGTAGGGACAAGTACCAGTATCCTATCCCCCGGGGAAAAGGTACGGGTCTTGGCTCCACGGTTGTACACTCTCTGCTGTGCTAACTGCGCTTGGGCCAAATGTTCCTTCACGATGGGCATTACCTGTGCAATTCGGTCTTGCATCAGGGCGACATGCTCAATCACACTCCTGTGGGGAGAACTCTCACTTTCCCAAGTTTCCTTGGCAATATCCAACAGCCCTCTTGGGTGTCTCCCATACAGTAACTCAAAGGGGGAGAATCCCGTAGAGGATTTGGGCACCTCCCTAACAGCAAACAACAGATAAGGAAGTAGACAGTCCCAATCCTTTCAATCTCTATCCACCACTTTCTTCAACATTTGTTTTAGGGTTTTGTTGAACCTTTCAACCAGCCCATCGGTTTGGGGGTGATACACAGATGTACGTAATTGCGTCACTTTGAACAATTTACACAGCTCCTTCATAACCCGGGACATAAAGGGTGTACCTTGGTCCGTAAGCAGTTCTTTACAAATACCCACCCGGCTAAACACAAGAGATAGCTCTTTGGCTATGGTTTTGGCCGAGGTATTTCGGAGAGGGATCGCTTCTGGATAACGGGTGGCATAGTCCATTATAACTAATATGTACTGGTGCCCCCTAGCGGACTTGATTATAGGACCTACCAAATCCATGGCGATCCTCTCAAACGGGACCTCAATGATGGGTAGAGGGACCAGCGGGCTACGGAAATGTGGCATCGGGGCCGACCTCTGACACACAGGGCAGGAGGAACAATAATTTTCTATGTCCTTCATCACCCCCGGCCAATAGAATCTCTGTAATACCCTCTCTCGGGTTTTCTCTGTCCCCAGATGACCTCCAAGAATGTGCCCATGGGCCAACTCCAACACCAACTTCCTGTAAGGTTTGGGCACCACAAGCTGCTCAACGGTTTCTTCTGCCCTTTTTGCCACCCGATACAGTAGGTCCTTCTCTACGCTGAAGTATGGGTAAGTGCAGGTATTATCTGGGTTCACTAACTCGCCATCTATTTCCACTACGTTTTCCCGTGCCTTTATTAGGGCGGGGTCTTTCAACTGTTCTGTGGCAAAGTTTTCCCTGTGAACCTCAAGATCAGAAAACTCCACAGACGGTAGGTTTTCGTCTGAGGAGGTGGGCTCCTCTCCAGTTTCTTGAGTCTCCCCTGCCAATACTGATAAGGGAAATTCCAGAGAGTCCTCACCACTCTCAGGGGAGTTCTGGCTATCACATTCCTGGTACATAGGGGCACCAGTGGGGGGCTCAGGATCATCCCACAGTTCCCAGAACTTCGGAAAATCCCTTCCCACAATGGCGTCATGCGGTAACTGAGATACTAAGCCCACTGGATGAGAGAGGGTACCTTTGGGGGTCTCGAAACACACTGTAGTCACTGGATACTCTCGGGTGTCCCCATGCACACAAATAACAGCTACCTTGCTATTCCCAGAGACCTCTGTTTTAACTAACTCAGCCTTTATCAGGGTCACAAGGCTACCTGAATCCAGCAATACCACAACATTTCTACCATTAACACACATTTTGCATAAATGTTTCTCAGTTCCTCGAATGGCAGTGCATGCGACTGTCGCACACAGCGACTGACGTCTGCCCGTCAGAAAGTCACACTGCATGGATTCCTCCACAACCGGGCAATTGGCTGCAATATGTCCCGCTTGCCGGCAGCGGTAGCAAACGATCCTTCTTGCGGCCTCTTGAGCCGCTGATTTCCCAGGCTGTTCTCGCCAAACTTGGGGTAGAGCTCCCACCCTCTCACTCTCTCCACCCTCACCCCTTGGAATCCTCTTATCCGCCCCTGGGGATGATGGTCTGGTCTTAGGGTGGAAAGTCCGAGTGTCTCTGGAAGAGGCCGTCAGGTTCTCTGTAGCCAAGTATTTCTCCACACGATCCACAAGACCATCGGCCGTCTCTGGGTCTCCGTGGCTTACCCACTTTTGGATGGCAGTAGGAAGAGCTCTCAAAAACCGATCCATTACAACACGTTCCACAATATTTGGTGCGGACAAAGTCTCTGGCTGTAGCCACTTTCTGCTCAGGTGAATGAGATCATACATTTGAGACCTGGGGGGTTTTCCAAGCTGGAAAGTCCAGTTATGCACACGCTGAGCCCGGACAGCCTGGGTGACACCCAGCCTTGCCAATATTTCAGCTTTTAGCATCGCATAGTCTTTTGCTTGGTTAGGCTCTAGGTCATAGTAAACTTTCTGCGATTCACCAGTTAACAGAGGAGCCACCAGTCCAGCCCACTGCTCCTCAGGCCACTTTTCTCTTTCAGCGGTCCTTTCAAATGTGGTCAAAAATACCTCTGGATCATCCTCTCCAGTCATTTTTGTCAATAAACGACTCACCCCAAAGGACGCGGTATTAGTGGGACGGCTTTCCTCACTGGTCTGCGGACGTTGCTGCATTGCTGCTTCCATCTGTTGTTGTAGTCTCTGCTCTTGCTTCTGCAACAGGTCTATGAAGCGGGCCTCAGATTGCTGCTGGGCTTGTTGCTGAGCCTCCAGACTCTGTTGCAAAGTTGCGTTTGTCTGCTGCTGGGCTGCAAGGCTCGGTTGATGAGCTTGCTGCTGGGCTGCGAAGTTCTGTTGTTGAGCTGCAAGGCTCTTTTGCAAACCTGCATTTGTCTGCTGTTGATTGGCATTTGCTAGAGCCAGCTGCTTCAGTATCTCCTCCATGCTGGCTTAAAAAAAAACTGCCACTGGTTCTCCACCAACTGTGAGGGGGTTAGCTCGGCAGCGGGTGTGTGTGACCCCCGAGATGGGCTCCCCACACAAAAACAGGCCCAGCAAACGGAGGTTGTGGTTTTCAAAATCAAAAAGGTGCGGTTTATTTTCTATTTACAGTGACAAAACACAGCAAAGCAAAAGAAACATAAACAAAATAAATCCTGGTCAACTTGACCTCTGACTAAACATACAGGTTTCCTAACTAACAACTGGGATCAGCCTAGTGCTGTCCTAGTCCCTAAGTCCCTGGTTTTAAATGTCCAAGCAAATAGCCACACAGGCTTTGTCTCACCGCACAGGGGTTCACTCTCCCTAGACAGTCCACACAGGTCTGGTTCCAGGCATGAGCTAACATCTAATGAAGCTGGGAGTTCTTATAGAGGCCTAAATGAGCTGACAAGCTTCAGCTGGTCTCATCAACTCCCTGTCTGCACGACGCCCCACACTCTCCCTAGAGGTATGAGTCATCCATGAGCCCACTAGCCTCAGCTGGGCTTATACAACTCTCCACCTAGTTGTATAAGTCGGCGTAAAGCCTGAATCTGGGCAAAATATATCTACCCCCCTGGATGCAACCAGGTGACTTTACCTTCCTGCTGTCACAATATATATATATATATATATATATATATATACACACACACACATACATACATACATACACACACACACACACACACACAGTTGTGCGCATAAGTTTACATACCCTGGCAGAATTTATGATTTTCTTGCCATTTTTCAGAGAATATGAATGATCACACAAAAACGTTTGTCACTCATGGTTAGTGTTTGGCTGAAGCCATTTATTATCAACCAACTGTGTGTACTCTTTTTAAATCATGATGGCAACAGAAACTACCCAAATGACCCTGATCAAAAGTTTACATACCCTGGTGATTTTGGCCTGATAACATGCACACAAGTTGACACAAAGGGGTTTGAAAGGCTGTTAAAGGTAACCATCCTCACCTGTTTGCTTGTAATTAGTGTGTGTGTGTGTGTGTATAAAAAGGTCAATGAGTTTCTGGACTCCTGACAGACCCTTGCATCCAGTGCTGCACTGATGTATCTGGATTCTGAGTCATGGGGAAAGCAATAGGCTTGTGCAATTCGTTTCGTAACGAATCGAAATTCGTCCGAGTTTAGCAACATTCGGAAGCATTCGAATTTCCGAACAAAGCAATTACGAATAAAACCGAATCCGAAATAAATTATATCGCAAATAGCGAATGCCTTCGGCATAATTTGTTACGAAAAAAGTTACGAATGTACGAATCCATTTGAAGCACAATAACACTCTGCTCTCTGCTTCTCCCTCACCGTGCTGAACTCCCTCTCAAAATGGTGTACAGGGGCAGAGGCTATAGCCGCATGTAAAAAACGAAAGTAAAATACGAGATTTTGAATCGTTACAAATAACCGCTATGTATTTAGAAAAGTACAAATCTATTCGAAGCACATTAGGCATAATATGTAGCGTAGTTGTGAGAGAGACACGAAAAATTACGAATCAACGAACCCAAAAAAAGTTACGAAGTAGGAGTTGTGTCCAGAATCAACGAAAAACAATGTACTCTACCAAAAGTACGAATTATAAATCAACTAAAAATAAGGCTTACATTAATACGAATCATTCCGATTCAACGAAAAATGTCGCTTGCGAAAATACGAATTAGTCCGAACACAAAAAATCCCGTCTAGCAAAATTACGAACGATTACGAATCAACAGGACCGAAAAGAAACAAACTGAAACTAAACTAATTTTTCCGTTGTGCACAAGTCTAGAAAGCAAAAGAGATGTCAAAAGATCTGCAGGAAAAGGTATGTAGCGGGTATTTGAATTTAGGGGAGGCATCTGGGTGGTAGTGTAACCCAGATGCACTAATTGTTAGGGAATCTGAGACCCTTTTGTGGTTCTTGGAGGATTCTGGTGGTGTGAGGTTCCCTGCGGCCTGCAGGTGGCACTGTCGCCCTGGGCCGGAGCTGAACACTCACTGCAAGACTGCATCCCTTTTTGTCCTTTCCTGGCGCTGGTACAGCGGGGCGGGGAACCTGCTGTGACACAAAGGGAGAGGAGATAAAAGGGGTGGACGCCCTGACCTTGGGGTTCAGAGTCGGAGAACGCAGCCGCGCCCAGGCACCTTCAGCCTGGGTGCTGGCGTTCTGGAGTTCCGGGCCCAGGTGCCCTTGACCTGGCCGGAGCAGGAGCAGGAGATGGAGTCCATCCCAGGCACCGTTAGCCTGGGGTGGGGTACTAATGCGGAGGCCTGGGACTCAGTACCTTCGACTGAGTTCCGCGAGGGTGGATGAATCCGAGGGGGCCCTAACGCTTTGGGTGCCCGTGTCTGAGATTGAGGAGGCCGGTGAGCGGAACTTCTCCGGAAAGTCTGGCGCAGCATTTGCCGGTGACGGAGAGGCCCCTGGTAACTCTTGGACGGATGTCTTCCCTCTGACAGGGGCTGTGATAGCGAAGGTAATTCATGCTCTTGTTCTATATAGTCTGTGGCAGTGACTATACATCATAACCATTGGTGACACCACAGTGGTTAGCTCTACTTAAGGAATTGTGCCTTGACCTACTCCCCACAAATACTGAAGTGTTCTATGGGTCTCAACCTGTCTGTGCTGTATGACTGTTTATTGCTGGAAGAGAATAAAGTTGGACCTTTTCAGTGTGTGGAACTCTTGTTACTAGGAGCAAAGGGAGTTAATTCGAAGAAAGGATTTGACTATGGGACACACACACACAAAACCCGATAGTTCTGGCTTTCACCTCCAGTCCCTCTGGAGGACATGGGCCGTGGTGTATCGCATCCCTCCCCCCAGTACTAAACCCCTAGACAAGACCAACAAGCTGAGAATGAGAAGGGGTGAGAGGGGTGAGGTCGCTACAGGTAGTTGAACTGTATAAAACAGGAAAGAGATATAAAAAGATATCCAAGGAACTGAGAATGTAAAAGAAAAGGGATAGGGGGTTTCAAGATCCCCCGGTCCCTTTTTTAATGGGACTGTGGCAGCTAACAGGTATCAAGGCTCCCATATAAATGTAGGTTGCACGAGATATGGGGTGCCTTGAAACCCATAGACTCGTGTTTAGAAGCTTCTAGAAGGCCGGGGACCCCTATAAAAGGGGGTTTTCGGTCAGGGCTTAATTGCCAGTCACCTCAGGAAGTCGTCAGCGGCGGAGCTCCCCTCCCTCCCTCCCTGGATTGTCGGGGCCAAATATTTATGTGGTTAGGTCACCTTTTCTAATGAGAATGGGGAGAATTTATTATTAAATTTATCCTTGTTATAATACAACTCGAGCTATAAAAGTTGTTCATTTCAATATTTGGATTTATGCTGGAAAAAAGTTATTGATGAATTCTGCTGAAAGGATTATTATAGAGTTGTTTAATGATATTTGATATTTAATATTTTAAACCAATAAATAAAAGCCGTGGCCAATAAAATATTATTAATCCAAAAATATTGTCCAAGTATATTTATTACAATAGCTGTCTGAAAGAAAATTTAGCAGCTTGCAGTCCCATGCCAATCAGGAGTGTTCAAACTCTAATCAAGAAGTGGAAAATAAGGGGTTCTGTTAAAACCAAACCACGGTCAGGTAGACCAACTAAAATTTCAGCCACAACTGCCAGGAAAATTGTTCAGGATGCAAAGAAAAACCCACAAATAACTTCAGAACGCTCTGAAAACATGTGGCGTGACTTTTTCAAGATGCACAATAAGGAGGCACTTGAAGAAAGATGGGCTGCATACATATATGCAAAATGTGGAAGATATTTTTAGGATTCTGAAATGGAGCCAAGTAAGCAATCCACCCAGCAGGCAGCAACGTCCACCAACTTAAAAGTGAGTGATGAGGCATCCCCTTGCTTTTGCTTTCCTCTGTATCACTGCTAAGCCACTTTAAGGGCTGGTTCACATCAGCCACTGCATTGTAGTTTGATCCAACTGAGATCAGAGCAGTTTATTTTTTTTGTCACACATACATCTAATGCCGCGTACACACGACCATTTTTCTCGTCTGGAAAAAATATTTTTTTTCTCTTTGACGAGAAAAACGACCATGTGTGGGCTTTTGGTCATTTTTCCCGATGAGAAAAACAGCATTAATCACGGCGAGAAAAATTAGAACATGCTCTAATTTTTCTCGTCGTGATCCACTGCATTTTTTTCCGCGGCAGTTTTCCCATAGGGAAACACTGCCGGGGAGCCTACACATGGTCGTTTTTCTCGACCAAGAGAAAAAATGATGGGAAAAACAGCCGTGTGTAGGGAAACAAGCCGTTCCTCGTTTTTCCCAACGGTGTTTTCACCGTCGAGAAAATCGATCGTGTGTACGCGGCATAAAAGTTCAATTGCCATACCTGCGATACAAGGCTGTATATTGCCTTACACTGCTGAAAAAAAGTTCTGCGTGCAGTACTTTATTCAGCGCACCGTGCACCATATAGACGACCTTGCGGTGGGACTGTGCTGGAATAGCCTCCCAACGCAGTTCCACCACATCTGGTGTGAATCTACCCTTAATACTTCCACCAGAACAGTCACAAGCAGCTCCAGTAGCAGTGTCCACTACAGTCTAATCAAAATGATGCTCATTTATTTTCCTGGCCACCTGAAGGCTAATTTCACCTTTACCAACATGTTACACCCATATTTAGGGTGTAACATGTAGCTGTCATTTAACCTCACCCTGTGTCCCACCTTCAGAAAGCGGGTTCTTCTCCCCACAGCTGCGGTCATATTTAAAATTGGCACGGATGATGGATATACCACCAAAGCAGATGGACTTGTAGTTCTCAATAGACTACAAGCACACTGATCAGCGCCCTCATAGTCAATTGACACTTCCTACAGCTCAGCAACTGTCTGCTAGTACAGAGGTATTGGCAGAGAAATGCACAAAGTGTCTACAGGAGCCTAGCATTGCACCCATGATCCACTGATCTGGGGGGGCACTGCTGTGCAGGCTCCTGAGAAAAAACACTTTTTTGTTTTACTTGCAAAAACATGAACATTATTATTACTTCTTACACAAAGGTGAACTTAGCCTTTATGGCACTAAACCAAAGCCATAAACCAGTAGTGTCTCGACCTAATCAGCTCACAACCATTGCCTCATGAACTCAACAGGCTCAGATTACTATGCTAGTGCTTGCTTGATAAAGTACATGTGAGAAAAACAATTCTCCTCTAAAATTTAGGGTATTTTAGTAGTGCTATGGTCTCCCATTAAAAACAATGTGCTTTAGCATTAAATGATGAGTGTGTCTGCACTTCTAGTCCCAGCAAAGTCACACTAATACCACCGAATCCTCCCACTGAGGTCCACCTTATGCAGCTTCCAGTGATGATGTGGCAACAATATTGCACTGCTCCTGAATTCAGAGCTGAGTTGTACACTCATATAGGCTGTGTCTGCTGGCAGACATGAAAATGTTCAGGAGGGTGTGGCTGTCAGCATTTTCACTGCTCATTCACCAGAATATTGCTTGTCAATCAGCCATTTCTCCCCACTGCTTTCAGAATGGACAACACTGCTTCTGTGACTGAAACCCTCCCACTCGGGTCACACCACGAATCTATGACCTACACTGCATTCCTGTGCAATTTGCATGCGATTCAGTGCGGTGCAATTTGAGCCTATTAATTTTGAATGGGCTCAAATCGCACCACATCACACCAAAGTTGTGCATGCAGCAATTTTAGAATCACATTGCAACTGGATCGCATATTACTTTTGTACCATGCAATCTGGTGCCAGCAAACACATTGCATTTGCAACCTGTGTTTGGGGTATCGTTCGGATTGCACTGACACCCGCAGCGAAGTGCAAGGGCAGTGCGATTTGAATGCGGTATGGGAAATGCACACAAATCACGGGGATTCCCAAACCGCATTAGTGAGCATCTAGGCTTAGAGAAGGTAAAGAAAGTTTTTTGTTTTCTTTAAGGGGCTTGTGTATTACATAGTAACTGGATTTCATCTTTTAGACTTTCATACCGGAGCTCCTTGTACTTTATACAGAATACGTTATTAATCCCAAAGGGAAATTGGGAAACTGTTACAACATTAAATATCTTAAAGAATATTTGCTATGCCAGGTGGCAAAGAACGAGGCATAAAATATATTCAGCATTTATCATATAAAATATTAAGGCTTACACTGTTACTTTCTTTGTGGTACAATGCAACAGTAACAAATAAATGACAGAGAAACATTGATATCCTGGCTAAAACCAGAATTAAGCAAAAGTCAATCTAGTGCATCTTTCAGTACTATCCTTCCTAGAGCAAGGGATGCATTTCACTTCAACAACTGTTCACTTTCCTGCTTGGCTGCACTTACTTCTGTTGCTGGAAAGTGAACTATGTGAGCCACATGTTTACGAACAGTACATATTTCACTACATAACTGCTCTGACTCCCATGAATTACACGCAGCTAAAACAGAAGAAATTATCATATTTTATATGCAGCTAAAGGCGTGGAAAAAAAAAAAAAAATTCAAGTGTGCTCAATATGCTTAACATGTTTACTTGGAAACTGCAGCACTGCAAACTACTTGCACATTAAAAAAAAAAAAAAATGGTCAGCTTTAAAAAAGTCAAGGAATATGTGTTTTTTTTTATATTGAAACCATTTAACGAAAAAAAAAAAAAAAAAAAAAAATGAAGGATGCAGTATCTTCTCAATAGTTTGTTAATGTGAAATGTAATCTATACTGTAATTCTTTGCAGCATCAAAAAAAATAAAAAATCTAACTGTACAAAGTTTAACCACTTGTCTACTGCCCACCGTCAAATGACGGCGGGCGGAAGACTCTCTCGTTCTGACAGGACGTCATATGACGTCCTGCCTTTAAAAGCAGCTAGGGGGCGCGCGCGCCCACCGCCTTGCTGGGGACCCGATGCGCGTGCCCGGCGGCCGCCGGTCTTCCGCAATTGCCCAGTAACCGAGCAGGAAAGTGGATCTGTGTGTGTAAACGCACAGATCCACGTCCTGTCAGGGAGAGGAGACCAATGGTGTGTCCCTTGTACATAGGGACAACCATCGGTCACCTCCCCCAGTCAGTCCCCTCCCCCCACAGTTAGAACACATCTAGGAAACACATTTAACCCCTTCCTCGCCCCCTAGTGTTAACCCCTTCCCTGCCAGTCACATTTATACAGTAATCAATGCATTTTTATAGCAGGGATCGCTGTATAAATGAATGGTCCCAAAAATGTGTCAAAAGTGTCCGATCTGTCCGCCGCAATATCGCAGTCACAATAAAAATTGCAGATCGCCGCCATTACTAGTAAAAAAAAAAAAAAAAAAAAATGCTATAAATCTATCCCCTATTTTGTAGACGCTATAAATTTTGCGCAAACCAATCAATATATGCTTATTGTGATTTTTTTTACCAAAAAATATGTAGAAGAATACGTATCGGCCTAAACTGAGGAAAATTGTAATTTAAAAAAAAAAAAAAAATGGATATTTATTATAGCAAAAAGTAAAAAATATTGTGTTTTTTTTCAAACTGGACGCTCTTCTTTTGTTTATAGCGCAAAAAATAAAAACCGCAGAGGTGATCAAATACCACCAAAAGAAAGCTCTATTTGTGGGAAAAAAAGGACACAAATTTAGTTTGGGAGCCACGTCGCACGAATATGCAATTGTCATTCAAAGTTGACAGCGATGAAAGTTGAAAACCGGCTTGGGCAGGAAGGGGGTTTTCGTGCCCGGTAGGGAAGTGGTTAAGGCTATATGCACACTGGGCTTAAAAAAATTCCAGTTCCCTTGGCAGAAAAAAATCTGCTCATATAGAGCGTTTTTGTACAGGAGTTTAGGAGTGCTTAGGAATGTTTAGCGTTTTATTCTTCCAGAAAGCTCCAATCAAAAATGCAAACCAGAAGGGTGTTTTTCCTTGCTTTTAAACACGGAGCTTAAAATATGCTTCTAAATGTCCTAATGTGCATGGACACTTATGCCGCGTATACACGATCGGAATTTCCTACAACAAAACCGTGTTTTTTTTTGCGACGGATGTTGGCTCAAACTTGTCTTGCATACACACGGTCGCACAAATGTTGATCGGAAATTCCGATCCTCAAGAATGCGGTGACGTACAACACGACGACGAGCCGAGAAAAATTAAGTACAATGATGCGTCGAAATGATTCCGAGCATGCGTAAGATTTTTGTGCGTCGGAATTGGATACTTTTCTTGTCGGAAAAATTGAGAACCTGCTCTCAAACATTTGTTGTCGGAAATTCCGACAGCAAATGTCCGATGGAGCCTAGACACGGTC
This sequence comes from Rana muscosa, assembly GCA_029206835.1. Classification (NCBI taxonomy): domain Eukaryota; kingdom Metazoa; phylum Chordata; class Amphibia; order Anura; family Ranidae; genus Rana; species Rana muscosa. The sequence continues at coordinate 991,705,367 of CM055122.1, read as the reverse complement.
GGAATATTCGACCAAAAGCTCACATCGAACATTTGTTGTCGGAAATTCCAATCGTGTGTACGCAGCATTAGGATGATACTGAGCTGTTTCTACAGGCAGAACACAAAACTCCTGTAGAAGCAACAATCTTTAAGCCAGTGTGCCTGGACCCTAAAAAAACAACACTAAATTGGCCCTAGTATATGAATGTGAATTAGGGACCTTAGATTGTAAGCTCCTTGAGGGTAGGGACCGATGTGAATGTACAATGTATATGTAAAGCGCTGCGTAAATTGACAGCGCTATATACCGTAAGTACGGTACCTAAATAATAATAACACTAGCCAATAAAAAATACTCCTAGATCTGGGTACCTACTCTATTTTCTTTTTAAGGATGCCATAGTAGCAATGATTTTGGGAATTAAATGGAAGAATGGAAAAGGTGGGATGTAGTTAACCACTTCAGCCCCAGAAGGTTTTACCTCCTTAATGGCCAGGCCATTTTTTGCAATACGGCACTGCGTTACTTTAACTGACAATTGCGCAGTCGTGCGACGTTGTACCCAAATAAAATTTACTTTTTTCCCCACAAATAAAGATTTCTTTTGATTGTATTTGATCACCTCTGCGGTTTTTATTTTTTGCGCTTTAAACAAAAAAGGAGCGGCAGTTTTGAAAAAAACTATTTTTTACTTTCTGCTATAAAACACATCCAATAAAAACATGTAAAAAAAAATCTAATTTTTTCATCAATTTACTCCAATATGTATTCTGCTACATATTTTGGGTAAAAAAAAAATCCAAATAAGCGTATATTTATTGGTTTGTGCAAAAGTTATCGCATCTACAAACTATGGGATATTTTAATGGCACTTTTATTTGATTTTTTTACTAGTATTGGTGGTGATCAGGGATTTTTAGCGGGACTGCGACATTGCGGCGGACAGATCAGACATCTGAAACTTTTTGGGAACCTAAAAAATGATTACATTGATCAGTGCTAAAAATATGCACTGTTACTGTACTAATGACACTGGCAGTGAAGGGGTTAACATCAGGGGCGATCAAAGGGTTAAGTTAAGAAAATCCGACTGTGTACGAGGCTTTACTCTATCCAAAATAAAAATAAAAAGTTTTGCCTATAGTTCTACTTTAAGGACTTGAGTTCTTCGGTCTGAACATCCACTGTGGCTTATATAAGCCACTCTCCCTGCTGATTTTTATTTTTAGTATGGAGTAAAGAGAAGGTTCTGAAATATGTAAAGTTGGGTAGGAGCAACCAAAACAGGTGATTAAAAGATTAATGCAGATCATTCATTTTATCCATAGACACACAAACAACTATAGTTTTAGGTTCAGAGACTTTACAGTTTTGTTACTGAACATGCGCATTTTACTTCTTAACATAGTGATTTTACTATTTTAAATTGAACTGCATAAGCTGAACTGAACATTTTTACAAATTCCATAAATGTGAATTCTTCATACTGCTGACAGAAATGTCCTGACAAAATCTAAAAGCCAGACTCTTATTTCACACCAGTAAATGGAGATTAAGAAATAATTATTTGGAGAATCAGGGATCTTTTAAATGACAGGTGCAGTCATGCAAAGAGACCCCTCATCTGGTGTTCAGGAGAAACACAAAGACATACAACTCCAAAACCTTTTTTTTTCAAAATTAAGATTATAATTGACAATAAAACCTTTCAAAACATAAGATTAGGAGCGCAAGGCGTTTAGAAATCTATAGGAAAGTATACAGGATGTAATAAATGTCCTTTCTTTGTAGGCAGTAAAAATATGTTGCTGTGCGTTACATTTCTGTCATTACAAATGGTTTCAGAAAAGGCTTTATTAACAGTGACTGCAGATTTAGCAATAAAACTTGGACGTTCTGGTTTTACTATCATTTTGTCTAAGACAGACCAGTAAACACAATTCCTCTCACTATAATTAGCCTTTTTCTCTGAGGCTCAGAAGTGAGCCTGCCTGTCGTAGATTTAATATCCAGTGCTGTATCCATATGTGCTGCCCTTGTCTGGTCCCAGAGCATATAAACTCCCCTATTAGCAGCCCTGACTGCTTAATTATGCAGATTTTTTGTACCCGCCTGCTTGTAAAATTAGTGTGTCTAACCTTTTTTTCCCCCATTATTTTTTTTTTGTTTTGCTTTTTTTGCACCATGCTGGCCATTCTAATGAAATCGACATAGGGGAAAGGGTGTGATTTGTAGTAATGGAGGTTGGATCACACTGACAATTTGTCCTTCGTGGGAGCTATGAAAGAAGTCAAATGCCTTTATCAGGCTCTCCCCTATCACTCCCAAGGTGATCTGAGCTTAGTTCCTGATGCTTCCTGAGTTTTCCTCAGGCTGTCCAATCAGCTCATCCACTAGGGAGCCTGGTCTAGCTTGCAAAAGTCTCTGTATCTAGTTACAGGACCACCAGGGACAGTCAACTAACCACCCCCAAGCCTTCTGATGAAAACCTTTTCTAACAAGGCCGCCCAGCGCCAATGAAATAACACACATCTGCATATCCACTGGGTCCCATGTTTCTTGTGCTCATGGATTATGTATCTTGCAGCCTCTAATAAAGAAATGCAGTTCTTTGTTTAATGTTTATCTTGTGCTTGTTAAGCAAATGCTAATGTTGTATCGGAATGCTTTAGTGCTATTTGGGTTTTGGGTGATTTACTACAACATAATCTGCTGCAGAGTAGATTTGGAAGAGAAAATGCTCCTACTGGTTTAGGAAAGAAAATAACAAAAAGAAAATGGCAAAAAAAAAAAAAAAAGTCAAATCCTTTCACTTTCTGTCTGGCTCTTCTCGGGCAAAGAAATACAATGGATTTTAGTAATAGAGACAGAACAATTACACACTCTTAACACTGCTCTGAATCGTATATATTTTGATAAAGAAAGTAGAAAACTTAACCACCTGATCAGCAATTACATATCACGCATTTCATTTTCACCAAATAACTACAATTTGTTTTAAATCTGTAAATCTTATTTAAAAAAAAAAAATGATACTTATGAGATACTACCCCTCTCTTCTGCTCTATCTGCCATGAAATAAGACAGGCGAGTATTTCAGTGTTTTAGGTTTATCAGGAAGGCATTAAGCAGGGCAATGTACAAGGCTTTTCCACCCATGTGGCCAAATGAAGAAGTTGTGTTAAGCAGCACTCATGAAAGCACGGTGAGGAGCAGCACCAATGCTGGAGTGTCTAAAGTGGACACTCTGTCATCAGTATAGTTATACTGGAAAACCCACAGGCTTAGCACTACTGAGCTCCCTGCCGAGCCTCTGTGCCCATCACACAGGCAAGGGGCAATAGCAAAGCCTGTTCAAAGATGCCGAGCCTGATAAAAGTGCAAGTTCTGCAACCACAAAGGAAACTTCATACATCTGTCTTACTGAGCTGATTGCATGTGTGTGTTTTTTGTTGTGGGGGGTTGCTAAAAAATAACCACCTCGGGTGGCATCCACCCCCAGCACTGTACTGGGTGTGTGTGTTATTGTGGGGGAGGGATTTGATTTATAGGTAGGTTTAGACCCACCTGACTGCAAAAAGCAATGCAATAACATCACATTTCTCATTTCTACAGTGCCAACATGTTATGAGCTCTTTACATAGAAAGAAATTCCCTTTATGGAGGCTTTGTGGGTCTTTTAGACTCCTAAATGTCTCCCCTGCCCTCCTCTGCAAGCTAATCAAGCACAGTTCATGCCTGATTAGCTGCTATCCCAGCTATAGTAGCCAGAGATTGACAGCTCTGAACCCAGAAGTGACATATTACACGTTTCATGGCCAATTACAGACTGTCTATTGGCTGTAGATCCATTCACTGCCTGCTGTTGGTCACAGACAGAGTGGACCTGATGGGAACTAGTGTGGTCTGAATCCACATCATGGCTTTGCCCACCCAGCTACAAAACGCCTCGGCTGCTGCGCTGTCTATGTGACAGATGCAGCAATGGGAGGGAGTCCAGCTGCATTGCGGATGGCATGTCCACATGGACACTCCAGTCTGTGTGCCTCCGCACATGGTGTGTGCCCCAACTTCCCATACCAGCTTACAACAGGTACATTAATCTATTGTCCGCACCTACACTAACTGTATGGAGGGACCAAGAAATTCCAAAAAGACACTTTATAAAATTCCTCTGAACATGTTTTAATAAAGCATATGCCTTCAGTTTAACCCCTTCAAAGTGGATCAAAATGCTAGGAGGCGGAGGCAGGCTTTCTGATCATGTGACCGCTGTGATTGGCTGTCACAGCAGCCAAATTATCAGCAAGCTCCCCATTGCAAATATGCATTGAGAGCTTTCCATGACAGTTCAGTTGCTGTCCTTGGAATGTGCTCTCAGCACAGTAAACTGTTTACATACGAATATATGCAGCTTCTTGGCGATAAAGCCCACCTGCCGTATGGGTACAGGCAGCAGGAAGTGGTTAAAGGCAACGTTGACCTTCAGTCCAGTGATAAAGCCACATAATGTCATCTCTCTTTTGCAGGTAGGAAGAAGCATTTCCTCAGTCTCCTCTCCCCAGTGCTCAGACTGCAACACTGAAACAGGTCACAAGGTGAGAGCCTGCAGTAAGGGTTGATCGGTGTTAGATATTTGTGAGCACAGCCAAGAAAAGCACGAGCAGGATTTACATGACTGTGCTATCTCTGAGATGGCAATCTCCAGTCAAAGAAGTAGATTATAATTCTGGATTATGCCTGAACAAAGATTTCCTTTTAAGAGAAAAGCAAATTAAGAGCCCATTCACACGTGAACATAGGCCAGGCATGTTAGAGGCTTTTTTGGTGCATTTATACATTCGTTTTTTACGCGTTTTACATTTATGGGCCAACAGACTAGGAGCGCCTGATAAAACTGCGTAAGCACACATTTTCAAGTGAAAAACTGCTGAAAAACTCCTCAGACCCAGTAGTTTTGGGATTTTTTTCCAGCCTGAAAACTCCCCAGCCAAAAAACGCTGGTAGAAGCCTATATGTACATGGACACATAGAATAACATACGGGGGAGTTTACTGACTGCAGAAAAAAACACCAGACGCCAAAAACAGCAGCTGTAAAAACATCCAGTGTTCATGAGGCCTATAATGTTCTTAGTTGGAGTATTTTTCTTTCCACTAAAGATTTTTTTTTGAAATCACAAGAAAGAAAAGAGGGCGCACCGACATAGCGCATTATCCGAACACCATAACTTTATTTATAAAAAGTGGCAAGTGTTATACACACAGAATAAATTTTTTATCAAAGCTCATCACAAAACACAGCATGATCCAGTCTACAGTACATCATGGTATGTGACAGGAGATAGTGCAGATACAATAGACTAACATGTTTCGAGGTCTAAGCCCTTGGGCTCTGAAGAAGAGGATAGACCTCGTTAGCCTAACACATTAGCCTATTGGATGTGCACTATCTCCTGTCACATACCACAATGTACTGTGGACTGGATCATGCTGTGTTTTGTGATGAGCTTTGATAAAATTGTCATTCTGTGAGTATAATACTTACCACTTTTTATAAATAAAGTTATGGTTTTGGGATAATTCACTAGGTCGGTGCGCCCTCTTTTCTTTCTTGTGGTTTCAGTTGTTCCAGACTTCTCCAATCTTATGAGGGCAGCAAGATGAGACTTATCCATGCCAACCAGGATGGAACTTTGGTATATTAGGGGCCCACTGCCAAGCACAGGAAATTTTGCGTTTGTGACTGTTTGAAAGATTTTTTTGAACTGGGAATTTCCCAATAGACTTACAGGGTAAACATACAAAACATACATCTAGAAACTCAGTACTCTGGGCAAAAGTATTAACCAGTAAGCCATAAAGTCATCCAACAGGTAAACACAAAAGCAACAAATTTTATTTGGAGTAACACAATGGCTTATAAAGCACAAGCAGCAAGACGAAAACTCCTTATCACATTACAAGAAACATGACTTCAATACAGGGGTGCTTCACATGCTGATGAGAAACCACCACTCAAATTGCTTATGAAGCCCAAAACAGTACTGTCTGCCCCCATGTTGATTTTCTGGTTCAGCCTAGTCTAGGTGAATGGGACAATCATTTTCAGGCCTACCATGTAAAAATGGCATTTATGCAAAAGGTAATTTCTCTTTTTTGCCGCCACTTCGATATCTGTATTTAGTGTGTTCATTGTTAATCGGTTAAGGACCGCCCTATAGCAGATTTACTGCTACAGGGCGGCCCTCATGCGCAGAATCACACATACACATATATATATATATATATATATATATATATATATATATATATATACACATACATACATACATACATATATATATACATATATATATATATATATATATATATATATATACACACATACATACATACATACACATATATATATATATACACATATATATATATATATATACATACACACACACACACACACACACCACACACACACACACACACACACACATACACACAAGTGATTCTGCACTTCCGCCTAGGGGGTGCGCGCGTGCCCTGTGACGGGCCGCTGCTACTGTGATTACTCACAGCAGAAGCCGATCTGTAGGTGCTGGGCACTGGATGTCCGCCGGCGCCCGCCAATTGTCGGGCAGAGACTCAGAACCCAAATCGGCCTATGTAAACAAGGCAGATCTCTGTTCTGATATGGGAAGGAATGGATTTTGTTTTGCAGGGAATAAAATCCATCACTTTCCTGAGTAAAAGGAGCACACACAGTACAGTAAAACACTGGCTAGGCACACCGTTAACCCTTTGATTACCCTAGATGTTTAACCCCTTCCCAGACAGTATGATTAATACAGTGACTGTGCATATTTTTAGCACAAAGTGTCAGTGTCTGACTGGCCGCTGCAAAATTGCAGTCCTGCTATAAGTCACTAATCACCGCCATTACTAGTATAAAAATGAAAATTCCAGTGTATATATATATATATGAGCCATAGTTTGTAGACGGAATAACTTTTGCGCAAGCCAATTAATATACACTTGAGATTTTTTTCACCAAAAATATGTAGCAGGATACACAGATGCCTAAATGAATGAAGAAATTTGTTTAAATTTGTTTATAGCAGAAAGTAAAAAAATAGTTAAAGCGCAAAAAAAATAAAAAAATAAAATAAAAACCTGCAGTGGTGATCAAATACAATCAAAAAAAAAAATTTAAAAGATTTTTTTTTTTTGGGTGCAGCGCTGTATGACCACACAATTGTCAGTTGAAGTAACGCAGTGCCGTATATTGCCTGGTCATGAAGGGGGATAAATCTTCCGGTGGTCAAAGTGGATCACTGTCTCTGAACACAACAAAACAAAAAAACACTCTTTAATTAATGTTTAGTATTCAGAGCAAATTCCCCCATCCACCAATGCTTTATTTTGCTGAGAAATCACTTTGAAAACCAATTCTGGTCGTGACCATCATGAGTTAGGGCAGATGATTCATGTAGCATTTACTTCCTGGAATCAATCTGCCCCTAGCTCAGGCATACAGGCAGGAGGGTGTGCTTAGCTGCGAATGCCCCTCCTCCCTTCCTGAAGACTTCCGGGATGTATGACCCATTTTGCCTGGACATAGAAAAAGTATGGTAACTGAAGAAATTGACAAAAAGGTTTATAACAAGTAAATATGATATACCTTTCTATTTATCAATGCTAGCAGCATAAGGATTAAAAATAGTCACTGTTAATTGAGAGAGTGAAGTTCCACGTTAAAGAAAATTTTAGGATTTTCTCTTTAATTGCCTTGAATTTATAGCAGTACTTTTGGACGATGAATACCCTTCAACAATTAAATACTACTTGGGAGGGCAGTTTATGTAAGAAGTAAGAACCATATTTCTGCAGGTAGCTGTAAGCCATCTCTATCCAAGAGAAAAATAATTCTGTGATGCATCAACAAGCAGCTCCAGGGCACCTGTATTGTAATGGTCTCTTTATTTCATCTAACACAAAGTCTGCTGTACTGGTTCTGCCAACATGCAACATACCGATAATAATTCAAACCGTCTAATCTTAGCAGGTCCTTTTCAAATCCCAGTGATGATCCATTAAGCCATCCATGAACTTAATCAAAATACAATTCAGATCATTCAAATACCACCATATCGTACATTTTGTGCAAGGACTATAGCCCAGGAGGCATCTCCCTACACAAAGGGCTTAGTTTACAGACCAAACAGAATTGCAAACTAGTACTGGGAATATTCTGCTGTCAAATTTAAAATGATATATGTCATAAATATGCAAGATTTATTTATATTTGTCAGACAAAACATTTAAATGCACATAGCCATTGCAAGAGGCAGACTTTAGCATGCACAGAAGCAGACCAGCATGCGACTTTGTTTAAAAGTCCGAATTACAAATAAGAGGAGACTTGTGGATAAAATGCTACAAGAAAACAGCTTCATGTACGTGTTCTAGTGCAGTCATAGTACAACCGCTAGGCGATTACAAAACCATATATCACAGTTCCAAAGATGAGCCTTTGTAGACATTTTGTGGAACAGAATATATTGTGGTATTGGGGTGATTATGCGCATGTGGCAGATGCGTTTTTCAATGAGTTATGCCAGCCAATGCTGCATTTTAGGGTGTGGCAAAGGGGTTAACTGTATGCAAAGCCTGTGTTTTTCTAAACTATGTGCTGCTTTTTAGTAGGGAAAGGCATGGATCCTAGTCCCTGCTTTGCAGAGACACAGGATCCATGCCTGACCCTATAGAGCAGTGGTTCTCAACCTTCCTAGTGCCGTGACCCCTTGATAAAATTTCCCAAGTTGTAGAGACCCCCAACAGTAAAATTATTTTCGTAGCGTGGGTTGTCAGCACTCAAGGCAAGACAAGTAATTTGCACCCCTAACCCACGGACATTGAGCACTCCCTGAGCCCCTGCCACTCATACAGTATTAAAAAAAAAACTTCTAATACATTTTAGGATGTATCACTCTTTGTTCTCCTTTCTTTCCCTTTCATGCCGCTCTATCCGTATTTCTTTTTTTTTTGTTCCCCCCCCCCATCCCTCTCTCTAGCCGTCTTTCTTGTTCTTTCTCTTATTCTCTTTCTCTTCCTTTTCTTCCTCCTCCTCTTTTCCTCTCCCTTCCATATATTCTCTATTTTTATTCCTTCCCTTTCTCCTTGGTGGGGGTTCGGGGGAATGGGATGAGTGCCAATACTGGGGGGAGTTGTGATTAGCCAACTTAGGTGCTCTTGATCAAGGTCATCTGCTGATCTGAAAACTGTAGTCTCCGACTTTGTGGTGTCTCGTAGAAGAGACACCCATGCCGAAATCAGAAGATGGGGTCTCCTCCAGCCCCTTCCAATTCACATTCCTCACCAGTCAGCTGACCTCTAGTCTCTGCCCCCCAGCTATGCCGTGAACTGAATGGGCAGCTGCAAAGAGGCGGAGTGGGCGGTCGTGGGCTCTAGGAACAGCCCAGCTGGGCAGCCACAGGCTCCAGGGACAGCCCTGCTGGGCGGCCGCAGAAAGGTGCAGGCTTCAGAAACAGCCCAGGATTTGGTGACCCCTGGCAAATCATTATGCGACCCTCGAGGGGGTCCCGACCCCCAGGTTGAGAAAAAATGCTATAGGAGGTTAATGCCAGCACTACCTAGGGCCAAGCAGCTCTTCAACATGGCAGACGCATCTGAAATGGTGAGCAAGCATGGACTATGCATAACCACGGCTTTCCTCAGCTGACCTCATGCACCTAGTGGCACAGCAGGAAGTAAAATGAACTCTCCTGAATGCAAAGGGAAATCATACTCAACAGTTATCACAGGAACAGGTGTCCCAGTTGAGAAATTTCCCCTCGCCTAATTTTTCAACGACAATGAGGGATGCTGACGGGAGATTTGCTTTGATTGTCGCAGTGACAAGCGCCACAAGGACAGCAAGTAAGAGTAAATGTTTCCATTGGGGGGACACAGTGATAGAAAGCTGATAGTGGTCCTAACTCTTATTCCATTCTAAAAATAAGAAGGTCTAGCGTTTCCCTTTAACGAGGATAAACATTTTAAAAATGTATTTTCATACACTAGCAGTAATATTTATAGTTCACTGTCACCCAAGTTTAAGTCCAGATCAAGGTCAACTGATTCCCTAAACACAGCCCAACAGTGGTGCTCCCCTCTGCCCTTCCATTGCTGAACCAACAAGGCATTAAAGCTGGCCATGGGAGGATTGAAATTCGGCCAGTTCCACAGGGACCAGCCAAATGTCTGTCCATCTATGGGCAGGCTGGTTGTACATAAGTCGGTCTCTTCTGTACAACTAACCTGTTGGAAAATATTTGCATGATGAGTGCTACCAGCTATAGCCGACAGTGCTGATGAGTGTATTTTGACGGCAGAGTGTAGGGTAAGTCACGTGTCCTGGTGCCAAAACGCATTGTGGTGGAGCCTTTGAAAGATGTAAGCATGCGGTGTATGGAACATGGAAGTGCGGTATCTGTATAGCTGATCAGAATACCGACAGCGTAGCCTTGTAGCTGTCATTTAGTAGTGCTCTTCTAAAAGGTAAGCTCACCTTTCTGAACATGTTACACCCATATTTAGGGTGCAACATGTTCAACATGCACGCCTCTCTACCGCAATCTGCGCATTTTTTTTATCTGTGCATTTTCTTACCTCAAAAGGTGAACTTATACTTTATAATGTGAGTGCATTGTATAAAGAGTGGGTAAAATAATTGTTTTTTTACAAGGTAAAACACTATGTAGCTTTTGTCTGTTCCTTAACATCATTATTATGGAGGAACTGAGGATAAAAAGGAGCCTGCTAGATGATAGAGGATTGCATTAAAAGGGACCTCACACTTCTTGCAGCTGTGGAGGAAAAAGGTGCTGGAGCATAGTACATCCCATTTAAAAGGAGAGACACACTATTTATGACCTTACATTATATATATATATGGGTCATAAACACAAGGTAAGGCCCCATGTACACTGCTGCTGCTAAACGGACGTTCAGAGGCAGTTGGACACTTTTTTCAACTGCCCCTAAACTCATTCAATGTTATCTTATGTGTACATGTACACAGGTTCGTTTACGGTCATTTATAGGCCTTTTTTTAAGGCAAAAAAGCTGCTAAACGCAGCAACCTGCGTTTAGCAGCGTTTCGTTTATAGGCGTTTTTCGTTTTTGCCCATTTAAAAAGAAAAAAAACGCTTCTAAACGCGAATGCGGCTAAGCGCGGCATGTAAACGCGGCAAAACGGGCGTTTTAAACGTGGGAAACTATCTGTCAAGTTAAATTGTTCAGGAGCAGTTGTAAAAACGTCCTGTGTACATGAAGCCTTAAAGCGGAGGTTGACCCGTTTTTTTTGTTTTTTTAAAAGCCAGCAGCTATATATACTGCAGCTGCTGACTTTTAAAAAATGGACACTTACCTGTCCAGCGTGCCCACGATGTCAGCAGACGAGGCTGAGCAATCCCTCGGTCCTCGGATGCTTCCGCCACCATCCTCGTTGAGGGAATCAGGAAGTGAAGCCTTGCGGCTTCTCTGCCCGGTTCCCTACTGCGCATGCGCGAGTATCGCGGTGCGCCGTCACTGGTCCCCGCTCTCTCCTGGGAAAAGTGTGTTTCCCAGAAGACAGTGGGGGGTGAAGTGAAGGGGCAGGATTCCTGCGGCAGTCAGAACCCGGAAGTGGTGCAAATACCTGTTTTATACAGGTATCTGTACCCCCCTCCCCCCTCAAAGGTGCTAAATGTGACACCGGAGGGGGGGGGGAGGGTTCCAAAAAGCGGAGGTTCACTTTTTGTGTGAACCTCCGCTTTAAGCCCCGTACACACGTTCCAAAAATCGTATAAAAAATTACGCTTTCGAAACAATCGTACGATAATCGGATCATTAGTACAGAGCTTACGAGAGCCGATCAGGACAGTTCATCCAATATTATTCTATCGGACAAGCGCAAAAAATGTTTTTGTACGATGCCAGATCGTACTATTTTCGTTTAGTCAGTACAGCGGTCATTCGAAAATGCAATACAAATGTATTCCAACACATGACATCACTTCGGATTTTTTATTTTGTCGTACGAGAATTTTCGTGACTTTAGTAAACTCATCCGATTCGACGTGAGATTAGCATGCAAAAAAAAAAAAAACGGACGATCATTCATCCGATAATCGGATCGTGTGTACCGGGCATTAGAGCACAACTGGTGTCGGTGTGTCACAAGGTGTGGAGAAGTGGAGTCGACGAGTTTGTATGCACAATTAAAAATCATTAAAGAAAACCCACGAGAGACGTTGGTGTATATGGACAATTTTATTTGCAAAAAAACATTTTTACTCGTGTCCATTTCATTGTATTAATTCTGGCTTAACCTAACTTTTAAGCATGTGTCAGAAGTGTTACAGGGTGTTGGCAGCTGAGACTGATTGGTTAAAGCGGAAGTAAACCCATCGATTTAACTGTTTCAAAAAGCAGTTACATTCCCGGCATGCCGGGAATGCCAACTGTCACATTGGTTGTGCTCTCAACCAAACTGTCAAACCATCCAATGTCTGGTGTCATAACTGATCACATGTGCAGCATCATGGCAGTTGAAGATTAAACAGAGGCCAAGATGGCAGCTTCCTTGCCTGAAAATGATAGGGTTTACTTCCACTTTAAAGTAGGAATAGCAGTGCAAAGGGTTTTTATGGTAATGTTTCACAGAAAAGTGCACTTGGCATAGTGTAACAAATACTTTTTTTAATATGGAAAGTAAAAAGTAATAAACTCACCTTGCATAGTAAGCTTTTAGACCGAGGCAATCTAACCAGGAACTGCTGCTGAAATCGCAAGCATGGTTGTCTGGCTGGACCATGTCCTGCAGAACCAGCAGTACAGTATTGTGCATTTACAAAGTAGCGAGGAGAGGTGACCACCACGAGGAGGCAGGCCTGCAATTCCAAAGCACTCAACCCTCAGCTTTACTCCAGCTGGACACCCATGCTGGTGGCTATTCTTGGTTTCAGATTGCCTCTTACTATACATGGATCTTATTTGTGAGTTTATTCATTTTTACTTTCCATATTTAAAAGAATGGGTACACTATGCCAATGCATTTTCTAGAGTGCTTATCTGTTACCCCAAGAGCTGCAAAGTAAAAAACCTTGCTTTTTCACAAACCTTTGCAAACCAATTGCAATTCATGTGGCGTTTTCTTGGAGCGACTCATCCACGAAGAACAACATTTTTATAGCTTACTATTATACATTTTGGTACAGTGTTTTGTATTTATTTTATCTCACTACATCTGCTGTTATATGCGCATATCAGCTACAATTGTATTACACTTTTCTTTATAGCCATACTGTTTTTACAACTATATTAAATAAACTTTTTTCATTTTATTGACTACCAAAATACATAAAAATTTATTTAAAAAGAAGAAGTGCAAAGTGGCTAAGCACTGCAAATATCAAAGATTTGAAAACCTAGCACAAACCATGGTGGTTAAACTACACAAGTTCCTATCACGTGATCACAAAGGGTCAGAGGTTCCTGTCATAGGATTGGATAGAATACATGTTAATACAATTGCTGTTAAACTTAATGAAATGGAAACTTGCTACCAACGCTGAAAGTTAAGAGGAACAGATCCAAAATAATGTCAGCACGTCAGATTTTTTTATGCCCTGCTGCCAAACAAAGTTATTTAATCAGAAATATTAAAGAGCCAGCTGAGGCCCAGCAGTGTGCTGCTTCTGTTCTTCAGCTATTGCATAGGAATAGGACAGAAACAGCCCGTTCATTAAAAATGGATACTAGGTTTTGATTCTTCAGCAAACAAAATTCCATTCTATGTTCACATTGTATAAAAATAATATACACAATTGATATCAAATTATAGATATACCGCCGTATATAGTCGAGTATAAGCAGAGTTTTTCAGCACATTTTTCTGTGTCCATCTTCAACTTTGTGCGCCTGATCCCGGCCATCCGTAGGTCCCCGGGACCCCAAACTTGGCACACATGTAGCCCCACTCTTCATCTACAAGTGTGCAAAGATTGTTGTCCAGGGGACCTACAGCCGAGGAGCAACCAATTTTTCAAACCCGGGCACCTCTTCCATAGACTCCCATGTTAAACGTCAGTCTAGTCACACAGCGCCGGAGATCAGATAGGGAGATTGGGCACAGTGAGACATGGGCACAGTGAGGCATGGGCACAGTGAGGCATGCACATGGACACAGTGAGGCACAGTGAGGCATGCAGGTGGACACCCTAGACCTATACTCGAGTCAATACGTTTTCCCAGCTTTTTGTGGTAAAATTAGGTCCCTCAGCTTATATTCGGTTCGGCTTATACTCAAGCATATATGGTAAGTAGGCTGTTTGGTAGATATTTCAAAACATGAGCATGATCATAATGAAAATTAGTATCTTTGACTGAAAACAAACAATAATAATCAGTACACACCACTCTAAAAAAACATGCATTCTTCGTCCCACAACAGTATTACCCCTTTCTAGATTCCAAAAGGATTGAGCAGGTAATGACTTCATCCCAAATAAGCAGAACACGTGTAATTTAAAAAAGGTAGTTTGAAGAGCAATTACAGTTAACAGTAAAACCACTCAAATACTACAGATGTTGTCCAAAATACAGCAAAGTACAAAGTCTATTTAATTCACCTTAATTGTTTGTAATCCAGTACACCCATATTTCACAGATCTCCTTTCACCTGCTAAGGTGAAAACTTCTCATATATAATGCTTCTTTGATACTCTAAAAGTCCTTCTTTCTACTGCTTCAGCCGGCCCAATGCTGCTTTCCAGTTTCAGGGTGGCTACTTTCCCTTGCAGGGTCCTTTGGAGCCAGCTTGGGCACATGCTCCCAAGCTGGTACTAGAGCTGAAAGGATGATCAATACAACAAACACTGCTGTTGTGCTTTTAATTGTGACCACGAGACTCCGTGCACGCTCTCCAATAGGAAGTTTGGGGGAAGTTGCCTTGATGGACCTGGAGTAGAAGAAACTGTGTTTTGGTCACACATCCTACACTTTAAGTAGTAGGGAATGTTTACCAGGCTGCTTAGCATGCAGTCATTCAAATAAATGTTTATTACTATATTAATGAGGCCTGGCTGTGTAATGTCCCATCTTTTTTTCTGTGCTTGAAGTTTCATCAGTCAGTTTAAACTTTTTAAGGCATATTTGAAGCCGACAGTTGGCGGTAAAAAACATGTCAGTGCTGACATATGTCTGATGAATCAGACTTTCTCCAAAATAAAAAGCCTGTGGTGGGTGTGCTCAAGGATACCTTTCCTGCATTACACACAGGTACATAAGAGGTGTTCAGAGATTACCAAATTATTACTAGGATGTGGGATGGACTGGAACCATTCAGATCTTCTTGGATGAACAACTGAATCTCCAAATAGGTACTGTATGCGACGTTCGTTCCCTGTATGCACTTTAATGGTCTTGGCCAAGATTGACACCTGGCGCAACCCACGTGATGTCATCACTGGGTGTACACAGGGCCACCGCTGCCTGCGATCCCATGATCAGCATGACATATGGATTCAGTACCGGGATGCTGCACTTTTTAGCACAGCGGGCCGTACACCTTCTCATGGGTTCTTCATGTTACTGATGGCCGTTTCCTCTCTCCTGGCCAAGGACTCTTCCACACCATCTCTGCCGGGTGAGAAGCAATGTAAGCACTACTATTATTTTTACATTATTGATGGGCTTGCTGCTGAATAATCAGTCGGATTGACTTTGTACGTGACTTTTGCTAATGTAATCCACTTCCTGATAGAAGTGGAGGGCATGCAATTTAATGAGCAGCCCCCCTCCCAATACCTGCGGGCCCCAGAGCAGCCGCCAAGTCTGCCATATCTAATTTTATGTTCCTGTCCTCCTCTTTAACAGAGGGGGCAATAATAAGAAAGTCATCACACATCCTAAGAAAATTCACCACCTCCCTGAGACCACTAACAATTCAAGCAAAAGATTTTCTTATTTATATCATGGACACTTATTACTTACTTTACAGTTAGCTCTGATAACTAATCAGGTATAAATGTGCTTCTGTAATCTTAGCAAATCTTGAGTGCAGAAAAACAGAGGCGAAATCATGCTGGATTTCCCTTAGCAACCTGACAGCAGCCCACAAGGTCGGCTAGCAGGAACAGCAGAAAATTATACCGTGGAGAATTATCAGCTAAATTATTTCAAATACTTAGGATTTTAACTATGTCTCCTATTTTAGCAGCCTCTTGTTAGTCATACCAGTCATGAAAAATAAGACTGATGTGTCAAAGAGATTTAATGAAACGCAGGTCTTATGACTATCTGTAAAAAAAAAAAAAAAGGCTCCGAGAAGGATGGGAGAGATCATGTACTTTTTTTTGCAGCATTAAAAGATGATTTGATGTAGCAAGTTACATTTCATTTCACAGCCCTATGACAACAGAATTGAACAATTAACAGGTAAATCGGGAAAATATTCTCAGCAATTAAAAAATATGATTTTCTGAAAGGGAAAAACAGCACCAAACATCAGCAGGCTCCTTGGAGACGAGGGGCACATCTTCCACAGGAGGTGTAATGCTCTTCATTGTGATGGATTGCACAGGCCCCAGGAGAAATACTAAGATAATGAAGGTATATACTGTGGAGACCCCCAAAGGTCCTTGTTGATTGAATAGTCTCAAGGAAGGTGCCAGGAATTGGATTTTCTTTACATAATGGTTAATCACTGAAGCATCTTTTAAATAACAACTAAAAATAGTTACAAGTACACATACAAAACTTCAAAGCACAAAACTAGGAGATTTTACTTTGCAAAGATAAGATCAAACTAATATTTTCCTTCTTAGGGCTCATTCACACCCTTTCCAATGAGTTGCATTGATCTGTGGTCTGTTCACATCATAACACTGCGTTGAGGTGCACAGCAAAAAAATGCATTATGTGTGCAGTTTATATAGCTCAATGCATGGCACAGCATGTCACCACAGCAAATTGCACATTCTGTAAGATAAATAAAAAAAAAAGTAAACTGTGCAATGCGTCCTGACACATTGCACTGCCCCTACACATAGCACACCAGTGTGCAAGCTTTATAGTGTGCAGGCTGGTGTGAACAAGCCCTTACTGATGCAATGCTGATATATATTACAAGTAGGCCATTGCAGTGACATATTTTATATTTTTATAGCATATCAGTGCCCATAGATATCAAATGGTCATTGCCCTTTACCAATGTTTTCAGCAGGTAAACATTTGAATGCCTATGGGTACTCTCAGACTTCTACAAAACACCACTAGCCACATGATTTTGGGTAAAAGGTTGATAGAACAGACTGCATGATACTGCAAGTTAACTGTTCTGAGATAACACTGAAGTCGATCTTCTGAGTACTCAGTTGTAAAATACAAGTATCTATATAAAAAGGCAGCCAGTTGAAAAAAGTATTTAGAATACAGATTGTGTATAAATGTGCAATTCCTTCTTGGGAAAAGTATCTATCTATCTATCTATATATATATATATATATATATATATATATATATATATATAATATCAGAGAGGTCCTCATACTTCCTGTTTTGTAAAACATTGGTCAGCAGAACAGAAAGTGAGAAGAATTCCCTCTAAATGGAGTCCTGGTAGAAATAAAAACCCTCCTTGCTTTATCCAAAACCCAAGAAAAAAATGTTTGGGCTTAAGATACTCTTTGAATAACTCTGCAGCAGAGCATTGAATGTTAAGCATGCCAGAGCAACTTTGGCACTGACACCCCAGTTTTTGCATTATCTAGTAAGACTGTCTGACACACTTTACCTTTTCAACATGTTGTCCACATAGGTAATCTGGCATGTCTGTTTTCAAACCGCTCTTATAGGGGAGTTTGCATCTTCTGTATCTGTATATATAACCTCCTTAATGTTCTATCTCAGAGTAAATACAACCTGGGGCAATGCCTGTTTGTCCCAGGCCAGAGTATAATTTTAAGCCTTTTGAGGCCACTCTAAATGCCCCACTCTCTATAAACACATATAACTGCATCCTCACAATTTTACCAACCATTGGGTCATTTGCCTGAGGGATACCATACATTTTTCTCCAATTCAGGAGGATTGAACGGAATGCAGAGAGGCTTTGCACATTATTTACTTCAACCTGTTGTATCTGAGCCAAGTTTTTTGTGCATGCTATGAATTGTCACAAAACGAGGATGTCTGTGCAATTAGATGATTTGTTGGCATGTATACTAGGATTGAACCTGTGAAACATGGAGTAGCAATGATTGAGAATCTGATAATCACATACAGTATTTTTTAAGTTTTGTCCTATGGCCTCATGGCATGATCAAAGCTAGAATATACTGTATCTTGGATGATTTGTCAAACGATCAGCACATTTATTACTTTTGAAGAATCAGAATAACATATGAATACCATTCACAACAATAAAGAACCATCACTCAACAAAACTGGTCAGGCACTGGAGGGTCACAGAAGGAGAGCATTGAAAATAATGAGCAGTTTTTGCTCAGGTCCCAAAAGAGCATCATTATTTCCCCTTTATTATATTGCGAATGACTATCACTGTAAAATAAATCTGACATTTTTAGCTGGTTTGGTGTGTAAATCTTTTTGTTTTTCCCTTTAAATTGCTTGCATTAGAGGTGGTTCTTGAAAGCTACTCACTGGGGGGTAGTGGAGGAAAACAAAAACAGATGCAATCCAGCAGTCAACCTCTAGCACATCCAGCCATTACTCTGTGGCTTGTAGGATTATACAGTGGTCAAAAGGTTATTTGAATGGGCTCTCGGAGGAACGTGCCTCCTACACAAACAAAAACAGGCACATTAACATCTCCAAATTCAGCACATTTTCCATCGCTAAATCGGAGGCTCCGCTGGACATATTTACAAGAGGACACTAAAAAGACAAAGCCAGCATTTGCAATTTGAAAAACAAAGATAACCAAGAGGTATATTATAATTTTATAGGTACAATTTGTACCTATCTTCCCATAGATGAGAGAGGTGGCACGCAAGCAACGGATCATTAAGCCGGTGTGTGAAGCCAAAGGAAATTAACCAGCTGCTACAAGAGCCACCTAGCCACCTTTCTTATTCTCGATAATAAAGGCATGCCAATTTTACATAGAAGTGCTATAAATTACAAATAAAAAGTCTGTTACCTCCATATATTGTGGTCGATCAAAGGAATTCACTTATCCATGACAGCCTCCTGAAGCATGAAAATGTGAGCTAAGTATTCTATTCTGCCAGTTGGCATTAGCCACGCAGTGTTAAGTTATCATCAGCTGTGCATAAAACTTGTGCAGTCCATGTCATTTCAGTCACTGATAACCTGGTAATATCAGGCATATTTAAACAAAGGCAATGTGACTCCGTAATGACATAATTAGAAGACTTGAAAATGATCTGCAACTGACATTATAACTATTCAATTATGATTATATGATAATGGAAATAATAGCAGCAAAGAGAGTTTCGTGAACATCTATTAATGTACCTGGATATCATTACCTAACAATACTGAGAGTAATGTAAATGTGCAGCTCTTTGCCCAATTCTGTACTTATTTTTAACATGGACTTTGCCTGAAAACTGTCTCTGAAAACTATACAAAGGGGGTATAAAGTTAACAAACATAGAACTTTTTTAATGAACTATTGCATTTCACAGATCTGCCCTAGAATAATCAAATCTCTAAGTATTTTTGTATCTAAAAAATATATGAATAAATGGAATGGCAAATAAAGTGGTGTTATCTGTATGATATAGTTAACCAAGCAGATAGATTTACTAAGCAACATATTTGTCTGTCTTCCTAATGGAAGAGATAAAGTGCCAACATGTCACAGAGGTGTCCGTTTAGGAAACTGTGAACAGCGGTGATCCCGAGGATCGCTGCTGATCTCAGTTCATTAACGGTTTATGAAACAGAGATGATCGGGGAGAACATGTTCTCCACTGATCATCTCCGCACACAGAGAAGCGGTCAGTGACTGACACAGAAGCGGGCAGTTTATAAAGCTGCGATCTGAGCACTTCACTGGCGATCTGTGTCAGAATTCACCCTCCTTGATTCACCAGGTCAGAGGTGGTGAATCGGGGAGTAAAGAGAGAATCCCGGGGGAACTAAAAAGGAGGAAGGAGGAATATTGACTTCCTTCTACCTCGATCAGACCCCCGAAGACATAAACATGTCCCCCTGTCATAATAATGTGTGTATATACACACACACACAGTATCTCACAAAAGTGAGTACACCCCTCACATTTTTGTAAATCTTTTATGATCTCTTTTTATGAGACAACACTGGAGAAAGGACACTTTGCTACAATGTAAAGTAGTGAGTGTACAGCTTCTATAACCGTGTAAATTTGTTGTCCCCTCAAAATAACTCAACACAGAGGAGGGAAAATGGCTAATTGGGCCCAATTTGGAAATTTTCACTTAGAGGTGCACTCACTTTTGTTGCCAGTGGTTTAGGCATTAATGGATGTGTGTTGAGTTATTTTGAGAGGAAAGAAAATTTACTGTTATACAAGCTGTACACTCACTAATTTACATTGCAGCAAAGTGCCATTTCTTCAGTGTTGTCACATGAAGAGAGATAATAAACGATTTACAAAAATGTGAGGGGTGTGTGTACTTTTGTGAAATACTATATATATATATATATATATATATATATATTATCACACACACACAATATGTAGGGGGACTAATTATTTTATTAACTAAGGTGGGTGGTCTCCTCTGGGAATGTCTGTGTACTGAGCAGTGATAATTTAGCACTGCTTAACCACTTCCTTACCCGCCCATAGTAATACGACATCCACAGATGGGATCTCCCATCCTGGGTGGACGTCATATTTCGTCCTGGGCTTTGTGGGGGGGATATCTGAATGATGCCTGCAGCTAGAGGCAACATTCAGATATCCTTCTCTTCAGCCGGCGATTTTGCGCACAATAAAAATGATCATAGCGACGGTTCCACCGATTGATCATTCTTATAGGCGGCAGGAGGGGACAGCCCCCCCTCCCGCCGCCATCCGGTGCTTCTCCGGGCTCTCCCATGCCATCGGGGGCCCAGAGAAAGAATCGTCTGGCGCCGCTGTCTTGTCACATGACAAGCATAGCACATGACAAGCATAGAGATGACTGGTGACCAGATGGTCACCAGTCATCTCTATGACCGTCTGAAGCCCGCGATGTGATGACGTCACACCCGGATTCCCAAAAGTAAACAAAGCTGCGATTGCGGCTGAAAGCATGAGATCGTTTTTTTATTTTTCCCGATCTCATGCTTTCCAGCCTGGAGGAGAGATGTGGGGTCTTATTAACCCTGCATCTCTCCATAAAGAGGACCTGTCACACACCATTCCTATTACAAGGGATGTTTACATTCCTTGTAATAGGAATAAAAGTGATCAAAACAAAAAATTTAAAAATAAAAAATATTAAATAAAATAAATAATAAAAAAAATTAAAAATTAAAAACGCCCCTGTCCCTGGTAGCTCGTGCTCAGACGCAAACGCAAGTCCCGCCCACATATGTAAACGCCATTCAAACCACACATGTGAAGTATCGCCACGTGCGTTAGAGCGTGTGCAACAATTCTAGCACTAGACTTCCTCTGTAACTCTTTCAAAATTTCAAAGCGTCGCCTATGGAGATTTTTAAGAACCAAAGTTTGGCGCCATTCCATGAATGTGCGCAATTTTAAAGCGTGACATGTTAGGTGTCTATTTACTCGGCGTAACATAATCTTTCATATTTTACAAAAAAATTGGGCTAACTTTACTGTTTTGTTATTTTTTAATTCATGAAACCATTTTTTTTCCCCAAAAAAAGTCAATTGAAAAATTATTGCGCAAATACCGTGCAAGATAAAAAGTTGCAATGACCGTCATTTTATTTCCTAGGGTGTCTGCTAAAAAAAAACCATATATAATGTTTGGGGGGTTCTGAGTAATTTTTTAGCAAAAGAATGATGATTTGTACATGTAGGAGAGAAGTGCCAGAATAGGCCCGGTATTGAGGTGGTATAAAAAGCCCGGTGTTGAAGTGGTTAATAAACAGACATCTCAGTGCTTCAGTGAATTTCTGGTACTGTAATCTCGCTATGTCTCATAAAATTACAGCATCAGGGGGGCGGTGTCCATCTATACCACTTCATAAACAGGCACATAGAGGAGAACGATGATCTCTGTGAATGCCGGAGAACAGAACAGTGGATATTTTCCACTGCTTCATAAATGGACACCTAAACCATAATATACGGTAGTTTTGATCAAAAATGTTACAATCTTCACATTTGTAAGGCTGCTTTTCTTTTAATTACCTAAACTTAAGGAAGAGGTCTGAAAAAAGGCACACATCATACTGCAAAATGTAGGGAACCCAACAACCTGTCTAGAACAAAAAAAAAAAAAAGGTAATTTTAATTGTTCCTCATGGCTTCCTCTATCGTTGCACATTACAGACTCAAACGTTTTCGAAAGATCCCCCCAACATATTAAACACATCATGACTACCTATGATTTCCTTCACGATCATAGTTGTTAAATGAGCCCGTGTTATACTGAATTTTAGATGAACTGGTTTATTTTTTTTATAAGAAAAATACATAACCAAGAGGGAACCTTCAGGACAGCAGATCCATGCGATATAATTAATACAAGTATCATGCACATATTCACCTCACCTCATTAACATTCAGCCAACACTTTATGGAAGTCTGCAAGGATTCTGACCCTACACGAGGACATTTTAAAAACGAGTGTAGTTTGGATGCAGGTACAGGGCTAATTTAATTTTGGTTCCTTAACTGAAAAATGAGACTATACGGTAAAGAAATTGTGTGTTTTCTAGATATAGAATGCAAGACTACCTTTTAAAGGACTGTGTTGTGCATTTGTATAAATGATTAAGCAACTACGCGTATATAGATATTTCAAACTATCATCAAGTGTGCTAAGCACTGAAGGGACTTTGAAATGGCAGGGTGGGGGGGGGGGGGGGAGATTAAAATAATCACCATGTCCACTGTGAATCAAACTCCAACATTTGAATGATAACACCATATATTATTCATCCACTTATCAGCAGGAAAGCCAGATAGTCTAAAAAGAAGGGAGTATTAATTGTCAATAATACATCAACAGCCATTGCCAATAATATTTGTGAAACTGCAACCTTGCCATCCTGGAAGGCCAGGTCTTTCACCACCAAATTCCTCTCTAGTCACCAAAAATACCCATATATCTCAAGGTGGCCTCAAAATGAAAAAAGGAGAACTTTGTGTTTAATAAAGGCAGACTGTCGTCAATGTCTTCAGCAAATGTAGGATTTTGCAATGGGTAGTAATGAATATTTTCGGGGAGCCCCGGACTGATGAAATGTCAGTCTTTAAACTGTATGATATGATGTACATGTAAACTACAGATTAATGGAATAAACTCTGCATTCTCCAGACATGGAAAAGATAAAGTCAGGGCATACTTCTCAACCTACTGAGATGGGACTAGTTAGGCAATGATTATACCCCCACCGCACTCCACTTGTATAGATCATGCCAAATTAAAGCTTAAGAATGATCACTGAAACCCACTAAAGGCTTTTACTTCCCCTAGTTTTCCTTTAGATTTGTGCTTAAAAAATAAACAATGCAATAAAATTGAAGGATGGATGACAATTTAACACTTCAAATAACTTTGGGAAACCGTATATTTATACAGTCCATCGTACATCTAGACCAGGGGTGTCAAACTCAATTTCATCGTGGGCCGCATCAGCATGATTGCCCTCAAAAGGGCTGGTTGTATCTGTAAGATTAGATGTCCAGCGCATCCCCTCCCCTTACATTAGATGTCAAGAGCCACTCCACCATCAGAAGTTGAGTCCCCCACTCTCCCTTACATCACAGTGCACCCCCCTTTCCTTATACTGCTGCTGGGAAGAAGCTGGATGCATTGCTTGAAAGCAGAAAGTAAGGGTCTGGAGGAGGACCAGAGGAGGGCTGGAGCTCTCCTGCAGCTGCAGAAGAGGTTAGAGTGCCACATTTAATGGCCTGGAGGGCCGAATTCGGCCCGCGGGCCTTGTATTTGACACCTGTGATCTAGACAAAGGGATGCCAAAGAGGGGCTGGGGAGGAGACGCCTAATCAAATTTGACTGGCCAGTTGTAGCCCACAGCACAGTGGGCGGTAGAGAAAAAAATAGGTTGAGGTATTAGGATTTGTTGTTAGAATATGGGCAGTCTCAGTAGGAATTATTATTATTATTTGGGTACTTATATAGCGCCGTCAATTTACGCAGCGCTTTACATATACATTGTACATTCACACAGGTCCCTACCCTCAAGGAGCTTACAATCTAAGGTCCCTAACTCACATTCATATACTATACTTTATAAACTATACTTTATACAACAAAATGCTCAGCTGCTGCTAGGCAACCTATTAACGCCTTGCGAAATGCAGAAAAACTGCAGCCTTGCCAGACTAATTGAACTGAACTATATTTTGATATGTCGATGATCTCCTTGTGGATAGGAAGCAACACAACCCATATTTCCTCAAGGCAATTACAGTAAATGCATCATTCAGGATCTGTATTTCTTTACAGGAATAGGAAGTGACATCACAGTGATATCTCTTTAGGATCCAAAAAGTAGCATCAGGATGGTTTATGTATAATGAGTAGACAGACACGGGTTTAAGTAGATCTAGCCAGTGAAATACTGCAGTACTACCGTGCTGAACTCAAAGATCAAAGTCTTGACCAGCTTTAGTGTTTACACTCATCTCATGTGTGCGATACAAATGCCAAAACGTAGTGCAGACATCACTCTAGGTGTGGAAATAGATGAAGCAGAGAAAGGATAGAACTACGGTAATTATTCTGTCAGATGAAAACACAAACTTTCTGATTGCAGGAGACTTTTTTCTTTCAGTGTGAAATGATAGCAAAAAATGTGTCAGGGTAAGACATGGTAGCACATTCAACGTTTGTTAAAAGTGTCATGGGAATTAAACTGAAACTGTTAAAACTGACACTATTGGCTTTTGTTAACACATTAAGTATGGGATGTCTGCCAGGCTGCATAGCCTCTAAAGCATCAGAGCTGTTAAGTCATCTGGAAGACCGGAAAAAAAAAAATAGCATTTAATGGTGCTGACACTAAATTCATATTATCAAGCAAGGCCAAGATACTATTTCACAGTGGCTGGAGACTTTTTTCTCTCTGAATAGGTTTCTGATAAAAGCAATGAAGTGTTTATTGCTCTATGTATATTATATATATATATATACTCTGACTCTAGTGCATCAAGCTGCTTTAACATTAACTGCAAGGCAAAAGTGGTATTGCAAGCATTACAACATGTGTGATATCACTGCTTGGTTCATTAAAGCAGGGAGGAGTAAGGAAATATTAATAAGGCTGATACAGCGACAAAGAGAACCTGGCATAAGACTTTTAGTTCCATGGTGAACTAAACACCTTTACCAATTTAAAAGTAAAGCTTCGTAACTATCTTATTCAGAGCGGTGCTTCCTAAGGGTTCCCTCTAGTGGCAGCTACTGGTGGGATGTAAACAGAGGTCAGGAGGCTGCAGACTTCGGTTGGAGAGGGGGGGAACTTGCTAAAATTAAAACATACATTCACCTTGGGGGAACATGTTACATGTTCCACCAGTTTTTAGGGTGGAACATTTAACATGTTCCCAATGCTGCAGCCACTGCCTGACCCCCTCCCGCCCTGCGACAGCAGGACAGGCTGTCACTTTTTTAAATCCGCACAGCCACACAGCCACGTCATTCATTCACACAGCTCTGTGTATGAATGAACTACAAGCCCTGATATCCTTTGCGGCTGCCGGCTTGCAGTTCTCAATGAACTACCACGGTGCTGTGGAGTGCCGTGATAGTTCATTAATTCTTCCAGTCAGTGCATCTGCTTGGCCGTACGGGTTGTACAGGCACACAGACAGATCTGCAGGAAACCTGCATGGCACCAGCAATCTGCTGACCGCTGGTGCAATGCTTTACGGCAGGGATCTCCAAACAATGGCCCTCCAGCTGTGGTGGAACTACACGTCCCATGAGGCATTGCAAAACTGACATTCACAGACATGACTAGGCATGATGGGAATTGTAGTTCCTGAACAACTGGAGGGCCATAGTTTGGAGACCCCTGCTTTACAGGCTCCCAAAAAAAAAAATGCACATTTTTTTTTAACCTGCAAAAAGATTAGCTTTTTTTTTTCTGGTGAACTTATCCTTTAACCACTTCCCGCCCAGTCAATAGTGAATTGACGTCCGGGAAGTGGTTGCATTATCCATACTGGACGTCATATGACGTCCTGCAGGATAATGCCTTGCGCGCGCCCGCGGGGGCGCGCAGCGATCGGGGACGGTATGTGTCCCTCGGACACAGCGCTACCCCGATCACGGTAAACAGCCAATTTCATTGACTGTTTACCATGTGATCGGCTGTGTCAAAGTCACAGCCGATCACCTGTCAAAACAGACTCGGCGGCGCGCTCTGTGCGCGCCGCCACAGGCTTGCAGAGCGGGGATCAGGGAAGGCGAGTGTCCCTTGGACACAGCGCATCCCCGATCAGAGTAAACAGCCAATGAATTGGCTGTTTACCACGTGACCGGCTGTGTCCAATCACAGCCGGTCACAAATGTAAACAAACTCCACAGGAGTTACTACCTGATCCCTGCTCTCTCCTCACACACCGATCTGTGAGGAGAGAGAAGAGATCAGTAAGTTAGCTCAGTGTAGTTTGTCTGTTTACAGTGCACAACACGCCCCCCCCCCATAAAGAGGACCTGTCACACAGCCCAGCACATCAATCAGCCCATCTGTCAATCAATCAGCCCATCTGTCAATCAATCAGCCCATCTGTCAATCAATCAGCCCATCTGTCAATCAATCAGCCCATCTGTCAATCAATCAGCCCATCTGTCAATCAATCAGCCCATCTGTCAATCAGCCCATCTGTCAATCAGCCCATCTGTCAATCAGCCCATCTGTCAATCAGCCCATCTGTCAATCAGCCCATCTGTCAATCAGCCCATCTGTCAATCAGCCCATCTGTCAATCAGCCCATCTGTCAATCAGCCCATCTGTCAATCAGCCCATCTGTCAATCAGCCCATCTGTCAATCAATCAGCCCAACTGTCAATCAATCAGCCCATCTGTCAATCAATCAGCCCATCTGTCAATCAATCAGCCCATCTGTCAATCAATCAGCCCATCTGTCAATCAATCAACCAGCCCATCTGTCAATCATCTGTCACAGGCCCACCTCCATCGGTACCGCCACACAGGCTACCAGTACCGCCATCGGTACCAGTACCGCCCACCAGGCCCAGCATCTATACTGCCACACAGGCCCGCTACCAGTATCACCACTAGTGCCGCCATCGGTACCACCACCAGTACCACCACCCGTACCACCGTCGGTAGTGCCACCACCACCTGTACCGCCATCGGTACCATCACCACCCATACCACTATCGGTACCACCACCACCTGTACCACCATCGGTACCACCACCTCCCATACCGCCACCTGTACCGCCACCACCCGTACCGCCATCGGTAGCACCACCACCTGTACCACCATCGGTACCACCACCACCCATACCGCCATCGCTACCACCCATACCGCCATCGCTACCACCCATACCGCCATTGCTACCACCCATACCGCCATCGCTACCACCCATACCGCCATCGCTACCACCCATACCGCCATCGCTACCACCCGTACCCGCCATCGCTACCACCCGTACCGCCAGCGGTACCGCCGCCGCCACCACCACCACCCGTACCGCCATTGGTACCACCACCACCCATACCGCCATCGGTACCACCACACAGGCCCACCACTAATACCTCCATCGGTACTACCACACAGACCGCCACCACTACCACCAGCAGTACCATTACACAGGCCCACCAATAAGCACTGCCATAATGTCCCAAAGGGTTTACACACCTGAGGAGGCATATGCCATTCTTGCCATGTCGGATGATGAGAGCAGCGGGGAGCTCCCATTATCCGATTCTGGTTCGGAATACGAGCCAGTGGAGGATAGTGGCTCAGAGTCCGAGTCCCTGGAGGAAACCGTCCCTCCCAAAAGAATGCGATCAGCACCAAGATCAGGAGAACTGCCCACCACCAGCAGCGCCATACCCCAGGAAGAGGAGCCCAGTACAAGTAATGGAAATGCAGGCCCAACCTGAAGAATCCAGCCCCAGTCCTACCTTCCCGATGCCCTGGCAAACCCCTTATGGTTGCCTGCCAACTCAGGATCCGCTATCATCCCCCCTTTCACCGCACAGCCAGGTGTGCAGCCCGACACTACAAATTTTTCTAAATTTGATTATTTTTGTTTATTTTTCCCACAAGATTTGCTGCAGAATATAGTGGATCAAACGAATCTGTATGCATCCCAATTTATTGCTGCCAACCCCGATTCTTCCATGTTCCAGTGGCGGCGTCTAACATTGGAGGAATTTAAATTATTTTTGGGCCTTATGTTCAATATGGGGCTTACAAAAAAGAACGAAGTCCATTCATATTGGTCCAAACGCCCCATATATTCCGCTGTCATGTCCAGGAAAAGATACGACATGATTATGCGCTTTCTCCACTTCAATGACAATTCACAGTGCCCTCCCCGAGATCATCCCAACTACGACAAATTGTACAAGATACGCCCCCTAATCAATGCCTTTTCCCAGCGATTTGAAGACGTTTTCATCCCAGACCAAAAAATTTGTGTGGACGAGTCCCTCGTACATTTCACCGGCCGACTGCAGTTCAAGCAGTACATACCAAGCAAGAGAGCCAGGTATGGGTTAAAATTAAATAAATTATGCGATCGAGCCACTGGATACGTCTTCAAATTCAGGATCTACGAAGGCAAAGACTCCCAGCTCCAGCCCCGTGATTGCCCCACATATATTGGAACCAGTGGGAAAATTGTCTGGTAGTTGGCATACCCCCTGTTCGGAAAAGGTTACCATTTATATGTTGATAATTATTATACCAGCCTGCCCCTTTTTCGCCACCTTTACAGTAAACAAACCCCGGCCTGCGGTACCTTAAAAAAAAAACGGAAGGGATTCCCACAAAATTTATTGACAAAAAAATTGCAACCTGGAGAATCAGCATTCATGAGGAACAAGGAGGTGTTGGCCATGAAGTGGAGGGACAAGAAAGATGTCCACATCCTC
Organism: Rana muscosa; assembly: GCA_029206835.1. NCBI lineage: Eukaryota > Metazoa > Chordata > Amphibia > Anura > Ranidae > Rana > Rana muscosa. Next base: position 991,676,086 of record CM055122.1, on the reverse strand, counting down.
TCTACGATCCACAATGACACCATGGTGGAGATCCCAAGAAGACGCGGCCCCATTGTAAAGCCCGAATGTGTCCACGACTACAATTTGTACATGGGGGGGGGGTGGATTTAAACGACCAGATGCTACAGCCCTACTTATCAACCAGAAAGTCCTGTTATTGGCACAAAAAAGTTGCGTTTCACATGGCCCTTTTTAATTTGTTTGTCTGCTACCAAAAAGCAACTCAAAATCACCAACTCCACTACCTCCAATATATCGAAGATATCATCGATGCCCTCATTTACCAACAAGATCCCGCCCCAGGAAGCATTCGCTCTGATAGTGTGAGTCGGCTTCACGAGCGACACTATCCCTTTAGCATCCCCCCCACAGAATCTGGAAGAAGACGCCAAAAGAAATGCCGTGTATGCAGCAGAGGAGGAGTAAGAAGAGACACCAGCTATTAATTGTCCCGATTGTCCCTCCCAACCTGGCCTGTGCATCGGAAATTGCTTAAAAAATTATCATCCATCCATTAGTTCCCCTTATTATTAACAGACTGCCATTTCACCATTTGCCTGCTACCATGTTACTAACTACCTTCCATGTTAATTAACTGACCCTGGCCTGTTTACCGACGATGTCTTTGCTTGCCGATTTAAACCACGTTTCTGACCTCCACGTGCACCAACCTCAGCCTGTTTACCGACGATGCCTCTGCCTGCCGATTTAAACCACGTTTCTGACTTCCACGTGTACCGACCTTGGCCCGTTAATCGACCATGTTTTTGCCTGCCACTTGGACTGATCTTTTGGCCATCTACTTTTAGTACACAGGGGTCTCACATATGTGAGGGGCTTCAGAATAGCGTTCTGAGTAGAGAAAACCAGTTTTTCGTTTTCTGTGCTCCAAGAACAGGGTCTGGTTGCCCGGAGGCTTCAAAGCGATTTGGGTGGGAGAAGCCTCTACCCCTGTCCCCCTGGCCCTAAGCTTGATGGTCCTTCCTGCTGCCTGGACCAATAATTTGGCTGTGCTGACCATATTACTGCCTGTAATGACCCATGACATTATGGACCATGTTTCTTCCTGCTGCTTGGACCAATACTTTGGCTGTGTTGACCATATATCTGCCTGCTGCCTCTACTGACTTTGGACAGCATTTCTGCCGGGACACCTCTGCCTGCTACCTGGACCTGTGCTTTGGCTGTGCTCTGGCTGTGCTGACAGTATCTCTGCCTGTGCGAACTATGGACAGTATTCCTGCCTGCTGCCTGGATGATTGCTTTTGCTGTTGCTGACCTCATCCCTGCTTGCTGCCTGGACCGATGCTCTCCTCTGTGGACCACTGCACTTCTAAAACCACAGGTAATCTTTTGTTATTTGGTATGTACCTGCTATGTGTTAGATATATGAAGGGCCTTCAAAAATGTGATCGGTAGTCAGAAAATGATATGTGCAATTAATGCTGCTAGAATGCCTGGAGGTGCTACTTGGATGTTGGGCCTCTGTATGTGGCCAGGCTGTGTAAAAGTCTCAAACATGTGGTATCGCCATACTCAGGAGGAGTAGCAGAATGCATTTTGGGGTGTCATTTTTGCTATGTACATATTATGTGTTAGAAATATCTCATAAATTGACAACTTTGTGTAAAAAAAATGCATTTTCATTTTTTCTCCACATTTTCCAAAACCTTCTGGAAAAAAATGAACCGTTCAAAGGACTCATAATGCTTCATAGATTATACGTTGGGGTGTGTGCTTTCCAAAATGGGGTCATTTTGTGCAAAATTCTATTGTCCTGGTGCTCCAGGGCCTTCAAAATTGTAATAGGTGGTTGAGAAAGGATATGTGCGATTTATGCTTGTAGAACGCCTGAAAGTGCTACTTCAATGTTGGGCCTCTGTATATGGCCAGGCTGTGTAAAAGTCTCACACATGTGGTATTGCTATACTCAGGAGGAGTAGCAGAATGCATTTTGGGGTGTCATTTTTGCTATGTATATGCTATGTGTTAGAAATATCTTATAAATGGACAACTTTGTGTAAAAAAAATGCATTTTCATTTTTTTTCCACATTTTCCAAAACCTTCTGGAAAAAAATGAACCGTTCAAAAGACTCATAATGCTTCATAGATTATACGTTGGGGTGTGTGCTTTCCAAAATGGGGTCATTTTGTGGAAAATTCCATTGTCCTGGTGCTCCAGGGCCTTCAAAAGTGTAATAGGTGGTTGAGAAAGGATATGTGCGATTTATGCTTGTAGAACGCCTGAAAGTGCTACTTCAATGTTGGGCCTCTGTATGTGGCCAGGCTGTGTAAAAGTCTCACACATGTGGTATCGCTACACTCAGGAGGAGTAGCAGAATGTATTTTGGGGTGTAGTTGCAATTATGCATATGCTGTGTGAGAGAAAAAAAAAAACTGTTAATATGACCAGTTTGTGTAAAAAAAAAAGAATTAAAATTTTCCCAAGAACTGTGGGAAAAAAATACAACTTCAAAAAACTCGCCATGCCTCTTAGTAAATACCTTGAACTGTCTATTTTCCAAAAAGGGGTAATTTTGGGGTATTTGTACTTTCCTCGCTTGTTAGTGTCTCAAGAAATGAGATATCCCTTCAGTACATCAGGTGTGATCAGATGTGATAAATTTTCAGTGATTGCCACCATAGTTTGTAGACTCTATAACTTTCACAAAGACCAAATAATATACACTAATTTGGGTTCATTTTACCAAAGATATGTAGCAGTATACATTTTGGCACAAATTTATGAAGAAAAATTACTTATTTGCAAAATTTTACAATAGAAACTAAAAAAAAGTGTTTTTTTTAAAAAAAAATTGCTGTTTTTTTGCTTATATCGCAAAAAATAAAAAACCCAGTGGTGATTACATACCACCAAAATAAATCTCTATTTGTGAGAAGAAAATGATAAAAATTTAGTTTGGATACAGTGTAGCATGACTGAGTAATTGTCATTCAAAGTGTGTAAGTACTGAAAGCTGAAAATTGGTCTGGGCGGGAAGGTGCATAAGTGCATGGTATTGAAGTGGTTAAGGAATAAGGTAGAGGAGAGGGGAGGAGAGGGGAGGGGAGGGGCAGTGTCTTTGAACAGCAGAAAAACAAATTGCACATTTTTGCATATTTGCTGTGTAGCAGAAAAGTCAGCATAGGAAAAAGATGCAGATAAAACCTCTAGTGCACAAACTAATAGTAAAAAAAAAAAATTTTTGACTTTTTAAAACACAACTTTTTACATTTACCCGACAAAAAAAATTTTAGGCTCAAAAAATATACACTTCAACACTACAGTTAAGACACCTTTATGATTTTAGACTTCTGTTCCAGGGTACCTTAAAGGTCGTCCATTATGGCATTGTTTGCCACGGCAAAGAAAAAAAAATTGGTTTTAAAGGTTTTAATGCTATGGTCTGCTTCCCTATAATTCAATGTACCTACATCAACCTAATTGTGCACGTATTGAAGTAAAAGTCCACTTTGGCATGCACTTAAGCTAGAGAGTAGGGTTACGTGTGCATGTATGATATGCAATTTTTATGAAACTGTGCAAAGTGGCAGACTTAATACCATGGAAGCACCCTCGAGCACCTTTACCTTCCTCTGGTGCACCTTGGGAACCCCAAATCTTAGAACACAATATTATACAACCCTATAGAAACTGTCAACTTTTATTCATACTTTGAGCGTGCTTAACCGTTAACTGCACAACCCTCCCTTTTACTGATTAGTTATACACAATATCTCACAAAAGTGAGTACGCCCCTCACATTTTTGAAAATATTTTATTATATCTTTTCATGTGACAACACTGAAGAAATTACACTTTGCTACAATGTAAAGTAGTGAGTGTACAGCTTGTATAACAGTGTAAATTTACTGTCCCCTCAAAATAACTCAACACACAGCCATTAATGTCTTAACCGCCGGCAACAAAAGTGAGTACACCCCTAAGTGAAAATGTCCAAATTGGGCCCAAATTGTCAACATTTTGTGTGGCCACCATTATTTCCCAGCACTGCCCTAACCCTCTTTGGCATGGAGTTCACCAGAGCTTCACAGTTTGCCACTGAAGTCCTCTTCCACTCCTCCATGAGGACATCATGGAGCTGGTGGATGTTAGAGACCTTGCTCTCCTCCACCTCCCTTTGAGGATGCCTCACAGATGCTCAATAGGGTTTAGATCTGGAGACATGCTTGGCCAGTCCATCACCTTAACCCAGTGTTTCTCAACTCCAGTCCTTAAGGTGCCCCAACAGGTCATGCTTTCAGGCTTCCTGTTATTTTGCACAGGTGATTAGATCAGTTTTACTGCTTTAGTAGTTACCACAGCCGTTTCATCTGAGGGAAATCCTGAAAACATGACCTGTTGGGGCGCCTTGAGGACTGGAGTTGAGAAACACTGCCTTAACCCTCAGCTTCTTTAGCAAGGCACTCACACAGCCCCAGACCATGACACTCCCCACCATCATGCTTGACTGTAGGCAAGACACACTTGTCTTTGTTCTCCTCACCTGGTTGCCGCCACACACGCTTTGACACCATCTGAACCAAATAAGTTCATCTTGGTCTCATCACACCACAGGACATGGTTCCAGTAATCCATGTCCTTAGTCTGCTGGTCTTTAGCAAACTGTTTGCAGGCTTTGTTGTGCATTATCTTTAGAAGAGCCTTCCTTCTGGGGCAACAGCCATGCAGACCAATTTGATGCAGTGTGCGACGTATGGTCTGAGCACTGACAGGCTGACCCCCACCCCTTCAACCTCTGCAGCAAAGCTGGCAGCACTCATACGTCTATTTCCCAAAGACAACCTCTGGATATGATGCTGAGCATGTGCACTCAACTTCTTTGGTCAACCATGGGGAGGCCTGTTCTGAGTGGAACATGTCCTGTTAAACCACTGTATGGTCTTGGCCACCATGCTGCAGCTCAGTTTTAGGGTCTTGGCAATCTTCTTATGGTCTTGGCAATCTTCTTATAGCCTAGGCCATCTTTATGTAAAGCAACAATTGTTTTTTATAGATCCTCAGAGTTTTTTGCCATGAGGTACCATGTTGAACTTCCAGTCACATGACACCGGGGGGGGGTGGCTAATTAGGCCCAATTTGACATTTTCACTTAGGGGTGTACTCACTTTTTTTGCCAGCGGTTTAGACATTAATGACTGCGTGTTGAGTTATTTTGAGGGGACAGCCAATTTACACTGTTATACAAGCTGTACACTCACTACTTTACATTGTAGCAAAGTGTAATTTCTTCAGTGTTGTCACATGAAAAGATATAATAAATTATTTACAAAAAATGTGAGGGGTGAACTCACTTTTGTGAGACACTGTATGTAGTTAAAGTGGATCTTCACCCTTTAAATGGACTTGGCTTGTCTCCATCCTGACCCCCTTCCCCCCTAAATGGTACATACACTGTTTTATTACAAACTAGTTTTGGTTCACCCTCCATTCTCCATTGCCTAGGGCGAATAATATCAGTGCCTTCGTTGCCTCCTGGGATATGTGATGTTCATATTACAGGAGGCGCTGGGAGCCCTGCATTATACCCCATTCACTAACAGAGAAGGGGGGGCCTAGTGGTGCATCATTATCGGAAAAGGCTGTGCCAGAACCCAGGAGAGCTGGCGCAGCCTTCTGATAACGTCAGAAAAACCTGGCAGGGCCCGACCCGGCGACGGCTGCTGAGAAGAGGATCTCAGTAGGTCAAAACCGGATCTACTGTGTAAGTATTTGAATGTGCACAGTCCAGCATCAGGTTAGTGTGTGTGTGGGGGGGGGTGGGGGGTGGGGTGAGGTTAGGAGGGTGAAATTCCTCTTTAAAAGGAAAGATTCTTTCCATTCCAGTTGCATGAATATACACTGATTTGATGTAAGCAGTAATGCCATTTAGGTTTGCTTTACAATTAATTATTATTTGTCATTTCAATTAGTAAATTAGTACATTTTAATAACCCAACATGCCATTACTAAAAGTACAAACATTCAAATTGGGATATTTTTTTTTACTCCAACATGCATTTTGCTGCAAAATTTATCTGTAAATTCAAATGCGTTTTAATCAAAATGTGTCCTTGCTTTTACCACTAGTTTTATGTATTGATGTTTTGCTTAATTTCCCTAAATATGGAGATGTTGGGAAATAGATTAACAAGCAGATTCTGTGTCATGCCCTATTGGCATATTTCATGCATAATAATGCCCGCAGATCAATTAGTGATCTTCAAACCTTGAAGAAATTCATTTGCAGAAAGTTTGGCTAGGGAAGATAAGCATTTAAAAGCAACACATAACTTACCATGTTCAAATATATATAGCTGCTAGTGAATCATACTAATAGTTTATATATCTAGTAGAATGTTAGAAATAAATACACATGTATAATGTTTTACATTTTTATATCATGGATTTGGCAACAAATTGAGAGAAGCTACAATTGATCAGCACAGAAATGTGAAAATGTGGCATGCACCCGACTGCATTGTATGTGAGGAGTAGTGATGAGCCGAACACCCCCGGGTTCGGTTCGCACCAGAACCCGCGAACGGACCGGAAGTTCGAACGAACATTAGAACCCTATTAAATACAATGGATGCGAACGTTCGAATTCTAAAGTGCTAATTATAACAACTATTATGCATGTTATTGTCCTAAAAAGGGTTTGGGAACCCGGGTTCTGCACCAGGGGACATGTATCAATGCAAAAAGAAGTTTTAAAAACGGTCGTTTTTCGGGAGCAGTCATTTTAATGATGCATAAAGTGAAAAAAAAAAAGTCAAATATTCCTTTAAATATCGTACCTGGGGGGTGTCTAAAGTATGCCTGTGAAGTGCCACGTGTTTCCCGTGTTTAGAACTGTCCCTGCACAAAATGACACTTCTAAAGGAAAAAAAAGCCATTTAAAACTGCTTGCGGCTTTAATGTAATGTCTGGTCCCGGTAATATGGATGAAATTCTTTAAGAAAAATGGCATAGCTACCCCATGACCCCCCCCCCCCCTACCCCAGCCCATTACCAGCCCCTTTGGGTCTTGTATGGATATTAAGGGGAACCCCGCACATAAAATAAAAAAGGCCCTATATACTCTGAACAGCCGTATACAGGCGGTGCATACAAGACAGGGACTGTAGGTTTGTTCTTATGTAGAATCTGTTTGTAATTTTGAACAGGTACATTGTTGAAGTGTAGCTCCAGCCCAAAAATCTATTTTTAAACTTTTTGGAAAACATAGGTAAGGGTTATCACCCCTGTAACATTTGTTTTGCTGTCTGTGCCCCTGTTCAGAACATTTCACCTCACTTTCCGTCCCAATGACAACTGTTTTTGAAATGTGGTGTTTTTCTTGAAACAAGGATTGCTGATAAAGCATCAGTACAGAGGAGACACCTTTCTCCCATATTTATTCTTACAGGAGAGAATTTTCCTTCCTAGTGGTAGATTTCCTCTCACTTCCTGTTGTCTTCTTGCGTTTGCAAGTAGGAGTCGTTTGTAAGTTGGATGTTTGAAAGTAGGGACCTGCCGTATATACTCTGCAGAAATAGGCCCCTTAGTTGTTGGTGTTGGCACAACACTGTAAGCACTCACAGTTACTCTTGGTTGGTGCTGGAACGCCCTGCTGTCAACTATTATATCAGGAATTTTAATTACATATAATTGTTGAACAGTGGTAGTAAAAATTGGGCCTTTGATGGTGGTGCTGGTGCCACAACACTGTAAGCCCTGACAGTTACTCTTGGTGGGTGCAGCAATGGGCCCTGCTGTGAATTATTAGATCAAGAATTGTAATTACATGCCCCTGTTGAACAGGGGCTGAAAAATTGGGCCTTAGGCACTGGTGGCACAACACTGCAACCCCTCACAGATACTGTACTTGGAGCACAGCAATGAGCCCTGTTGCAAAGTATTGCTTCAAAAATTGTAATGACACGCCCCTGTTAAACAGGGGCTGAAAAATTGGGCCTTAGGCACTGGTGGCACAACACTGCAACTCCTCACAGATACTGTACTTGGAGCACAGCAATGAGCCCTGTTGCAAAGTATTGCTTCAAAAATTGTAATTACACGCCCCTGTTAAACAGGGGCTGAAAAATTGGGCGTTAGGCACTGGTGGCGGCACCCATAAACAAAAATGATCTTCCAAGCTATCATCATCAATCGTATCATTGAGGACTCGGAGGAGGAGGATAGCCAGTCAACATAACAGCACAGGCACTCAGCATCAGCATCAGTCTTGAAGGGATGTGACATTTTAAAATCAATTAGTCTGTTATATCAGCATCAGGTGTGTGGTAGCTGGTGGTGATCCAAGACTGGTTCATCTTGATGAAAGTCAGTCGATCAACCGAGTCGGTGGACAGGCGCACCCTGTGATCCGTGACAAATCCTCCAGCAGCACTGAATGTGCGTTCCGAAAGAACGCTGGATGCAGGACAGGCCAGTAGCTCAATTGCATACTGTGCAAGCTCTGGCCAGTGATCCATCCTCAAGACCCAGTAAGCCAGAGGATTTTCGGTGGGGAAGGTGTCCAAGTCTGACCTTGCCCCTAGATATTCCTGCACCATGTTTATCAGACGCTGGCGATGGTTGCTGGAACCAATCATACTTTGGGGCTGCGGACTAAAGAATTGTCTGAACGCATCGGTCAGACGGCCACCTTCCCCACCGCTCCTTCTTTGACTGGCCGAAGCCTCAGCAACTCGTTGTCCAGGACCAGGAGTTTGCAACCTCCCAGTCTCTGGGAACGCGTTGCACAGACCTTTCTGCAAGGCCTCCCGGAGTTGTCTCATCCTCTGCTCCCTCTGCGACGGTAACATAAGGTCCGCAACCTTACCCTTGTACCGTGGATCAAGGAGAGTGGCCAGCCAGTAATGGTCCCTCTCCTTGATCCGAAGAATACGAGGATCCTTCCGCAGACTTTGCAGGATCAGGGAGGCCATGCAGCGTAGGTTTGCTGAGGCATTCGCTCCGGAGTCCTCTGGGTCACTAAGGACGACATGATCCGCAGCCACCTCCTCCCAGCCACGTACAAGTCCACTGGTTTCTTGGGACTGTAAATCATCCCTAAAAGACTGCTGCTGATGATGCTGAGTGCCAGCCTCCACCTCCATGCTGACACAATCCTCCTCCTCCTCCTCCTCCTCCTCCTCTTCCTGTGCGATGGGTGGGACAGAAGGAACACTGTCTGGGTAAAGGGGGCCTTGAGAGGCAAGGAAGTCCTCCTCTTCCTGCCTCTGTTCTGCCTCAAGTGCCCTGTCCATTATTCCACGCAGCGTGTGCTCCAACAGGTGGACAAGAGGTACAGTGTCACTGATGCATGCACTGTCACTGCTCACCATCCTCGTGGCCTCCTCAAATGGTGCCAGGACAGTGCATGCATCCCTGATCATGCCCCACTGGCGTGGAGAAAAAAAACCAAGCTCCCCTGACCCTGTCCTGGTGCCGTAGTCGCACAGGTACTCATTGATGGCCCTCTGCTGCGTGTGCAGCCGCTGCAGCATGGCCAACGTTGAGTTCCACCTGGTGGGCATGTCACATATAAGGCGGTTCTTGGGCAGGTTCAACTCCTTTTGCAGCTCAGCCAGGCGAGCACTGGCATTATAAGATCTGCGGAAATGCACACAGACTTTCCTGGCCTGCCTCAGGACATCCTGTAAGCCCGGGTACCTGCCCAAGAACCGCTGCACCACCAGGTTAAGGACGTGAGCCACACAGGGCACATGGGTCAGTTGTCCCTGTCGGAGGGCGGAGAGGAGGTTGGTGCCATTGTCGCAAACCACCATTCCTGGCTTAAGCTGGCGTGGCGTCAACCACCTCTCGGCCTGGCCCTGCAGAGCAGACAGGACCTCTGCCCCAGTGTGGCTTCTGTCCCCCAAACACACCAGCGCAAGCACGGCATGGCATCTTTTTGCCTGCGTACTTGCGTAGCCCCGTGAACGGCTACGGAGCACCGCTGGTTCATAGGACAAACCACAGGAAGAGGCCATGGAGGAAGAAGAAGAGGAGGGGGTGGAGGAGAGAGGTGTGTCACAACCAGTAGTAGCATTTTGGAGGCGTGGCGGTGGGACAACCTCCAACACTACTGCACCTTGTCCTGAATCCTTCCCAGCTGCCAAAAGAGTGACCCAATGGGCCGTGAAAGAAAGGTAACGTCCCTGTCCATGCCTGCTGGACCATGAGTCAGCGGTAATATGCACCTTACCGCTGACCGCCCTGTCCAGCGAGGCCAAGACATTGCCTTCCACATGCCGGTAGAGAGCCGGAATAGCCTTCCGTGAGAAAAAGTGGCGTTTGGGAACCTGCCACTGAGGAACCGCACATTGCACAAACTCACGGAAGGGGGCCGAGTCTACCAACTGAAAAGGCAGCAGTTGAAGCGCTAGCAATTTAGCCAAGCTAGCATTCAACCGCTGGGCATGTGGATGGCTGGGAGTGAACTTCTTTCGACGGTCCAGCAGCTGGGGCAGGGAAATTTGCCTGCTAGAATCGGACGTCGGTGTACTGCTAGCAGAGTGGGCGCAAGTACTTGGCTGTGACACACCTAATTCTACACCTTCATTCCTCTCAGTGCATGTTTCAGAGAGGACTGAAGTTATAGTGGGGTTGGAGATCCCAGCTGATGCGGTGCAAGGAGAGGTCCGCTTTGTTCTTTGGTGTGGGTCTTTGAGGTAGGCTTGCCAACGAGCTGCATGGCAGGTCAACATATGTCTGGTCAGGCATGTGGTACCCAAGCGGCTGATGTTTTGGCCACGCGATATACGCTTGAGACATATGTTGCAAACAGCAGCTGTGCGATCTGATGCACTAGCCTCAAAAAAGGCCCACACCAAAGAACTTTTTGAATGACGGGCAGAGGCAGCGCCCTGCACAGGCGGAGCTCTGCGGTGTGATTCCGTCGGTGTACTGCCCTTACGCTGGCCACCAAAGGGCATCCTGCCTCGTTGGAGATGTGCCTCCTCCTCATCCTCCTCCTCCTCCTCTCTCCTATTAGGCACCCACGTGGAGTCATTGACCTCATCATCCCCTCCCTCCTCATCACTGGAGCCAATCTGGCAGTATGCTGCAGCTGCTGGAACATGACTGCCAGATTGGTGTCCTTCTTGAGCATCCCCTCTGTCTGCTCTCACGCTACTGCCTTCCTCTAGCTGGGTTTCATCATCAGACCCTTCGAAACGCTGGGCATCCTCCTGGAGCATGTACCCAACACTGTGCTGAAACAGTTCGGGGGACTCCTCAGGAGGAGGACATGGTGGGTCTAGGGAAGGAGTGACTGATGATTTGTCTGACATTGATACCAGGGAAGACGACGCTTTGGCAGCTGCTTTTCCAGTACCCTGAGCCTGGGTGAGAGAGGATGAGGAGGAGGAGGAGGGCTTGGTCATCCACTCTACCAAGTCTTCGGCATGATGTGGCTCAACATGTCCAGCTGCCGAAAAGAAGGACAAGCGTGTCCCATGGCCATGTGCTGATGACAATGCACCGCGTCCACGACCAGCACTGTTGCCCCCAGACACAGAGCCTGCTTGCCCTCTTTTATTGCCTCCTGACTGTCTGCCTCTCCTTGTTTGCCTTCCAGACATTCTAATAGATGGCCTGCAGGGAGATGGGAAAAAAGCAATAAGGGCTACCTTCAGGTGTCCTTCTCTGTCCCTGGAAACAAGGACTTGCAGAGTGAAAGAAAAAAAACACACTCTCCCTACCTACAGTTTTCTGTCCCTAGAAAAAATGTTTTTTTTAATCACAATATAGCACAAGGAAAATTAACTCACTGTCCTTACAGGTCCCTGGAAACAAGGACTTGCAGAGTGAAAGAAAAAAAACTCTCCCTACCTACAGTTTTCTGTCCCTAGAAAAAAATGTTTTTTTTAATCACAATATAGCAAAAGGACAATTCACTCACTGTCCTTCCAGGTCCCTGGAAACAAGGACTTGCAGAGTGAAAGAAACTGACACTGTCCCTACCTAGAGTTTTCTGTCCCTGGAATAAATGTTTTTTTCAGCACAATATAGCACAAGGACAATTAACTCACTGTCCTTACAGGTCCCTGGAAACAAGGACTTGCAGAGTGAAAGAAAAAAAATACTCTCCCTACCTACAGTTTTCTGTCCCTAGAAAAAAATGTTTTTTTTAATCACAATATAGCAAAAGGACAATTCACTCACTGTCCTTCCAGGTCCCTGGAAACAAGGACTTGCAGAGTGAAAGAAACTGACACTGTCCCTACCTAGAGTTTTCTGTCCCTAGAATAAATGTTTTTTTTAATCACAATATAGCACAAGGAAAATTAACTCACTGTCCTTACAGGTCCCTGGAAACAAGGACTTGCAGAGTGAAAGAAAAAAAACACTCTCCCTACCTACAGTTTTCTGTCCCTAGAAAAAAATGTTTTTTTTAATCACAATATAGCAAAAGGACAATTCACTCACTGTCCTTCCAGGTCCCTGGAAACAAGGACTTGCAGAGTGAAAGAAACTGACACTGTCCCTACCTAGAGTTTTCTGTCCCTGGAATAAATGTTTTTTTCAGCACAATATAGCACAAGGACAATTAACTCACTGTCCTTACAGGTCCCTGGAAACAAGGACTTGCAGAGTGAAAGAAAAAAAATACTCTCCCTACCTACAGTTTTCTGTCCCTAGAAAAAAATGTTTTTTTTAATCACAATATAGCAAAAGGACAATTCACTCACTGTCCTTCCAGGTCCCTGGAAACAAGGACTTGCAGAGTGAAAGAAACTGACACTGTCCCTACCTAGAGTTTTCTGTCCCTAGAATAAATGTTTTTTTTAATCACAATATAGCAAAAGGACAATTCACTCACTGTCCTTCCAGGTCCCTGGAAACAAGGACTTGCAGAGTGAAAGAAACTGACACTGTCCCTACCTAGAGTTTTCTGTCCCTAGAATAAATGTTTTTTTTAATCACAATATAGCAAAAGGACAATTCACTCACTGTCCTTCCAGGTCCCTGGAAACAAGGACTTGCAGAGTGAAAGAAACTGACACTGTCCCTACCTAGAGTTTTCTGTCCCTAGAATAAATGTTTTTTTTAATCACAATATAGCAAAAGGACAATTCACTCACTGTCCTTCCAGGTCCCTGGAAACAAGGACTTGCAGAGTGAAAGAAACTGACACTGTCCCTACCTAGAGTTTTCTGTCCCTAGAATAAATGTTTTTTTTAATCACAATATAGCAAAAGGACAATTCACTCACTGTCCTTCCAGGTCCCTGGAAACAAGGACTTGCAGAGTGAAAGAAACTGACACTGTCCCTACCTAGAGTTTTCTGTCCCTAGAATAAATGTTTTTTTTAATCACAATATAGCACAAGGAAAATTAACTCACTGTCCTTACAGGTCCCTGGAAACAAGGACTTGCAGAGTGAAAGAAAAAAAACACTCTCCCTACCTACAGTTTTCTGTCCCTAGAAAAAAATGTTTTTTTTAATCACAATATAGCAAAAGGACAATTCACTCACTGTCCTTCCAGGTCCCTGGAAACAAGGACTTGCAGAGTGAAAGAAACTGACACTGTCCCTACCTAGAGTTTTCTGTCCCTAGAATAAATGTTTTTTTTAATCACAATATAGCACAAGGAAAATTAACTCACTGTCCTTACAGGTCCCTGGAAACAAGGACTTGCAGAGTGAAAGAAAAAAAACACTCTCCCTACCTACAGTTTTCTGTCCCTAGAAAAAAATGTTTTTTTTAATCACAATATAGCAAAAGGACAATTCACTCACTGTCCTTCCAGGTCCCTGGAAACAAGGACTTGCAGAGTGAAAGAAACTGACACTGTCCCTACCTAGAGTTTTCTGTCCCTGGAATAAATGTTTTTTTCAGCACAATATAGCACAAGGACAATTAACTCACTGTCCTTACAGGTCCCTGGAAACAAGGACTTGCAGAGTGAAAGAAAAAAAATACTCTCCCTACCTACAGTTTTCTGTCCCTAGAAAAAAATGTTTTTTTTAATCACAATATAGCAAAAGGACAATTCACTCACTGTCCTTCCAGGTCCCTGGAAACAAGGACTTGCAGAGTGAAAGAAACTGACACTGTCCCTACCTAGAGTTTTCTGTCCCTAGAATAAATGTTTTTTTTAATCACAATATAGCAAAAGGACAATTCACTCACTGTCCTTCCAGGTCCCTGGAAACAAGGACTTGCAGAGTGAAAGAAACTGACACTGTCCCTACCTAGAGTTTTCTGTCCCTAGAATAAATGTTTTTTTTAATCACAATATAGCAAAAGGACAATTCACTCACTGTCCTTCCAGGTCCCTGGAAACAAGGACTTGCAGAGTGAAAGAAACTGACACTGTCCCTACCTAGAGTTTTCTGTCCCTAGAATAAATGTTTTTTTTAATCACAATATAGCAAAAGGACAATTCACTCACTGTCCTTCCAGGTCCCTGGAAACAAGGACTTGCAGAGTGAAAGAAACTGACACTGTCCCTACCTAGAGTTTTCTGTCCCTAGAATAAATGTTTTTTTTAATCACAATATAGCAAAAGGACAATTCACTCACTGTCCTTCCAGGTCCCTGGAAACAAGGACTTGCAGAGTGAAAGAAACTGACACTGTCCCTACCTAGAGTTTTCTGTCCCTAGAATAAATGTTTTTTTTAATCACAATATAGCACAAGGAAAATTAACTCACTGTCCTTACAGGTCCCTGGAAACAAGGACTTGCAGAGTGAAAGAAAAAAAACACTCTCCCTACCTACAGTTTTCTGTCCCTAGAAAAAAATGTTTTTTTTAATCACAATATAGCAAAAGGACAATTCACTCACTGTCCTTCCAGGTCCCTGGAAACAAGGACTTGCAGAGTGAAAGAAACTGACACTGTCCCTACCTAGAGTTTTCTGTCCCTAGAATAAATGTTTTTTTTAATCACAATATAGCACAAGGAAAATTAACTCACTGTCCTTACAGGTCCCTGGAAACAAGGACTTGCAGAGTGAAAGAAAAAAAACACTCTCCCTACCTACAGTTTTCTGTCCCTAGAAAAAAATGTTTTTTTTAATCACAATATAGCAAAAGGACAATTCACTCACTGTCCTTCCAGGTCCCTGGAAACAAGGACTTGCAGAGTGAAAGAAACTGACACTGTCCCTACCTAGAGTTTTCTGTCCCTGGAATAAATGTTTTTTTCAGCACAATATAGCACAAGGACAATTAACTCACTGTCCTTACAGGTCCCTGGAAACAAGGACTTGCAGAGTGAAAGAAAAAAAATACTCTCCCTACCTACAGTTTTCTGTCCCTAGAAAAAAATGTTTTTTTTAATCACAATATAGCAAAAGGACAATTCACTCACTGTCCTTCCAGGTCCCTGGAAACAAGGACTTGCAGAGTGAAAGAAACTGACACTGTCCCTACCTAGAGTTTTCTGTCCCTAGAATAAATGTTTTTTTTAATCACAATATAGCAAAAGGACAATTCACTCACTGTCCTTCCAGGTCCCTGGAAACAAGGACTTGCAGAGTGAAAGAAACTGACACTGTCCCTACCTAGAGTTTTCTGTCCCTAGAATAAATGTTTTTTTTAATCACAATATAGCAAAAGGACAATTCACTCACTGTCCTTCCAGGTCCCTGGAAACAAGGACTTGCAGAGTGAAAGAAACTGACACTGTCCCTACCTAGAGTTTTCTGTCCCTGGAATAAATGTTTTTTTCAGCACAATATAGCACAAGGACAATTAACTCACTGTCCTTACAGGTCCCTGGAAACAAGGACTTGCAGAGTGAAAGAAAAAAAATACTCTCCCTACCTACAGTTTTCTGTCCCTAGAAAAAAATGTTTTTTTTTATCACAATATAGCAAAAGGACAATTCACTCACTGTCCTTCCAGGTCCCTGGAAACAAGGACTTGCAGAGTGAAAGAAACTGACACTGTCCCTACCTAGAGTTTTCTGTCCCTGGAATAAATGTTTTTTTCAGCACAATATAGCACAAGGACAATTAACTCACTGTCCTTACAGGTCCCTGGAAACAAGGACTTGCAGAGTGAAAGAAAAAAAATACTCTCCCTACCTACAGTTTTCTGTCCCTAGAAAAAAATGTTTTTTTTAATCACAATATAGCAAAAGGACAATTCACTCACTGTCCTTCCAGGTCCCTGGAAACAAGGACTTGCAGAGTGAAAGAAACTGACACTGTCCCTACCTAGAGTTTTCTGTCCCTAGAATAAATGTTTTTTTTAATCACAATTTAGCACAAGGAAAATTAACTCACTGTCCTTACAGGTCCCTGGAAACAAGGACTTGCAGAGTGAAAGAAAAAAAACACTCTCCCTACCTACAGTTTTCTGTCCCTAGAAAAAAATGTTTTTTTTAATCACAATATAGCAAAAGGACAATTCACTCACTGTCCTTCCAGGTCCCTGGAAACAAGGACTTGCAGAGTGAAAGAAACTGACACTGTCCCTACCTAGAGTTTTCTGTCCCTGGAATAAATGTTTTTTTCAGCACAATATAGCACAAGGACAATTAACTCACTGTCCTTACAGGTCCCTGGAAACAAGGACTTGCAGAGTGAAAGAAAAAAAATACTCTCCCTACCTACAGTTTTCTGTCCCTAGAAAAAAATGTTTTTTTTAATCACAATATAGCAAAAGGACAATTCACTCACTGTCCTTCCAGGTCCCTGGAAACAAGGACTTGCAGAGTGAAAGAAACTGACACTGTCCCTACCTAGAGTTTTCTGTCCCTGGAATAAATGTTTTTTTCAGCACAATATAGCACAAGGACAATTAACTCACTGTCCTTACAGGTCCCTGGAAACAAGGACTTGCAGAGTGAAAGAAAAAAAATACTCTCCCTACCTACAGTTTTCTGTCCCTAGAAAAAAATGTTTTTTTTAATCACAATATAGCAAAAGGACAATTCACTCACTGTCCTTCCAGGTCCCTGGAAACAAGGACTTGCAGAGTGAAAGAAACTGACACTGTCCCTACCTAGAGTTTTCTGTCCCTAGAATAAATGTTTTTTTTAATCACAATATAGCAAAAGGACAATTCACTCACTGTCCTTCCAGGTCCCTGGAAACAAGGACTTGCAGAGTGAAAGAAACTGACACTGTCCCTACCTAGAGTTTTCTGTCCCTGGAATAAATGTTTTTTTCAGCACAATATAGCACAAGGACAATTAACTCACTGTCCTTACAGGTCCCTGGAAACAAGGACTTGCAGAGTGAAAGAAAAAAAATACTCTCCCTACCTACAGTTTTCTGTCCCTAGAAAAAAATGTTTTTTTTAATCACAATATAGCAAAAGGACAATTCACTCACTGTCCTTCCAGGTCCCTGGAAACAAGGACTTGCAGAGTGAAAGAAACTGACACTGTCCCTACCTAGAGTTTTCTGTCCCTGGAATAAATGTTTTTTTCAGCACAATATAGCACAAGGACAATTAACTCACTGTCCTTACAGGTCCCTGGAAACAAGGACTTGCAGAGTGAAAGAAAAAAAATACTCTCCCTACCTACAGTTTTCTGTCCCTAGAAAAAAATGTTTTTTTTAATCACAATATAGCAAAAGGACAATTCACTCACTGTCCTTCCAGGTCCCTGGAAACAAGGACTTGCAGAGTGAAAGAAACTGACACTGTCCCTACCTAGAGTTTTCTGTCCCTGGAATAAATGTTTTTTTCAGCACAATATAGCACAAGGACAATTAACTCACTGTCCTTACAGGTCCCTGGAAACAAGGACTTGCAGAGTGAAAGAAAAAAAATACTCTCCCTACCTACAGTTTTCTGTCCCTAGAAAAAAATGTTTTTTTTAATCACAATATAGCAAAAGGACAATTCACTCACTGTCCTTCCAGGTCCCTGGAAACAAGGACTTGCAGAGTGAAAGAAACTGACACTGTCCCTACCTAGAGTTTTCTGTCCCTAGAATAAATGTTTTTTTTAATCACAATATAGCAAAAGGACAATTCACTCACTGTCCTTCCAGGTCCCTGGAAACAAGGACTTGCAGAGTGAAAGAAACTGACACTGTCCCTACCTAGAGTTTTCTGTCCCTAGAATAAATGTTTTTTTTTAAGCACACTATAGCAGAAGCACAAAACACACTGACACTCTCCCTACCTATCCTTCTCTTTCCCTAAACTAAAGGAATCCAGGTTAAGCAAGAAAGAAATAACAGTCACTGTCCCTGCCTATGCTACTCTATCCCTGCTCCGGAACACACTACACTAGGCCGCCGTGCTGGCGGCCTTTTATAGTGTGGGGCGTGTACTAAACACCCTCAGCAATAATTGGCCACAGGCATCCTGCCTGTGGCCAATCATTGCTCTCCTCGCTGCCGGCGCTGTGATTGGCCAAGCATGCGGGGTCACAGTGCATGCTTGGCCAATCACAGCGCCTGGATGACACTGCGATGGCGTAGTGCATTGTGGGCCGTTCGCGTCACTCGAATTTGGCGCGAACGGCCCAAATCGTTCGATCTTCGTCGAACGATCGAACAGCCAATGTTCGAGTCGAACGTATGTTCGACTCGAACACGAAGCTCATCCCTAGTGAGGAGGTAGGCATATGACCGCAGGCTGGAGCGCCTTAGAGAGGAGGTTGTACCGGTCTGTTTGACTCCATGGAGGGGCCTACAGAAGTGAGAAATAAAGTATTGCAGCCATTTTCTCTTGCAGTGTGTGGGGTCCCATTGAAAGGGTATTTTTTTTTCCTTGTGCCCATAGTTGGGTTTTAAAGTTAAAAACAATAATGAAAAGGTTAGCGTTAAAGATAAACCCAGGTAAATAAATAATGGAAATACATATGTATTACTTGTCAGATATGCAGTCTTGTGATCCAGACACCTCTACCAGATAGCTTATCAAGGTCTGGAACATCCAAAGCAGCTTTTGCAAGAATAGACACCCCAGCTTGTCAAACACAATGAAGAAACAAACCGTCTTCAACTGACAAGTTCATCACTCTGCTCTATGCACTTGTCAGCAAATTTACAAGACCATAGCTGCAGAGCCTAATTAGCTCTGCACACAGGCTATCCAATCTGAGTGCTTTTTTACAGGGGACTGCAAAAAGGCAAAATGTTTCAAGCACTGACACAAGTTTCATTTAAAATTGATTATTAACATATAATTGCAATAACTAGTATCTTTCAATCTGCCAGAAGTTTAAAAAGTACATTCACCCCCTTTTCCTTTTTGAGACTTTACCTAAACACCGCCTCCCAACTGCTGGGTTCAGATTTCCTTCTATTGTCTTTGCACCTCGTTTCTGCCTCCTGCTGCATGCCAGCTTTTGTCAATGAGGCAAACATGATTGTGCTGTATAGGAGTGGCATGCATTATACAAGTAGCCCTGTATAGGGCTTGATGATAAACACTGAATGCCCATGGAACTCTAGAAGTTAAAGGAGCATACACCAATTGCTAGCATCTTGTAACAGGCACCATGAAATCCAGATTTCACGTGCAGTAGAAGATTTTAATAAATTAGATAAAATTGTCTTTATAGTTATAAATAATGATGCTCTTTGAATATACAGGAACCAATGAGGTCTGCCAAAGTGACAACTAGCAGCAGGAGAATAGGAATGTGGAGACAAAAGCATTGTTTTGTTGGACGCTAATGTAATATAGCAGTGGCACAACAGTGGATATCCATCTCTATATATGTATATATACACACAGTATACATATATACACTCACCGGCCACTTTATTAGGTACACCTGTATAATTGCTTGGTAACAAAAATTGCTAATCAGTGAATCACAGGCATTTAGACGCGGTGAAGACGATTTGCTAAAGTCCAAGCTGAGCATCAGAATAAGGGAAGAAAGAGGAAGAAGAAAGGTAATTTAGGTGACTTTGAATGTGGCATGGTTTTTGGTGCCAGACGGGCTGGTCTGAGTAAAAAACTGCTGATCTACTGGGATTTTCATGCACAACCATCTCTAAGGTTTACAGAGAATGGTCCATAAAAGAGAAAATATCAAGTGAGCAGCAGTTGTGTGGAGGAAAGCGTCTTGTTGAGGTCAGAAGAGAATGGGCAGATTTGAGATGATAGAGGCAACAGTAACTCAATTAACCACTCGTTACAACCAGGGTATGCAGAATACCATCTTAGAACACAACACATCAAACCTTGAAGCAGATGGGCTGCAGCAGAAGAAGACCACACCAGGTGCCACTCCTGTCGGCTAAGAATAGGAAACTGAGGCTACAATTTGCACAGGCTCACCAAAATTGGACAATACAAGATTGGAAAAACTTTGCCTGGTCTGACGAGTCTCGATTTCAGCTGCGACATTCAGATGGTAAGGTCAGAATTTGGTATAAACAGCAT
Organism: Rana muscosa; assembly: GCA_029206835.1. Lineage (NCBI taxonomy): Eukaryota > Metazoa > Chordata > Amphibia > Anura > Ranidae > Rana > Rana muscosa. Next base: position 991,655,772 of record CM055122.1, on the reverse strand, counting down.
GAAATCACAGATCAATCCTGTCTTATATATCAACGGTTCAGGCTGGTGGTGGTGGTGCAATGGTGTGGGGGATATATTCTTGGCACACTTTGGGCCCCTTAGTACCAATTGAGCACCTTTGGGATGTGGTGGAACAGGGGATTGGATGTACAGCCAACAAATCTGCAGCAACTGCGTGATGCCATCATGTCAATATGGACCAAAATCTCGGAGGATTGTTTCCAATACCTTGAGAATCTGTGTTACAAAGAATTAAGGCAGTTCTGAAGGCAAAGGGGGTCCAACCTGGGCCTAGCAAGGTGTACCTAATACAGTGGCTGCTGACTGTGTGAAATAAATAGACAGAGAGATGGAGATATAGATAGATAGATATCTATCTATCTCTACATAGATATAGATATATATCTATATAGCTATATATGGCGTATAACATGCACCCCAAGTTTAGGAGGGAAGTTTAAGGAAAAAAAACGTCCGTTTTAAATGCCCATCAATGCAGCCTCATCAGTGTCCATCTGCAGCCTTGTTGATCATTGCAGCATGATCAGTGTCCATCTGCAGCCTTGTCGATCATTGCAGCATGATCAGTGTCCATCTGCAGCCTTGTCCATCACTGCAGAATGATCAGTGTCCATCTGCAGTATTGCAGCGGTTTGCAGCATGATTAGTGCCCAACTGCCCATCTGCAGTCTTTCCCCTGCCGAGGAGGGAACGAGCGCCACCGAGATAGGCAGAGCCGGATGTCCTGTGTACTGGGCTCATCTCGTAGTTTCGCCCCTTGACCCGCCTCCTATGATGGACACAACACCGGTCCAATGGCGGGACGTAAATGCTAGGAGGCGGGACTGGGCGTGACTGCGAGTGGAGCCGAGAGGAGCTGAGTACACAAGTGATACGGCTCTGTCTATTTCGGCGGCGCTCGTTCCCTCCGAGGTAGCCGTTTGGCAAATAACACGCACCCACGATTTTCCCCTGGTTTATATAGATATATATCTATATAGATATATCTATCTGTATATCTTAAATCCCAAAAAAATAATCTAAAAAGAACCAAACGTTATAGTCAAACCAACCATGTAAATCTCGAAAATACACAGCTCCTATAAAGTAAAATTTTCTGAAGTTGTTTTCCTAAAAAAGTAAGACGAACAGCAGAAACTGGAGCATTCGATTATGATTCAGAGCATAGGACCAGAAAAACACATTTTCAAATCTTCCCTATTACCAAGTTAATACATTGATTTTAGTTACATTTTTTATTATTGTTGTTTACAGAGACTGATTTCTTACAGCTAGGAAAGAATGAACTTTCAGCAGTGCTCGACTCGCTCTCCAGAGTACAGAACAAACATAGAAAAGGGGAAGATTTTGCAATAACCAAGGAGACTGTAGATACTTAAGGTTGTTACAAATTATTATCCACAATAAATCCAGCTGTCATCTTTCATACTACACAACCTGAAATTTTATGAGCAAATTGTCCCACGTTTGCCTTAACAAATGCAGCTCAATAATTTATATCAATAACACAGTAAATATTTCTGTGATACTACGGAAGTGCATTTTTGTTAGCTTATAATTACAAGAATGATGCAAATGAATCCCTTGATTTGCTTGAATATCCCTTGTTAGCGCCACAGACCTCTTTGCCTCTCTTGTTTTTCTCAAAAGCAATTTAGAAAATGCTTGTATTTGAGACAAAAGAAGAACATTTGGTGAAAGAAAATTCATCATTAGGTATCTAGAGGTTTGTTAATAGAAAAGGAAACTCCCACGGTGTATCCTAGTGCTCAAGCCAGACACACATGCTTAGGACCAGCAAGCTGCCTTCACAGTGGGCCAAAAGTCATTATCATAATTTTATATTACATAGACTACATTGAAAATTTAATATATCCTAGCAAAAAGAGACAAGAGACATTTTGCATAATGCTTCTGTGTGCTCACTCTCTCTCTTGCTACTCTTTTAGCCACCCCATGCAGATAATCACACCAGGAAAAAGAAGTTCATTACCTAAGCCAAATCAAAATTAGGCTTTGCTTTTTTGATAGGGAACTTCATTAGTAAACCCTGTCTTGTACAGCAGGGAGATTTGATGAATCTATCTTGGAGTAATAATTTGGTACAATCAGCCACAGTTTGGCTTAAAGCTTTACAACTCTATTAGCTGAACAGAGACAAAGAACTACGAAAGGACAAGGTAAATGGCTCTTACTTTTTATTTACTACATCATTAACTTATAAAATGACCACTAACGGCAAAAGGTATAAAGGCAAAAACTACGACGTTTGAAAACATTCAGTTATTATTTATATTAAACGACGGACAGGATTTGTACAATTTCATTCTGAGAGAACATAAGACTGTTGAAGTTATTGTTTCTATGCTTCTTCCTGAGCGCAATATAAATAGCTGTAGAAACAAAGTTAAATTGATTTTATTTGAAAAGCAAATCATGCCTCTGAAGTTTCTGATGGAAGTAGCCATTCCTCAACTGATCTTACTTGGCAGTGGTGCTGTCCAGAACACAGTAGCTATGGAGAGCACAATGGTGTAACGTGTTACTAAACCCAGGACTCTGCATTCACTATATCTGGTTTCCTACAGTACACAGAACATGGAAATTTAATTATTTTAGTAAATATAAACAGCTAAATACCTTTTTTCATAAGCAGTATATAGCAGTCTTGTGACTTCTATCAGTGTCTGGCCGAGCACTGGTTAAAGCTTGTAGGAGTCGGAGTCGTTTTCATTCTCCTCTGATTGACCTTTGAGGCAGCACGGCCCCTGTCTTTCTGTCTGGACAGTGCCGATTGGCCCCGTGCTGATCACATGCGCCCTCCCAAAAAAAACAAAAAAATTCTAGCGATACAAATCAAATGGAGCATGTGCACAGTACCTCCAAGACACTGTACCATCAGCAGATGAATTGGGGACAGTGTAAGAAAGGGAGGAGACAGGATCAAACAGCCTTTTTACACAATGCAGAGTAATAACTTCTTAGGCTCCACAGTTGAGTATAACAAGCATGCTTTACTGCATATAAAAGACAGATTTTACTGTTGTGAGTTTAGAACACTTTAATGGTTGAGGCACCGGGTTCCTCGGTTTGAATCTCAGCCTGGACACTAGGAGTTTGCAGGTTCTCCATGGGTTTCTTCCCAAAGTCTAGATATATATTGACAGGTTAATGGCTCTAAATTGCCAAAAGAATGTGTGTGTATGTATGCATGTGAGATAGGGACCTTCGACTGTAAGCTACTTGTGGGAAGAGACTGATGTAAATGCAAAGTACCGGTATGTACAAAACTGCATAAATTGTCAGTGCTACTGAATGTGGGAATGGCTGCTTCCATCAGAGGGACCTGAAATAGATGTAGGTGGTATTTTACACATCAATTTGCTTTGTGCTAAACCTTAGAATGGGATACCAACACAAAGAAACAGGTGGAAAAATGTGATAATGTTTGCCAATCATCTACTTTATATCAGAGAAATCAGTGGGGATGGTAACCAAATGCAGCACCTGAAATCTGTAGGTAGGAACAAGTTTTCCTTCTGTCATTTGGGTGACCTCAGTTTTTGCTAAACAAACCACCCTATGGATCAAACTATTACCAGAGATGAACGGAACTATACTTAAAGTGCAATATGTGGTCAAAAATCAAAGCTCTAAATATAGCAAAGCTGGCTCACACATGATCACTGTCTTCTGTTATTTCTTTGTCAGACAAATACTGGTAGGTAAAGTTATCTGGTGATCTTGCAATAACTACAGGCTGTACTTCTTGCATGAACTGACAGAACTGCCATCCATTTCAATGTAGCAGTGTCAGTGTTATCCTTGCTGTGTGTGAAGTCCTTGTCTGGACTACAAGACAGCGTGTCATTTTTACCTATGTTGGTACAGTTCTCCATGGCTCATTTAATGCCAGCACTAATGAAAAGTGTAGTTCTGTGCACGTCTTGGGGGTACAGACCTGCCTGTGATGTACTCCAGGCAGAAGCAATGAAGGGACACAGAACAGGAACACTGGCGCTAAGTAGACATGTCATATGCACTTGTACTTACGGTATTAAGCTACATATGAAAAATGCTAAAAGAGGGTACATCTACTTTAAACTACTGGTTTTCAGAATCATAAGCAAATGAAAGCATGCAATTAAATTAAACAGTGAATGGTTTACCTAATTTTCCTAGATAAATAATTGTGAAATACCACCAGGGGATAACATTGTCTTTCTCTCACAGACATTGTTAAATCTAATACTTGGTACAGGACACCCAGTGGAAATCCGTTTTTGTCATCATAACATTTAATAGATGTTAAATAGGTGCTAAGTTAGACCCAGTACCTGTGTGGATCACTGTAAAAGTTAAGATGGCTTCAACAGCCATGGGAACCATATTTCCACCAAGAGTCAACACCTGTAAAAACAAGGCTGCCATGGAAACGTAAGAGCAAGCCATTCACAGCCAGCTGTTGTCCACTCGCTTCCAAGTTCTATGCTGTTTTTAAGATTACAGAGCCACAAAGACGGCGAATAATGATGATCCCAATAGATATTTTTGTAGGGGGATTCTCATTTGCACACGGAAAGTTAAGAATTTAGTAAAATTGACTATACAAATAGAAAATAGAGGTAAGTAGTAAGAAAATAGAGGCAAGTAGTAAGAAAATAGAGGTAAGTAGTAGGAAAAGATGAATTCAGTATACCAGAAACATGTATTACTAAAAAAATAATGCCAACAAAGATGTTTATGTAGGCTTGAGTTGATAAAGTATATCCAACAAACAAACTGCCACATTTTTTCATGCACACAAAACTTTTCAAACAGTTGCTTATAAGGGAGGCAGCTCTCTACTGGTTACAGAAGCCAATTAGATTGACTGACTGTAGACTTCTCTGTTGTAGTTTTCTAGAAATGACAGTAGTAGCATGTATTACTGGGTGGCCTAATGAAACACTGGGAATTCTGTAGGCACTAGGCAGTGTGCATTTAGGGTGGTTCTCAGGAAGATCTACAGTATTAGATAAAAGGCGTAGACATAATAGCAGAGGTAATGTGCAGAGAAAGCAAACACCATCTTGGCAGACACCTCAATGGAAAACAATTTTTACTAAAGATGAACTTCCTGGGGACATGAAAAGGCACACCTTAATGTATTCTCTGTAACCATTAAGGCCTCGTTCACATGGGCATACTACAGCATACACCCATGTGAGGGCCAGGATTACCTGCACATGAATGCACAGACAGTTCATGCAGCCCTGTGCTGGCAGTCCCATTCAGGTCAATCGAGATGCAGCGGATGGCCGGACATAGCTATTGGTCCTGAACGCATATTTTCTGTGATGGGGACCGTGCAACCACACAGATATCAAATTGGGAACAGTGGTTTTGTCCTTGCAGCCACTGCATCTTAATTGACATGAATGGGACTGCCTGCAAGGGGATGCACAGAACACCCTTCAAGGAAGTCCTTGTGGACAACGCATAAAGGAGGAGCTTTGGTGATGTCATCACACTAATACCATTACCCTCCTGGCAATCTCTGCAGACACTGGCACCTTCTGGCTAACAATCTCAGTTGGCTTCATAACATTGGGTGGATGAGTATCATACCAAGCTGGATACATGGATGAGATTAATCGGTTAAAGCTGCTTGTTTATACTTTGTCCTGCAAGTGTGTTATTATAGCACTATGGATGTGGTTAGTAAATCAAATCGAATAAATGCACCAAAATGGTGCTTTCCATTTGCTCCATGCATGGTTGAAGCTGAGAAGGAAGGTTCTTTTAATCCTATGTGATGCTATGCCTGAATGCGGATGCAGAGGAATTTAACCCTTGTGTTTCTATCAAGAGCTTTTCGACCTCCTGTAACGTAAGAGGTCTTCATTTAAAGAGGAAGTAAACCTCCCTTGTATTGTTTGTGCCTATAGGCAAGCCTATAATAAGGCTTACCTATAGGTACGGTAAATATCTCCTAAACTTGCACCGTTTAGGAGATATTTACTGTATACCCCGCCAATTATGTCATTGGCGCATGCGCTTTGAAGTAACAATTTGAAGAGCGTCACCATGTGTAATGATATACTCATACGTTGGGCTGTGGGACTGCACTTTCTTTGTTCCTTTATTTATCTTGATATTTGAATTCTGTTGTCAGTTTTTGGGATCAGGGTTGATACAAAAAAAATAATGTTTATTTAACCACTTAACGACCGCTCAAGACATATATACTTCGACAGAATGGCTCGTACAGGCACAATCACGTACCTGTACGTGGCCCTTTAACTGCCTGGCGTGTGGTCGCGCGCACCGCCGGCGGCGCGCTCGCGACCCTGCAGTCATCCCCACGGGTTCTGCGGACTCGATCGCCGCGGGGATCCCCGCGATCGTCTCACAGAGGGATGGAGCGGGGAGATGTTAGTGTAAACAAAACATCTCCCCGCTCGCCTACTGATACTGTCACCGATCTCCGCTCTGTGTATTCAGAGCGGAGACTGGTGACGTGTCACTAGTAGCCACGCCCCCACACAGTAGTAATCACTCCCTTAGGCACACTTAACCCCTTCAGCGCCCCTAATGGTTAACCCCTTCACTGCCAGTGTCAGTTTTACAGTAACCAGTGCATTTTTATTGCACTGATCGCTGTAAAAATGACAGTGGTCCCAAAAATGTGTCAAAAGTGTCCGATGTGTCCGCCATATTGTCGCAGACAGGAAAAAAAATCGCTGATCGCCGCCATTACTAGTAAAAAATAAATAAGAAATGAATTAAAATGCCATAAAACTACCCCCTATTTTGTAAACGCTATAACTTTTGCGCAAACCAATCAAACGCCGATTGCGTTTTTTTTTACCAAAAATATGTAGAAGAATACATATCGGCCTAAACTGAGGAAAAAACGTTTTTTTTATATATATTTTTTGGGTGTATTTATTATAGCAAAAAGTAAAAAATATTGAATTTTTTTCAAAATTGTCGCTCTATTTTTGTCTATAGCGCAAAAACGAAAAACCGCAGAGGTGATCAAATACCACCAAAAGAAAGCTCTATTTGTGGGAAAAAAAGGACGTCAATCTTGTTTGGGAGCCACGTCGCACGACCGCGCAATTGTCAGTTAAAGCGACGCAGTGCCGAATTGCAAAAAGGGGCCTGGTCTTTATGCTGCGTATTGGTCCGGGGCTTAAGTGGTTAAGTTGTAAGAATGTCAACACTGACTATATTAGACACATAAATTTGATATCATGCACAGTTATCAAAAAGGTTGGGATAGCGCTGCACTGTTTGAATGGTTATTTTGTACAGAGGGGGTGTAAATCCCTTATTAAAAGGATAAGTTGACCTTTTAAAAAATAAATAAAATGCATTTTTTTTTTGCAGGAACCTGGAAAGCATTGTAGGCAGCTTACACTGACAGTCTGCAGGAGCCCTGCATTGCACCCGTGATCTACTGATGGAAAAGGGAATGATTATTGGCAGCACCTACAGAAATGTTTCAACATTTTAAAAACGTTGTGAACTTCCGACACCTGAGGAAGATTATTATTGCCTCCTAGGGAAACCCTGAAGAGACCCATCCCCAACCAGCCACTGAAACAATGAATCTGTCATGCAGCTAGGAAAGATCGAGTATAATTTAAAGAATCACCCTTTCAAAATCGTTCAAGTTAAATTTAAAAACAAATATATGTTTTTCTTTGTTACAAAAAAAAAAAAAAAGATAGTTTGAGCATTTTGATGATGATAATTTTGAATGATAATCTATGGTGGGCAGTCCGCAACTGGTTTAAATTCAGCAGGCCGGCCGCTCTGCACCAGATCACGTACCTAGTATGTGATCTGGCACTTCCAAGTCAGGGGTGCGTGCCGCTAGCGACCTGCTGCCACTGTGATTGAACGCGCCGATTGTTCAGGAGAAAGGCAGAACGGTGGTCTGCCTATGTAAACAAGATTCTGTGAGAGGGGAATGTGCTGATCCCGTGTCCCTTCTAAGCAGGGACACTGATCTTTACTATCTGCAGGGGGCAGGAGGTTCTTTGACTGGAGGAATGTAATCACTCCTAGAGAACCCCTTCCCTGCCAGTGTCACTAGTACAGCGACAGTGTATATTTTTTAGCACTGATCACTCTTAGTGTCACTGGTCCCCGAAAAGTGTCAAGTTTGTCAGTTAGGTGTCCTATTTGTCCGTCCCACTATAAGTTGCTGATCACCACGATTACTAGTAAAAATAAAGGTAAATAAATAAAAATATACCATAGCTTTTTTACCACAAATATGTAGCAGAAAACATATTGGTCTAAATTGATGAAGAAATTCGATTTTTTACATTTATTTTTTTAGGAATGTTTTATAGTAGAAAGTAAAAGATATATTTTTTTTTTTTCAAAATGGTCTTTTTTTTATATAGTGCAAAACAATAAAAACTGCAGATGTGATCAAATACCACCAAAAGAAAGCTCTATTTGTGGGGGAAAAAAAGGACACATTTTATTTGGGTACAGCGTCGCACGATGTCATGCAAATGTCAGCTAAAGTAACGCAGTGCCGTATCGCAAGAAATGGCCTGGTCGGAAGGGGGGTAAACCTTCTGGAGCTGAAGTGGTTAAATCTATAATTAATGTTATGTATATGACCAGCATAAAAGGCAGACTTGCACTGTTACCTAGCAGCAATGGTCGAGTTTATTGGTGCCAAACATCTTGTAACAGCAGCTTAAACTTAGATACTGTATTATAACAGAGAACACAACTAGCTTACTGGCTACCTGTACATAAATTTCAGTATACTGTCCCGTATATAGACAATATTTTATAAAATGCTTAAAGCGGAGGTTCCGCTGCGATTTTTTTTTTTTTTTTAGCATACTAATGTGTACTCACATTTTCGGTGTCTTCTAATAAACCCTCTCGGTTTTCGTTATATAGAACAACTTATATTCTGCTTTCCTGGCCGTTTCCATTTTGCTTGTGGGCATTGTGAAGCCACAAGCAATCACTTCCTGGAAGCGGTGAATGCTCCTGTTCCAGCATTCACCGCTCGTTCACACGCCTGCGCATTGTTCACGGCGAGTAGCGCCGTAAACATATTGGTTGCCATCACAACGGGCGTCGTCATATCAATAACATGCCCCGTTTTGATCGTATACAGAAAAAAATGTGCTCCCAGAACACATTGCATCAAAGTCCCACACTGCATTGTGGCGCCAGGGAAATTCTTAGAAACGCCTACTCCCGCGGGAGCTGAATCCCGGAAGTCTACATATTAAATGCTATTATACGGTAACCATATATGACTAAAAAAAATGATATGGATTTTGATGAAGTATATAGTGGAATGATTGTGTTGGCATATAGATGATTTTTTGGGTGAACCTCCGCTTTAAATGTAGGAGATGTCCATCTGGAAGAGCACACATGGGACAATACTGCATCTTCAAGCCTCACTATTAAAACATTTCATTTGGAATATATTCATCATGGTTGTCTGTCCATTAAGGGAAGGGTAGGAATAAAGCTTTGGTTAAAATTACCTTAAAAACACAAAATCATTTGTAGCGGGTACCCCAAAATTGGGGGTCGCTATGTTCTAAATTTAGGGGTAGTATGAGCCATAGTTGGCTCAGGTTCTCTAATTTGTTAGGTATGGACTCTGCTCTGCCATGTTGTTGCCTGGTGTATGGTTCCCCTTGTCCTTTGGTGGCGATGTTGCCCAGGTCTCGTGTTGGATCCGCAGGTGGTATTGTGGTGTGATTGGGTGTCCTCTCCCGGCTACCGTGTGGTGGGCGGGGTTTCACCTGCTGTGCATGCTGGGAGAGGGTACATAAAGGGCAGGCGCCAGATGAGCGGGAGTGTGCCCCATGGGGGTGGTGTGCCGGGGGGATTCCAAGGAGGACCCCTGGTGGAAAAGTCACGCCCTTAGGCCCTGCTGGCTGGAGGGGAGAGGCCTGGTTACCCATCAGAGGAATGATCCGTGAGTTGCAGTATAGCCCCTGTAGTGTGTCCCACTGACACCTATGGTCTCTACTAATCTACAGGGTTTTGTTCAGAAGTCATAATTCAATCATTAGGGATTCTGTGGCAGAGGATCTCTAGGACTTGTCCGTGAAGGGGACTAAACTCAAGTAATAACTGTTCGTGCTTCACTCCGGCTGCTAGAACTGTGAGAGGGATCTATCCAGGTGAGCAAAATTCATACTCAGGCTCGAGTACAGAATAGGGTAATTGGGTGCCGCGTGCCTGAACCTATCTCCCTACCTACTTTGTCGCCATCTTCAACCTGTTCCCAAATCTGTTTGAGCAAGATAGAAATAAACTCGGCTGTTTGGAGTTTGAACACTGTTTGGACAGTGAGTTTCTTTGGGGAAAGAACACAGACTTTTCCCTACATTCTAGGGACGAGAACCAGTGAACGGGAGGTAACTCGCTGCAGGACCCAAAAATAAAGAACACCGCTCAACCTTCTAAACCAGGAGGATCCGGGCATGTGGCATGGTGTGCCTTTATCCCTGTAAGGAGAAGGTAGGCAGGAGAAAAGGGTCCGTGTGCTACACATTATCCACATGGCAATGGTGAATTAGGAGAAAAAAACTTGATCAGAATCCAGAACAATGTTTCCTCTTTAGCAGAACTACAGATATGTTCAACCATTCAGTATAATATACAATCTGCAAAACACCAGCACCTAAAGGGCTTTTAATTTTTTGTAAGGAAGCCTTTGCTATCTATATGTAGCCTGTTCATCCCCATAATTCTGCATACAGACCACAGTTTAAGAGCAAAAGGCAATAATTGTGATTTTAACTACATATTCCATTTTCGTCTCCAAGACAAATCTCCTCTTCGTAGGAATGGGAGGATCATGACCCTGCTTTTTTCTTTTTTATTCATTTGTAGACTATACATGTTGTAAAATAATCACTACATCTAGCAATGTACTCAAGTCACCTTTCTTTTTAATGTAATGCATTTTTTCCAAAACGATGCTCATCAGCCATCTACCACAGTACAATAAGCTGGGCACACTCCAAGGGAATCATTTTGAACATCAAAATCACATATCAGACAAGGTAGTAAGAAAACAGAGCAACAAATTGCGTCTATAGTAGCTATGCCTAGCGGCGGCAAAGATTAAATACTGTTCCATTCTTTTTTTTTTCTCTGTCTCTCGCTCTGCACTTTATGTCCGCTTAATAGAGCTAAGCAGCTAACCAGGTTCCAAGCAGTAGACAAAATAGCATTGTGGGATCACATTAGCTCGACAGCTGCTTTATGGCTGTAGCTTCCAGACCAATTTATTTAATATTGATCTTTAAACAAACAACACTACAAATAAATTTGATCACTTAGGTCCAGAGACTTCACATCTACACAAGAGGCCATACTGTGTGAAAAAAACACTGCCTGTGTTTTCGCCTTTGATTCAGTTGTCTTTGATCCTTTCACATATCAAAATGCCTTTACAGCAAATTAAAACAAATTCACCTTTCACATTGTCATTTCTGAAAGAGGAATTCTTCTATCACTGGTTAAACAAACACGTTTAACTCTTAAGGCAGAGGAAGGCTTTTGAGTTGCATTTTCATTTTCACATAGTGATGCAGTAATTTGCACTAGATCTATACAGGATAACAGCCTTCATAACATCCTTGCTCTCAATGACATCCTGCATGGATATTAAAGTACACCTCTCATGAAAAATATGTATGTTGGCATTACAGACCCCTCCTTCCCTGGATGTCATGCTGGTGCTTTGGGTCTAATACTCTGATCAATGACCCGTAACAAGTTTAGAGACAAGGAATTCTGACTTTTCTTTGACTTGGATTTGCTGCTTGCTTGTCCTGTGTTTTCTTTTTTTTCTCAGAAATATTAAAGTGGCTCTAAAGTCGAAACATTTTTTTACCTTATGCATTCCCTGCATTAACCGCGTCCCACCTGGCTAATGCAGAAATGTGGCCAGGTGGGATAGGCGTTGTTCTAACTGGTTGCAATGATGCGTCCTCCCACATTTGGTGCTCATGCATAGTCTCAGGGCCAGGCACAAGTGCGATTATTATGGATCAGTGTACTGGGCCGCTGTGATTGACCCTGGTACTATGTGATTGGTCAAAGCAATCACAGCGATCACATAAAAACTAGTAAACAATTGCTGTCATTCATGACGCCATTGCTTACTACTTTGATCTCTGTAAATGGTCACAGTGATCACATGGTACCAGGGCCAATCACAGCAGCCGTGGACCATGTGATACCTGTGGCCAATCACAGTTATCACAATAGTAAACAATGGCATTATGATTGGATGCCAAACACAGTGTAAGCGATTGCTTATACAGTGAGCAATCCTAGGTTTAAAAAAAAAAAAAAAAAAATTCTTATTACCCCTCAAGCAGTACAGTGTAACTATGGTGACACTGCACTGCTCTGATGACAGTATGTAAAAAAACTGTACAAAAATAAATACCGTCACCAAAGTAAGTACAATTCACTATAGTATGCTGCTGTAAATCAAATCCTGTAAGGTGGGGCCAAGCCACACTGTGGCCAAGCCAAGCAACGCAGGCAGCATGGCTTGGGATCAAGCCCACAGGTGGGCCACAATAGGAATTGGCTTCCCATGGTTGCACACCAAGAGGAGGAGGAGCCAGAAGCGCTGGCAGGGGACCCGAGAGGAGGAGGTCTGGGACAGCTCTGTGTAAATCTATTGCACAAAGCAACTAAGTATAACATATTTGTTATTTTACAAAAAAAAAAAAGAATTATAATCACTTGAAAACAGACAACAGCAAAGCCATAATAATTTTTAGAACATGACAAGCAGAGGCAGCCCAAGTGCCTCTCTCATGGCAAAATTTCCTTTAAGATTAGTCCTACTCATGGATAGTAGATTATCATATTCCAATCTCCTATCTGTGGATGATGCATCCGAGGTAAGTATGACTAGCAATAAAAAAAAAAAAAACACTTCTCTTTTAATGCCTTCCCTGCATTAACGTGTGCCCCACCCCGTCTCTCTGACAGCCAGGGAAGCAATGCAGATCAATGGCCATGGGCTGACCTAGTGTAGCTTAGTTTGGCTCAACAAGTGTGTACACTCATTTAGACATCCTTTCTCCTAACCTTAACACTTACTATTCCCCCCACTCAACACTTAACCCCTTACCCAACTATGAAATATAAACTTTAAAAAGAAATCCTATTTCACATTTAAAGAACGTGAAGCCAACTTGGTAACCAACGTCTCCAGTACAGAGAGGTTTGAAAAATTTCTGAGTTGTTACAAGAGCAAGAGATAAGGGGTAATATTCAAATATGGATACTGCTTTTGGAAACAACTAATATTTTTCCTGGTTTTGGTGGAATTGCCTTTTAATTCACATTGTGTCTTTGACAAGAAAAATTAAATCTGATGAGACATATACAGCAACAAAAATCCTGGCAGGGGTCTGAACTATTCCCCACTCTATCCATTTTGGCTGGTTAAAGACCAGGCCCCTTTTTGCGATTCGGTACTGCGTCGCTTTAACTGACAATTGCGCGGTCGTGCGAAGTGACTCCCAAACAAAATTGACGTCCTTTTTTTCCCACAAATAGAGCTGTCTTTTGGTGGTATTTGATCACCTCTGCGGTTTTTATTTTTTGCGCTATCAACAAAAATAGAGCGACAATTTTGAAAAAAAATGAAATTTTTTACTTTTTGCTAGAATAAATATCCCCCAAAAATATATTTAAAAAAACATATATTTTCCCCCAGTTTAGATCGATACGTATACCACATAATTTTGGTAAAAAAATTGCAATAAGCGTTTATTGATTGGTTTGCACAAAAGTTATAGTATCTACAAAATAGGGGGTAGTTTTATGGCATTTTTCTTAATATTTTTTTTTTTTTACTAGTGATGGCAGCGATCAGCGATTTTTATTGTGACTGCGACATTATGGCGGACACATCAGACACTTTTGACACATTTTTGGGACCATTGTCATTTTTACAGCGATCAGCGCTATAAAAATGCACTGATTACTGTAAAAATGACACTTGCAGTGAAGGGTTTAACCTCTAGGTGGCGCTGTAGGGGTTAAATGTGACCTAATGAGTGATTCTAACTGAAGGGGGCGTGGCTTGGCGTGTGACATCACTGATCGTCATTCCCTATGACACGGAACAGACGATCAGTGACACTGCCACTAGGAAGAACAGAGAACGGTTTGTTTACACTTACCTCTCCCCGTTCTTCAGCTCTGTGACCCGATCGCGGGACACCGGCAGCGATCGGGTCTGCGGGTCCCGCGGGCACGGAGCTTCGGGATCGGGTCGCGAGCGCGCCGACGGCGGTGCGCGACCCACGGACAGGTTCTTAAAGGGGACGTACCTGTACGCCCCTGTGCCTGTCCGTGCCATTCTGTCGACGTATATCGTCGTGCGGCGGTCCTTAAGTGGTTAAACAGCATATCATAAATAACTGACCTAATGCTGTAATGGAGATTGCATGGGTATTCGGTCGGTATTGCACAAAGACACTTAATTAACAAATTAATGTGTCAAGGAACATTTTCAATTCACTTCTCAAAGAAATTTCACGTGAATAATAAGTGTCATGCAAGAACTTAAAAAAAAAATAAAAAATAATCATAATCTTAGTGAAGAGCTTACAGATAAGTGACTGCATAGTGTAAACAGATAATTAGAGGAAAGAAAAGCTGTCATCTAACAACTGCTTACAGTTCCTCTCACAGATTGAAGCTTTTTCTGGGCTGATTTCACAAGGTCTTGATTCAGACTAAAGACTAAATATACCACTCCTACCACCAAGCCTATTTTTAATCAATTGCTGTCTTTTTTCCCTTATAGTGCAATTGCAGATGCCGTTACTAAAACACAACACTCCTCTTATAAAAATGGGCCTTGGGACTACTGTAACAGAAAGTTACTGACACTGCAGAGTGACCATGGCAGCAATTGTTAATTCTATAAAAGTGTACATTATAATGTGAACTTTCTCTGCCCTTTTATTTAAAGAAAAACAACCCATTATGTGTTTCTAGGTGAACAAAACAATATTTTGTAATTTAACTGAACATTTATTCATTCCTATAGCAAGATTGAAGTAATATTAAAATATTTATTTTATTTTAGCTGAAAAAAATAAATAAAAAAAGTCATGCTTACCGGTCTGTGCAACGATATTGCACAGAGCGGTCCCTTATCTCCTCTTCTGGTGTGCTCCCTCTCTCCTCCAGATGCCCCCATGGCAAGCATAGTACTAAGGGGGCACTTTAAGGGGTGTGTTCCCAAGTGAGACTGTGTGCATCCACCCCTTCCCTTCTCACATTTTGACAACAGGAGCCTATGGCTCCCACTGCTCTCCTGTGAGACCAAGAGAGAAGAGTGCGGATGCTGCTAGGAACAGCACTGGATCATCAGGGGAGTCTGGCAAGCGTTTAGGGATGGATGGTGGCGGGGCGGGAAGCAAGAAATGGGGTGTTTCTCTACCATAATGCAGACAATGTGTTTATGGTAAAAAAAAACAAAAAAAAACACACTAATGCCCTGTACACACGATCGGATTTCCGATGAAAGAAAATCCGATGGATTTTTCCATCGGAAATCCGATGAAGCCGACTTCCATCATGCTTGCCTACACACCATCAGTCAAAAATCTGACCGTCCCTAACGCCGTGACGTAAAACACTCCGAAGAGCCGAGAAAAATTAAGTTCAATGCTTCTGAGCATGCGTCGACTTCTTTCTGATCATGCGTGGGTTTTTTCTCCGATGGAGTTCCCCACAGACGATCGGAATTTGCCAACGTTGTTTTTTCCATCTGTGAAATTTAAAACATGTTCTATTTTTTTATACCGATGGAAAAAAGACCGATGGGGCCCACACACGATCGGTTTGTCCGATGAAAAAAGTCCATCAGTCTTTTTTTATCAGAAAAAAAGATTGTGTGTACGCGGCATTAGACTTTAGACCAATTTCACCTATATCAACTCAAAGAACTGAGTTATAGAACACAAAGTTGCCCATTTTAAGGCTATGCACCAACTCTAAATAATGTTATACAGTTTGTGATTTTGGTGCTGGCCATCACATTCTCCTTGCCAGTAGTTATGAGCAGCAGATAGTGGCTTTTAGGAAAAGAGAGCAAACCATCATAGGACGGCACTGATCTTCTGCGTTAACAGTGTTGGGATAAAGTCCCCCTGAGGTGTAGTCTGTATCCAAGTGTTGGTCCGTTACTTTTACTAACAGTAGTTAATGAATTAGAGGCAAAAGAAAAATACTGACTTGACAGGAAAGTGGTAGTCCATAAACAAGATAAAGACAAGGCAGGAGGCAAACAAGAGTAAGCAGCTTCTTAGGCAGAAGGAAGTTCAAGGCAAGTATAAGAGTGAGAAAAGATAGGTTGTGGTAGAAACCAGAGTAGCAACCCGGATCTCAGAGCACACAAGATTGGCATGGGAATATAGGAATGTCACACAATCTACCAGCAATCCCTGAGGATAGCGTTTTTCTAAAAGGCCAAATAGATCGGTACACCGAGTCAATAGCACCATGGTAAAGAGCAACAAGCTACGGGACTGAATAAAGCCAGCATTCTTTACACCAGTCGCTGGTCTCTTCTGGAGTTTAAGGAGAAAAAGAAGCATGGCCCATGAAGGGCGGCTCAAGGGTAATTTGGATGTGTGATGTGAAGCTCTGAATACATTCTAATTTAGCCATATCTTTGCATTTTAGCAAGCTATAGCTATCAATGGGAATCTATTTGATTTGCATCTAGACACTTCTGTAAAGAAGCATGGTGTGTAGTACCTTGTTCTTCATGTTATGTTGAATATTCCCCTTTAAATTGCCTAGGTTTGTGATAGGTTTACATAAATTTCATCATACATGATAAAATTTGAATTACGCTTACAAAAAAAAATTATAATGTAAAAAAAAGTATAATTGAAGGAAAAATACACAAGCTTGGCAAGGTCAACATATTTTCCTCCTTGGTTCAGCATTAGTTAAAATTTGAGGCAGATCTGATTTATAAGACAGTTAAGGAACTATGAAGAAAATGCCTCCATGGAGACTTGCAAATTTTGTCAGCATAAAGTTACGCTCAAGCACTTGAGGTTTCCAAACAAGCCAGACAGCCTCAACGTACCACTCTTCAAACAGCAGCAACAGAATGACTTCTTTCATGGGCGTTATATTTTGGCAGCGATGATGGGGGATCAACAAATACATACATGAACGGCTATAGGGAGCTTTGTCATTGAGGCATGTTCTTAAACACAAGAAATGCATTTGTCAAATGACTAAACAGAGAAAAAAAAAATATGAATACACATCTGCAGACCAGTCTAATGAAAACGCATCCAGCCGGTTTTACACCGTATAAAAATAGAACATTTTTTCCGATGGCAGCTGGATCTGGTCCGCCAATAAAGTGAGGCTCACGCTTCAGCATAATGTGTTTGTTGGCCAGGGTTTATTTGTGTTAAGTCTGAATAGGGAATTTAGGAGACAACCTGATATGTCGTCGGACCTCTGCTAAAACACTTTAAATATCCTAATATTGCATAGTAATGTTCAGAAATCTGATATCCAGGATTATTATTTTTCCTAGCAGTTTCTTGCATGTGATAATTTGATTAACTTGTTTTAAAAGAACTTCAGGCTAATGTAAAAGAATATATGTAGTCCATAACGTTGCTATGCAAACCTGTAGTATTTACAAAATAATCCTTTTGCATAACTGCATGCACAAAAAAAAGCTTTGGCATTACATGCACTTTAACCACTTCCCGTCCGGCCTATAGCAAAATGACGGCCGGGCGGTGGTTGTGTTATCCTGACTGCAGGATAACAGCTACAGCGCGCGCCCGTGGGGGCGCGCATCTAGGCGATCAGTGGTGCGGTGTGTCAGTCTGACACACCGCTACACCGATCTCGGTAAAGAGCCTCTGACGGAGGCTCTTTACCACGTGATCAGCGGTGTCCAATCACGGCTGATCACGATGTAAACAGGGAGATCTGTTGATCGGCTCTTCCTCACTCGCGTCTGACAGATGCGAGTAGAGGAGAGCCGATTGGCGGCTCTCCTGACAGGGGGGGTTCGCGCTGATTGTTTATCAGTGCTGCCCCCCCTCGGATGCCCACACTGGACCATCAAGGAAGCCGCCTGGATCACCAGGGAAGCCTTGAACATGTGAATGGCCATCCACAGGTTCCAAAACATGCCCAACATATGCCAATCAGTGCCCACAAATGGGCACTGACTGGCACCATAATAGTGATCATAAATACAGTGATGCCCAGCAATGCCACTCACCAGTAATCAGTGCCCATCCGTGCCCACCTATCAGTGCCCATCCGTGCCCACCAGTGCCACCCATGCCCACCAGTGCCACCCATGAGTGCCCACCAGTGCCACCCATGAGTGCCCACCAGTGCCGCCCATGAGCGCCCACCAGTGCCGCCCATGAGCGCCCATCAGTGCCGCCTATGAGCGCCCATCAGTGCCGCATACCAGTGCCCATCAGTGCCACCTATCAGTGCCACCTCATTGGTGCCTATCAGTGCCGCCTTATCAGTGCCAGTCAGTGCAGCCATATCAGTGCCCGTCATTGAAGAAAAATACATATTTATTTAGAAAAAAATATTAACATTAACAAATAAAAACTTTTTTTCAAAATTTTCGGTCTTTTTTTATTCGTTGCGCAAAAAATTAAAATCGCAGAGGTGATCAAATACCACCAAAAGAAAGCTCTATTTGTGGGAACAAAATGATAAAAAATTTGTTTGGGTACAGTGTTGCATGACCGCGCAATTGTCATTCAAATTGCGACAGCGCTGAAAGCTGAAAATTGGCTTGAGCAGGAAGGTGCGCAAGTGCCTGGTATTGAAGTGGTTAAGCAAGACGTCTGTGTGATGACGGTCATCACAACAGACATTTCCTGATTCAAGATCTAACGTGGATGTTCCCAATCTAGTTTATAGGACACTGAGAAAAAACAATGTTCTTTAAGTCTTGTGTGTCCTTCAGAGCTTCGCTCAAGCTCTTCTTTTCCAACACGTTTGAAGGACTTTTTCTATTTTTCTTAGGAAGCTCCCTGGAGCTACCACTGCAGACTGGAGAGTTACATATGCAAAAAATACTAATGCCGCGTACACACGTCCGTTTTTAATGTCATTTTTAAAACCGACGTTTTTCTCGTCGTTTATTTTCTTGTTTCCTCTCAACCCTGTCTTGCGTACACACGATCATGGAAAAACCCGCTCTAGCAAAGCGCAGTGACGTACAACGCGTACGACGGCACTATAAAAGGGGAAGTTCCGTTCGAATGGCGCCACCCTTCATGTTAGTAAAGTTTGTTGAGCGACGATTCGCGCTTTTCAGCCTCGTGCTTTTCAGTCCGTTACAGCGTGACGAATGTGCTATCTCCATTACGAACGCTAGTTTTACCAGAACGAGCGCTCCCGTCTCATACTTGATTCTGAGCATGCGCATTTTTTTTCCCCTCGTAAAAGCATACACACTACCGTTTTTCACGACAGGAAAAAAAAACGACATGAAAAACGTGAAAAAATAGAGCAGGTTCTAAAATTTTTTAGGCCGTTTTTCACGTCGTTAAAAATGCTCTAGAGCCTACATACGATCGTTTTTAATGCCCAAGTTAAAAAATTGCATTTTTAACGACGTGAAAAACGATTGTGTGTACACGGCATACTGTAAGTGTTCGGAGAGACAGAACTAATCCCAAAAGTTAGGGTAAAAAGAAAAAAAAAAGTTATTATGCAGGTGACGTTCTTAGATTTTGGTAAGACTAGTTCTTGGAAGTGCCTGTTTATTTCTGTGGTAATCTTGTCTGTTGTGGTTCTAAAGCTGGCCATACACATAAAGATTGCTCTCTTAGCAGTGTGGATGGCCGAATCTGATTGCCAGTAATTGTATTCTGACAGCAGGCACCGGAGGTTGCCAGAGTACCCGTACAGTGAATGCACCTGGTTGGCTGCAGTCACTGTTTGCCCGACTATTTTCCACTGGATTGTGTCAGCAGGGCCACCCACAGCTTGAATTTTAGCCGATTCATAGGAGTAGGCAGAATCTCAAGCTATGTATGGCTAGCTTAAAGTGGAACTTCAGTCACTTTTTTCAATTTCCCTTGTGGTTTTAATTTTGGATAGTAAAATTATTTTTTTCTGCCAGTAATACCTTATACAGCCCACTTCCTGTTTCTTGTCTGGTCATTAGCCTAGGCTTATGACATCATGCACAGCTCTCTATCACTCTCGTGAGAGTTTGCCAGGAAGGGGGGGGGATAGTCATAAGAGAGCCAATGAGAGCTGCAGGGCTGCAGAGCTGAAGGTGTGCCTCTGTGTGTCTGTGTAAATCCAGGAAGTGAACAGACAGCAGCCCACAGTTAAAATGGATGCAGCCAGAATCAGTGGAGGGAGATTTCTGCAGCATATTTGGCAAGTACAGGATGACAGTATATAAAAAATAATATGCAAAGTGGTTGGAGGGAAGATTCAGGATGGCAATAATGTTTTTATTACAAATTATGTGAGCAGACTGCAGTTCCTCTAACATTTAGCAGTTAGCATGTTCAGCATCATTCTCAGTTTGTGAGCCCTGATGACTACTGTTCCTCAATGCATTTGCCAATGCACGGTCATAATTTTTAACAAACTTTAACGTCCCATGCACACTAGCGTTTTTTGTTAAGCTAAAAAAACACTGGAAAAAATCACTGGATAAAAATAATAGTGGATGCGATAGACCAATTTTTCTCACACACATCACTTTTTTTAGCAACAATTTAATCACTGCATAAAAAATGCAGGTAATAGCTTTTTGTAGTGGCGTTTTAGCAACGTTTAGGAGCATTAGCATTTTATTCCCGTTTTTGCACGAAAAGAAAAAAAAAAAAAGCTAAAAAAAACGCTATTAGCAGCATTTATGAGCATTTCTGATGGAAAAACGCTCCAGGAAGCTCTACAAAAACAATTTTTTTTCTGCTCCTAGATTCTGAAGCTCAAAAAAATAATAAGAATAGCCTAAAGTAGTGTGCATGGCCTTATGTCGCGTACACGTACGTTTTTAATGCCATTTTTTAAGCCGACGTTTTTCTCGTCTTTTTTTCTTGTTTCCTCTCAAGCCTGTCTTGCATCCACACGATTAAAAAAAACGCTCGAGCAAAGCGCAGTGACGTACAACACGTACGACGGCACTATAAAGGGGAAGTTCCGTTCGAATGGCGCCACCCTTCAGGTTAGTAAACTTTGTTGAGTGGTGATTCGCGCTTTTCAGCCTCGTGCTTTTCAGTCCGTTACAGCGTGACGAATGTGCTATCTCCATTACGAACGCTAGTTTTACCAGAACGAGCGCTCCCGTCTCATACTTGATTCTGAGCATGCGCATTTTTTTTCCCCTCGTAAAAGCATACACACTATCGTTTTTCACGTCGTTAAAAAAAACGACATGAAAAACGACGTGAAAAAAATAGAGCATGTTCGAAGTTTTTAATGGCCGTTTTTCACGCCGTTAAAAATGCTCTGGAGCATACACACGATCGGTTTTAATGGCCATTTTTAAAAATTGCATTTTTAACGGCATGAAAAACGATCGTGTGTATGCGGCATTAAGTTTAAAAAGTAAAGTAATTTCAAAAATTGTTTTCAATATTTTTAAGTCTGCAGCTATTAACATAATACCTGGTGATCCTGGCATGGAGGCTCTTGTTCAGATACTATCTGTTCTAAGGTAACAACACCATCTCCCAGTTGTTCTCCTGTTTTGTCACACATTACATCACAGGTGTCAAACACAAGGGCCGCGGGCCAAATCCGGCCCACCAGGCCATTTCATGTGGCCCTCGCAGCTCTCCTGCAGCTGCAGGAGAGCTCCAGCCCTCCTCTGGTCCTCCTCCAGACCCTTACTTTCTGCTTTCAAGCAATGTATCCAGCTTCATTCCAGCAGCAGCATAAGGTATGGGGCGTGCACTTTGATGTAAGGGGGAGTGGGGGACACAACTCCTGATGGTGGGGGTGGCTCTTGACATCTAATGTAAAGGGGAGGGGATGCACTGGACATCTAATCTTACAGATACAACCGGCCCTTTTGAGGGTGTGACAGGAGTCACTTTGGGTCGAGGGTTTGTGCGGCTCAGCTTGCCCTGAAGAGTTCTGGAGGTTCCTTGTCCAGCTTCCCTGACGCCTCTTATGTGTAGATCACCCTGTGTCTAATAGGGGCACATGGTGAATGAGAACCCCAGTCTGATCTGTGCTAGGCAGATTCAATGCTGTATACATTGTATATATTGTGTGCTGGCTGTTGTGTACTATATGTTGTGATGGGGTGGGGTGGGACTATTCTATTGTGGCTGGATGCATCAACTATTATGGGATGTGGAAGTGTCTTGCTGGGAGGAAAAAGGGAGGGGGGATTCCTCCAACCCCTCTGCTTATAAGACTGTGTACTGACAAGTTGGTACACACCTGACCTGTATAATATATTGTCATTGGACAGTTTAACCCGCCCTGTTTCCCAAGGGTGGGGGGAATGTTTTTGAAGAGAGATATCTGTGAACATGTGCTTGAATAAACTCATTCCTGTTTGACCCTCAAGCCAGAGCTGTGTCTTGTTTGTGGGGGGAGAATGATTCTTATGGGTCTTATTCACCTGGTTGGAGTGTCTGGTAGCTGCCTTGTGTTCGGGAATAGAATATCCTAAACGTCTTTAACCCCTTTCATACACGGGGTGTCGTTAGAGGGCAATCATAATGCTGATGCGGCCCACAATGAAATGGAGTTTGACACCCCTGCATTACATAGTCATGGTCCCCTGTTGTCACCATTAGGGTCCTGAGAAATGCCATACAGCCATCACTGGAGCGCATGTAGGCAGAAAGGGGCTGCAAAAAGTCTACAAGCAGATCAGCAGCTTTGAGATGCAGCAAAGGATGAATTTTTATTTTTATTTTTTAAATAATTGATTATGACATGTTTTAACAAACTAAGGGCTTGTTCTCGTATGGCAGCCCTGGTCGCCGCTATCATGAACTGCAAAACAAAATAATAAGAAAATATATAATTTGCTCTAAAAGATTATTCCATTGAAACAACAAAAAAAAATGCAAATCTCAAGGAGTAGTTTTGTTACTTGCAGGTTTAGTAGCAGCAGCCCCAGCATATGTATAAAGATCTTTAAAATCATTCCAATGAACCTTGTTTTAGAGATAAGTTTGTAAAAATTGTAGCTCCCCCCCCCCCCCCCATTGATCAATTAAAAAAAACGGAGGCTTAGCAACAGTGTTTAGACCTTGAACACTGGTCTTAACTGCTTGAAAACATTTAATTCTCGGACAAACAAAAAAGTACATTAATGGTGGAAAGCTAACACACATATAGCCATAAGTAATTGAAAGGATAGTGTGATAGAACGAGGGTTTGCAGTGCTACAAAAACGTAATTAATTGAATTGTACATTAAATGATTCAGCAAAAGTAAAGCTCTTATATTCAGGTAAGCAATGCAGCCTTGTACGGATTTCAGGGAATTCGATTTTTTTTGAAGCCTATGTTGAGCATGCCCATAACTTTGACAGAGCCCTGCAGGCTCTTGTCTTCACCTTCAAATCATAAGACAGAGAAATCAAGCTCCCTCTGTGCTCTCAATTATACCAAAAAACACTGAGCAGAAGTCTTCAGTAATTCAATCCCTGTGGAAGCTTCTTCATACTGTTTGCACTGCTGGAACTGCTGACAGCAGCAATCCCACAATCCCTCCTGGTAGGCTGTCAAAGTTCCTCTTACAGTGTGAGTAGCACTGTTCTGTCCCACTACTGTTGCTCAGGAGACATTTAAGCACATGCGTGGCGTTTGATGATTGCTTGATACAGTGGCCAAGAGGCCAAACTACATCACAATGAGAATTATGATACTCTTATAAGGTGCTTTGAGCTACAGTTAATAGGTTGGCTAGATACATCTGGGCCTGTGCTTGTGTAATTTAATCAGAAGTACAGCTGCATAAACAATGTGCTATACAAGTACAGAGTGGAGGGCTGAATTAGGATTTGTTCCTTTAGAGCATACTGCATAGAATTCCAGAGTGCCATTTCCACATGGTTCACAAACTAATGAATCAGACATTTTTTGTAACTTAATTCAGGAGATTGTATAGTTAAAGAGGAACTAAAGTGCTCTTTACTTACCTCCACTCCAGTGCTTAGTTGGCTCCCTCACCAGCGCAAACATCTTCAGCTATCTTTACTGAGCAACCCGGGAAGACAAAACTTTCTACACAAGTGCACAGAATATAATTCCTCCCTGTACCAAGGCATACTGTGAATGAACACAGAGCCTGCATGCTCGATTGTTCGGTCTGGTGAAACATTTTAGACCTGGTTCACACCTATGCAGTTTGCTTTTGATCCGTTTCTGCAATGCATTTTTTCACACATGTTTTTGATGCATTTTGCATTTTTTATGGGCTTTTTTGGACCAATTTGTTGTTGGGCAGATTACATGCTTTTTTGCAGCTTCTCCGTTAAGGTCTATTAAACCAAATAGCACCGTTTTGCATTTAAAAAAGGCCCGACCCTTTCTAAAAACGCAGCACCTGAATAAAGCATAGATGTGAACATGTCCCATAGGAAACCATGTTAAATGGACTGTAGTGCGTTTCTGCAAAAAGCACTAAAAAACGCCTTACTGAAAGAGCGAGAGGAAATATCTTTAGATCATAGATTTAGATTAGCTGTAAAAGACAATGCCTCTACTACTTCTTCACTAAACCCCTCACCCAAAATAAATTGGCTTGGTATACATGTTATATAATGGAAGGAATTCTATGGCTAGTTTGATCTTGCCATTTGGACAAGTATATTAGGCCCAACTTTAATTTTATGGGGGGTAGGTAGGGGGTTGTTCTCCTTATCCTCTTCTGATATTATGTTATGCGGACTGTACATAGCAAGGTTTGGTTACTCGTTTGAAAAAGATGCACATTAGGCAAACCTCACCCCCCTCCTATTTCATACCTCCCAACTGGCACGGATTGTGCGGGTTTTACCCGCAGAGGCTCCTCCTTCCCGCACTCCCGCGAGACTATCATGTTTCCCGCACAGCAGGAAACATGAAGAGAAGAAGAGGAGCACAGCAGGAAACAGCAGCAGGTAAGAGCCCCCCCCACGATCGGCGCACTAGTATGCCCCCCCTGATCGGCGCCCCAAACCCCCCTCCCCCCCAGCTTAAAATTTTTTTTTTTTTTTTGCAAGTCCTTTTTTTTTTTTTAAATGTTCCGGAGGCAACCATCACCCCCCCCCCCCCCCCCGCTCAACAACTTCTGTGGCAATTCCCCTTTTTTTGCCAATGTCCCGCACCCCCGCTCAACAACTCTGGTTGGCAGGGGAGAGGGGACATCAGAATGTCCCGCGAAGGGACTTTACAAAGTTGGGAGGTATGCTATTTTATTTTAGTGCTGGGATTATCTCACTCAAATGAAAAAAAAGTATTAGCCAAGACTAACTTATACGGGCATTTTTCTCTGAAAGTATTTCTCCTCAAATAATCGAAAAATCAGTTTTGACATGTAGATAAAAATATTACACACTTTTCTGTTTGTGAACAACTTCATGCACACTTTCATTTAGTCCCTGGTGTCAGAGTCCTGTGGCTTGCATTTATTGACCACAATTAGCCTCCCAATGCATTGAGACTGTGTACTATGCCTACTTGTCTCTGGTTCACTGTGGTTAACGTGAACTCGTACTTTGCTCATACTATTCATTATAATATAATGGTGTTGCAGGAGGCCACAAGCAGCCTGTATTCACCTTTTTTCCACCTTAATTTATCATCCGGCTCCTCGACAGTTTACTATGCACTCTCCCCCACCTAAACTTCATAGTACTGAAGCCTACCAACTGACCACCTAGGCAACAAGAGAAACATTTTTGGGAGGCACGAAGAGTGTAACGCTGGGAAATATGATTATTTCTTTGGCACTCTGGTGGTAGAGTAAGACAGTGATAAAACAAAAGTATGTATTGACTCTTTGTAGACCTTCCTGTGAAGTGCAGCTGTTACTTTGCCCAATATGAGCAAGTACAAGTATATTTTACTGCAGTATATGTAAACTGCAGGAGCCACTGTCTAACAAGCTGTCTGTGATATGAGCAAGTGATTACACATAGGCATAGTGTGCTATAGACCATGCACCTGAATGTGCCAGGGTGACGATGCAAGAAAGGCTAGAGCAACCTGTGGGTAGTGTGGTCACCCCTTACCAGTAAGGACAAGACACATGGGTTTTATTTTTGAATAACAGTTGCTGTGCAAATCAAAGGGCAGAACTACATTTTACTTTGTCAGAGGGAGCCATTTGTATATGTATATATATTTATAAGTACCATATATGGGTTTGCGGGCACGTTGAAACCTTGAGGCACCATCTAATGGAGCAAGTGCATTAAAAGTTTCTATAGTAATTGACACCATGTTCTAGCAGATTGCAGAAATAGCTGCTAATGGAGAGGCACCAAACGGGGGGAATTTCTGCCCCAACTAATAAAAAAAGTTTTACTGAAGGTGTTCAGTAAAACTACTGTAGCGCCCTGCTCCTATTGGGTAGGCGCTAGTGTAAATTTAGTGGTCTGAGCTGTAGTTAGCTCAGAATATGTGGACCAAATTATGGGTCTCTGTTGCAGTTCAGCTGGGTTGAACATTTTCCACCTGACTGTGGGTGTCACCGTCACCACAGGTCAGGGTTGGAAATGCAGCAGGCTGAATATATTGGGTACCTCTTGCCCAGAAGCAGCTCAGTGGGTTTGGTCACCCCGCTGTGCATTCTGGGAGAGGGTACTTAAGGGGCAGACACCGTTTTGGCGGGGTCTTCCGATCCTGACCCGACGGCCCTCCTGGCCTCAGGGATGTGTTAGCAGTTTTTCTGCCTCTGGGCCTGCAGACCCCCGAGGCTCCGTTACTGAAAGTAGGCCCAGGTGTTTCTGGGGCCTACTGATCCAGAGATGGTCCTGTGTCGCCTTGCCTGCTGGAAGGGACCAAGCAATTGAGGACTCAATTGAAGGACGCATCCGGATGAAAATATACCTCACAGTGCTGCCGGCCTGGCTGAAAGATCCTGGTACTGTGTGTTGTGTTTCGGAACTTTACCAAGTGTGTGGTTACACAAGTCTGTGGCAGAGACTTTTTGAACGAGCTTCGCACCGGCTGCTAGGTCAGTGGGAGAGACCTATCCGGTGGATGCTAGATCCAGTGTGGAAGCTGTTGGTCCTCTGGACAAAGGAAAGTACCTGTGATCCGCAAAATTAAGGTACCTGAATCTCCCCTAAGCCTCCGTCTGGAAGTTCTTTAACCACTTCAATACAGGGCTTTTTATACCACCTCAATACCAGGCCTATTCTAGCACTTCTCTCCTACATGTACAAATCATCATTCTTTTGCTAGAAAATTACTCAGAACCCCCAAACATTATATATGTTTTTTTAGCAGACACCCTAGGGAATAAAATGACGGTCATTGCAACTTTTTTTCTTCCACAGTATTTGCGCAATAATTTTTCAAACGCTTTTTTTGGAAAAAAAATAGTTTCATGAATTAAAAAACAAAACAGTAAAGTTAGCCCAATTTTTGGGGAAAATATGAAAGATGATGTTACGCCGAGTAAATAGATACCTAACATGTCACTCTTTAAAATTGCGCACACTAAAATAGCGCCAAACTTCGGTACTTAAAAATCTCCATAGGTGACGCTTACATTTTTTTTACAGGTTACCAGGTTCGAGTTTCAGAGGAGGTCTAGTGCTAGAATTGTTGCACGCACTCTAACGCACGCGGTGATACCTCACATATGTGGTTAGATCGGCGTTTACATATGTAGGCGGGACTTACGTGTGCATTCGCTTCTGATCGCGAGCTACCGGGGACAGGGGCGTTTTAATTTTGTTTTATTTTTTTTTTTACTTATTTATTTTTTTACACTTATTTTACTACTTTTTTTTTTTGATCACTTTTATTCCTATTACAAGGAATGTAAACATCCCTTGTAATAGGAATGTGTGTGACAGGTCCTCTTTATGGAGAGATGCGGGGTCAATAAGACCCCACATCTCTCCTTCAGGCTGGAAAACATGAGATCGTGAATTTTGTTTTCACTGATCTCAAGTTTTCTAGCCGCAATGACGGCTTTGTTTACATCTGAGGACCCGGGCGTGACGTCATCACATCGCGCACCGGGCCTCCGACGGTCATAGAGATGACTGGTGACCATCTGGTCACCAGTCATCTCTATGCTCGTCACAGGACCCACCACCGGCACCGGACGATTCTCTCCGGGTCCCCGATGGCACGGGAGAGCCTGGAGAAGCACCGGATGGCGGCGGGAGGGGGGGATGTCCCCTCCCGCCGCCTATAAGAACGATCAAGCGGTGGAACCGCCGCTATGATCATTCTTATGGTGCACAGAATCGCCGGCACAACAAAAGGATATCTGAATGATGCCTCTAGCTGCAGGCATCATTCAGATATCCCCCTTCAAACCCAGGACG
This sequence comes from Rana muscosa, assembly GCA_029206835.1. Taxonomy (NCBI): domain Eukaryota; kingdom Metazoa; phylum Chordata; class Amphibia; order Anura; family Ranidae; genus Rana; species Rana muscosa. The sequence continues at coordinate 991,627,190 of CM055122.1, read as the reverse complement.
TCATATGACGCCCACCCAGGATGGGAGATCCCATCTGTGGGCGTAATATTACTATGGCTGGGTATTGAAGTGGTTAATAAAACCCTTGAGAAAGAGACTGAATGTTTGGTGCAGACATTTGTGAGAAACTCTTCAAGGAAGACCCCTAGGACAGACGTGGTGAACAGTAAGGTAACGGCAGACCCAAATCTTAAACCAGCGCCCCCTGCGGGGGTATTGCTACACTACATTAAAAACTTTGTATTCATACTGCAATTTGTGTTCCCATTGGGTAGATATCCTTACACTTCCTTTTTCGAGTGGCCACTTATGAAGTAAGGAGAGGAGTCCCAATGAAGACACAGAGAGCAGAAATAATGCTAAAGCGATGACCCCTACAAAAAGAAAATGACAGAGGCAGGTAGGCAAACCTTTCCCCATCAAAACTAAATGAAACATTTGGGCAGCGCTCCAGATGAAAAACACATAATAAAGGAGCAATAGTCAAGAGTACACAACATATTTTCATAGCAGAAAATGTAACAGCTATGGGGCCTAGCAGAACATGGCACTCAAATCTGTCTGGCAGCGTAGTGATCTGTCCAGGAAGCAAAAGGTACACAAGTAGAAGATTTACAATAAACGAATGCAGTTGAAAAAGCTATTTGGTCCGTGTTCAAGGTCTTGGTTATGAGACTCTACATGCAAGCTGGACAGCCAGTAATTCATGGGCACAGTATATTTCACATAATACATTCGCAATCAGTAAATATCTTGCACAATTACTCAGCCTGTATCTATGATCCCCAATGTCAGTACATTTATACACATATACACTTTACTTTAGATGTGTGCAGGTGGAACAACCTTCAGGGTATTTTTTTTAATACACTCAAATCAAGAAAGTCGGAGTCTGTGAAACTCAGGCAGAGCAGGGATTCAGAGTAACAGAGATGAAATCTCAGGCCTGCTGGGGATTGAGTCTTTGCTGCTATGAAAAGTTTAAGGACAATTGTATCTCACAAAATAAGGTTCACAGGCATAGGTTACTTGCTTGAAACCTCCACCGAACAACTGTGCTCATTTTAAGAAGATTTTGTGACAGTTGTTTTTCACATTATAAATCAGAGAGTTACACAGGGAGTCTGTAGCTGGATTATTACTGGTGGAGCAGGTTTCTATCCTGTGCATGAGAAAATGTGAAAGAGTACGAAGGATGTATGCAGATACTGTATGTCTGCATTTAACATTACTAATCTAGTAAACATGAGTTACATTGATAAAAATGTTCCTCCTTGAATCAAAACTCCATGCAACCAGCTAAATACAGATGTTTATATATATATATATATATATATATATATATACACACACACACACACAGTGTGTTATCTGCTACTGGCTGTGTAGCTTATCGCACTAGTCATAAGACAAAGGGAAGGGACCTGGAAGGATGGAGCACAGTTTAACAAAAATTAAACTCCAAGGGTTGCTTTAGTGGAGGAGTACAGTGGTAATGCTGTAGGAGAGTTTCCTACTCGTTCATAATTTCTTTCAAATAAAAGTTCACTTTTATAAAGAAAAAAAAAAGAAGAATGACAATTTTTTTGCAGGTAAAAATATTGACATTTATTATTTTTTTGTTTCAGGAGCCTGGAAAGCATGGCACCAGGAATCAGCAGATTACTGATGCCATGCCGGTCTCCTGCACACTGTCAGTGTATCAGCTTACCCATACATCCCAGGTAAGCCTACACTCCCTGACAGGAAGACTTAAATGAACTACCGTGGCGCTCCACAGCGCCGTAATAGTTCATTGAGAACTACAAACCGACAGCCGCTAAGGATGCCAGGGCTTGTAGTTCAGATGCACAGAGCTGTATGTGTGAGTGACGTGGCTGAGTGGGCGGAGCTGCTGCCACAAGGAGGGGGGCAGCAGCTGCAGTACTGGGAACATGTTAACATGTTCCACCCTAAAATTCAGGTGAATCATGTAACATGTTCCCAAAGGGGAACTTATCATTTAGCCCTGGTTCACACTGGTGCGTTTTGACATGCGATTTGGTGGAATTTGCCGCAAATTTCCGCAATGGCACCGTCCTAATCTGCGGCGCTGCACCAATTTCAAAAAGTAGTTTCTCTAATACTTTTTGCAATTTTGGCCCGCAATTTACATTGACATCTGTGCAGAAACCATCACCAGGGTGCCGTTTTGTGGAATAGCCTACCTGTCGAGCTCCAGGAGGCCCCTACTATTCCGGTCTTCCGCGGGTTACTGAAGACTTGGCTTTTCACGCAAGCCTTCCCCTGCGTAGCCGCTCTCTTCCACCCTTTCTGCCGCTCTGTGCTGCTTCTGGTTCCTGGGTCCTCTTTTCCCAGGAACTCTTCTATGCGTGTCGGGACCCTTCGGGGTAAGACCGCGCTATATTAAGATATCTCTCAACTCAACGCAACAGATGTGTCTGTAATCGCGGCTGAAATCGGGACTGACCAGCGGGAGTGAAATCGTGCGAGTTCAGCTGAACTCGCACGGCTTCACTCTCGCAGCCCAGTGGGCTTATAGCCCAACACCTGCAAATTCAGCGATCTCATTCAGGTTTTCTGAACAGAAGTAAGAAGCCAGTAGGAATAGAACTTCAACACCCTGTTGAGCTAAGAGAAATCTATTATTATGTATTGGCTGCTTAGTGCCACCTACCTTCCACCTGCAGACAGGTGAGCCTAGTACACACAATGAGATTATTATTTTTTTTCCTTCTAATCTCCATATCAAAAATGAATAGGTTACTAAAGTACAAAAGATCTCGTACAACAGAATAAAAATTCAGAACTGATGAAATGTATTTGTATTATATTTTGGGACAAAAACTGCACTGATTAACTAATCAATCTGGTATCGTACGATTACATTTTTCGGATTTGACTCTTTGGAAAATTTCGGACAAAAACTGTGCTCGAAAGCAGTATTTTTTGTACGATTTTCTGGTCGTGTGTATTCCATGGGGAGTAACCTTTCACCGGCATGGCACTAAGGAAAAGGTAAAAATGCTATCATATATGTACAATCAATTCTCCTCTAGCTCTATATACCACACATGCAATCAATAAGTCAACAAAAAATAAAAATATTGCATGCTGCAACTTGGCAACATTGCATTTTGGGCTGCAGATACTGCTTTCCCTGCACAGGTGTGAATGGACCCAAAAGCATAATACAACATACATATGATAGACAAAAGCTTGTAAAAGCCATGTACATAATGTTATTTTATCATGCACTGGCAAGAAAAAGTATGGGGCCCCACCTTGGAATTAACAGGCTTTCTGCAGTCATTTGCCATAAAATGTGATCTGATCCTCATGTAGGTCACAAAAATAGACAAATACAATGTGCTTGGCATATATGTAAACCCTCACCTTATAAAACCACCGATTCAGTGTATATTAGAAATGAAAGGCCAAACGTTTGTGCATGGATATAAATAAACATTGCAAATACCTTTTTTCCTCTTTTTTTTTATTTTTATAAGTGATCACATAACCCCTGTTCCAAGCTGCATAAGAGCTGGATGAGGAGAAACAGAAGCACACTGATCTTCCCAGTGAATGGCTGTGCGAGGGGGGGTCATGTCTGGACAAGTCTGATCATTGGTGGAAAGCAGACAGTTCCCAGCACAGCTAGAGAACTGACAATGCTGTGTACTCCTGCCTAGTGTGGTCAGTTTTAGTAGGAAAGCAAAAGAACTGACTGGAACACCAGGGATTTCACACAAAGAAAGCAATACAAAGAGAACAGGATACTTGTTCATACAAGTACATAGTACAGCAGACACATCAGGAATATGACATGTTGGTTTTTTTTAAGCTGATAACACAAATGTAATATTTTGTGTCTTTATTGAACACACCCATTAAACTTTCAAAGTGCTGACGGAAAGAGTAAGTGAACCCTTGGAGTTGATAGCTGGTTGAGCCTCCTTTGGCAGTAATGACTTCAAGCAAGCGCTTTTGGTAGCTCTGGATCAGACCTGCACAATGTTCAGGGGGAATTTTTGGCCATTCCTTGTTATAAAACTGCTTCAACACAGACACATTTGTAGGATGTCTGGCGTGAACAGCTCTCAAGGTCATTCCACAGCATTTCTATGGTGTTCAGGTCTGGGCTCTGACTAGGTCACTCCAAAAGGACTAGTCTCTGTTTCTGAAGCTAGTCTGTAGTGGATTTACATTGATGCTAAGGGTATTTGTCCTGCATCGCCCAACTTTTACCAAGATCACATTTTATGGCAAGTTACTGCAGAAAAGCAGTTATTCCAATTGGTTCACATACTTTTTTTTGTCACTGTATATATTTTTTTATTTCAATTTTCTTTGATTTTCTTCAACATGATAAATAACAGTGAACGTACATATATTTTAATAATTTTCATCCCTTATATTAACATGATAATATTAATAACACGCATTTATATAATGAACACCTTTTCCTGTCTATTAAGCCTTTTTCCCCCCCTCCCTCCCCCCGGGTCTATGGTTTCTCGTACTAGGGTTTCTATCTTCTTTCCTTTTTCACACATTATTTTGTTTTTCCATTATTTTTTTCCTTCTTCTGCTTACTGCATTACTTCTATTTTACAGAGGGTACCCCATGCTTTCTAACCATGGTTTCCACACTTTTTCGAACTCTCTAATATTCCTTCTCTTAGTATAGGCTATTTTCTCCTTCCATATTGTTTCCGTGACTACGTTTACCCACTCTTTTACCGATGGCGGTCTCTCTGCTTGCCATCTTTGCGCGATTAATTTTCTTGCGTGGAAGAGACACCTGAGCACTGCTTTTATTGTGCTAGCCTCCCTGTTTATTCCCTCCCCTAATCCCAGGATACACAGTCTAGGTTCCCTTTCTAATGTTATTTTATATATCCTATTTATGGTGTTGAGGACCTCTGACCAGTATCTGAATAATTTTGGGCATCTCCATATCATGTGCATCAAGTCCCCTGTGCCCTGACACCTTGGACACCCTGCATCCGTCCTCCACCCCAACCTAAACAGCCTTTTTGGTGTATAGTACGTTGAGAGCTTCTGTGCGGGCGAAATTGTTACCAGGTGTCCCCTCTCTAGTATCTTCTTCCATTGCCCCTCTGATATGGGCCCTGGATACTTCCTTTACATATATGTGAATACATTTCAGAAATAAAGCCCCCAGTTCTACTCCGATTATCCAGTCTCTGGAGAAAAGGAGATTTACACCAGGCTGGCCCCATCCTGTCAAACTGAGCATTTAAAGCGTGTCTAATTTGAAGATATCTATAAAATGTGTATCTAGGGACATCATATTTCTCTCTCAGTTCGGTAAAAGTTTTTAGAGTACTTCCCTTATACAACTGGGCTAGCCTAGCTATCCCCTTTACTTCCCATTCCTTAATTTTCCCCACCGCCTCCAGCTCCTGAAGATTCCTATTGTCCCAGAGGGGCGCGTGTTCTGTTACTCCACCTTGTCCTCCAATTGATTTTACTGCTTTCCATACTTTTATGACCATCTTAACCGTAGGGGATCTATGGGCAAATGAATACGCCTCCAGTACCTCCATCATTATTTTATGGGGTGCCCCCACTGTCATTAATCCCCTGTTTATATCTCCTCCCGGCTCTGATCTCCCTCCTATATGCTGCAATTGTGCTGCCAGAAAGTAGCACCGAGGGTGTGGCACCGCCATACCTCCCTCCCTGGTTGGTAGCTGTAGGGTTTGCAACCTTATCCTAGATTGGCCTCCCTTCCATATTAGTTCTCTAAATAATGTATCGATTTTCCTGAACCATTTCTTATGTATCCATATTGGTGTATTATATAAAAAGTACAGTAACTGTGGCATCCACAGCATTTTAATCAGGTTACATCTCCCTGCAACCGATAATGGGAGACGCCGTCATATTTGGATTTTATTTTTAAATTTAGACAGGAGGGGAACTATGTTATTATCTATGTATTTATTAGGATCGGTCGTTATATATATTCCCAAGTATTTCATTGTATCAACTATTACCAATTGAGGGGTTTCTACTGAGGTTTGGTTTACAATCGGGTCCACCGGCATCAAAGCTGATTTCTCCCAATTTATAATCAGTCCTGAGAGTCTTCCAAATTCTCTAAAAATATTAATTGCCTGCTTGAGCGAGTAATCTGTGTCGCCAAGGAAGAGGAGAACATCGTCCGCATATAGTGCGATTCTCTCCTCTCCGGTAGGTCTCACAAATCCCTCCATTTTTGTATTTTCTCTTATAGTAATCGCCAATAGCTCCATTGCTAATGCAAAAAGCAGGGGGGACAACGGGCACCCCTGCCTTGTGCCTCTCTCCAATTGAATCTTGTCTGAATAGTCATTGTTAACTCTAATTTTCGCAGTGGGATCGCTATACAATATTCTTATCCATCTAATAAACACTGGGCCGAAGCCAAATGCTCCTAAAACATGCCAAATATACCCCCACTCCAGGCTGTCAAAGGCCTTAACCACATCTAAAGACATACAGTAACTGCCCTTGTGCCAATATTCTCTGTAGGTGTTTATAAGTTGAGAAATACCCTCCTGATATTCATACTAGTTGATCTACTGGGAATAAACCCAGTTTGATCCTGGTGTATAAGTCTTGCGATGATTTTATTTAACCTGGCTGCCATTATTTTGACCAGTATTTTGGCATCTGAACAAAGGAGAGAAATAGGTCTATAAGATGTGGTTTCTAACGGGTCTTTCCCTTCTTTGTGCAGGACTATGATTGTTGCCTCTGTCATTGATGTAGGCAATTTCCCCTCTTCCCTTGCCCAGTTGAACACTTTAAGTAGTTCCGGAAGTAACACTTTTCTATAATATTTGTAGGTTTTTACAGGGAGACCGTCAGGTCTGGGCGATTTCTGGTTGGCCATCTCTGCAACTAACTGTATTTCTTCAAGAGTTATTGGGGCCTCCATTCCCTCTTTTTCTGCTTCAGTGAGAGTCTGCATTTTAATGTTTCTGAAAAAAAAATCCAATTCCTCCTCTCCCGCTGCCCCCTGCGATTTGTATAGATTATCGTAGTATTCTCTAAATGTGTCTGTAATCACTGACACCCGGGTTGAGATCTCTCCGCTCGGGGTTTTTATCACGGGTACTGCGGAGGGGGGGGGGGAATTAGTCCTCACTAGGTGTGCTAGCATTCTTCCAACATTTTCTCCCTCCCCGAATGCGACTTGCTTCTGAAATAATCTCTTATTCTCTGATTTTTTTGTCATTACCACTTTATATTCCTGTTGCTTATTCAACCATATTCTTTGTTTCTCTGGTGTTGGATTTTCAACGTATTCCTTCTCTACATTCACCAGTTCCTTCCTAATCCCATTCTCCCACTCTCTTGATACCTTTTTAATTTTAGCCACTTGTTGAATACATATACCCCTGAGAAATGCTTTCAATGCATCCCACATTACTCCCTGTGCGACAGTTCCTTTGTTGAATTCTATAAACTCTTTTAATTTAGATAATATCTCCTCTGGATTCCCAATTACTTCAAACCATAACGGATTCATCTTCCATACTCTAATATATCTATCCCCTTCTAAGTTTACCGAAACCGTCACTATTGAGTGGTCCGACACCCCTCTTGGCTGATATACTATATCCTTTATTGTCTGGGATGCTTCCGCATTACCCAGAACAAAGTCTATCCTAGAGAGTGTGGAATAGGAGCTGGAAAAACAAGAGTATTGTAACACATCCGGATTCCTCAGTCTCCACAAATCAAATAACCCAGTTTCCTGTAAAATCTGATGCAACCGACTCTCTGAGGCATTCTGCACCCTTCCCCCCTGGAGACCTATCCCATTTTTTATTTATAACCTCATTGTAGTCCCCCACTGCTATAACTGGTATCCCAGTTTTATCCAACATAAAGTGTCACTGTATATATGGATTTAAATATTAGTTCACTAAATCCCAAGTCCTCACTCCTTCAGGCTTCCTCTTTTCTATATAGTTGCCTGAAGCTGCTTGTCTGTGCCTCTCTGGCAGTCAAAAGGTCATCCTATGTCTTCAGGTGCAAAGCAAGACCAGCAGTCCTGCATTGTCAATGAGGGCCTGCCCACATCCTGGAAATGTCAGAGAGCAGTGGCTGTTGGGCAAGAGAGTAATTAGGTAAGTCTTACTTATTCCAATCGCCCTAGACAAAACCAGCTTTATCACATGCAGTGCAAGGGATGGGATATTGCATGGTTAAATTTCACATCAGCCCAGGGTTCAGCTTTAAAGATAGGGAATTAAAGGTCTTTGCCTCTCACTGATAGCGAGGAAGTTCTTTGCGTTGTATTTAAAAAGATAAGAAATTCATTTGTAACACTACTGTAATAAATATTCTGGTAATTTTTTTAAACAAGAAATGCAATAAGTTAACCAGCTGGCAGACAAATTACATGAAATTCACAAACCTACACAATTTTTGTTTAGACAAATCGGTACCCTGTAGAAAAAAAATACACATGTTTAAAGGATTTTTAGTTTAATGAGATAGTGTAATCCATTATTCCTTGTATCATTTCAGGAGCAAGATAAGGAGCAGGCTGCTTGAGGAAGGCCCTAAGGCATAAACAAATCATGGGAAGTTTTAAGGCCAGGAAGCTAAATCTATTTTTTGTGGCCATTGTGCACAGTGCTGAAAAAGGTGGCATGATAATGGAATTTTGTGCAGCAACAACACAGGAATATTAATGCAAATATGCCATTTTAGTTTAGGTTGAAATATCAGGTATCTAGTCAACCAAGATCAGAAGACACATGTCCATTAAGTTCTAGCTGTTGTACATTGAAGGTCAATGCAGAAAGAAGTCAAAACAGAACCAATCCTAGGTACCAATGTATCCTCATTTATGGTAACATTTTTCTTAATTCTACAGTACATATAAAATAAAATCTAGGCTCCATTCAGCATTAATGTTGTTTAAAATTCTAATATTGTGTCTGGAGAAGGCAGGTCTTACATTCAATTCCTTAGTACCACTACACTTGCAGTAAACAACCCCATTAATCATTTCTGCATTAAATTTAAAGGAGTTGTAAAGTCTCAGGTCTCATTCTATGCATTAAAATGAAAAACCTTCTGTGCTACAGCTGCCCCCCAGAGTCCCCACTTTTCTTACCTGAACCTGATCGTTCCAGCGACGAGCACAAGCCCAGCAGCTCCAGCCGCTGTCTCGGGTCATCATTGGATAGATTAATAGCAGCAGGACCCATTGGTTCCCGATACTGTCAATCAAATCCAGTGACACGGGAGCCAGGGGCAGGGCTGAGTCCTGTTGTCTGTGTCAATTGATGCAGCAGGACCCGGGAGCGCGCTCGCACGGGTGCCCCCATGGAAATTGGCTCTCCGTGGGGGCACCCGCCGAAAAGGAGGAACAAGGAGCGCCGCCGGGAGACCCCAATAAAGGGAGGATAGGTGCTGCTCTGTGCAAAACCCTTGTACAGAGCAAGTATGACATGTTTGTTAATTAACCACTTACAGCGTCATTATACAGCAGCTCTTTGAAGTGGAATATCATTGTTATGGCAGCAGCTAGCTGCCATAACCCCGGTACCCACTTTTTCAGCGGGCGGTCCTGCTTTAAGACAAAAGTAATCTCAGCAGCGGATTCGCCGCAAGATCACTTTTATTCGGGGGTGGGAGAGCCCTCCCCCGTCGCGCTCCGGTGCCCTCCGGCGGCGTTAGGATCCTGTCCCCTGCTTGGCATGGAGCTGAGTGAGGAAAATATGGCCCCCATCCGGCTTCATGCCATTGCAGGGTGGAAGCAACGTCAAAACGTCACTTCTGCCCATAGCTCTTAAAAGAGACTTTTATTTTCATTTTTTCAAACGACTTCTTTTTATTTATTGCATTTTAGTGTAAATAGTAGGTCTTTTTGACCCCAGATCTCATATTTTAAAAGGTCCTGTCATGCTTTTTTTCTATTACAAGAGAGGTTTACATTCCATGTAATAGGAATAAAAGTGGCAATTTTTTTGTTTTTGTTTAAAAGACCAGTGTAAAAATAAAAAAATAAAAAAATTGCCAAGCTCGCGTGCAGAAGTGAACGCATACGTGAGTAGCGCCTTCATATGAAAACGGTGTTCAAACCACGATTGTTAGAGCGAGAGCAATAATTCTAGCCCTAGCCCTCCTCTGTAACTCAAAACATGCAACCTGTAGAATTTTTTAAACATCGCCAATGGAGATTTTTAAGGGTAAAAGTTTGTCGCCATTCCATGAGCGGGCGCAATTTTTAAGTGCGACATGTTGGGTATCAATTTACTCGGCGTAACATCATCCTTCACAATATAAAAAAAAATGGGCTAACTTTACGGTTGTCTTCAATTCAAAAAAAGTGTACTTTTTTCCAAAAAAAGTGCGCTTGCAAGACCGCTGCGCAAATACGGTGAGACAGAAAGTATTGTAACGACCGCCATTTTATTCTCTAGGGTGTTAGGGAAAAAAAATAATGTTTGGGGGTTCCAAGTAATTTTCTAGCAAAAAATAATTATTTTAACTTGTAAACAACAAGTTTGAAAAATAGGCCTAAGCCCCGGACCATTTGGCTGGCCACAGACCAGAGTACTTTTTGCAATTCGGCACTGCGTCGCTTTAACTGACAATTGCGCGGTCATGCGTTGTGGCTCCCAAACAAAATTGACGTCCTTTTTTTCCCACAAATAGAGCTCTTTTGGTGGTATTTGATCACTTTTTTACTTTATGCGATTATAAATCTCCCCCAAAAATCTACAAAAAAAATAAATTTTTTCACTGTTTAGGCCGATACGTATTCTTCTACATATTTTTGGTAATTTTTTTTTTAGCAATAAGCGTATATTGATTGGTTTGCGCAAAAGTTATAGCGTCTACAAAATAGGGGATAGTTTTATGGCATTTTTATTATTATTTTTTTTTTACTAGTAATGGCGGCGATCAGCGATTTTTATCATGACTGACATTATGGCGGACTCATCGGACACTTGACACATTTTTGGGACCATTGTCATTTTTACATCGATCAGTGCTATAAATATGCACTGATTACTGTGAAAATGACACTGACAGTGAAGGGGTTAACCACTAGGTGGCGCTGAAGGGGTTAAGTGTGTCCTAGGGAGTGATTCTAACTGTTAGGGGGCATGGCTACGAGTGACACATCACTGATCGCTGCTCCCGATGAGAGGGAGCATACGATCAGTGACAGTGTCACTAGGCAGAACGGGGAGATGCTTGTTTACACTTACCTCTCCCCGTTCTGCAGCTCTGTGACCCGATCGCGGGACACCGTCAGACATAGAGTCCACAGGTCCCGCGGGCACGGAGCTCGCACCAGGGGCGCATGGCGGCAATTTCAAAGTGACGTAAATATACGCTACTTTGCCCAGCTGTGCCATTCTGCCGATGTATATGAACAGTATATGTAAAAAAACCTTTACAATCACTTTAATGCAGTTCTATACTAGTAGAAATACATTTCTATACACAGCTACTGTAAATACCAAAATCTGCTCTGATATTATCCTCCTGTAACCCCTACTACAGCATCACCAAGACTTGCAGAAAGAGGGCCAACACCAACAGCTTGTCTGTTTCGGTACACATGCAGACAATGAAAATAAATATGCTGACAAAACAAAACAAGCTAGGGTACCCACTGGTGTTCTATAGCTGACTTTTATGACCCAACCAGTTAGTTGGGGGTGTTTTGTTGTCCAAGCTGTTTGTCAGGAGTGACTGCATCATAAGACTAACTACAAGGAACAAAATCCTTTGTAAGGAAGAACAACTTCCCTACTGCACCCACCTTTTAGACCTCATGCATACTGGAAGTTTTTACGCACTAGTGGGTTTTAAAATTAGTTTTTCAGCTGTAAAAACACTCTAATGCTGATAAAAGCTTAAAAACAGCATTTTTGAGAAACCTAGTACGAAAGCTTAATAGAAGGATCTGTTTTTATGTTTACAGAGGTTTCCACTACTGACTTTTCTTTCTGAAAATGCCAGCACCAGGGCTCTGTTGTTCCAATATTTATATTCATTAACCTGGAGGAAGTATACAGATCAGAATTTTTTTTAAGCAAAGTTAAAAATTCTTATGTGCATACAGGCTCTGGCTTAGAAAGCATTCAGACCCACGGGTCACTATTACAGCCAGGTAAAGAGCATTTTTAGAAGGTTAGCAATGATATCTCCCACATATCTATCATGAAATAATTAATTTAACACCTTGACCACAATTATACAAGTAGTGCTGTTGGATGAGCTCCAAAACAGACACAGGCTGTCTCACCTCAGGCAGGTGCTAGTGCAGGTGGACAGCTCACACTCAGCTCTTCAGGCATGCTCCCTTCCTTCCCTCAGGCTCTGAGCCGCACTGCCTGGAGAAGGTGGGTGGAGCCAAAATTGACCAGGCGCGAAGGAGGAAGAAGTTCCTCCTCCACTCTGAATGCTGGGGCCTCGCCTTGGCCACATGACATGTCGTCACTGGCTGCTGGTCTAGCAACCAGCGCAGCGGGCAGCAGAGGCGCCAGCAGACAGTGCAATAAGAGCGTCTAGGGAGTCAGGACGGCGCCGCTGCTGCTGAATGTAACAGTAAGTGACTTGCTTATCCATTTGGACACCCATGGTCTGGAGGAAAGAATGGGAAGGGGAGAGCCAATTGAAACCTTTAAATACATCAAGGGGGTGAATAAGGTTCAGGAAGGACATTTTTTTTTCAATGTGAAACCAAAATCAAGAACACAGGGACATGACCTCAAATTAACTGGAGGGAAGTTTAAAACAAATCTTAGAAAGTATCATTTAACTGAAAGGGTAGTTGATGCTTGGAATAAACTACCAGCAGAGGTAGTGAGACAGTCAACAGTAAATGGCTTCAAAAATGCTCAAGATAAACATAGATCTATAGTCAGACAGCAAAGTTAATGGAAAAAAAAGGGCAGACTCAATGGACTACTTGGTCTTTTTCTGCCATCACTTGTCTATGTTTCTATACAGGAAAAGCAGGGAAAACACTATAAGAACACAATAGCCAGTTTGAAAACAAAAAAATATCCCTCACTTGCTGCCATGAACACACCATGTCACAAGGTAAACAGGAATGGAAAGGAATTCTCCCCAGCAGGGTCACACACACAGCAGGTCCTAACCCTCCACTATTTTACAAAAAAAATGGTGTCTGAAGTTGAGCTTTAAAGCTGAAATATGGTCAGTTACAAACAATTATATCTGAGTAACCCCCCCCCCCCAATATATTAAGGATCTAATCCTTGTTAGTTGGCAAGGCATAAAGAGAACTACTTATCAGTGCCACAGGCTTCCTCCTAGACAGTTGTGGTATTAATGACTGCTCCTATGAAGCTGCTTCTCCTTTGTGGTCATGTGGCCTCGCCCCTGCTTACTATGCATTACTAGCAGCTACCCTTGGTTCTGCAATGTATGTGCAATGATGTTGAGGGTCTGCCCACATCTTGGGGCTCTAGCAGTTTTAGGCTGGGTTCACACTAGCTGTGTGCCTGAAGTCGACCTGAAACAGAACCAAAGACGCACAGGACCCTTTTCCTGTGCAGACCGCGGCCGCCCCAGAGCTGTGTGAACTGGCTCTGTTGAGAGCTGGTCACCGTCTCCTGTAATGCGAATTGGATGCGGGGAAAACCACATCCAACTCGCAAAAAATAGGAACGCTAAATCAAAACCACTCAACGGAACAAACACTCAACTCCTTAAACAAAGCATTACTACAAACAGCAGACACAGTCGCTTCGAAACGCAGAGCACTCATCCGCAAAAACAACTCGGGCTGGTTTAATGACACTCTTACTCTACTGAAGCAAGAACGCAGAAGAGCTGAAGGAGCCTGGAGAAGAAACCCAAAATGAGGAAAACACAAACTACAAAGCACTCACTAAGAAATATCACAAAGCAATTTTCAAAGCAAAAAAGAAACATTTCTCAAACACCATCAAAAAAGCGATAAACCTACCTCGTGAACTTTTCAAACTAGTCACTCAGACTATTAACCCTACCTGCCTAGAACCGCCACCAAACGAAACCCAAGAGTTCTGTAATGAGCTATTGGATTTTTATCGACAAAATCGAAAACATTCGGGAAATAATTCAACAGAAAAAAACAACCAACCTCACTCAGCCAAAGCAAACAGAGGAAATCAATATGAACATTATACAATCGACAAAATGTTCGCTGGTCCCGATCACCATCGACACCACCAAAATAATCATCAGAAGCCTCAGAGACAGCACATCACCAAATGACATAATTTCTACAAAACTCCTGAAAGAATGTACCGACATTTTAGCACCTACCATAACACATCTTGTAAATCAATCATTCAAAGAAGGTATGGTTCCGATCTCCCTCAAGCAAGGCATAATTAAACCCCTCCTAAAGAAACCCAACCTCAACCCCAAAGACCCAAACTAACGCAGACCGGTAACAAGCCTCAACACCATCTCCAAGATTATGGAGAAAGCAGTAGTACAACAGCTACAACTCCATTTGGACACTTACAAACTCTTGGGCCCACTACAATCAGGCTTCCGCCCAGGCCATGGCACAGAAACAGCCCTTCTCAAAATATGGGATGACGCCCTCAAAGCAGCAGATGATGGAGAATCATGTCTGCTGGTGCTGCTGGATCTCAGTGCAGTGTTCGACACAGTAGATCACAAAACTCTACTCATTCGCCTTAAAGAAGTAACAGGAATCACAGACTCAGATCTACCCTGGTTCGCATCCTTCCTAGATAATCGTTCCCAGACAGTGAAACTAGGAGCCTTCACCTCTGTCACCCGTACTCTTCAACATCTACCTCCGCCCACTCTTCAAAATCATCAACAATCAGGACCTGTGCTACCACTCATACGCCGATGACACTCAACTCTACTTTCGCATCACCGGAAAAAAAGACCAATATCACGGATTAGAAAAATGCCTCACACTGATCAACAATTGGATGACTGAGAGCTCCCTCAAACTCAATGGATCCACAACTGGACTACTTCTTCTCCACGCAAACAGAAAGACAAAATCTAAGACTTCATGGACACCACCCACCATCCTTGGACAGACCATCACCCCAAGCACCAAAGTCAAAAGTCTCTGAGTCATTTTTGACTCAGAGATGTCAATGGACGCACAAATAGGATCAGTAGTCAGCGGATCTCACCACCTTCTCCACCTGCTGCGTAGACTCATCCCCTTCATTCCAGAAGAGGACATAGCAGTAGTAGTTGGAACAATCATCAATTCCCGAATGGACTACGCAAGCTCCCTCTACATAGGATTACCTAAATACCAGATGGCGCGCCTACAAGTCGTCCAGAACACGGCAGCCAGACTGATAACGGGGGAAAAAACCCTGGGAATCCATCACCCCGTCCCTGAGGATCCTTCATTAGCTAACCGTAAAGGATTGGGTCACTTTCAAGACCCTTTGCCTCACCCACAAATGCACACAAGGAAACGCGCCTCAATATGTATGCGAGAAAATAAAACACTACTCATCCAGTCGCATTCTCCGATCAACTAACCAAAACCTCCTCCACATCCCCAAGTCCCGCTACAAATCGAAGGGAGAACGAAGATTTGCAGTCCAAGGACCACGGCTTTGGAACGCTCTACCAACGGACATCCGCATGGAAGAAGACCATCGGACCTTCAGGAAAAAACTTAAGACCCACCTCTTCAGAAGGATCAGGACGACACTGAATGGAAAAGCGCCTTGAGGCGATTTAGTTCGCATTTGTAGCGCTATACAAGTTTCTCACTCATAAGTGTAAATCTAGCCTTAATGTCTGCTCTCGGAGCTTGGAATACAAAGCCTGCCAATCAAGGTTTTAAAACCACCCATGTTTGTTTCCTTGTTAATGACTCTTATGTCTAGCAAAGGCAGAGTACTTTTCATAGGGTCCCATGGGTTGACTGTTTTAAGCATAATTAAAAACACATTTTTGCTATTCCAGTAACAGAGGGATAGAGAATACTAAAGAAGGGATTAATACATTATTTATGTAATTTCAGCATATCTAACGTGTGTTAAGTATTTACCCTAACAGGGGGAAATATACTTTTAACAATTTGCAGGTCTGAATGACACACAATATGTACTATTTTAAATGATTGGCAGCAGGAGTCATACTAATCAAATATCCATCATAATCCATCCACTGTACCTGACCCATCTACATGTCTAAGCTAACCCCTCTAACAAAACTGCTGTTAAGAAATTCAGCTCAGGTTAAATTACATAAAACTGGTATTGGCTTTGCTTATCAGCTAACAGTGTATTTCTGTAAAGCAAGCCTCTCAATTCCTTATTCAGTCTATGTTCTAGGAAAAGGGCAGATACTATTCTAGATGTGTATGCCATCTATTTTCATGCTCATTTTGGTTCCAATGGGATGACCACATCATACTATAGCTCTAACTTTTTGATCAAGAGTTTTTGATGCACCACATTTTACCCATAGATGAAATGAAGAACAGTTTAGGCAGCCTCAAGCGTATAAGTGGTGTGCACTTCTGTCTGGAAGCATTGGGGTCCTCGGTTTGAATGCCTTCCATTACATTATCTGTGTGGAGTTTGCATGTTCCCCCTATTCTTGCATGGGTTTCCCTTGCTCTGGCTTTATCCTCCTCTCCAAAGACATGCTGGCAGGTGAACTGGTTTCTGCCTAAAATGCCCGTTATGTGTGCATGTATGTATACATGTGAGATAGGAGCCTAGAATGTAAACTCCTTGGAGGCAGGGACTGATGTGAATGTACAGTATTGTAAAGTACAATATAAAATATTGAAGCTTTATAAATTCCTGTAATAACCAATCTAAACTAAATCCGAAGCCCCCAATTTCTGGAGAAACAGGCTATGAGTTAGGCTACAAAACCTGTCCTGCTCCTCTAAGATAAACAGTGCCACCGGCATCTGCTATGGGAGCCAAACATTTGTGCTTCTAAACACACCGAGCAATGGTGCATCTGAGAGGGGTTGTACAAATAAGGCCCTCTTTAGAAGTCTGTGGAAACCTTTAACATTTATCCTATTATTTACATTGAGGGCTCTTACAAAATACTGTATTTATTGGCATATAACATTCACATTTTTACCCTGAAAATAAAGGGTAAACTGTGCCTGCGTGTTATACGCAGGAGGCTGTGGAAATTTTTTTCCCGAATTTTCCCTCTTAATGTTAGGATGCATGTTATACGCCTGTGCGTGTTATACGCAGATAAATACGGTAAACCGAAAAAAAAAAAAAAAAAAACATTTAAAAAAAATTCTGTTATAAAATTTGGAAAAAAATTAAGTTTCTTCAAAAATTTAAGCCAAAAGGTATACTGCTACATTTCTTTAGTGACAATAACCCAAATGGGTATATATTTAGTCGGTAGGAAAGTTATAGCGTCTACAAACTTTGAGATATATATGTGTGTATATATATATATATATATATATATATATATATATATATATATATATATATATATATGACCCCTTTTTGGAAAGTAGACAGTTCAAGGTATTTCGTAAGAAGCATAAGCATGGCGAGTGTTTAAAGCTGCAATTTGTTTGTCACAATTTTATGGCATATGAAGAGATTAAATAAATGTTTTATTTTAAAAAATTTTACATACTGTCACCAGTGCAGTACAGCGTCATCATACGACTGGTGTGGCGGTGATCAGGGACACTGACTGGTGACACTATGTAAGAAAAAAAAAAAAAAAAAATTAGTAATTTTTTTTAAATTTTTTAAATATTTTGTATTACTTTTTTTTTTTTTTACATACAGTGACCAGAGCAATACAGTGTTACCACAATAACACTCTACTATTCTGGTGAGGTGATCAGAATTTTATTTTTATTTTTTTACACACAATGATTGCTGGAAAATGTCAGGAGCAACACAAGTTAAAACTGATTAGGCACTTCAGCCAGATGTGCCAGATTGAGAACTGCAGCCAGTGAGACCTGGTGTCCGTGTTGCTAGGCAACCCCCCAAGGGTCAATCAAAGTGCGTCACGTGGGCCATGCATGCGCTATCAAGTAGTCTGTTGCCAGGCAACGGGAGGACGCCGGGCCCTCCACAGTCCAAAGCTTTTGTGATTGCTGATGGGGCAGAGCACACAGCCAATGACTGACAGTCACCGGCTCACTGAAGACCGAGAATTGAGCGATCAGTGGCTGAGCGATTCAGTTTTCGGTGCAGAGGCAGCATCGAACGATGTTGCATCCACCTAGATGAATTTGTAAGTTTGTTTTAAAGTCGATTTGTAGTATAAATCTCAAAATTTAGTCTATGAACTGCACCACTGGAGATACCAGGTGGGTGACCTAGGTATTCGAGTTGTCCTATTCCCTAACTAAAAGCAAGTAAAAAGAAAGCTTTAGAATATGATCTTGTAAATGTAAAGATTTGTACATCAAAGAGGAGCTCCAGGCTTCTTCTGTAGCTGCTGACTTTTAATATTAGGGCACTTACCTGTCCAGGAATCCAGCGGCGTCCTCATCCAAGCTGATTTTTTTTATTGGCTATTGGGTGCTGCTGCCACCATCTTGGCTCAGGGAAACCGCCAGTGAAGTCTTGTGACTTCACAGCCAGTTTCCTACTGCGCATGTGCAAAGTGCGCTGTGCTTTGTGAACGAGCCAGGGAAGGAGGGCAGTGAACTGAGACGGAAGTGGGAGCGGGTACCTGTCAAAACCAGGTACCTGCTCCCCCCCAAAAGGTGCCAAATGTGCGCAGGAGGCAGACAAGCTGAGCTCTGCTTTATGCTTTTTCCTGTTCTGCATGTTTTTACCTTGTCGTTTGTTACAGAGTTTAATAGGAATTCATTGCAACAGTATTTCCTAAAAGTTAAGACTGCAATGGATATTTATCAATGATGAACTAGATTAATATCATATGCACGTTCCTACGTACATAAAACACACATATATATATATATATATATATACACATATATATATATATATATATATATATATATATACACACACACACACACACACACACACACACACACACACACACACACACACACACACACACACACACCCCCAACCTCTGAGCCCCTTTCTACAGATTCTAGCAACTTTCTAGGACATATTGCACTCTATAGCGAAAAGAAAAAAGAATATTTGTGCCAAAAATCATTCACTGTGTTAAACTTCAGTGCCATCTCTACAAGCTGCAAGCCTTTCTACGGAAAGTGTACAGTTGTTACTTTAAAGCACAGTCCAGTTTTGGGATACCTGTGTAATATACAATCACTTATTTACAGAAGGTCATGAATTTGGACAGATAAGAGGTGAAAACAGAATGCTTTAAGCAATCTCTCATCTTTGCTGCTTCAGAATCGGACTCAAAGCCCAAAGTAGTCTCTTGCACGTTTATTTCTCGTTTTCCAGACTTCTCATGTTAGCCTAATGATTTAGTGCTCTGCATTACAAGTAATTCACCTGCCTCGGGTGTCCCTGTGGCCTTTTTCTCTAGGGAGGGAGATGTGGAATAGAAAGTTCCACATATGGTGAAGTCAAGCTGCTTGGAGCCTGCACAGTGTCTGCTATGGGGATAGCTGTTCCTGAAAGCCCCAGCTGGTACTTGGAAGAGATTCTACATTACTACACCTCAGTGCCTGCCTGGTTCCCTTCGGAAACCGTTGGCTTCTCATACAACAGACATTTTCGATCTCTTCAACCCTTTTCTCCCGGTTCTGTATCCAACTGAACAGTTGGTCCTCTACTGCTGGATAATCAAATTCTTCCATCTGGCCCTATCCCTGTGGAACTGAAAAGGTGTATGTGTGCACCCGGTCTCCCTCACATACCAAGAGAGGCACTGACACACTGACAAAAAGAATTAAGCAGAAGCAGAGGAGAAAAGGCTGCAGTTTAAAGGCTATTATAAAGCGCATGACTAACATATGCATAAATTAAAACAAAAATCACAAATTCAAACTTTTATTCGGTTATAGCTAGCTACAAACAAAATGAGCAGCGTTTGTAATGATGTGGAAACATTTATCCAAGAATATGCTATATGAAGACAAGAGAACAGTACTAACATTTTTTTCCAATCTTAAATATCTGAGCTGAGAAAAGTAAAACCTAACGAGAAAGATTTATGCGGTTCACACTTGGCAAAAATACCAGAGAAATACAGATGGCAAATTAACCATAAAAATGTATCATGCAACACTGCAGATTTGAATAGATGAAAAAACAAAATTACTTAACGCTGTACAGTATCAAACAAAATATAACAAGAAAAAGGTCACGACGAGCACTTCTAGAATAATTTCAAGCAAAAAAAAAACAAAAATAGAAACAAAAAAAAGATGTATATAGAATTTAGGTTAAGGTAGTCTGTTAATTTCTACACATCTCTGTCACCTAGCCAGCGACCTTGAGATAAGTAGACGGGCAATTCGTAGTATCTCCTCTGAGCATATTAATTACAGAGCTGCAATTCCCAGTATTTGCAGGGGCTTACGGATGCAAAATTATACATTCTGATGGTGGAAGTCTGAAAGGTTATGTTTTTCTTTTAACCCATCTTGCAGTGAACGCTACTTCTGAAAATCTGATGGTGGGCATTTGTGAAAAATAATTAGATGCATCATTTATCAAACAATAGTGAACAATCGCCTCCACACTTAAACAGTCAGAATCTTTTTTGTTTGTTTTTATTGTTATTACCAAGTAGCCCTAAACACAGCTTACTGGAAAGCCTGAAGGACATCACAGTGAATATTTTATTGCACATCCAGAGTAGTGAGAGCTCAAAGACCTGCATAGGGCTCCTCTAGAAGTGAAGAGAAATGCAGTGTACGATGCAACAAAGGCAAGTCATGTTAATGGTTCTTAAAGTGACACTAAAGGTTTAGGTTTTTTTTTTTCTTTAAATAACAAACATGTTGTTATACTTACCTCCACTGTGCAGTTCGTTTTGCACAGAGTTGCCCCGAACATCCTCTTCTGGGGTCCCTCGGCGGCTCCTCCCCACATTAGATAACCCCATCTGGGACGCGCTGAGTAGGTGAACTGGGTCAGGTAAGTATAACGGGGGGGGGGGGGGGGGCTGGGGAGCCTGGGATTGCCAGGTGTTTTTTCACCTAATGCATAGGATGCATTAAGGTGAAAAAACACGAACCTTTACAACCCCTTTAAAGTAATTGTAAGCCAGCGTTTTTTTTTGTTTTTGTTTCTTTTTAAATAAACATATCATACTTGCCTCCACTGTGCAGTTCGTTTTGCACAGAGTGGCCCCAATCGTCCTCTTCTAGGGTCCCTCTGCGGTGCTTTACCTTCATTTTTGCTGCGCTTTTCGGCAGATAGCGGGAGGCTTTTAACCCCCGCTAGCGGCCGAAAAAGGGTTAAAAGTGTCCACAACGCGCCGCTACATTGATTTCAATGGGCAGGAGCGCATTAGGAGCAGTGAGTTCACCGCTCCTAATGCGCTCCAAAGAACCTGCTGGCAGGACTTTCCGATGCCCTGCCAGCGCACCGCTCCAGTGTGAAAGCCCTCTGGCTTTCACACTGGAGTGACTGGAGCCACTGTTTCCGGGCGCTTTGCAGGTGCTATTTTTAGCGCTATGGCGCCTGCAAACTTCAGTGTGAAAGGGGTCTTAACTGCTTGATGGGCTCATTTTGGGCCTGGCTGGTTCTCATGTATGGGTTTTGGCGGCCCACATATGCGCAGGCACAGCGCCCATTCGTTTGAATGGAGTGCCATGCCTGAGTTTCCTGCAAAAAAAGGCGCATGCATCATTCAATAGGCTGCGCACACGGCACACCTATGCCCATCAAGCAGTGAAATACAGCACTGTCTGTCAATTCTGCTTTTGCACCATGTGACTTACCTGCAGTTCCTGCACTGGCAAACTTGCTGCATTTTTTTATATTTAGGCCACGCTTTTAAAAACGCAGTGCGTTTGTGTGTGCAGGAACTGCAGGAAAGTCGCATGCTGCAAAAGCAGAATGGATTTCAAGGCCACTGCATTTTTAAAATGCTGCATGCACCTTTTTTTCTGCAGGAATCGCAGGCATGGCAGCCCATTCAAATTAATGGGCTGCTGTGCCTGCGCAAATGTGGGCCGCCAAAACACATACATGTGAATGTGTGATGTGACAATGGCTGCAATGTAATGTGGGCGCTGTGATGTGATAAGGGGCACTGTGATGTGTAAAGTGGCACTATAATGTGGAAATGTCTGCAATGTAATGGGGCGCTGTGATGTGATAAGGGGCACGGTGATGTGTAAAGGGGCACTATAATGTGGAAATGTCTGCAATGTAATGGGGCGCTGTGATGTGAAGAGGCTGAAATGTAATGGAGTGCTGTGACATGAAAGGGAACTGAAGACACTGTGGAACTGCTGTGAAGGGGGTCTGCAAAGTTTTTTTCTTTTTAGATAATTCAATGTGTGTGTGTGTCTGTTTTTTGAGATGTTGGCGTGAAGAGCAAAATTGCATGGGGGGGCCCAAAAAAGTTTTTGCCCAGGGCCCAAACTATATTAAAGCAGGCCCGGTTATAAAGATTTCCCCTCACTTCTTCTCCTGAGGACAACCTTTTTACCAGACAAAGGGAAGGAATCTCTCCAAGGCTGGCCATATATGTCTTATTTTTTTGATTAACCAGAGGCCTGATAAAAAAAAAAAAAAAAAAGAACAGATTCCCCCATCCACACATGCAAGGTCAATGATCCTCCCTGGTGTGTCATCGTAGTCAGAGGTCTGCTCTTCTGTCAGAATACAGCGATCAGCGGCTGTAGCCGGTTGCTCTACAAAAGTTTTTCAACAGTCCCGTTAGATTATTTCTATTTATGGTTACATCGCATTAATGACAGTGCATTCATGGGGGTGGCTAAGATGTTTTTAAAAAGTGGCTGTACAATCTCATTGGTGTTATCTGCATGCAGTAATTTGAGTAATTTGCTACATTCTTTCACAAATATTAAATTTTTTATGATGGCCATGGGTGAGAGAATATGCCACGATATAGACTAAAGCTTAAAGCTGAACTTCACCCAAAAGGGGAATTCCACCTTGGGGGGGAGGAGGGAGCAGGTATCTGGTTTTGACAGGTACCCGCTCCCAATTCCGGTCAGATTTCAGCGGTAAACGGTGCAGAAGTTCGGCCCCCTCCTCCTTCCCCCCACAGCCTTCTCGGACACATCACAGGCCTCAGAAGACTGCAGGACCACAAAGCACAGCGCGGCTCATGCATGTGCAGAAGGAAACCAGTAGGCTTCACTGACAGTTTCCCTTACATAAGATGCCGGCGGCTGCACAAGAAGCGGATTGAACAATAGGCTCAGGTGAGGACATTGCTGGATCCCCAGACAGGCAAGTGTCCTTATAGTAAAAGTCAGCAGCAGTACAGCTGCAGACTCAAAAATCTTTATGGGGAGACTGGAGCTCCTCTTTAAAAGAACTTTGTTCATGTATCCTTTCATTGTCTCTTGTGTTAAAATTAAAATGGAGAGAAAGAGATAAACATACCAGTAAATAGAAGCACTTGCTGTATTTGTTAAACTAAGAAAATATGTTTTTGAATATTTGAAAGTGATAAGTGACAAAAATAGAAAAAGTGTGCAGCAAATATTGCAAACATTTATCCCAATAGCAAGCTGCGGTTTTACTTTTTAACAAAAAAAGCTCAATAGCAACATCCGTCTTTTGTAACAAAAACCCGCTCTTGTATAAATATATGCAAATCTTTCATGCCGGAATCAATTAGTTTTATTCATTAGGCATTTTATTATAGTAATAAGGTACGATTTGCCAGTAGTTCAATCAGAACATGGGTTTAAAAATTATTTTAATGGATTGACTGTACAAACATCCATTTTGAAAATGCAGCTTTTATTTCTGGCACTACTAATAGCAATACCAACACATATGTAGCGGGGTCCTCAATTTAGAGGTAGTGTTTGAGTGGTAGTTATACTCAAACACCTAAATTGTTAGGACATTATCAACCATTTTTGTCTGCACGAAGAGTATCGGTGTACTGTTCCCTGTGGCCTGCAGGTGGCGATGCCATAGTGGGCCAGGGTTGAACTGCTGATACAGTGCTGTGCCTTGTGTGTCCCCCTCTCGGCAACTATACAGTTGGAGTGGTCGGCCTGCTGTGTATGCTGGGAGAGGATATAAAAGGGGCAGACGCTGCCTGTTCGGGAGTTTTCGTTTGTTGGTCGCCGGGAGTCCTACTCCCAGGGAGTGTGTGTTCCTGTCCGCCCTGGGCACCTTTGACCCAGGAGCGGAGGTCGGTGAATCAGTCCCAGGCACCTTTAGTCCAGGGGCTGCAACTAAAGGCCTTGGGCCCAGCATCTTCGGCTGGGGCCCATCAAGGATCGAGGAATCTCAGGGTGCCGCCTTGCGAGGGGACCCGTATCTTAGACGAGGAGCCTGGGGGAGGACCGTTCCGAGGGACTGGTGAGAAGTCACAGTGAAGAAAGGGGCCCAGTAACTCTATGGAGGGATGTTTTCTCCTTACAAAGAAGCCAAGCTTTAAAGAAACCAAGTTCACCAGGTCTGTGGCAGAGACCAAGTTCACCAGGTCTGTGGCAGAGACCCGTATGCCAGTTTGAATAGTGATTGAGTGAACAGTTTGAGTACCTTTTTGGCTGCTAGTCCCTATCTAGGGAGACTATCCAAATGGACTAAGTCTGCTTGAGAAGCCGAGCAGTGAAGTATTACGTTTGTGCCTGGACCTCTCCCACATCTTATGCTGTCCTGTTCTTTCTCCAACCTTTTCTATCAGAGACTGTTGTTTAAAAGAAATAAACTCTACGTTGGAGTTACAGCTGGTGTGGACATTGAAGTCATTGGGGTAATAGAGACTTGTCTTTATTAGCTATAGAGATAAGAACCATTCGGTGGGAGTATCTGGCTGCGGAGACCCATCACAACAACGCTCAACCTCCTAACACAGGAGGGTACGGGCATAGAGAGCTGGGTGTGCCCTTTCCTCCTGCGAGGAGCCAAAAGACAAGGAGGAGAGGGTGGTAAGCGCTATACATATATAAGTCAATGTTTCATGCACTTCATCCTTTTTACCAGCTGCATGACCAATGGTAAACATCAGACAGACATTGGTGCTTAAACACTGTGAAGACCGTAGAAATCTAGAGGGTACAGAGCTCAACTGGTTCAAATCCTTCTTTGACAGGGAGATTACAAAGGTCACAGAAGGAATACACTCATCCTTCTAACTTCCATTACACTATGGGGTGTCACAGGGCTCAATTCTCTCAGAAACATTATTTACAATATACATGATCCCACTGAGAACGATCATCCAATACCATGGTCTTAGCCATGCCTTGCTGTTCAGGTGACGCATAACTCTACCTGTTTTTCAGTCCAGACACTGGTGGCAATGTGACCAAGATCAACAGGTTTCTTACCGACATAAAAGAGTAGAACTGTAAATGGCTGAAAGTGAACTCAACAAGATAGAAATGATTGGAAGCAAACACTGCCAGCTGGTTTCAACATTGAGAATACAACTATTACATTCTCAGACTGTGTGTGTAGCCTGGGCATGATCCTAGACCTGCCTTTCTCAACCAGTGTTCCACAGCACACTGGTGTGCCGTCAGAGGTCCTCAGGTGTGCCGCGGGATCAAGGAAGAGAAGGGAGAGAAGGGCTGTCAGATGAGCCTGATCTCCCAATCCCCTACCGAACTGTACATTGGCACTAAAAAGCTCAGTCAGCCTGAAAAGTGAAAGTAAAGTGCAAGGGAATGTGCTGTGCTTTCTGCTTTTACCCTACAGCGCAGTACCCGGCTGAATGAGGAAACTGAAATGGTACTGTGCTAGATTCATTTTAAAAGGGCTTTATACATTTACTATTTGTGTGTGTGTACATGTGAGTGTGTGCGTGTGTGTGTGCATGTGTGCGTGTGTGTGTGTGTGTGTGTGTGTGTGTATATATATATATATATATATATATATATGTTACTTTTAATCCTGACCCCCCCCCCCTATTCCTGTACCATCAGAACTGCTGCTCCTCTGAAAAGCAATTCATGCACAGATCTCTTTTCAGAGGCATTTGACAGGCGGTAAAGAGGCAATATTGCTGTCTCCTCACCAGCTGTTTTAAGCCCATAAATGCAGCCTCACCACACCGCAACCATGCAATGCACACAGTTGCAGGGTAGTTGCAGTACGGCCCCATTCACCCCGGGTATACCTCCAGCTACAGCCACAGCATGTGTACAACCCACAGCTGCTTCCTCTGCAGATAAAGGGGAGAAGTTGGGGGTGGTAAAAACAGCTCAACCATGTGGTTTTACCGCCCCTCCAACCTGACATGTGAACAAGCCCTTGATTCACATCTGTGTGGCTGCGTGCTGCATGTAGGGCAGCCCATTCATTTCAATGGGCTTCCCTAAAGAAATGTTAGGAAAGAAGTTCCCGTCCTCTTTTTTTAAATTGCGCCACACAAAAAGCACCCGGTTTCCAATATGCGGGGTACCATTAGGAATTAATGGCACCCCTAAGGAGCAGGGCATTCGTCTGTGTGTCAGGAACAAGCACGATTTTGTGCGCGTTCCGCGACACACAGTAACGTGAACCAAGCCTTGGACTGGGGGGCCTCAAGACTTAAAATACTTTTCAAGGGCGCCCCGACTGGAAAAAGGTTGAGAAACACTGTCCTAGACATTGACCCATCGGTTAAACAACAGGTATCCACTGTCATCAGGTCATCTTTCCACCATTCGCCATCTCAGAAATATCACAAGTCAAACCTCTGATCCAGCAATGGATATGCGGTAATTAGCCCATGCTTTTGTTTCATACAAATGGATTACTGCAACTCCCTCCACTATGGTCTTTTTGAGAAAGAATTATATTGTTTGCAGCTGGTACAGAATGCAACAGCCAGACTACTTACCTACTAACCCCATCACTGCCACATCACCTCAAATCTTAATTTCCTACACTGGCTTCCAATTAAATGGAGGATATACTTCATAAATCGGCTGACTCACTTACTACCTGGGCCTTGCCTGACAGAATGTCTGGTTACCCATGCTCCCCAGAAGAAAAGAAAACTGTTACATGTCCAGAGTCATCCTAAGATCTTTTGGATCTGTCAATCAAGACCCACAATATGGAACTCATTCCCCCCATTGTCCCTCCCACTTGATGTTTTTAAAAGCAGATTAAAAATATACAGGTGCCCGGTACCTTTAGCTTCTCTCATATGAATCTAGAAGAACAGACTTGCGTCTATAAAGCATGTGGAAAAGCCACAGCACCTCAGCCTTTAGGCCAGAGGTGGACACGTGAATACATCATTTAAAAGTCAGTCTGTCCAATCCAGGAGCCAGCAAGATTTATTTTTCAAGTCAGTTCCATTGACCAAAACAAGAGACAACATCAAAAATGAGGGGCTAGTTGTCATTTTCAAGGAGCATTGTTTACTCCTGTGATTTGTCCAGGCTGATCATTTTAAAGCCAAGCTTTAGGCAGATAAAAAAGAAAGACAAATTGAAGCAGTCATTTATTCATTATTATGTAATAAAATTTATTTTTTGCATGCAAGCACTGTACGTTTTACAGAATTTAACCTGATGTCAGCCAGAACTAGCCTAAGCTCCAAGAAGTGGGTTGAATGATGCTGGCCATCAGACAGAGGACATCTGGCAGCAAATAAAATACAATGTAGGGGAAATCTTTGGATAGAAGGTGAGTTTTGTGGCAATAGCTGGTTTGGGTATTTTATCTTTTAAGGCAGAATTTGTTTTAATAAATAGGAACCCAGGAGATTTGCCATAATGTTACATAGTTAGTCTGGCTGAAAAAAAGACACAAGTCCATCTAGTTCAACCAATAGAAGGAAACATGTGCTGGTATGCATCACATAATAGCACCTGTTTAACAATGCTCTCCAGTGCTGTCCTGTCAGTGCTCCTACTGGCCAGTGGTGCCGACATCTTCTCCCAGTCTTCCTTCCGGGTTAAATTTTTGGCTGCAATGACATCACTCCTGTGCTGGTGCATAGGAGTCACATCATCACAGCACAGCACAGCATTGCCCTAAATGTCTTTTCCCTAACCTAAAAAGCCTTCTGAGAAACTCAGACAGCAAATAACAGAAAGGGCAATGGCAAAAACACTTAGAAAACGAGGGAGTAGCACTTATCATATCTCCACCCCCCAAAACCAGAGAGGACAATTGCATTTAGCCATTCTACAGCTAAGAGGTATTACTGGGGAGGGGCCACAGAAACGACTAGTCCAGTCCTTCCATGCTCTGTGCATTTCTACATTTGTGCATTGTAAATCAATGGTATCTTGAAGGACAAACTACAGTGAAGCTGCTGAATATTACATAAACTGAGGCATAGGTCATACTAAAACTTCTAAAATGGCTAAAGATTATTTACTGCTCTAACAACACTACAAGGCCTCACAAGAATAAACAGAGAATTTCATTAATTTGACTCCTATGCAATTTTAAATCTCCCATTCTGTGTAAGCACTGTTAGTGAACAGCCCCATTACAGCTTAATGGACGTTGTTAATTCCTAAAGAGTCTTAATTTCCGATTTTTAATCACCCCTTAACTATTCAATTAAATTTCAATAAAATGTTAAGTACTTACACTAGCCTAGTCATTTTTCGTTGTAGAATAGTTGTAGCATTAAAACCGATAAGGAATATTGGAAAAGTGAGGAGGTTAATAAAATTAAATCATATTCTATATTGCAAAAAAACAAAACTATCAAGCAAGCATAGCAAACACTGAAATTATACATCATTCTTTAGCACATACCTTTCCCTGTGTTCTGATGCCAGAGATCTTTATTGCAATGACTCCACATCTAAATCAAAAACCTAGAGAACACTTGGATATGGATCAGGTCACTAACAGACAAAAGTAAAATGTTTTCACCATGTCAGTCGGTGTCAGAATGAACGGAAGTGTAATACAATGCAGTTACTGTATGTTGAACATTTTGCTCTAATGTCTGAACCCAAAGCAGAGTCAGCTCTGACTCTGTAGAGCTCCTGGTCATATTTCCACAAATTCGTCAGATTTCTTTTTAAAAAGGTGCTAAAGTGCTGATTTTTGGACTACTAAAAAAATGTCAGCATCTTCCACATCATCTCAGTTTGCTATAAAGTAATAATGCGCATCTTCCATTACAAAGGCATATTTTTGCTACTTTATTTTCCAGTAAAATAAATAACATTTAAACAAAGTAACAAATTAATATTGACAAATCCACCCTGTCACTGTTATGGATATGTTTCTTTAAATGCAACTCTATGGTGCATCTCTGTTGTACTTCTGTTGTACTTCTTCCTGTGTTGTGTTTCCTGTTCCTGCTGGGTCTTTCAGTAAACATGGCTTATGTACAGTAATGGTTTGTGCTGTCTCTCTACATATATCACGACAAACATGGCGTCAGAAGATTTGGATCCATGCTCTTTCTACACATTTGATGCCGAGAGCCTGCCAGTCTTGATGTGAGTGTTCTTGGAACTGATTGTGCCTCCTGACAATTGCAGTCCTGTCCTGGATGTTGAGTATTTGCAGCAAGGAAAACAGAATCATGGCAGCGAACAGTATTCCACTACCTGAGGCAATGAGGGTGAGTGGAGATGTCAGCAGTAACTGGGACAATTTCAGGGCTGAGTTTGAGGACCACTCCCTAGCCACAGGGTTAAATGAGAAGCCTGCAGCAGTGCAAGCAGCCACACTGAGGAGGGTGTTGGGCAGTGAATGCCTCCATGTTTACAAGCATAATCTGAACCTCACAGAGGAGCAAAAGAGCGACACCAAAACCATCATGGATGCATTAGAAGCTTTCTTGAGACCCTCTAAAAATGTCATCTATGAAAGACTTATATTTGGCTGCTGTAAGCAAGAAGACTGTGAATCAATAGATAGGTTTGTCACACGGCTAAGAGAAAAAGCTGCAAGCTGTGAGTATGGCTCTGAGAGACTAACATATTTGTGATAAAATAGTTTTGGGTATCACCAGTGAAAGCACACACCGCCACCTATTGAGGAAACATGATTTAGATCTACAAACAGCAACTGAGATATGTCGCACTGCAGAACTTACTGACAAACATATGAAAGCTATGGAGCAGGATAAACTGATTGACAATATCAATGCAGCCTCTAAACAACAGCAAAGCTTCAAAAACCACCAGCATAAGTCACCTACACAACTCACCTGGGAGGAAGCCTGCCTCATGCAAGTATTGCGGCAATGTGCATGTACGAGAGAAAGAAAAGTGTCCGGCATATGGGAAAATCTGTACTGCATGTGATAAACCAAATCACTTTGCAAGAGTGTGTCTCTCTAGTAAAATGGAAGCAAGGAAGCTGCACACAATTGAGCAAATGTCAGATCCGGAGGATGCACATCTGCTTAGCACTGATATGGTTTACTCCTCAGAATGCATTGGTGCTGTAAACACAAGGGGCAAAAAATGGTTTGTAAACCTCAGATTAAACAATATAATCCAACCCTGCCAGCTGGACTCGGGTGCAACGTGTGATGTCATGAGTATAAAGGACAAAATGAAACTGGCACCCAGTGCACCCCTTCAGCCTAGTAGCACCAAACTAAAGTTGTATTCAGGGGAACTAATGTAATCATTGGGGCTATGCCAAACAGAATGCAGCATACGTGATTGTATACACAAACTGAACTTTGAGATTGTTGATGCCGATCAGAAACCGCTATTATCAGGTTCAACATGTGAGCGCCTTGGGCTGATGCTGTTCACCATTCCTGCTGAACTACATAATGTTGATAACAGCCTGCAAAATCTCTGACTAGGCCACTGACAAAACAGCAAATTCTTCACACCTACAGTGATGTGTTTGAGGGCCCGATAGTCTCTGTTCCAGGAGAGGTTCATTTTGAACTTGATCTTACCATTCAACTTGTACAATGTGCCCCATGCAATGTGCCTATCGCCATTAA
Organism: Rana muscosa; assembly: GCA_029206835.1. NCBI lineage: Eukaryota > Metazoa > Chordata > Amphibia > Anura > Ranidae > Rana > Rana muscosa. The sequence goes on along the minus strand of CM055122.1, from coordinate 991,596,191 downwards.
GCCACAGGTTAAAGCTCAACTAGATAAATCTGAAGCTGAAGGACATCTAACTTCAGTAACAGAGCCTACAGATTGGATCAGTAACATGGTTGTTATCAGAAAGCCAGAGAAGATCAGAATATGCATTGATCCCAAGTTTCTGAATATGGCCCTGAAACAGTCACACTACTTAATGCCAACACTCGATGATAATACAGATGAGGAGGCTGAGCAAGACCATGATTAAAAGTTAATAGCGCTACTGGATCGTTGTGGGCAGGTGATACTGAGGCTTAGTGTGAAGAAATTGCAGTTCAAGGTAAAAGAAATCAGTTTCCATGGACATATCCTGTCTTCACAAGGCTTAAAAGCTGACCCGGATAAGATTAAAGCCATTGTGGACATGCCACAGCCTGCTCATGCCAAAGCGGTACAGAGATTTATTGGCTTTGTTACATACCTAGCGAAATTCCTGCCACACTTATCTGAGGTGTGTGAGCCACTAAGGCGACTTCTGGACAAAGATGCAGTTTGGCACTGGCTTCCCAAGCATGACCGGGCAGTAGAGGATATAAAACGCTTGGCCACCTCTACCCCAGTGTTGAAATACTATGATGTCACAAAGCCTGTTACGATACAAAGTGACTCCAGTAAAAATGGTCTAGGTTGTTGCCTTTTGCCGAAAGGTCAGCCAGTTGCATATGCATCCAGGGCGCTTTCATCAGCTGAGCAAAATTATGCTCAAATTGAGAAGGAATGTTTAACCACTTGACCACTGGGCACTTAAACCCCCTTAATAACCAGACCAATTTTCAGCTTTCGGTGCTCTCACATTTTGAATGACAATTACTCAGTCATACAACACTGTACCCATATGAAATTTTTGTCCTTTTTTTCACACAAATAGAGCTTTCTTTTGGTGGTATTTAATCACTGTTGGGTTTTTTATTTTTTGCGCTATAAGAGAAAAAAGACTGAAAATTTTGTAAAAAAATGATTTTTTTTTCGTTTCTGTTATAAAATTTTGCAAATTACTATTTTTTCTTCATAAATTTTGGCCAAAATTTATACTGCTACATATCTTTGGTAAAAATAAGTACAAATTGGTGTATATTATTTGGTCTTTGTGAAAGTTATAGAGTCCACAAGCTATGGTGCCAATATCTGAAAATTGATCACACCTGAAGTACTGACGGCCTATCTCAATTCTTGAGACCCTAACATGCCAGAAAAGTACAAATACCCCCCAAATGACCCCTTTTTGGAAAGAAGACATTCCAAGGTATTCAGAAAGAGGCATTGTGAGTTTTTTGAAGTTGTCATTTTTTCCCACAATTCTTTGCAAAATCAAGATTTTTTTTTTCTCTTTTTTTTTTCACAAAATTGTCATATTAGCAGGTTATTTCTCACACACAGCATATGCATTCCACAAATTACACCCCAAAACACATTCTGCTATTACTCCCGAGTATGGCGATACCACATGTGTGAGACTTTTACACAGCGTGGCCACATACAGAGGCCCAACATGCAGGGAGCACCTTCAGGCGTTCTGGAGCACCCAGGCCAATTCTGACATTTCTCTCCTACATGTAAAAATCATCATTTATTTGCTAGAAAATTACATAGAACCCCAAAACATTATATATGTTTTTTTAGCAAAGACCTTAGAGAATATAATGGTGGTTGTTGCAACTTTTTATCTCGCACGATATTTGCGCAGCAATTTTTTTAACGCGTTTTTTACGGAAAAAAAATGTTTTGTGCTTAAAAAAAAAAAAAACAGTAAAGTTAGCCCAATGTTTTTGCATAATGTGAAAGATGAAGTTACGCCGAGTAAATAGATACCTAACATGTCGCCCTTAAAAATTGCACACACTCGTGGAATGGCGCCAAACTTCGCTACTTAAAAAATCCCCATAGGCGACGCTTTAAATATTTTTACTGGTTACATGTTTTGAGTTACAGAGGAGGTCTAGGGCCAAAATGATTGCTCTCGCTCTAACGTTCGCAGAGATACCTCACATGTGTGGTTTGAAAACCGTTTTCATATGTGGGCGGGACTTACGTATGCGTTCGCTTCTGTATGCGAGCTCACGGGGACAGGGGCGCTTAAAAAAAAAAAAAAAAATGTTATTCTTCATTTTACTTTATTTATTTTAGTTTGACATGTTTTTCCGCCCTAAACATTTTTTTGATCACTTTTATACCTATTACAAGGAACGTAAACATCCCTTGTAATAGGAATATGGCATGACAGGTCCTCTTTACAGTGAGATATCAGGGGGGGGGGTGTCAATAAGACCCCACATCTCACCTCTAGGCTGGGAAGCCTGAAAAAAAAAAAAAAAAAAACAACAATCCTGGCTTTGATCGTAGCGGTGAGTCGGTAGAAGCACCGGAGGGCGGCGGGGGGGGGGGGGGGACATCCCCTCTTGCCTCCCGTAAGAATGATCAAGCGGCGGAACAGCCGCTATGATTGTTCTTATGGTGTAGGGAATCGCCGGCTGAAAAAGCCGATATCTGAATGATGCCTGTAGCTGCAGGCATCATTCAGATATCCCCGCACAAAGTCAAGGACGTCATATGACGGCCGGAGGGTGGGAAGTGGTTATTGCAGAGTATTGCCGGGCATTGCGGAGTATTGCCGGGCATTGCGGAGTATTGCCGGGCATTGCGGAGTATTGCCGGGCATTGCGGAGTATTGCCGGGCATTGCGGAGTATTGCCGGGCATTGCGGAGTATTGCCGGGCATTGCGGAGTATTGCAGGGCATTGCGGAGTATTGCGGTGTATGGCAGGGTATTGCGGTGTATGGCAGGGTATTGCACGGGTATTGCACAGGGTATTGTGGAGGGTATTGCACAGGGTATTGTGGAGGGTATTGCAGAGTATTGTGGAGGGTATTGCAGAGTATTGTGGAGGGTATTGCAGAGTATTGTGGAGGGTATTGCAGAGTATTGTGCAGGGTATTGCAGAGTATTGTGCAGGGTATTGCAGAGTATTGTGCAGGGTATTGCAGAGTATTGTGCAGGGTATTGCAGAGTATTGCGCAGGGTATTGCAGAGTATTTTGCAGGGTATTGCAGAGTATTTTGCAGGGTATTGCAGAGTATTGTGCAGGGTATTGCAGAGTATTGTGCAGGGTATTGCAGAGTATTGTGCAGGGTATTGCAGAGTATTGTGCAGGGTATTGCAGAGTATTGTGCAGGGTATTGCAGAGTATTGCACCAGGGTATTGCAGAGTATTGCACCAGGGTATTGCAGAGTATTGCACCAGGGTATTGCAGAGTATTGCACCAGGGTATTGCAGAGTATTGCACCAGGGTATTGCAGAGTATTGCACCAGGGTATTGCAGAGTATTTCGCAGGGTATTGCAGAGTATTTCGCAGGGTATTGCAGAGTATTTCGCAGGGTATTGCAGAGTATTTCGCAGGGTATTGCAGAGTATTGCACCAGGGTATTGCAGAGTATTGCACCAGGGTATTGCAGAGTATTGGCAGGGTATTTTGCAGAGTATTGGCAGGGTGTATTGCAGAGTATTGGCAGGGTATAGCACAGGGATGGCTGAGCAGGGATGGATGGATGGATCTGTGACTGCAATTGTCACAGATCCAGCCCACAGTGCTGCTGCTGCCATCCGCTCCCTCCCCCTCCCCTCTCACACTGTACCGATCGGTACAGAGAGGGGAGGGAGGAACCGGCGTCATCAAATGACGCCGGTCTGTTTACAAGTGATTGCTCCGTCATTTGACGGAGCGATCACGTGGTAAACGGCCGCTATCAGCGGCGATTTACCGCGATTCGTGATCCGCCGGGTCCTCTGGACCCGGCGGTCACGGAGTTTCCCGTGTGCGCGCCCCAGGGGGCGCGCGGGAGCGCGATTCTGGGAGGACGTTATATAACGTCCTCCCAGAGTTAAGCAACCACCCTGCCGCCGTTATTTGTCGGCAGGTGGTTGTTAAGTGGTTAAGCATTGTATTTGCTTGCCAGCATTTCCATCATTAGTTTTATGGACGGGATTCAATTACAGCTGAAACTGATCAAACGTTTAATAGCCATATTCAAAAAGCCCCTTTTGTGTGCTCCCAAGCGTTTGCAGAGCATGATGCTTACATTGCAGCATTACAACCTCAATGTTATCTACAAGCCAGGATGTGAAATGTATATCAGCGATACCCTGAGCAGAGCTACGTCAGATAATGTAGCACCTGGAGGTGAGCATGAGCATCGTACAATTTGTCTGCTGGAACAGGAACCAAATTTCTTTGCCAATATCAATCAAGCGGACTATCTTAATGTCACAGATCAGCGACTACATCAACTCATACAGCAACACTGACAGTGATGCAACTTTACAAGCTTTGAAGTCTATTGTTTTGAGTGGGTGGCCAGATGAAAAAGAGGCAGTACCTGAAATTGTAAGGGAATACTGGTCCTTTAGAGATGAGATCAGCATACAAAATGAGAGCAGAGATGTTATTACGCATACACTCCAGCCATATTGGTGGTGAAGCATGCTACAGACAAGCTCGTGATACTCTTTACTGGCCCAACATGCATGGGAAAGCAAAGACTTTGTCAGGAATTGTCCTACCTGCAATGAATATGCCCATTTGCAACAAAAAGAAACCATAATGTCCCATCTACACATCCGTGGCAGATTATCAGTATGGACTTATTCAACTACGCAGGCAAGGAATACCGGCTATAAGTCGATCATTATTCAGACTTCTGGGAAATAAGCCTTCTTCCCGACTTATCCACTGAAGCTACAATTAGGTGCAAGGCTCAGTTTGCACGTCATGGCCAACCAGATACAGTGATCTCCGACAATGGCCCTCAGTTTGCAAGCCTACAATTCAGAAAATTTGCCACTGAATGGGAGTTTGAGCCTGTTACTTCCTCACCACGTCATCCACAGGCTAATGGCAAAGCTGAATCGGCTGTAAAGATTGTTAAAAATGTATGCAAGAAAGCACAAAGTGATGGTAAAGACCAATGGAAGGCCATTTTACATTGGATAAACACTCCAACTGAAGGCATAGATAGTAGCCCGGCACAAAGACTGATGTCAAGGAGATTAAAGACCTCCTTACCAGTAGCAAATAGGCTGCTTGAACCTTCTGTCATACAAGGTGTTCCAGAAAAGTTAAGGATTAAGAGAGAAGTGTCAAAGGCACGATATGACACATCGGCCAGAGATTTGCCAGAATTAAATATTGGATTACGAATCCGTATTAAACCATTACCTGGAGATCGAACAGGCTGTTGGAGAATAGGTACTTGTCTGCAAAAGGTTGCACCACGCGCCTATCTTGTGGACGTTGAAGGAACTCTATCGCCGCGTTCGAGTGGATTTGAGAGTGGTAGAGCAGCCTGAATCTCAGTATCCCTTTGATAGATCAGATTCACCCAGTATCACAAGGACATACTCACCCATTGACAGTGAGGCATGTACAGACGGAATGCCTCATACCAACGGAAATTACAGTTCTGGACAAACAAGTATACCAGACAGCTGTCAAGTGCAGAGCATGCCAGTACGTGATGAGAGGAGCCCAGTAACTTCAGAGAGGGCTAAAGGAATCCTTGCACAAGGGCCAGTCTTCACCCGTAGTGGTAGATGTTCAAAACCACCTATGAGACTTAACCTGTAGAATGTGTTATTGCTGTGTCTCTTTTGAATTTCACAATGTTCATTTATTAACACTAAAAGGGGGAGATGTTATGGATGATATGTTTCTTTAAATGCAACTCTGTGGTGCATTTCTGTTGTACTTATTCCTGTGTTGTGTTTCTTGTTCCTGCTGGGTCTTTCAGTAAACATGGCTAATGTACAGTAATGGCTTGTGCTGTCTCTCTACATATATCACGACAGTCACCTGGCATATAGTGTACTAGTGCAAGTTCACTGGACCCCTTACTAATATACTTTTGACTCCTTTGCTCTTCCCCTAATGCACTGACCTCCAGTACATAATTGTGCAGAATCCACTGGGAAGCCTGCTTTAACTTAAAGTGACATTAAATGCTCATTTTTTCTTTTAACAAACATGTCATACTTACCCATGCTGTGCAGTGGGTTTGCACAAAGCAGCCCTGAGCCTTCTCTTTTCGGGTCCACTGCTGGTGCTCATGGCTCCTCCTCTTCAGCTTGCTCTGGGGACACTGGTGCATGCTTGCTCCCGAGCCCCACTCTATATGTCCATAAGATCTGTCACACAGAGCTGCAGCTCGGGCCTGCTCCCTGCTCATTATATCACTGGCTGTGATTGACAGTATGGGAGCCAATGGGTCCCACTGCTGTCTCAGCCAATGAGGAATTAGAGACCCGGGAGAAGCTCAGCTGTTGTGCACATCGCTGGATTGAGATAGGGCTCAGATAAGTATTGGGGGAGGCGTGCTGTACACAGAAGGTTTTTTACCTTCATGCATAGAATGCATGAAGGTATAAAATGTTGAGCCTTTAAAGCCACTTTAAGAGCAGAGGTGCACAATTACACACCCTTAGTGATGTAAAATACATATAAAGGTACTATAGCTCATTATTAGGTGCTGCCTCTACTGGATCCCAGTGGGTAGGCTTCCCATAAAGATTGTATCTGTGGTTCAGAAAAGGAGTCCATAAGACTCCTTAATTGGTTCACAAAGCAGACCAGTTTACCTTGTAGAGTGATTCAGCCATTCATGGTGACCACCCACGCACCATGGATCTGCCATATTAACTAGACATCAATTTAACATTTATGTTATAGCTAAAAATGTAATATATTAAACAGTCTTTACCCAGACATCTGTCCTTGAAAATATGCATAGACACCATAGCAAGGACAGCAGCCATTTTGCTTAAGGTTTTAAAGGGAAAAAACATTATGTATGCAGCAGAAATTGGTCACCAATTTCTGCTGCATACATAATGTATAAAAATATACTGTATATGATGGTTTACGCCAGAAATTTACTTACTGGATATGTTGCCTCTTCAGTTCAGCACTATACAGAAAGGAGGCCCCTACAGAGCAGCATACAGATAGGACTATATACAGACTTCAGACAAAAATAGGACTGTATACAGACTGGGTGAAAAATAGAAAGTGCAGTTCTCACTGAAATACTTGCCTTGTCTCTAGTACAGTCCCCCACAAAAACTAAACTTTGCCAAACCACTAACGGAGAGTCTAAGCCGTCATGGATCCAAATCACATTCAGTAACACACCAAAAAAGAACTCCCCTTAGTTGGGTGCTAAACAGCCACCAAACAGCATGCAACATTTTTGAGCTATGCAGGACTCCTTTGTAAAACCATGTGTGATACTCTAATCTGACAAAGGCTGCCAATCTAAAGTGCAAGTCAAGCCAAAAACGTTGTTTAGTTTTGAATAGAGTTTAGAACTAGAGTGGAGAGCAGAACTCTGGGTTTTGTGTTTTTTTGCTTTTCACACTACAGTACTTGCAAAATTTAGGTATGGAACCAGAAGAATTAAATTCTGTTTAATATTAAAGAAAACATACTGCATCACGTTATATAGTTCACAAGAATATTACTTAAATTTGTATAATAATTTTTGCAATAGTAAATCTGGTCATAGACAGCAGGGGCAGTTGGACATATAAACGTGAAACCATCAAAACAGGGTAAAAGAAATGCAGGTTTTGGCCATATCTCAAGGGAAACAACAGCAGTCAGCCAAAAATATTAAACATGGTCAGCTGCTTGTTCCCTCCAAAAACAATTGGCCAGAGATGTCTGCTATCTGTTGGAGCCCATAGATATTAGATTTGTTGCCCAATCCAGCCAACAAAGTAGGGGGACATCTCATACAGTGGATATAAAAAGTCTACACACCAAATTGTCAGGTTTCTGTAAAAAAAAAAAAAAAAACAGACAGAGAAATCCTTTCAGAACTTAGTCCATCCTTAATGTGACCTATAAGCTGTACAAATAAGTTGAACAACAAACTAAAATCTTTCCGGTTGAGGGAAGTAAAAAAATAAATAAAAATAAATGATATGGTTGCATAAGTGTGCACACCCTTAAATACTTTGTTGAAGCACCTTTTGATTTTATTACAGCACTCAGTCTTTTTGGGTATGAGTCCATCATCATGGCACATCTTGACTTGGCAATATTTGCACACTCTGCTTTGCAAAAAACACTCCAAATCTGTCAGATTGCGAGGGAATCACCTGTGCACAGCCCTCTTCAGATCACCCCAGAGATTTTTAATTGGATTCGGGTCTGGGCTCTGGCTGGGCCAATCCAAAACTTTAATCTTTTTCTGGTGAAGCTCTTCCTTTGTTGATTTGGATGTATGCTTTGGGCCTGAGGATTTTGTGCCAATATTGACTGGTGTTTGGAACTGTTCGTAATTCCCTCTACCTTGACTAATGCCCCTGTTCTAGCTGAAGAAAAACCGCCCCAAAGCACGATGCTGCCACCACCATGCTTCACTGTGGGTATGGTGTTATTTTGGTGATGTGCAGTGTTATTTTTGCGCCAAACATCTTTTGAAATTATGGCCAAAAAGTTCAACCTTGGTTTCATCAGACCATAACACATTTTCCCACATGCTTTTGGGATACTTCAGATGTGTTTTTTCAAAATTTAGCCGGGCTTGGAAGTTTTTCTTTCCACTTTACCCCATAGCCCAGATATATGAAGAATACGGGAGATTGTTGTCACATGTACCACACACAGTCAGTACTTGCCAGATATTCCTGCAGCTCCTTTAATGTTGCTGTAGGCCTCTTGGTAGCCTCCTTGACCAGTTTTCTTCTTGTCTTTTCATCAATTTTGGAGGAATGTTCAGTTCTTGGTAAATGTCACTGTTGTGCCATATTTTCTCCACTTGATGATGACTGTGTTCCGTTGTATATCTAATGCCTTGGAAATTCTTTTGTACCCTTCTCCTAACCGATACCTTTTAACAATGTGATCCCTCTGATGCTTTGGAAGCTCTCTACGGACCATGGCTTTTGCTGGAGGATGCGATTAAGAAAATATCAAGAAAGACCTACGAGAACAGCTGACATTTTTTCGGGGGTTAATCGGAGGCACTTTAACCACTTCCCGCCTGCCATAAAGCAGAATTACAGCTGGAAAATGGTTGCATTATCCTGACTGGGCATCATATGACATCCAGCAGGATAAGCCGCTTAGGTGCGCAGCACAGCGATCAGTGGTGTGGTGTGTCAGTCTGACACACTGCATCTCTGATCCCTGTAAAGAGCCTTACGTAGGCTCTTTACCATGTGATCAGCTGTGTCCAATTACAGCTGATCACATGGTAACTAAGAAGTGCCGTTGATCGGCTTTTCCTCTACTCGAGCTGACAATACATGAGTAAAGGAGAGCCGACCAGCTATTCTCCTGACTGGGGAAGTCTGTGCTGATAATCAGCACATTGATTATCAGTGCAAACCCATTGAGGATACCCACTAGAGACCATCAGGGATGCCCATCAGTGCCCATTGAAATGCCAATCTGTGCCCATCAGTGATTGCCTCCTATTCAGTGCTCCCTTTTATGCCATCAGTGCCGCCCATCAGTGCCACCCTTCAATGCCCATCAGTGCTGCTTATCAATGCCGCCCATCAGTGCTGCATAAAAGTGCCTCATCATCAGTGCCAGTCAGTGCAGCCTCATCAGTGCCCATCAGTGAAGGAGAAAACGTACTTATTTACAACGGTTCATGACAGAAACAAATAAAAAAACAGTTAACATTTTTGGTGTTTTTGTATTTGTAGCGCAAAAAATATTTCAGTGTTCTATGATCGCGCATTTGTCATTCAAAATGCGACAGCGCTGAAAGCCAATAATTGGCCTGGGCAGGAAGGGGGAAGTGCCCTGTATTGAAGTGGTTAAATGATGGCAGGTGTGTACTGACTCCTATTTAACATGAGTTTGCTTAATTCTAAACACAGCTACATCCCCAGTTATAAGAGGGTGTGCACACTTATGCAACCACATTATTTTAGTTTTTTAGTTTTACTTACCCCCTCTAAAATATTTATCTGTTATTCAAAATGAGCTGTACAGTTTATAGGTCACATTAAAAAGGTGGAAAAAAATCTAAAATGATTTATCTTTGTCTCTTTTTTACATCACAGAAACCTAACATTTTAAAAGGGGTATGTAGACTTTTTATATCCACTGTGTATAGAAAGTACCTTAGTATGCCACAATCTCAGAAAATTGGTGGGTCGTTCTAAAACATTCCAAGTGCCTGCTAAATAATAAAAAGTAGTAAATTGACCTAAATAGCCAAGTTAATATGTGCATGGTTGAAGAGCAATGAAAAGAATAAATGCAACATTCAGGCCACAGCTTCCTATGAAGCCAGGGAAGCAATTTTTAAAGCTTGCTGGACATGGACACCGGAAGAGCTTGTTCACCTAAGGCTTGTAGAGATTCATCCTATCTACCATTACATGTGTTCTACTGTAGTTCACATAGTCATTACCCCTAGCACTTGAAAAGGTTTGTTCTCTATATTGATTGCTCATTATAAAATAATGCCGTGCTTTTCCAATAGACTGGAATAAAAAAAAAAAAAAAAAAAGACTGCGGAGACTGCGATTTAGGCCTTCTTGTCCACATCAGTGCCTGACCTCACAAATGCGCTTCTGGAAGAATGGTCAAACATTCTCATAGACATACTCCTAAACTTTGTGGACAGCCTTCCCAGAAGAGTTGAAGCTGTTATAGCTGCAAAGGTTGGGATGAATCAATATTGAACCCTACGGACTAAGACTGGGATGCCATTAAAATTCATGTGGGTGTAAAG